>CM042668.1:13935850-14591100 GCA_023638005.1 Forsythia suspensa
GACAACTTGAACTCTTCAACAGTCTCCTCCTTGTCAGCCGAACTCTCCAAAGCTGCTCTCAAGTCAGCCTGGCTCTTTTCCAAAGAAGCCTCAAGCTCGGCTTTCGCCCTCTGCTCGAATGTCACTGCTCAAATAGCTCAGAGACCTGCCTCCCTTTGCATAAGTTATTCTTCTTTATTCTCCAGGTCCTCCTCATTGCTTTTCAGTCCCCCTCCAGACAGTTCTGATTTTTCTCTCCTCAGTGAGCTTAGAGAACACTTTTCTACCCTCGTCCCTCATAACTTGGACTTCAGACAGAATCCTCTCCATTTTCTCGGCAGCGGTAGGAAGTTGAATAACTGTCCTAGAGGAATTCACCGAGGCCGCTATGACGGACTCCACCGTCTCCATGCTCTCAATATACCTCTGTTGGACCGGAGTCCAGCTCTTAGAGACGACCTGGAGTGCCTTCCTTGCAGTTGGAGGGAGTGCGGCGATTTCATCCCTTGGATGAGAGTTGGACCTGAAGAAGTCACGGACTGGCTTCAGAATAGTTTCACGAAGTCATAAATACTCCTCGTCTTTATCCAGAGTCGATCCCAAGTACGGACGAGGTATCTGGGAAGGTGATGGCGGAGGATGGAAAGTTTGGCCTGACGAAGGCCCCCCGCGAACTGGGAACGATGTGATCTCCTCAACGCTTCTTGTCGGACTGAGAACTCGCTGATGGGCGGGCTCTGGCGCTTGCCTTGGCCGATGTTGTTGTTCTTGGCCCCCGGTCAGAGCCTTTCTCTTTCCCTTCCCAGCTTGGTCTTTCTTATTCATAAGTGCTGAGATGTCTTTCATTTCTTCTCTCGATTTACCTGAAAAGACGAAGTCAGAATTGAACCAGGCGTCACAAAAATTACAAGTATTCAAAACGAACATACGTTGGATCTCATAAGGTTGAACGCGACCTAAACTAGCTGGAGAAAGACGAGCTAAAATCATATTCTCCTTGGTTATTAACACGCTGCTAGATCGAAAATCCTCGCTTACAGCCCTTGCCCTTTGAGATCTCTCCGAAGACTCCTCTGTTGGCTCCTGAGAAGTATACCCTGGAGGAAGAAGTGAATAAAAATAGGTCAGTAAATGTTCAGACGAACTGAACTAAATGGACAATAAGATATGCTTACATAGTTCGTGATAACGAACTGGGATGTTCACATCTGGCCTTGTGTCCTTATTCGAGAACTGCCAGTGACCTTGGACAAAGAACCAGAATTTTTTCCAATTTTTATGGAATCCGGGGTCTGGGTGATGACACCACCTCCTATTTTCACTTTCAGTGACACATACCACCATCCCGACTTCTTCCCGTCAGACTTAAAAGAGTACTGACTATTAAACTCCCTTACTAAAGGTCTAGGAAAACCGAGCTGATCCTAAAGGATAAAGAAGCCTATCAAGATCCTCCAACCATTTGGACAGAGCTGAGTTGGAGCTATTCTCCACTCGCGCAAAAATTTTCTAACTATTCTTGGGAAGGAAGTCTAAGCCCGGTAGCCAGCACGGCCTGGTTCAAGGCCACACAACCCAACGGCGGATCATCAGCCCTGTCTTTAGCACCGGGGATGAAGAACTCTATATCGTCTGGGATTTTATAATTCCTATGTCAGTCCCGAAGTTGCTTCTCGTTCACTTCGGAGGGGAAGGATCTGCATTTCTATACTGGAGCAGTCCTCACACCGGACTCAACCTCCCTTTAACACCGTCCTAAAGACACAGTACCGACCTCCCTATCACCGCTCATTTTGGCCTGTGGTGACGACCTGTCTAGCGGGGGAACTGTAGTCAACGGATCTGGACTAAGGATCTCATCCTCGTCTATCCCCTCAACCATCTTACCCGAACTGACTTGTTCATCCTGACCTCTACCCAAGGACAAGGCCTCTCCCCATGTCACTCCCAACCTCACTAGACATGCTATCAAACGAACTGAAAGAAAGATGGATAAGGAACTACAAGAAAGAGAAGGAAGTGGGTACTAACCATTCTAACCCTCAGCTTGAATCCGACAAACCGTTGTGACACCTAGTCCGGACGTAGTCTACCACTCTGACCCTTAGCTCGATTTATTAGTTGTAAAGGAAGGATATTGTTAAAGGCAAGAGTCCCAAATGAACTTCAGCTCCCTCTATTTATAGAGAGGAAATATGAAAAGTCAGTCCCATCAATGTCATCATTTATGAAATGTCAGTGCAATTATGACTCCTCATCAACAATACATCCTTGAGCCCCGCAAAAGACTGACGTCACCACTAAAATTGTACCATTTGTCAACAAGCTAGGCAGATTGAGGTCACGGGTCACATCCAACAGTCAAACGATGATTCAAGCCGGAATGGACGTGGTTTGCGCAACGAATTGAAGACTACCTTTGGTTTACTCAAAAGTAGGTCTTGGGGGCAATTGTTGATGTCCGATGTCGATCTATAATTTCAGTAATTATATTGTCCATCGGTCATAACAGGGCATGTCCGAGCTGAATCTATCACTCCAAGTCGGACCTAATCCTTGGTCTAGACCTCAATCTCAAACACCTCAAAATCAGGTCGACCATAGTCCCTTGCTCTCCAGGTTGGACCTCAGCCTTTCTTAATCAGACTCATGGTGCTAGCATATGGCACGTCTTCTCATATGTAAAAAGTCAGAATAGCTGTCACTTCACATTAAATGCCCTAAAAATGGAATATCTTGTAAGGATTAAATGCCTAGCTTAGCCATTTAATGCCCAACTTAGCATTAAATTGAGGTAATCATTACATATTTTCCTATAAATAGGAGACATAAATGTCCAACACTTTGGACATTCAACTGCTCAATAATAGCACTCTTACAAAAATTATATAATCAGGTATTCCTATATATACTTACCTATCTGTCACTCATTATGGTCATAACCGACCTCAACACTTATCTTTAAGTTGGCTTGGAGTTAATACAAACCATTTTCCAACGTCAACAAAGAGCATTTGGTAAAGGGTAACTTGTCTCTCTGCTTCAACATAACACTTCAGTCACAGTTTAATAAAATGAGAAAGAATAGAGCAGGACCACCTCCTGACACTGCTATTGCTCGATTCTCTACCTCTGTGAACATACATATTGATGAGAATGACTAGCTGATGAATAGCACAAGATTATATTAACGATTTCATGATCGTTAACTTGTGATTCAACCAACAAGTATTCAAATCTTAAGAATTTGAATCCCAACAACTTGTAATGTTTGAAACATCTCACCTTCCTCTAAACTTGGAGTGGTCTCATTCATGAGAATACAAAATATCTCTAACAAGGAGAATATTTGCGTCAAGAAAAACTCGATACTCCATCAGCGCCAGTGCAGTCGAGAAATCCTTTGACAAGTGAGCTGAACATGCTTGGTCATTCAAAATAGCCCTCAGCAAAAAACTTCCATTTCTTGACTGGTCATTACCAATTCAATTTGCAAAATAAATAGAACCCATTTTTGCAGAGTCAATCACAGTTTAGTCAATCCATTGATGGTGGTTGAAACCGTTATCTAATGAACGAAGAGAGGATAAATCTGGAACAACTAATCCGATGTGCTTTGGATAATAAATGTAACGTAGAATAGCTGATAAGTACAATTTTGTACTTATCCGGGCTCACAAAAGGGACAATTATGAGTACTCTTAGTTGTTTTCGCTTTAATTGCATGTTGTTTTCTTATTATTTTAGGAAATAATCAAATTCAAGTGTCAACTCGATGAAAAGACGGAAAAGAGCACAAACAGTAAGAAAAGAGGACTAAATTGAACATACAAAGGATTTGAAGGACTTAGCAAGCAAATACCAAAGAGAAAACGCAGAAGTCACAAGTTTCAACCATGCGATCGCATGGTTGTCACAAGTCGCGATCGCAAGACCTCAATAAATTAGGCGTAATGTTAATCGGCCATACCATGCGATCGCAAGGAATATGCCTATGCGATCGCAAGGGTATATCGCGGACCCGCTTTGGCGCTTTCGATTGAATTGCAACTCTACAACTCCAAGATAAAACAACTACCTAAATCACGTTTTGGAGTCTTTAGAAAACATTATAAAAGCGGATGATAGCCATAACAAGGGAGGATTTTGGGAGACGAATTTTGGGAACAAGATACAAGAGGAGAATCGAGGATCAAGGCTCGGGATTGAGGATTCTTCAGCCGGAGTCACGGGTTGTAATTATTTCTTCTTCTTTTTCTTTTTCTTTTGCCGGATTATGATGAAGTCAATTATTGTCATAATTGACGAAATCATGGCCGGCTAATTTACTTTTTCTAGGATGAACGATGAAACCTCATGATTTTTAATTAATTAGAAGTTTTTCCGTTTTAGTAATTAATTACTTTTGGATTGATTATTCTTTATGCAGTTTTTTCTATTATTTTAATGCCTGATCACCATTAGAATATATTGTGATTTATGTTGAAGTCGAGAGATTCAATATAGATTAAGCACGTGGTATTGAATAACATAGGGTCCAATAATAGATAGAGATTACTATTATGCTTTATGAAATCTTTTGAGGTGTTCCTGAGATTTTAATGCATGTGTTTATGTTCAAGCTTAATTAGAGATAATGAAGTTCGCATAACATATAGAATTGATTGACCATCGAGAGAGGCTTTTGATTAATTTAGGAACACCGATTTTCAATCTATGGTAATTATAAGCTAAAACGGTTAAACGGATATTTGATTAAGGAAAGTGTTGGTGGATTTGCAAATCCTAGAGTTAGTAGATCTTGAATTCGTTCTTGCCTTTTTAAAGTTATTTATTGTTTAATTAAAATAGTTAAATTAGTTTAGAATTACAAAAATCAAATTGAATATGTGTTTCTTTTATTGTTAAAATTTAGGTTATAAATTAATTGGTTAAATTAATATCTGGTCCTCGTGGGTTCGACACTTTATTTTATCACTATATTACTTGTTCACGATCCGTCCACTTGCGGGATTTAAATCGCACAACAAGTTTTTGGCGCCGTTCGGAACTAGTTTATTAATTGCTACATTAATTGATAGTTTAGTTTTAACATTTTTTATTGTTATTTATTTTTATTTTTATTTTGATTTTGATTTTTAGATTATTTTCTTTTATTATTTTAGTTCTTCGTGATACTGCTGAGTTGTATATATTTTCTAATTTTTCAGGTGTTAAGTGTGCATGCCACGTACAAAAGATCTTGATCTATTTGATTTAGATCCAGAAATTGAACGAAGCTTTCACCGACGACAACGTGAAAAACGAGAAAAGAAAACACAGCAAGACACAATGGCAGATAATCAAGTGCATGATCAGATAAATAATCAACCACCAATAGCTCGACCAGTTGAAGTTAGTGAACGAGATATTCTTATGGGTGAGTATATGATGCCACCGATTGTTGAAAATCGGTCCAGCATAGTCTATCCACCTTATGGACACGACAACTTCCAGTTGAGGCCAGATGTGATGAATTTATTCTCGAACAACCCGCCTTTCTATGGGATGACGATGAAAATCCTCATTACCATATTTCTCGCTCGATGAATTCTCATGGCAATTTCAAATACCACGGTGTTAACGAAGAAGCACCCAAGATGAGGCTCTTTCCACATACATTGAAGGATAAAGCTAGAGAATGGCTAGATTCTCTACCGCCTGGGAGCATCACTACTTGGGTAGATCTGATCCAGAAGTTCACATTGAAATATTTTCCTCCAGCTAGAGTGAACAGATCAAGTATGAAATTTCCAATTTCCAACAATGAGTTGGAAAATTTTCACGAGACATGGGAAAGATTCAAACAATTGCTCTCCTAAGTGTCCAAGTCATGGTTTCCTTTAGCGACTCGTAATCATTATTTCTATTCGGACTAGCTCCAACCAACTGTTCTTCAAGAGATTCTGCAGCAGTGGCTCTATCCAAATTAGATCTCGCCGGTGACCTTTATGATCTATTCGAAACCATGAGTGAACAATTTATTATGTGGCCGTAAAGAGGATTGCGTAAGAAAGCAAACAGGATACACGAAGTGGGCACCAATTCACTTTTATTGGCAAAATTGATGCATTGGCAAAGCAAATGGAATCAATAAAATATTCTCATTCAACTAATTTGGTTGGATGCCTCCACCAATCATGTAACATGTGGAGCAAACCATCGATCTTGAGTGCCCATTGACAAAGGTTGATATGCCTTCTCCCGAGCAAGTTGCATATGCTCGTAATTTTCGCCACAAGAAAATAATCCTTATTCACGAGACTTACAATCTCGGATGGAGAAATCATCCAAACTTCTCATATGGCAACACTCAAAATATTCAAAATCCACCAAATCGTGGAATGCCACAAGAGAAAAAGGAGGATCGGAAGAAATCATTCTTGAATTGAAGGAGATGCGAGAAAAACAGGATGTTGCTATCAAGAATATGGAAAATCAGATTAGGCGGGTTGGCTAAATTGTTGATCGAGAGACAACCAGCACATGGCCAAGCAATACCAAGTCAATCCAAAGGAGCAAGTAAATGCAATTACCACGAGGAGCGG
Organism: Forsythia suspensa; assembly: GCA_023638005.1. Classification (NCBI taxonomy): domain Eukaryota; kingdom Viridiplantae; phylum Streptophyta; class Magnoliopsida; order Lamiales; family Oleaceae; genus Forsythia; species Forsythia suspensa. Next base: position 13,942,417 of record CM042668.1, read on the forward strand.
TGTTCGATTACTGAGAGATTCATGTGACTAGGCTGTGTAGAAAAGGAAGCGTATCCGACAAAGCGAGAGAAAATAAATTAGATGCGAAGTTGCACGAGCAGGACTCTCCACCACCTTATATTCCACCACCGGCTTACGTCCCTCCTATCCCATTTCCTCAAAGGTTGCGAAAACATAAGCTAGACCAAAGAATTCAAGAAGTTCCTAGATGTTTTCAAAAAGTCGCACATCAATATACCATTCATGCCATGCCTTAGCTCAAATGCCTAGCTATGCCAAATTTATGAAGGACATTCTTGCAAATAAGCGAAAGTTGGAGGAGCATGAAACAACAAGCGCTTCTGGAAAGAATGTAGTGCCATATTGCAAAACAAGCTACCACCAAAATTAAAAGACCCGTGGAGTTTTAATATTCCTTGCACTATTGGTAGTTTATTTTTGATAAAGCATTATGTGATTTGGGTGCTAGTGTAAATCTAATGCCTTATTCTATTTTTAAGCAGCTCGGTTTAGGAGAAGCAAGGCGACAAACAAGAACACTTCAGCTTGCGGATAGAACAATCAAACGCCCTGGGAATAGTTGAAGACATATTGGTGAAAGTTGGCAAATTCATATTCCTCACCGATTTTATTATTCTGGATATGTGTGAAGACAGGGATGTACCAATCATTTTGGGTCGACCTTTCTTGGCTACTGGTCGGGCAGTAATTGATGTTCCAAAAGGAGAACTTATGCTGAAAGTGAATGATGAACACATTACATTCAATGTGTTCAAAGCAATTAAATTTCCAAGCTCTTCAGATTCCTGCTTCGAGATTGATGTCATTGACTAGAAGGGAGGGAACTTAGATGATAAAGTTGTTACCCAACACCAGGAGGCACCACTTCGAGAAGAAGAATATGTGCAGAAAGAGGAGTTTCATCCGTCTTCTGTGACCAAAGCTGATGAAGAAGGTGAAATTTTCTTAGTTGAATTCGAGCATGAAGGCGAATAAAATCATATCGAGATGATAAAGGAAAGATCAAGCTCGAAGGTAAATAAAAATTATACGAGAGTTGATCAAAGCAAGAAGAGCAGGGCCTCAAAGATTTATTCAAAGTGTCTTGAGCGATCACCACGACAAAGTCAAGCTAATGACTTTAAAGAAGCGCTCAATGGGAGGCAACCCATTTTTCTACCCTTTTATTTATTTAAATTTCAGATTATTTCAATTTTAGGATTTCAATTGGTAATTTACACGCTTTTAGGTTTTTAGGATTTAAAGTAGGTTTTTAATTCTTAGGCTTTGAGGCTACAATCATCGCCATCTTGCATAAGTACGCTTTTTCTATTAATTTAATTTTAAAAAATAAATAAATAAATAAAAATCGTTTTTTTTAAATAAAAAAAAAAAAATCGTTTTCAAAAAAAAAAAAAAAAAAAAAAAATTAATTTCGTTTTCTTAAAAAAAAAAAAAAAAAAAAAAAAAATTTATTTTATTATCATTAATAAATTATTTTTCTTTTCTTTTTAGGGTTACAACCTAAGGACTGATTGGATGACATTCAAGCAAAGATTTGTCGACCAACTTGTACAGATCTCTCCACCAATTGTTCATACCATAATTCTTCTTCAAACACCATCCGATCCACATCCGGGTAGTCTCGATCTTTATATACTCTTTTGAATTATTTTTACATTGGGGACAATGTATCTTTCAAGTTTGGGGTAGTAAAAAATGTTTGGTCTGATGATAATACTTGATATTGATTGTTAATTAAAAAAAAAAAAAAAAATTATTTATATTTATTTGTTTGCATATTTATATGATATGAATAGTCTTGCTTGGCTAATGATGCAACTTTTTATTTAATTATTTAGCTTTAATCCATGACTTGTGAACAAATTATTACTATTGGTTAAATGTGAGACTATTTGACCATGTTTGATATCAGGTTGTGTCGGCTAGTTAAAATGATTTATAGCTATGTTGGTGCACTTAAGTTGAAAATAATAGGATACCGTTTAAACCTAAAAATCATCCGTATCTCGAACAAATAACCAATATAGTGAGAAAGTGTGGTAATTAAACCGTGATAGTGGCTATCTAGGTTATGTTTGATTCCATGTATGTTGAAAATTTGTGTGGAGCACTTTAGACCGCTTAGAGGAAACTAAGTAATGACCGAATGTTAGGAATCTAATCCTCACGCATGAACTTATTGCACGCAAAGAATAAAAATTATTATTATTATTGCTTAACTCTTTTCGTAGCCTAATTGACTTGAGTGAAAAGGTCCGTAGGGTTTCTCAAAACTCGATGCCCCAGCGTTCGAAAGACCGGGAGTCATCGACCTCAAACTCGTTATATGAGTCATTTAGAAAGCTTAATGGACTGAGTTTTGCACCTTATTAATATCTTATAACTCATTTCGTAGCCTATTTGACTCGAGTGAAAAGGCCCGTAGGGGTTTCTCAAAACCTGATGCCCTAAGGTTTCGAAAGATCTGGGAGTCATCGACCTCAAGCTCGCTACATGAGTCATTTAGAAAGCTTAATGGATTGAGTTTTGCACATAAGATCTATATATAAAAAAAAAAAAAAAAAAAGAAAATTTTTTTTTATTATTTATTTATTTAAATTTAGTTTTTATTTCTGTCCAGAAAAAAAAAATGATTGATGAAATTCTTTGCAAAGTAAAAGGATTAGATGACTAATGGGTTTGACTTATTTAGTAGAAACTTTCTGGTCGAAAGTGCTCATAAATTGGAGAATCTTCATATACCTAGGTTGTCACGATTATTAGTTTTCTCAACCAAATTTCGAACAAGAAAATAATGAGCTTAAGTGTTACATTTGAACCAAAATCTCGGATTTGAGAGAAAACAACATTTTGGGGGAAGTGTACCTTACGAGAAGGAAAGGAAAAGTTGACCAAGTGGTTGGGCTATCACCACCATAGAATTTAAGTTAATCGATTAACGGGTCTCACACACGTATCAAGTGTGGTTTGAGTATAATCACATTTGCAATAGTAATACCCGAACACTCGCCATGAATTATAAGTTTTCTTTTGCAAAAGTGAAGTAAGAACGGCAAGCTATTTATATTGTGAAGTATGTTACTGCTTATTTTATTAAGTGCATGAATTTTTAGCTAGTTTATTCGAGGACGAATAATAGTTCAAGTTTGGGGGTATTTGATAAGTACAATTTTGTACTTATCTGGGCTCACAAAAAGGGACAATTATGAGTACTCTTAGTTGTTTTCAGTTTAATTGCATGTTGTTTTCTTATTATTTTAGGAAATAATCAAATTCAAGTGTCAATCGACGAAAAAGACGGAAAAAGAGCACAAAACAAGAAAAGAGGACTAAATTGAACATACAAAGGGATTTGAAGGACTTAGCAAGCAAATACCAAAGAGAAAACGCAGAAGTCACAAGTTTCAACCATGCGATCGCATGGTTGTCACAAGTCGCGATCGCAAGACCTCAATAAATTAGGCGTATGTTAATCGGCCATACCATGCGATCGCAAGGAATATGCCTGCGCGATCGCAAGGGTATATCGCGGACCCGCTTTTGGCGCTTTCGATTGAATTGCAACTCTACAACTCCAAGATAAAACAACTACCTAAATCACGTTTTGGAGTCTTTAGAAAACATTATAAAAGCCAGATGATAGCCATAACAAGGGAGGATTTTGGGAGACGAATTTTGGGAACAAGATACAAGAGGAGAATCGAGGATCAAGGCTCGGGATTGAGGATTCTTGACCGAGTCACGGGTTGTAATTATTTCTTCTTCTTTTTTTTTCTTTTGCCGGATTATGATGAAGTCAATTATTGTCATAATTGACGAAATCATGGCCGACTAATTTACTTTTTCTAGGATGAACGATGAAACCTCATGATTTTTAATTAATTAGAAGTTTTTCCGTTTTAGTAATTAATTACTTTTGGATTGATTATTCTTTATGCGCTTTTTCTATTATTTTAATGCCCGATCACCATTAGAATATATTGTGATTTATGTTGAAGTCGAGAGATTCAATATAGATTAAGCACGTGGTATTGAATAACATAGGGTCCAATAATAGATAGAGATTACTATTATGCTTTATGAAATCTTTTGAGGTGTTCCCGAGATTTTAATGCATGTGTTTATGTTCAAGCTTAATTAGAGATAATGAAGTTCGCATAACATATAGAATTGATTGACCATCGAGAGAGGCTTTTGATTAATTTAGGAACACCGATTTTCAATCTATGGTAATTATAAGCTAAAAGCGGTTAAACGGATATTTGATTAAGGAAAGTGTTGGTGGATTTGCAAATCCTAGAGTTAGTAGATCTTGAATTCGTTCTTGCCTTTTTAAAGTTATTTATTGTTTAATTAAAATAGTTAAATTAGTTTAGAATTACAAAAATCAAATTGAATATGTGTTTCTTTTATTGTTAAAATTTAGGTTATAAATTAATTGGTTAAATTAATATCCGGTCCTCGTGGGTTCGACACTTTATTTTATCACTATATTACTTGTTCACGATCCGTCCACTTGCGGGATTTAAATCGCACAACAATAGCCAATGTAGAACCCCGAAAATTTTGAGATATAAAAGAACTAAGGTGAGATTCTAAATGCTATTAGTTGTTTTCCACTTCTTTTTATATATTATTTTTGCGCATGTAAATTAAATTACTTAATTTCAATGCTCCTTCGAGAGAAATCATGAATCAGTTCATTTAAACCTTCGGGTTTCAGTTAAACTTTTGGGTTCAGTTAAACCTTTGAGTTTCAGTTTATTTGGTAACATGCATGAATTATCATTGTCATGATGTGATAATTCACGCGATTCGCTTTAGTAAGTTAATTCGATGCTTAATTATAATAATTGGATTGATTGTGGAAATAGCAAGTATCTCACTGAGTATAATTAGTTATACTCATCCCTCATTTTAAATAATTTTCAGGTAATGATTAATGTGATGGATGCGTGGAGGGTCAGTGGAGTTGTCAAGCCAATGGTCGCCAAATTAAATAATTTTGTTTATGATACTTTAGACGATTAGCGTCACAATTTCAAGTTATTTAGCATTTAATAAATATTTCCTTATTTGTTACAAATTAACCAATTGTTTGTCAATTGGGATTTTATTATTAAAGTCATTTTTCCGCAATATTTAATGGTTATGAATTTTATTAACTCTCCGAAACTTTAGAAATTTCGAAGCGTTACAGCCAACCTATGGAAAGTCACCCGTATCTTCATCTAACAACCACACAAGTTTGAAGCCAGTCAATAAATTTCTGTTCATTGTCATCAAATGTGACAAAAAGTACCATAAGTATAAGTTTTTACTCAAGAAATCAGCCAGACGAAAGTGTTCACACTTCATAACACAAAAGCCTGGCCTTACAGATAATCAAAACCCAGGGCAAGAAAAGTAAATATCCAACGGAACATGGTAAAGAAATTAAACGATTTAACGAAATATTTGCATACTAAGTGCCAGATATCAAATTTCAGTAGAAAATGGGAACAAAATTTCAAAAATACTTTAAAGTTTGCATATCATTGCGTTTATCCCCACAAGGGCATCACTGCTTTAGCATAAGCATCTGCACTAGCATAATAGATCGTACAAGAGAAACCAAAGAAAGAAACAGCATTCATCTTCTTCAAACCACGTGTTAAGATTCAAAATCCCAAACTTATCTAGTATGTTTATGCTGGAAATCACCTCGTCCAACACAATTTCAATCTTCACATGAAAAAATGTCATCATCTTCTTTGTCTCGTTCTTTTAACAGACCTGGACCTCTTCTGAACTACTGCACCAAGGATTTACATGAAAAATTATGATGCATAAATTCAGTCATCATGATACACGATCAAAACTCCAAGCTATCAATTTATCTTGTAGTACTAAATCATTCGTGTATCAATACAATGGCAAATGAATTTTCCACATCGAATCCAAGAATCACTTAGAGTTATTCCCTTAAGGGGACTGCAACAAACCACGAAACAAGGGAATACTAAAACACACTATAAAGCATTCAGAACTCCATCATCATGGTAAAATTCAGCTTGGAAGATTGAGGTGCAGAAACATGTGAGCAGGCTGATCTCTAGATGAAATCGTATAAACACAATTTCTTCTGAACCCACATACAATAGTTCCGGACTAAATTTTCCACATGTGATCACAATTTCATAGAATAAGAAAACATGGGAATTTCCAATCGATGGAACCTGCAATAAAGGTTACAAGCTATTCGTCTATTTATTAAAAGGTAAATGATTGTCTACAAAGAATTACTTGGATCAAATTATTTTATCACATGACTAGAACAAGCCACGAAAGAATTGAATCACTAAAGACTACAGAAAGTTCAGAACTCTGTCGTCACAGGATGTTCATGCCTGCAAGATTATGGTGCAAGAGCTTGTGAGCAATCTGATCTCTCGCGTGCATAACATTAACCGACCTTACATTGTTCTCGGGGACAATTTCATCATCAAATAGATTGAACCTCAGATCTTGATTCAAGCCCTCATTTCTCATCTCACATATATTATGCAAAACACAGCATGCCCCAAGAACTACAGGAAGATCTTGAAGTTTCATCTCTGTTCTCTTCTGCAGGCAACTCCACCTTGCTTTCAATCGCATAAAAGATTCCTTGGCAACCCTTTGAACCTCCTCAATTTTCTCATTAAAAGCATGTTGCGTCCAGGTAAGATTCTGGTGAGTATAAGGAACCAAAACCCAATCCATTAATGGATACCCCGAGTTCCCAACCACCCAAACATCCTTCAAAACCCCTCGACTCGCCCTCTGGAAAAGGGCAGACTTTTCCAACACCTGATCATCAGTCATTGAACCAGGCCACCCTATACAAACGTCTATAAAAACTCCCTTAGGATCAACTACACCTTGAACTGTTATCGAGTAAGAAGTCTTCTGATTCCTCTCTGTATGCCTCTTGTTAAAATAAGAAGCCACGCTAACCTTTGGGGCAATGATCGGAACATGTGTTGTGTACATTGCACCACCCACATTTGGTATCCCCGAAACAAATTCAAACTCCCTTTTAATCTCCTCCATTCTATTCTCATCAGGCCACTGCAAGAACTTTGGCATTAGCAAACTCCTTATTGCAGAACAAACCTCAAGAACCAACTTGTGACAGGTAGAAATTCCCAGCCCAAAACGCTTGGAAACTTCGCGAAGAGCCTCACCGGTGGCCAATCTCCATATACACACCGCCACACGCTGCTGAACTGGAATTGCCAACCGCAGCATTGTGTCTTTTTTTGTTACCACGGATTCGAGCTCCTCACAAATCATATCAAATGTTGCTCTGCTCATCCTAAAAGCCTTCTTAAAATCCTCTTCTGGAAAATCCAGGCTGTTAACTTGCTCCCACCACGCTTTAGACCGGTCTTTCACCCACAATCTACGCTGCGAGCTGCCACCTGCAGCAGTGGTGGACTCATCTGACGTTTTAATGACATCAAAACTCTCCGAGCGAGTCCTCTTGGCAAAAGATGATTGCCCAGAACCCGAACCCATAAAAGCATGTTGATTCTGAACAAAATTCAAGTAATTTTCACCCTCATCCATTTCTTGACTACTTCGCTTATTTCTAGACTCCAAGATAGAATCTTTTTTTGTATAACGTACGGGTTGTACGTCCTGCTTTGCTTTCTGGTCTTCTTTCTCTTGCACTAGTTGACTATCAAATCCCAACAATTCGTTCAGTGAATCCTGCACGGACAAAGACTCATTGCTCAATTCCTTGCAAAAAATTTCAAGTCTTGGGTGCTTATTAGCAGTATTGGTGATTGAAACACTATTGGGGTCTGGATCTTGAATTAAAGAAAACAAGTGTGACGAGTAGTCTTCTGGGAACACGGGGTAAGAAGACATTTCCATTAAATAATAGTGTGAAAATGTTTATGAAAAGTGAGGTCTGAACGGGGATGTGAACACGAAAGAGTGTTAATGGAGTCAATGAACAGGGAATGGGAATGGTTTTTGATATATATACATATGCATAAACGCATAAATATGCACACGGTTTTTCTGGGGCTGTGAGGGTGGGGTAGGGGTTCAAGGAGGCGTGTGAAACGCGGACGCGGTGGAGGAGGAAGATTCAGGGGTGGTTCTCGGCGACGCGACTGGAGGCTGGGTTTCTAGGAAAATTTTATATAATTGTTTTACGCGGTTGAAGTTTTGAGATTATTCCTTAAAGGCGTGTTTGGGAATGAGAAATGGAACTTTCGCCGAGGGAGTGATAAAAGAAAAGTAGATATGCATGTTTGGATAACCTTAAAATAAATTAAAATTGCTTTCAAATAAATTTATTATTTTTAAATATGTTAAGATAAGTTATTTTTTATTAATAAGTAGAAAAAATTACATATTTTCAGTAACACACTTATTTTCAAGTTTAGTTAATAAAAATATGTTAAGATAACTTATTTTTTTATTTATAAGTAGAAGAAAATTACATTTTTTCAGTAAGATACTTAGAAATGCATTTAATTTAGATTTTTAAAAATGATAATTTTTAAGTGACTGATTTTTATGAATTTTATTAATTTTTATTGACTTTTATAGATTTTTTTTTTTTGGAAGACTTTCTTAAACTTTCACATATTTTTATGGTTTTTTATATACTTTTATTTTTCAATTAAATCTTGAATATAAAAATAGAATGTCCCAAAGTTAAAAAAATTGTCACGGAAAAAAGTGTAGCAATAATTTATTTAATTTATAAAAAATTTGAATTTGAATTTTTTATTTATTTATTGCAAGTAAACTATGTCAAAAGCCAATGACATAAATTATCAGCTCGTTCTCTTTTTTCTTTTGGATAAAACTATGAACTTCCAAATAGTTTGTGGTTAAATTTAAAAAAATATGGTATGCGACTCTTTTTAAAAATATTTTTCAACAAAATGAATCTTAGATAAATAGCAATATTCGTTTTCATAATTGGGAGCAATTAGTTTAATGTTCTTTGGGATGGTGAACATCTCATTTATGTTCGCCAAATAGATCTCTTCGAGCTTGTTCTTCACTAGCGAGGTTGTGTATACACGCTTTCTCCAACTCATCATTTAAGTCTTGAGCTAGTGGATAGGCCTATTGGTCTAAGGTTGGTCGTAATAAAAGTTTGGCTCAACTAGGTTTGGTTAGTCTCGCCTTCTGCTTACTAGAAATCTCACCATCCCCTCGCCTCTCTGTAAAATATGAGAGAAAATATATGTATAGAAATAATTCTCTGTATTGATTCAATTGAATAATGGTTGAATGGAATAATGAATGAGGTTATATATATATATATACTATAATATAAGTGTCTATGACATGTTTACTATTCACCCTTCAACTAACGCGACGTCGTTTTGATGTTGTATTAGTCTTAATTTTGTCCAAATCTCACCATTTTATCCTAATCTTTGACACTTTTGTATATTAAATTAATATCTTTGGCGCATTTTTTGACTTCTTCATCTTTTCTTTTCTTTTATTTGTTTTAATATACATATATTAGTGTCTTTTAGCCACAATTGTTGACTTCTTATATATTATAGTCAATATATATTCATTTTTTCCTTAATAAGTCATCAAATTTGGTGCTTTTTTTATCCCCAGTTGCTATGGAGAACAAATGACGAAATACAATCGATTCTTAAAGGTTTTGCTAAATTTCATTTTCTCTAAACTGCAGTTTTTTTTGTCCAACATAAATATTTGCTGCACTTTATACATTAAGTATTTTTACATAATTCCAGTTGGAGACGATATCCCTATGGGTTACCTAACCATTGGATTTGGTTTCACATAATTTCATATTGTATAACTCAAGGTATGGACATTTTTGTAAACTGCGACAGTATGAATCCGAGAAACGGACTTAGATGTTTTGGTGATCATTTTAGTATGCCGAAACATGTCCTCGGGCTATAAAATTTTTATATGTGGTAGCTACACGGGTATTCTACGTTCCTTGAAAATTTCATATTGTTCGGTGATCATTTTCTATGTCAAATAAATTTTTTTTACTCCATGACCGGGTGAATTGTTTCTCTAAATTGTCTCTCTGTTCACCAACTCAAAAATATGTTACACCTTATATATTAAGTATTTTTACATAATTCCAGTTGGAGACGATAGCTCTATGGGTTACCTAACCATTGGCTTTGGTTTCACATGATTTCATGTTATATAACTCATATTTATGGACAATTTTGTAAATTGCGATAGTATGAATCCGAGAAACTGCCTGTGATGTTTTGGTAAGCATTTTAGTGTGTCAAAACATACCGTCGGATTATCAAATTTTTATATGTGTTAGCTACATGGGTATTCTACGTTCCGTGAAAATTTTATATTGTTCGGTGATCGTTTTCTATGTCAAATAAATATTTTTTGCTCCATGACTGGGTGAATTTTTTCTCGAAACTGCACTTTCTGTTGACCAACTCAAAAATATGCTGCACCTTATATATTAAGTATTTTTACATAATTTCGGTTGGAGACGATAGCTCTATGAGTTACCTAACCATTGGCTTTGGTTTCACATAATTTCATGGTATATAACTCAAGTTATGGACAATTTTGTAAATGCGACCGCATACATCCGAGAAACTGCCTAGGGTGTTTCGGTGAGCATTTTAGTAAGTCGAAACATGCCGTCGGACTATCAAATTTTGATATGTGGTAGCTAAATGAGTATTCTATGTTCTCTGAAAATTTCATATTTTTCGGTTATCGTTTTCTATGTCAAACAAATTTTGTTACTCCATGACCGGGTGAAGAAATTTTTGTAGCAAAGGTGCCCTTCTTTTGAAATTTTTATTCACCGGTCATGGAGTAACAAAAATTTTTGACATAGAAAACGATCACCGAACAATACGAAATTTTCAAGGGACATAGAATACTCATGTAGCTACCACATACCAAAATTAGTAGTCCGGCGGCATGTTTAGGCATACTAAAATATACTTACCGCGAAACCTCCTAGGCTGCGTTTTTCGGTTTGCCGTCGTCGTCTTGGATTCGCTATTATAAACCAATCAAAAAACTTTAAGTAGTGTAAATATCTTATTAAAATTTTGTGGACCTTGGTTTTGTGGTAGTTTTAGTGGATTCCCATGTTTTGGTTACACGTTAATGATGTGAACTTGAAAGGTTTTGCTAAACTTCATGTTTTTCTAAGATACAGTTTCTGTTGTCCAACTCAAACATTTACTGCACCTTATATATTAAGTATTTTTACATAATTCTAGTTGGAGACGATAGCCCTATGGGTTACCTAACCATTGGCATTGGTTTTACATAATTTCATGTTATATAACTCAATTTATAGACAATTTTGTAAACTGTGACAGCATAAATATGAAAAACTAACTAGGATGTTTCGGTTAGCATTTTAGTAAGCCGAAATATGCCGTCGGATCTGTCAAATTTTGATATGTGGTAGCTACATGAGTATTCTATGTTCCCTGAAAATTTCATATTTTTTCGGTGATCGCTTTCTATGTCAAATGAATTTTGTTAATCCATGACTAAATGAAGTTTTGAAATTTTTTTGTTTCCACGTCACGTGCAATGGAAAAGTTACTATTTAAGATTTTTTTTTTTTTTTGGGTTGTAGGTGGAATTTTTCATGACAAATATAAAAACAAAAAAACAAAACAAAAAAAAATTCCACACTTTGCCTAGACATTTTTTTTTTATTTATCCCACTTTGTCGAGTTACTCGGCAAAGTGGGAAAATTAAATTTTTAATTTTCCCACTTTGCCGAGTAAAGTGGGAAACATTAAACTTTTTTTTTTTTTGTAATTTGCACTTTTAGTCCACATTCTTTTCATTTTATAACAAATTTATCCATAACTTTTTTTTTTGCTTTGGCCATCCCCGACTTTTAAATTTCGTTACAAATTTTATTTTGTCCACCTCTTTAAATAATAAAAAAAAACAAATAACAACAAAATAAAATAAAAATGTATATGAAGTCCTACAACTTTTAAAAAGTAGCCCAATTTTATTTTGACATTTTTTTTAAAAAAAAAATTGTTTTTAAATTTCTCGAGTTATTCGACAAATAATTTTTTTTTTTTTTTTTTTTTGTCGAGTTCCTCAATTTAAAAAAAATTTTAAAAATTTTTATCGAGTTACTCCAATTTTTTAAAAAAAAGAATTTTTTTTTAAAAATGTTGTCGATTTACTCGAATTTAAAAAAAAAAAAAAGTTTATATTTTGTCGAGTCACTCGAATTTCAAAAAAAAAAAAAAAAATTTAAAATTTTGTCGAGTTACTCGAATTTTATAAAAAAAAAAAAAAAATTTTTTAAAAATTTTATCGAGTTACTCAATTTTAAAAAAAAAAAATAATAATTTTTTAAAAAATTTTGTCGATTTACTTGAATTTTAAAAAAAAAAAAAAATTGTTTTTTAACTTTTGTCGAGTTACTCGAATTTTAAAAATAAAAATAAAATAAATTTTTTTTTAATTTTTGTCGAGTTACTCAATTTAAAAAAAAAATTAGCTTTTGTCGAGTTACTCAATTTTAAAAAAAAAAAAAAAAAAAAATAGCTTTTGTCGAGCTTTTTAAAAAAGTAAAAATAAAATTTTTTTAGCTTTTGTCGAGTTACTCGAATTTAAAAAAAAAAAAAAAATTTAACTTTTGTCGAGTTACTCGAATTTTAAAAAAAAAAAAAAAATTTAATTTTTTTTTTTGTCGAGTAACTCGACAAATTTTTAAATTTTTTTTTTTTTTAAAAAAAAAGTTTGTCGAGTTAGTAACTCGACAAACTTTTTCGAGTGAATAGTAACTTGAAAAAGTTACTGTTCATATTTTTTTTTTTTTTTTAAAAAATCGAAAAAGTTTGTCGAGTTACTATTCAACTCGACAAACTTTTTCGAGGTGAATAGTAACTTTCGAAAAGTTAGTGTTCATGAAATTTTTTTTTTTTTTTTAAAAATTCGAAAAAGTTTGTCGAGTTACTATTCAACTCGACAAACTTTTTCGAGGTGAATAGTAACTTGAAAAAAGTTCTTGTTCATGAATTTTTTTTTTTTTTTTTTAATTCGAAAAAGTTTGTCGAGTTACTATTCAACTCGACAAACTTTTTCGAGTGAATAGTAACTCGAAAAAGTTCTTGCTCATTAAATTTTTTTTTTTTTTTTTGGGTGAGCTTTTACATTTCTAATTTTTTTTTCTCAATGAAAAAAATCAACAACATATTTTATTTTTTATAACTATTAATTATAACATTATTACTAATAATGTTATAAATTAAAATTTGATTAGAGTAGGTGAAAACAAAAATTAATTATATTATGACCCTTTTTCTCTGTATATTTTTTCACTTTTTAATATTTAAAATTATTCACAAGGAAAAAGGGAAGATTTTTGTGCAGCTTTGAGAGTTCATGCATGCATATCTAAGATGATTCACTGAAAATGTTAAGAGTTGTATTATTTTTTGTCCTAACTTACGGAGAATTGATTATTAAAACTTATTAGATTATTAAACAAAGAGTTAGAATTTTTTAACTTAGCAAAGACATGGGACAATTAGAAATAAAATCCCACCATTGGAACAACATAACTTTACAAAAATTAATGAGTTCATTATTTGACATATACAAAAAAATATTTAAATTCTATCAAAATTATATTAACACAATCGCTTTTAATTAGTAGATTATCACGGACAACTTACGTGCATAGCACGTACACACACACACACACACACACACACACACACACACACACACACACATATATATATATATAATAGAAAACTAATAAAAAAACTAATAGAAACTTAATAAGAAAAGGAATTCTACCTAGAATAGGAATATTACACATATGGTATCCTACTTACATGGAATTCTACTACAAATAGAATTCTATCAATAAGGTAAGTAAATATTTGTTAATACTCCCCATCAAGTTGGAGCATGTATGTTAAAAGTGCCCAAATTACGAGTGAATTTGTGAAATGCTTCCATGCCCAGTGCTTTAGTAAATAAATCTGCAATCTGATTGTTGCATGGAACATAGGTCGTTACTCTGTCTTACCATGCTAATCGTCTTCTTCATAGTCAAATTCTGGGGTATTAACATAAGACTTATCATTACCCGTCTTGTTGTTTAGGAGTGTCATGATCCGCTCATATTCCCTTGCCCAGTGCTTTAGTAAATAAATCTGCAATCTGATTGTTGCATGGAACATAGGTCGTTACTCTGCCTTCCTTTGGGTCAAGTGTAGAAGCGGTAGTAGTGTTTGTGAAGCGTTTGTTTCGTGGTTTCACGTCCTTTCCATGAAACTTATGCCCTAAAGAGAAGCCATGGATGAAATAACAGGTATCAATAATGTGGCCAGTCATCCTACAGTGTGTGCACTGTTTCTGCTCTGTTCTGGTCGAAACGGTTGACCGGTTGGACGAATCGGTCGACCGGTCCGACCAATTTTCAGTTGGCCGATTGTCACATTTTCGGTTCGATCTCCAATTGATTGAATTGATTGAATGTTGCCCTTCATTATCGGATTACTGTAGAGCCATGAGATCCGATTGGGCAATCGTTGTCTCTATGATGTTTGTACCATAATTGTTTCCATTAAGTGGTTTAGAAACGAGGATGAAGCCGGGATGATCGAATTGCTGTAGAGTCATGGAATCCGATTGGGAAATCGTCGTCTCTATGGTATTTGTGCCATAATTGTTTCCATCAAGTGGTTTAGAAACGAGGATGAAGCCGGGATGATCGGATTGTTGTAGAGCCATGGGATCCGATTGGGCAATTGTCGTCTCTATGGTATTTGTGCCATAATTGTTCCATCAAGTGGTTTAGAAACGAAGATTAAGTCGAGATGATCGGATTGCTGTAGAGCCATGGGATCCAATTGGGCAATCGTCGCTTCTATGGTTTTTCTATCATCGTTTCTGACAGACATCGTTGCTCATAATCGTTGCTCTGATACCATGTAAAATATGAGAGAAAATATATGTGGAGAAATAATTTTCTGTATTGATTCAATTGAATAATGGTTGAATGGAATAATGAATGAGGTTACAAGATATATATATATATAATAGAAACCTAATAAGAAAAGGAATTCTACTTAGATAGGAATATTACACATATGGTATCCTACTTACATGATATTCTACTACAAATAGAATTCTATCAATAAGGTCAGTAAATATTTGTTAATACGCTCTAGTTGAAAGCTCATGAAGGCAGGTTCTATACGAACTTCCTTCAACGTCATCAGAGTAAATCATTGCACCAAATGAGTGACTGGCGAAGGTAGATTTGGTAATGGTTACACTTTTAAATGATGACGACGATGGCAAGCAATAAATTTTGAAAGAATGGAATGATTCGGCCGACAAACTCTAGGTAAACCCTAATAAAATCCCACAAACCCCAAGAAGATGAAACAAAAAGAAGAAGGAAAGAATGAATTGATCAAGAATGGAGATAGAAAAGTCCCAAGTGAGGTAGAATCTGGATTATCTCCTAAAACTCGTCAAAAAAAGTTGAAGGGCCTTGAGAAATGGAAAGTTTTCTCACCTGAAGTAGTTTAGTATGGTGTGGAAGTGGAAAATGAAACCCTAGCTTTGCCTTTTATGGGTTATGGCCGCACAAGATATAGACCGTCCAATTTTCAGAATTCATACCAATCATCGATGCACGCAACAATCCAAGCCTTTGAATGTAAAGATGGAGGAATCTCATGTTTTGAATCAACGGCCCTAATGCACCACTCACCTTACGCAAGTGTTAGTATCGTGCAGTGCACGGCATGCAGAGACATGACGACTGCAATCATGCCTGCAACACGTGAACATCATCCAACGCAAGGCATGCAGCAACGTGACAGTTGCATTCATGGCTGTAAATTTGCAACTTCTGACGTATGTCTATCACTTTAGGGAAGCTGCCACGTACCCCCATCAACATTTCAACTACTTTTTGTTTTAATTCTCCGCCTAATATGAATATCAAGTTCGAACTTAGGAGGACTATTGTTATGCTTTTGGCTTAAGCCATATGGGACGAGCTTAATCAGAGAGCTTTGTCATAGCAATATGACCTCAACAGAAATACCAAACAACACCACTTCTTGCCAAAGCTCACGAATGGAACATGACAATGAAATTTTTTCCTTGATAAGACGAGACCTACTATACTCATTGTTAACCTTGTACCTAAGTCCTTTACATAATATGAATATTAAGGCTCAGACTTGAATGAATATTGTTACGCCTTATGCTCACGTAAAGGCTGGGTCTCCGCCACCTAGGAAGTAGGCACCACTTAGGAAGATGTCATCCTACCACGTGTACGTTCTGCTCAATCCCCACGTTCCTCGCCTAACATTGACACGACCACATGTTTTTTCATCCTTCGTACCAATGACAATATCATTTTTCACCTCGTAGAGTCTTCATGTGAAGACAAACCCTTAATTGATCCTTGTCTCCAGACGAGCCTTCGACAGGACCAAAGATTGGTAGAACACTTTGAGAAGTTTACAAGCGAGGTTCGTTGCCGAAGCCCTGTACCTTAAGGTTTTTAGTCGTTTTGTGTTATGACAACTTTGGCAGTTGGAGTGTAGGTCTACTAGGATTTATCTAATTATAAAGTAACCATATCAATCCATAAATTCCATTGCAGGATCTTATGTGATCAAAAGAGATTTAGAAGAATAACTAAAAATACTCTAGGGGACGGTCACCATTTAGGTAGTTCTATTTTTAGTGAAACAAGATTAGAATGATGACAACAGCTCAATCAATGGTTGAGCGATACATGTTAAATTAAGCTAGTACCATCTTTAACCTAATTTAACCTTAATTTATCTATAAATATCCATGTGTGGTTCAAGAAAAAGTACGCAAATTAAACCTTAACTAAAGCTCTATTTATTTGTCGTCCAGATTTTAAAGTCAATACACCCATGAGTTGAGTGCCCAAAATCTGCTTTTTAACCTTTAATAATTAACAACACCATTTCAATATTATAAGATAAACATATTTCAATGCTTTATAAAATATATACCAACTGGTCAAGCAAATGTGTACGAGTTAATTTGATTTTTGGTAACTAGTGTATCTTTGATTATCTAATTCATTGCGTGAGCTAGTAATATAAATTATGAAATTTAGTATTACAAATCATCTCAGTACTCAAGAAAAGCACAAATAAATATTTCATCAATTTATTTAATTCTTGACTGAAAAATTATTTGTGAGCTAAATCGAGAACAACAAGGAGGGTGAATATTGAGCTCTTAAGAGATGGCAAGATGGCACATGTCAACAAATTTATCAACAATAGACAATGTATTTGTAAATATTCTTCATATTTTGTACTTAGGAGCTAGGGGTGTGAATATTGAGCTCTTTAGACCATGATTTTTCTCAAATTACCTAGGATTTACATTCTTTATACCTTCTATTAAATATTGTCATCATTTGTCGTCTTTCTCTTTTGAAGAACGATGCCGTGTAAACTCGCCATTCAATGTGAAACATTGAATCTTTTTTTTTATATGTCATTTTAGTTTTGAAGTTTATACTTCTATAATTATTAATTATTAATCACTCAATCGAAAATGTTCTAAAGTTGTTACTTGAAATAAAACACACTTTAATTTCGAGTTGTTAGGATTATAAACATTTGAATAAACGCTATATTCTCCACCTCAGTTATAACAAAAAATATTTACATATATTTCATTGTATTTATTGATTTATTTGTGCATTATAGAGGTATTTGCGTGTGTTAAATTGAAAAGAGTGATGTTTTTTTTCGATATATGAGAAAATACTCTTAAATTATAATTTGAATCTTGTAAAAATGGATTAAGTTGTTTATGTCTAAAAATAATATCAGATTGGATAAAGATAAAATAACTTACTAACTTGCTACTAAAGTTGTCATATTTAAAGAATACATTTATCGACTCCAAAGACATCTAGCAAAAGATTTAGACTTATGAAATTTACATCTATGAAATTTTTAAAAAAGATATGGGTATTTCAAGAGAATGATAACACTTGTCGAATGAAGTGGATTAATATATAAACTCGTTGCATTTGTAATACAATCAAATACTCCAACTTATATATATGATAAGAGCAAGTACTTAATGTGCATACATATACACTACTACTAATAACTTTCAATACATAATTATAAATTATACTTAATGTTGCCTTTTGATTAATTACATTTTAGAGACGGATCACTTTGTAGGTCAATAATCGTGTAAGTTCATGTTTTGATCGATTTGGGTGAATCTGATTAGTTTACGTATAAAAAGAATAAAAAAGAGTAACTCGAACTGGCTTGATATTCTATTAAACCACATTCAAACAATTTTGTACTTACTCAATTACACTTAAAAGTTAAAACTCTATATATTGCTTTCTGAACCATATGAAGTGCGTGTAAAACGTAGTGCAGTTCATGAATTGGTCTAATTATTAAAATTATATATTTTTTTTTCATTCTAAAAGTTACCATTTTTTTTTAAGATTTAACATCAGTGAGAATTTAAGTGCTATAAAAATTAAAAATTGATTATTTAAATGTCACAAGAAGTTAATTTAAAACAAGTATTTAAAATCTCCCATATACCTTTCCTAATGGTAACGAGTATTCAAAATGTCCACAGGTAGGATTTATTAAAGGGCAAAGTTATATTCTACTAATGAGTTATTTTATTATATTTTTTAAATTAAACAATAATAAAAGCGCTATTAATCTTTTGTTTATTAAGTCAAATTTAAATAATTTAATTTGTTTTGTAGAAATAACGCATCTTATATTTTATTTTTCAACTTTAATTAATATATAGATGTGATTTTAATCTGCGATATCTATTTGATGACATGTCAATTTTTTTTTTTTTTTTTTCAATCTATGATTTGCATTGGAGATGCTCTAA
Source organism: Forsythia suspensa (assembly GCA_023638005.1). Classification (NCBI taxonomy): domain Eukaryota; kingdom Viridiplantae; phylum Streptophyta; class Magnoliopsida; order Lamiales; family Oleaceae; genus Forsythia; species Forsythia suspensa. Next base: position 13,961,402 of record CM042668.1, read on the forward strand.
TGGTAACGAGTATTCAAAATGTCCACAAGCAGGATTTATTAAAGGGCAATTATATTCGGACTATTATATTATATTTTTATTGTAATGAACGTCATTAATTTTTATTTATTGTCACACTTATATCTTTAATTTGTTTTATCGCATTCTTATCTTTCAACTTTAATTAACTAGTATATTTTGTCTCTGATAACAAATTTTGTCTAAATATTTTTTTTTTTTTTGTTGAATTTTTTTAATTATTATTTTTTTTGTTTATTTAAAAATATGAAGAGTATAAGTTTTTTCACACCCTCATAATAGATTTTTTTTTGGACGAAACTGTCATAAAAAATAAGATGTGCTAATTCATGAAGATAAAAATGTAATAAAAAAATTGAGACATAAATGTAATAGAGAGAAAACATTGGGGCCTTTATTACAATTAAATTACGGTGGAGGGAAAAAATTGCGATGTGAATATAGTTATCTTTATTAATTTGAGGTCCTTTAACTTCACAATTTCTCACAAAATCCACCCATATATTTACCCATGTTTGCAGATTTACTCCCAAACTTCAATTAGTGGTGCTCTTCCGCCAAAAATCCACAGCCGCGAACTTTAGGCCACGTGTTTTGGGGCCCACTGTTCTATGAATTGATATTAAACCATTGAAAATAAATAAAAAAGGCATAATTAATTTCAGTGTGAGTTTCATCCATGGCTTCTCTACTGAGCTTAGCTCTGAACTTGCCATTCAACAAGGTAAAATAAATACTTCTTTTAATGTCTAATATTATACATTATTGACTTGTAATTTTCTGTTTGCTGGATGTATTAATTATCAATTTTATTGGTTATTTATGACGGTTCAGTGATTCCAAGAATAGGGTTTCATAGAATTCAAAGTTTTGATTCCAAACATAGAACTATAAATCCTGATTGATATTTGGAAAGAATTGATTAGATCAAGAAATCATTCGTGAATTTTAAAATTCATTTTAGGTTTTAAACAATAAAATAAATACTTTAATTCAATTGACGAGTAGCGTGGAATACTTTTGTTTGGTAATTAGTCATTGAATTTAGCTATATTAAACCTTCCGTTCATATTGAAAGTTAAAAAGGCTTTATTCTACAGTTTTTTTTTTTTTTTTTTTTTATAAAAATGTGTAGTTGGAGCTTAAATGGGTGTCGTAGATGGAGCTTTGGATTTTGAGATTGTACAAAGTCTGGTTATTAGTCAATCGAAATCCACTTAATTAAGTTAGATAATACCAACAGTCGGAGAAGAAAACCAAAATAGATATTAAAAAATAAAATCAATCTTAATAGTGTAATTATAGGTTTATATGTAATTGGATTATGAAGGATCAAATGAAATTGGCAGAAGAGAAAATATGTAATTATGTTATAATTTTCATTTTGATTTGCAATACTTAATTTTCACTCTGAAAAGTAGTGTGTGGGCATGCCTAAACCTCAAAAATTTCACCTCAAGTTGTGAAATTACTTGCAATTTATCTACTCGGATAAATTTTTTCCAATAATGATTTCACTAGACTTACTGCTACTACTAACTATTTCTTCTTTCTTATTCATTCCACTTTTGCATAGTATATGTTTTAACTGCATTGAAATCACTGAATTTTAGCAGCTCTTTGTTAACCTGCAAATACTGCTTCTGGCTGTTATCTTTATTCCTGTTTCCTTTTTTGTATTTATCTGCTGGATAAGTCATGAGCTTTTCTTTATTAGTTCAATGAGGGAAATGTAAAAGCTCTCCCTGTAAAAGCGTTGTCAAACAGAGATTATCTATTTGCTAGAAGAACCAGTGGATGTCATGGGCCTTATCTGCTGATAAAATCTAAAACATCTTTCGAAGCAGATGTGCTTGCTAAAGACTCTTTGAATGTTGAGGCAGTTGATGACACAAATGGTAATCATTCTTTATTATCTTTTACATATTCCATTTTGTACTAGATTTATAAAGTATGCACGTGATGCGCTTTGTGGCTACCTACCTACAAGTGTTTATGTTGCCTGAGTCCTAATGAATACACATTTAATGATTTTAGCATAAAACAAAAGGCTTAGAAGGAAAAGATTTTCAGTCAACCCCTTCAAAACACCATAAGACTTGTGATTTTGATTATGGATCTTTCACAAAAAGTAAAGAAAGCAGAACAAGGAGTTTTTCAAGTGTATGCTGTACTCATTGATGTAATGACAAGAGTGAGAATAAATAAGTGGTGAAGGAAGAACGGCATAGATAAATGTATCTTACTTGCTCTTCTTTCTTTTTTGCTATTTTCGCCGTCTTGGGGTGGCATGTTCTTGACATGAAATTCAATAAACTGGATGAGCCCAGTTGCTAGTCATCTCTCTATGTTGCAATGCAATTGCCTTGGGATTATTCATATTCTTTCATTTGTTTTGAATTGGATATCTGATAATTTGGCACAGAGACTTGAGCCGGAGATCAAAAGACTTCATTTGATGGTAAACTTTACAGAAAACATTTGTCTATGCAGATTTTGGAGTTGTTAGCGTTCATCACGTGGGAATCTTATGCGAGAACCTTGAGAGGTCATTGCAGTTTTACCAGAATATTCTCGGTAAATTTTTTTCTGCTACAAAGCAGATAAACATTATTCTTTTTCTTTAGTGAGAAAATACTAACTGTTAGTTAATCAGGTCTTAAAATTAACGAGGCACGACCACATGATAAGCTCCCTTACCGGGGTGCTTGGTTGTGGGTGGGGTCTGAGATGATACACTTAATGGAGCTTCCAAATCCCGACCCATTAATGGGCCGACCAGAACATGGAGGTCGAGATCGTCATACTTGCATAGCAATTCTGGATGTGTCTAAACTGAAAGAAATTTTTGATAAAGCAGGTGATTCATTTAATTATCTCCTTTATCGTTCATTGCCCTGTGCCAAAAATCTTGGTTTCCTTGATAGGATTTCCGCATCACCATGATGTTCTTACAGAGTATGTCTGATTTGTACTGTATTTTAAAATTTTCAGGCATTCCGTACACCCTCAGTCGCTCTGGGAGACCAGCAATTTTTACACGAGATCCAGATGCGAATGCACTTGAATTTACACAAGTTGCATGATGCTGAATGGTGTCAGAAACATCAATGATCACTGTATAAATAAGTTTGTATGCCAAATTTGATCGTTGAAACTATCATATTGCAACTCTGTGAACTTGTGGATGATGATAATTTATATAGTCTTACAAAGATAGGTAGGTAGGATATTGATACTGTGGATCAAAAATGTTTCTTGTTCAAATAAAAAATCAGGATAAAACTAATTCATGAGTTGCAGTTCATTACATGTTTATTGGTTCAGTTTCATTTCTCTTTTATGAATTCAATCAGCTGCCATGTGTTGTGACTGGTGTTTGTTCCCATCCATAGTCTTACGAATTTGTCAAGACCTGCGTTTTTGGTAAACAGGCATGATCACTACAACCACATTGTGAGGAGACCCTTTCTACGGGGCTGTTTTGCTGCACACCTAGTTATTCCGTGTGTAATAGAACTTCCAAAATAAGAATTAAACACTGTTAGAAAGGAAATTGATTGAATCAAGAAATTTGGTGTTAGGTGGATTTTGTGTAAAGTGACCTCAAAGAACAAATTTATATCAAGGAAATAAAAGTAACGGCAAAGTTGAGGCAATTGTTCAACATTTTGTTTTAAGTCGAATTTGCCCAACAACGATGCTTACGGTTTGGGGCAATCAACTCTCAAGATACAACGATTATCACTTGTGTTTGCAGCACTTCAAAATACAAGCACATCGAACCAAAATTATGGCTTTGTACTCCAAAAAATAAATATGAAATGAAAAAACCATAATTTTGCAACAAAATACAAGAAATTTGATTCAAGAGAAGGAGATATTATGAATTTTATGTTTGCATATCATTTCTGTATAAAAAGGACGTCCCTAATATCCTTTTTATAGATGAAGAAGAGTTGGGAATGAAGTTGTGTGGAGTCAAATCGTGCAACAGTTCAAAAGGACGCGTCTAATCGTTAAGACCATGCAATTGCAATTGCATGGTAGGACCTAAAAACATTCTGCTGAAAAATTCAACAAGTTGCGATCGCATGATAAAATAACCATGAGATCGCATGGTCAAAAATTGACCCGGTATTGTCCGTCTCCGTAATTTCTCATTCATCCGATATTTGCTTCGAAACACATGCAGAGAAATCTGAATTCTCCCGCGACCTAACCGGGCAGGTCGATCCACGTTTCGACGCCCCGAAGCGGCGAAGTGGCAAACTATTTTGCCTAAACGGATTAGGGTCGGTCTGAATATTTGGCCGAAGTTGACACGAAGTCACTTTAGTTGTTTTAAACACTTAGTTAATTTCTCGAATTCTTAAACCAATTTCCTACAATCCCCCAAATAAATGGAAATTCCTTGATATACAAAACACGATGCAAATGAAATGCAGACTCTAACAAATGGAGTACGTGTGACAAGTCATAGCATCAAGATAGGTGGCTCGTGGCTTAGAACCTTCTTTAGTTGAGTACAATTGATATTACTAGGCTAGTTAGTGAACGCGATGTTTTTGAACCATCCAGCCGCTCGTGTAAACCCAAACAATTGTACCAACACCATAATTTATCTAACTAATTCGGTTCTCATGGTTGTGTCCATTTTGGCCCTAGATAACTCTTGGTTTCATAAGTGCTCTAAGAGAATTAAGCCTCGAATTCTCGTAGAAGCAACCCCACTTCACACTTATATAAGTGATCTCTTACCTTTCTATTTCAAGGTTTTGAATCATTAAAAGTATATATGTATACTTATCATTATACATATTTGACATAGCACTTCAAATTTTGAGAATGGGAATAAGTGCTTTATTTTGAATCTTTTATAACTTAGTTGTCCCATTGAACCAAGATTTTGGGATCTCCAAGCTACAAGGTTGGGTTTCTGTCATAGTAATTCTATCAATAGGCTTTAGACCCATTGTAACGCTCTAGAATTTTTAAGGTTCCGGAGTGTTAATAAAATTCATAGAGGAAGTAAAATATTGCGAAAAAGTGACTTTAATAATAAAAAGACCAATTATTTAAATATTGGTAAATTCATAAACGTTAAGAAAATAGATTGTTAATTACTAAATAATAATTTAAACTGTGACGCTAATCGTTTTATTAAATAAAGCATCCTAAACAAAACTAATTTTATTTGGCGACCATTGGCACGATAGCTTCACCAACCCATCATGCATCAATCACATTAATCATTACCTAAAAATTTGTTAAAATGAGAGATGAGTACAAATAATTATACTTAATAAGATACTTGTTATTTCCACAATCAATCCAAATATTATATTAGGCATAAAATCATCTTACTAAACTAAACTGGGAATTATCACACCATGAAAATGATAATTCATGCAAGCCCTGCAAATAAACTGAAACTCAAAGGTTTAACTGAACCTGAAAATTTAACTGAATTAATTCATGATTTCTCCCGAAGGAGCACTGAAATGAAGTAATTAAATTACATGCACAAATATAATACGTAGAAAAAAAAGTGGAAGACAACTAAAAGCACATAGCATCTCACTGAGTATAATTATTTGTACTCATCCCTCATTTTAACAAATTTTCAGGTAATGATTAATGTGATGGATGCGTGGTGGGTTGGTGAAGCTGTCGTACCAATTTTCGCCAAATAAAATTAGTTTTGTTTAGAATGCTTTATTTAATAAGACGGTTAGCGTTACAGTTTAAATTATTATTTAGTAATTAACAATCTATTTTCTTTAACGTTTATGAATTTACCAATATTTAAACAATTGGTCTTTTTATTATTAAAGTCACTTTTTCTGCAATATTTTACTTCCTCTATGAATTTTATTAACACTCCAGAACCTTAGAAATTCTGGGGCGTTGCACCCATACTCCTCGAGATGATATACTTGATCTCTTGCAAGTCATTTCGTCAAAGAATCAGCTAAATTTTCTTTTGACTTCACATAATTAATAGAAATTATACTATTTGATATTAAATGTTTAATGGTATTATGTCTACGATGGATATATCGAGACTTACCATTATACATACTGTTTTGTGCCCTTGCTATTACCAACTGATTATCACAATGTATGGTAATTGCAGAAACCGACTTTTCCCAACATGGAATTTCATCAAGGAAATTACGAAGCCATTCTGCTTCTTCTCCGGCTTTGTCTAAGGCAATAAACTCATATTCCATGGATCGATCTATACATGTTTGCTTAGAAGACTTCCAGGACACGGCTCCACCTCCAATGGTAAATACATAACCACTTGTGGATTTTGAATCCTTAGTTTCAGATATCCAATTTGCATCGGTATATCCTTCTAACACCACGGGATATTTTGAGTAGTGTCATCCATATTCAACCGTGTGTCTTAAGTATCTAAGAACTCGTTTTAACGCCTTCCAATGTTCAACACTTGGATTACTAGTGAATTTAGTCAACTTGTTGACTATGTATGCTATATCTGGTCTTGTGCAGTTGGTAATGTACATCAAACTGCATATGACACATGAATATTCTAATTGAGATACAAGCTCACTAGTATTCTTGGCTAAGTGTATACTTAAGTCAACTGGTGACTTAACTAGTTTGTCATCATACGCCTTAAACTTCTTAAGTATAGTCTCAACATAATGTGATTGAGATAATGACAAACCATCAGATGTCTTAGATATTTTAATCTCTAATATTACATCCGCCACTCCCATATTCTTCATATCAAAATATTTTGTTAACATTTTCTTAGTCGAAGAAATGACTTTTAAGTTATTTTCTAGAATTAGCATATCGTCAATGTATAGGCATGCGTTTACATATTCGTTAGGTGTGTTTTTAATGTAGACACACTTGTCACATTCATTGATTTTGAAGCCATTTGACAACATAGTTTTATCAAATTTTTCATGCCATTACTTCGGTGCTTGTTTTAATCCATAAAATAATTTTACAAGTTTACACACATTCTTTTCATGTAGATTTCTTTTTCTAATTCACCATTTAGGAACGGAGTTTTAACATCCATTTGATGTATTTCAAGATTATGCAATGCCGCGATTGCAATCAAGACATGTATAGACGTGATTCTTGTCACTGGTGAATAAGTATCAAACAAATCGAATCCTTCATTTTGTCTATACCCTTTGGCTACTAATCTAGCCTTGTATTTATCTATTGATCCATCCAACTTCAATTTCTTTTTGAATATCTATTTACAACCTAGAGCTTTGTTTCCCGGATGGAGTTCAACCAATTCTCAAGTATGGTTACTCATGATGGATTCAATTTCGTTATGTACAGCTTCTTTCCAAAAGGAAGCTTCGAGAGAGGACATTGCTTCATCAAATGTCCTTGGATCATTTTCAAGTAATTTGGTTACAAATTCTGGACTGAATGTCTTATGAATTTGTTGCCTTTTACTATGTCTTGGTTCTTCATTTATTTGAAGATTGTCATCATTTCCATGTAAGTTTTCATAAGTTCGTTTAATTGAACTTACTTCCTTTTTCTTTACAAGAAAATTTGTTTCAAAGAAGACCGTATTTCTTGATTCAATAATCGTACCTTCATGTATATCAAGGACTTCAAATTTATGAACCAAGAATCGATATGTACTACTGTTGATTACATATCCAATAAAGATACAATCAATTGTCTTTGGTCCAATCCTAACTTGTTTAGGTTTGATATTTGTACTTTTGCTAAGCACCCCCACACTTTGAGATATTTGTGTGAAGCTTTTCGAACTATCCATAATTCGTATGGTGATTCAACATTATTCTTGTGTGGTATTTTATTTAGGATATGATTTGCAGAAAGTATGGCTTCCTCTCACAAGTTTTGAGGTAAGCCCGAACTAATCAGCATTGCATTCATCATTTCCTTTAATGTTCGATTCTTGTGTTTAGCAATCCCATTAGATTGAGGTGAATATGGTGCAGTAGTTTGATTAATGATTCCAGATTCTGTACAAAATTCTTCAAATGGTGCAACATATTCTCCATATCTATCACTACGAATCATTTTTATTCGTTTTTCAAGCTGATTTTCAACTTCGACTTTGTAGTGTTTGAACACTTCCAAAGCTTCATTTTTGCTTTTCAACAAGTATACATAGCAATACCTTGTACAATCATCTATGTACGTGATGAAATACTTTTTACCACTTTTTGTTTGTACGAACTTTAAATCACACACATCCGTGTGAATTAGTTCTAAAGGTGTTGTGGTTTGTTCAATCAAATGAAAATGTGTTTTGGCCGCTTTTGCCTCTACATATGTTTCGCATTTTCCATTATTAAAATGCATATTCGAAATTAAACTTAAATTCATTAACTTGCGTATTGAATTAAAGTTTGCATGCTCTAATCTATGGTGCCATAAATTAGATGACTCAAGAATATAAATGAAAGATGACGTTTTATTCCTTATATTTTTCGGTACAATAGTTAGGACATTCATTTTAAATAGTCTATCTTTTACATAGCATTTGCCTACATACATGTTATTCTTGGTAAGTACAAACTTATCCGAAACAAAGACTAACTTAAAGCAATTCTTGCTTAACAAAGAACCTGACACAAGGTTCTTGCGAATATCTAATACGTGAAGAACATTGTTGAGGCTAAGTTCCTTTCCCGATGTCATCTTCAGTATCACTTTGCCTTGTCCTTCTATTTTGGATGTTGAGGAGTTCTCCATAAATAGTTTTTCTCCCTCGGTTGAAGTGTAGGATGTGAACATTTTTTCATCAGTACATATGTGATAGGTTGCACCCGTATCAACCCACCATTCCATGGGATTTCTAACGTTGTTGCATTCTGAAACAACCGCCGATAAGTTCATATCAGATATGCCATTTGATATGGCATCAGATTCCGCCATGTTCGCTTGAGCTTGTTTCTTTGGTTTGCGACAATCGACGGAATGATGTCCAGCCTTTCTAAAATTATAGTAGTTGCCCTTGAACTCCTTTGCATTCTTCTTTGTAGGTTCAACTCAATGCTTTCTCTTCTTTCCTTTGTTGATGTTGGATTCCACCACATTTACCTTTGATTGTGGTATGGTATTTTCAACACGCTTATCCGAACTTCGGTTGTCTTCTTCAATCCTTAGTCAGACCACAAGTTCTTCAATGTTCATTTCTTTGCGCTTATGCTTGAGATAGTTCTGGAAGTCCCTCCACGTGGGTGGAAGTTTCTCAATAATTGCAGCCACCTGAAATGACTCGCTTAGAGACATATTCTCCGCGTGAATGTCATGGAGTATAATCTGCAACTCTTGCACTTGACTGATGACCGTCTTTGAATCTACCATCTTGTAATCCAAGAACTTTCCCACTATAAACTTCTTTGTTCCAGCATCTTCAGTTTTGTATTTCTTTTCCAAGGATTCCCATAAATCCTTTGCAGATTTCTTGGAACAATACACGTTGTATAAGGTGTTGTCCAATCCATTCAGAATGTAATTCTTACATAGAAAACCTGAATGTTTCCAAGCATCCAAAGCAATCAATGATGCCCGATTATTTTCACCTTCTTATATGGCGGGATGATCTTCGTTCAAGAATTTCGCTAAGTTGAGGGTCGTGAGATAGAATAGCATTTTCTGATGCCATCTTTTGAATTCAACCCCAATAAATTTCTCCAGTTTTTCCCATGTGGAACAGAGTTTGAATGTACAGTAGTAGAGAGAGCCACAACTGGAGAAATCACACCGGTGGGAATACTTCCTTCAGAAGTTCCCACATTTGAAGTATCATTCGAATTAGTATCAATATTAACAACTGTATTCATTTTTGTTTACGTAAAACAGAAGATCAACCAAAATCTAAGAGATGTCACTTGCAACAAAATACAGAAATTCGACTTAAGATTGTTGGGTGGATTTTGTATAAAGTGACCTCAAAGAACAAATTTATATCAAGGAAATAAAAGTAACGGCAAAGTCGAGGCAAATGTTGAATACTTTGTCCTTAAGTCGAATTTGTCTCGCAACGGTGCTTACGGTTTATTGGCAATCAACTCCCAAGATACAATGACTATCACTTGTGTTTGCAGCACTCCAAAACACAAGCACATCGAACCAAAATTATGGCTTTGTACTCCAAAAAATGAATATGAAATGAAAAAACCAGAATTTTGCAACAAAATGCAAGAAATTTGGTTCAAGAGAAGGAGATAGGATGAATTTTATGTTTGCATATCATTTCTGTATAAAAAGGACGTCCCTAAAATCCTTTTTATAGATGAAAAAGAGTTGAGAACGAAGTGGTGTAGAGCCAAATCGTGTAACAGTTCAAAAGAGCACGTCTGATCGTTAAGACCATGCGATCGCATGGCTTTGTCTCCTGCGATCACATAGTAGGACCTAAAAATATTCTGCTGAAAAATTCAACAAGTTACGATCGCATGGTCAAAAATTGACCCAATTTTGTACTTCTCAGTAATTTCTCATTCATCCGATATTGATTTTGAGATGTCAAATATACCCTTCAACACATGCAGAGAAATCTGAATTCTCCCGTGACCTAACCGGACAGGTCGATCCCCGTTTTGACGTCCGAAGCGGCGAAGTGGCAAACTATTTTGCCTAAACAAATTGGATCGGGTCTGAATATTTGATCGAAGTTGACACGAAGTCACTTTAGTTGTTTTAAACACTTAGTCAATTTCTCGAATACTTAAACCAATTTCCAACATTTGGTTCATTTCTATACAATTGAATAATAAAGGGAAAAAAGATAGAACTTTGTCACATATTGGATTATGAAATAAGTAGTGTATTGGGTTTATATGCATAATTTCTTGAAATGGATATTAGTCAATAAAATCTCTTTCTTGCATGGTGAACAATAAAATATCAAATATGTTTGCTTAAAAAAGCCTACTTTGCTTAGTTATAAACCAATTAGTTGTAAATGGGTCTTCAAGATAAAGCACAAGTCTGATGGCACTATAGAAAGGCACAAAGCTAGACTTGTGGCAAAGGGATATACTCAAGAAGAAAGGGTTGACTACGTTGATACATTTGCTCCATTGGAAAAATTAGTTATTGTCAAGCTCCTGCTGGCTTTAGCCTCAATTTATGGATGGTCTTTGCACTAGTTAGATGCCAATAATGCTTTCTTATCACGGTGACTTACATGAGGAAATGTATATGACTATTCCATCTAGATATAGGTAGGAGACTGATACACTCAAAAACCATGTCTGCAAATTGAATAAATCATTGTATGGACTCAAACAAGCTTCCAGACAGTGGAATGCTAAGTTTACCAATATTTTAATTGAAGAATGATTTACTCAGTCTGCCGCATGCCATTCTCTATTCATTAGATGAAATACTTCAGTTTTTATTGCTCTGTTAGTATATGTGGATGACATAATAATAGTCAACAACGATGAAGCAGCAGTTGGGATGTTGAAGCAATCTTTGGATTCAAAATTCAAATAGAAAGACTTAGGTTATCTCAATTTTTTTTCTTAGATTGGAGATTGTTAGGTCTCCAAGTGGCATACCAGTCTCTCAAATGCCATATGCACTACAATTATTATCTGATGCAGGGTTCTTAGGATGCAAACTAGCTAATAATCCAATAGAAGCAAATTTGAAGTTAAGTCAAAATGAAGGAAATTTGAGAAGTGATCCATCTATGTACAGAAGATTAATAGGAAGACTGCTGTATCTTACTATCGCTAGGCCTAATTTAACATACTCAGTTAACTGATTGAGCCAATTCCTAGCAAAGCCAAGGCAACCTCATTTAACAGCAGCTTTCATTACATTATGCCCACACCTGGTCTTGGACTCTTCTTTCCTTCCAAATCAGATGTTTCCTTGAAAGCCTATGTTGAAGCAAATTTTCCACTTACTAATATTTAGTTAAAAATATTCACAGATGCAGTTTGGGCAGCTCGCCCTGACACTAGAAGGTCAATTTATGGATATTGTGTATTTCTTGGTGATTCATTGGTATGTAGGAAGTCTAAGAAGTAGAATATAGTGTCGAGATTATTAGCTGAAGCAGAGTAGAGATCAATGGCAAATGCAACATGTGAATTAACTTGACTATTATCTTTACTAAAAGATTTTGATGTTAATCATTCCAAATTTGCAGTGTTGTATTATGATAACCAAGCTACATTACATATAGCAGAAAATCCAGTTTTTCACTAGAGAACCAAACACATAGAAATAGATTGTCATCTGATTAGAGAAAATATCCAAGTCGGGGTATTGTAGACTTTACATGTTTCAAGTAAAAACAAATTGCTGATGTTCTTACTAAAGCACTACAATCTACACAATTCAAAGAATTGGTTGACAAGATAGGACTAATTAATATATATAGTCCATCTTGAGGAAGAGTCTTAAAAATATCCTGATGAAAATACTACATATATCAAAGATTAGTTATGTTAGTTCAATTTAGAGCATGTTTAGTAGTGTTGAAATTATTTTTTAATTGTTTATAATATAAGTTGTTGGTGAATGTGTGAGATAAAATGTGGGTTGTAAGTTGTGTGTCCTATAAAATGTATGGATAAAAAGTATATTTGACAAACTGAAATTATAATTTAAGCATGCCCAAATATGTGTTTAGTTAGTTAGTTACAAGTTAGTTGAAGTTAGTTAATTAGCTAAATGAATGTATATAATGCAATTACTCTACAACTTGTATCAATTCAATTCTTTCTTCAGAGATAAAATCATAGATCACTCAATTGAGTGCATTCCTTCTCCATTCCATTCTATGTTCAATTGTTCATTTTGTAATAATTGAGGGACTTCTTGTTTCGTGGAATACTTATCGGTGATAGTCAGGAAAGTGAAGGAGTTTAGCCTAAGAAATAACAGGCTTGTGTTGTACCGAATAGTTTCAAATGAAGAATACCAATATCATCAATTTGGTCACAAGATTGGGGTTTGGGTGGAATGGAGGTTGGGTTAGAGAAGAAGATGATGTTTTATTTTTTTTAAATTGTTTTAAATAATAGATTTTAAAGAGACAATTTTACACTTTTGAAAAAGTTAGAGATTTCAATTAGAATTTTCTATTATGTTTTGTTTTTTCTGTTATTTTAATTTATTTAAATATGGGATAAATGATCAAAAAGACCACTTGAGGACTATATGTACAAATTAATGAAATGATGGAAATGATATCTGCAGATAAAATTGAATGAGAATGATATTGTTACAAAGTTAAAAGAATGGAGATTTAAAATTATGACATAATTCATAACACTGGCTTCAATGTAAACATGTTATACAACCTAAATTGGAAAAGGAAAACAAGAAGAGACGGAAAAAGAGTTTTGTGGGGTGGGGTGGGATAGCTTAAAAGAAGAAGAAAACATAGATGTGAGGTAATACCAAGTGAGACGGGAAAATAGATTATCAATACACTATATTTGTTTGATCTAAAATCTCTCCCTATGTATAATTTCTTATCTAACCAATTCCAAGCTCGAACAAAGAAGTGTCGGTGTACGTTTACAACAAGAACTTCGTCAAATAAGATTTGACGCTAAATTTATTGAGAATAAAGTTTATTTTGTCTTATCCCACCTCACAATAATCTATAATTCTTGCTCATTTATGATTGATTTTCTATTATAGACAAAAATTAGATGTGCGAGAAAATGTGGAGGGAGTTACATTCCCCTATTCTCTTCTTACATTTTCATAGTTGACAAAAATTAAATTCACGAAAACGTAGAGAAATGTCGGCATTCATAGATTTCAGTAGAACATTACATCCTTCAAACCAGAAATGAAGAAGAACTCAGATTATGTATACAAATACTTGTACGAAAGTTATTTACACGATCGTGGGTGAGTAGATGATGCCTTAAACACTCTAACTAGGAATTATAATAGAACACTATGGGACTTGACAAAAAGTGGTTTCTATATTGTAAGATAAGTTCTTACCATAGTTGCACCGGTAGGATCAGATATCAGATGTTTGATAAGGCTTTTTCTCAGGTCATTTGGAGATATAACAAACATATAAAAGGCAAATAGTAAGAGGTCTGCTGACGACAGAGTCGAGCCAAGAAATCCTTGACACATCCTGTGAGAGTAACATATTTGCAAAGAATCAGGTTGAGTACAAAGAAGAATTAAGTTTTTTTTAGTAAAAGAGTAAATTCCAAAATCATGTTTGGCAAAATATATAACTTAAATGATACAATACATACTACTATGAAAGGATTATTCTTGAAAAACACGGAAATGGGGAAGATGTAAATTTCTGGACCTACCAAGTTGGTAAACGGAAAAATGTGTGGAAGAATGTCCTTATCCCCTCAATATCTAGTTGTAGTATGAGTGCTAGTCCGAATAGGAAAAAAGCTCGTTGTCGTTTCCTTTCTTGCGGCCAGAGGGTATTCCAAGCTGAAATTATATTCACAAGTTAAGGATGACAACAATCTCTAACGACAAACATGGAAATTTTGAAATCTAAATCAATCATGGGGTTTCACTAAATTATCCAAAATTTCTAGTCACATGAATATGTTCTTAGCCAAACCGTTAACCAAAAAAAGTGACATTTAGGCAAAGAGGTAAACTATTTAGGGGAAGTTTACTGACCAGGTTCCCTCATTGGATCACTAAACACAACTTCCAGGAAGTCGTGAGTTTTCTACAATGCTTTTTCATAATTAATCATCATTTTCCAAAATCAAGCATTTACAGATCTTGTGTAATTCTATAGAAGCAATGATCGAACAGATTTGATTCACTTTTCATGTACCTTGAATTGAAATATTCTCTGTAATCCCTGCAGTGATAAGCATGTTCTTGTCATGGCATTGTTTCAAAATATTTGCAATGGCAGATGCATATTTTGGAGCCTCCGACAATGATCTGACAACTGAATAACCTGTTAAATGAAAGGCAACAAAGGTATAAAATCATTACATTCAAGGGACATACACGAAGGTGACAATTATTCTTTCATTACCTGTGGCCGGATGGACCATGCTAGCAGCAGCACCAAATGCAAGGTTCTTTTGCTCTGTACTTGGCAAGGATCCGCCAACTGGAATATAAGACCATTCCTGTACATAGTTTCTTTTTAAGAAGTACATCTCCTCTTAGTAATTTAAACAATAAAGCATGCAAGCAGAATAATACCTCTTCATAAGTTTTTATGATCCGGATACCCATCGTCTCCAATCTTGTCATAAGTTTATCCCTCAATAGTCCAAAAGGCATGGCATCTTTTGATGCTAAACAGGTTTCCTGGGAGAAGCATTAATTTATTGCACGAAATCATCGCAATGAGTAATCAAGAGTGCAGCAGAAAATAAACAAATTGAACCTCAAAGAAAACTCTTGTTGGCGACATGGGCATTGCGTAAAGAAATGTTGGATATTGTGCCTCTATGCCTTGAACTTTGCATTTAATGTAGTCTCTGTAGTCCATGAAAACCATCAGGTTTGGGTCATACGGATTGTTTTCCACCTAAAATATGCAAAAAATAAACCAACAATCTTAAAATTGCAATGCTAAAAGTTAAAATGCCAACCTTATAGCTAAGAAGATCACAAACAACAATATTACAAGTTTACAACTAAGCAAATAGTAATAAGGTCCCAATTTTCTTTTCAACTAACAGGCTTAGAGAAAGACATAATTTAAAATAATATTAAAAATAATAAAGCCATGAATCTACTCCTTTCCTACCTCAACCTCGACACCATAAGCTGTCTGGACAGAAACCCGTGGACCCCCCACCTCATACTGTAAGAGTTTCCCTGAGGCTGCTCCAGATGCAACAGTGGCAAGCCTATAGTTCTTAGTTAGACACTTCAAAACCGAGGAGGAAACTTATATCTTCCTGGAAAATGGTAATTATCAGCCATACCTGCAAGGAATCACAATATTGCCTTCACACACTACAAGTCTGTGGCCACTTGAGGCTTCAACAATATTTTCCACTTTTGCTAAGATATGAAACACCTGACTCGACACACCTAAGAAAATTAATAAGTTATAGAACAGGGGAATAAGTATTAGAAAAATCAAATGCAGTAGAACAGTAACTGTATGATTCAAACCAACAAAATGTTACCTCTTCAGTAACTCCTCGTGGAGCAAATGGCGACTGACTCGTCCATATGCACGACCAATGAAAATAGGATCATCATCATCAAGATAAACTATGGTATCCCGCCAGACATGTTCAATGCAACATTCAAGGCCTAGATCTGAAATAAAAGAGAAGTAAATTAATGCAAATTCATCATATATAAGATGTAAGGGCAAGTGACACAAGAGTGTGGAAGACAATGAAAAATATACTTTTTATAGTCATAAACCATTTTCAATATTCTGATTGGCGTACCAGTAAGTGGTAAATACAGCTTTAAATTAATTATCAGGACCTGAGCCAGAAGTTGCACACGAAAGAATGATGGTGCTGCCTCAAAGTTGGCCAAAATCAATTGACAGGATTTTATAACAGAGTTGCTAGGAAAAGGAGTGTAATTTTAGTACAATAATAATATCACTGACACCTAAATACAGCATGAACTACTAAATATTGGAAACACAATGTCAGCCCTTCTATGCAGTAGGTGTATACCATGTTGTCTCATGGAAGAATAATCCATGAAATTATAGTTTATAGATACCTTTCCAAATTATTCTTCATGTAATCACAGGCTAATATTTTAATCCAATCAATTTAAGATTACTGTTTTCGAAATCTTAGTTTCCATTCGTCCATATCATCTCATAGTTGATGAGTGGTGACATGCTTCTTTTCTTTCCAAAAGAGAGAAGGGGTGGATAACAGTCTAGCTTCTTGCTTCACGTGTGGAAATAAATTCGCCTAAGAGTTTCACCTCTTACATTAATTAATACGCTAACTTAGAAAGAGAAACAATATCAAGAAGTAGCTTCTCAAAGTGCTCGACATCACCAGATTGCAATGATGGGAATAACAATAGAATTCCAAGGAAACTATTAAAATAGCGTGCACAACCCTGTAAATTGTCTTTCTCCTCCTACTTCTAAGCATTACAAGAAATTGATAGAAGATTGCATGAAAGAAAATCTCATACTGTCGTTGCAATATATAAGTCTCGAGTGACTATATATTCAATATCAATTGAAACAACCAGAGAACATAAAACAAATAAAGATTAGCACCTTTGAACTCATCTTCCCACACACCATAATTATTTGTGAAAGGAAGATCTGGTCCAATGAGTCCAACATTCAAGCCTAGCTTAGCTGATTCAGCAGCGAGAGCAAGACCAGCAGGTCCGCAGCCAATAACCACCAAATCCAATAAATCATCACCCAATATTCTTGGTAACTGCACGGGTGAGAAAAATTCATGAAGATTATGTCATATTGGCTATATTTAGGAGGGAAAAAAGGATTGTTTTCATGCTCGAAGCATAATACTGCTTCCTAGTAGAAACTTGTGATAGTGGCCATTCGACTGTTTACTAATCATTCCACATCCATGTGCTGAATTTATTATCACTAGGAGATTATAAGATTTTTGTAATGTTCCACACCCAAAACCTACTTTATGCAAACTCTTTTTCTCACCACGAAAGAAGACTTATCCCAACCACAATCTCCTTTTAGTAGGATTTAAGTTGGATCAATATTCACCAAATTTATAAACCAGACCAAACTAACCACACTCAACCAAAGACGGAAGTGTCTGGTATGGCGTTGAATTTGTATTCAATTTCACAAAGGCAAAGTCCTGCAATTTGGTTTGGTTTCAGTTTTTAGGTCACATTAGTTCATAGACAAGCCGAATCACAATATACAAATGTTAGTAAGATGAGTTGTCAAGTTGTTTACAAAATGTTATCATCACTATTTCCATGGTAATGTTTTGGGAAATTTGCACTTTTGGTCCCCAACATTTGCAGTTTATTACTAATCTATCTTCAATCAATTTTTATAGCATCAGATATCCCCAACCTTTCATTTAATTACAAATCACGTCCTTCAAAGATTTTGACAGATTTGCTCTCCTCTTTAAATAAACAAAAATAGAAAAAAAAACTAAAAACAACAAAAAATAAAAGAAAATTGCAAATGAAATCCTATAACTTTTAAAAAGTACAAAGTAACTTTTTCTCCACCTACCCCACCTCATCCCACCTCACAACCTCTATTTGTGAATGAATGATTATTTGTTCTGAACATGATTATTACTTTAGTATTTTTGGTATTGAATCTAATTTGTGGATGGTGGAATAACAATGACGATCAACTACCGCTCATGAGAAATGCGACAACTCCTAGTAGCCTCCTGTCTAATATAAATTAATCAAATAGAACAATAACAATTAATACACAAAATTAAAGACACAATAAAGTTGCACCCTCTACGGTCTAGAAAGAAGGCCTTCCAAAGACCCATTAGTCTCAACTATTGTCGCTATCTTCTCTCGAGTCTAATAACAATTAATCCACCACTAATGCAAAGCTCTCGCCAACAAATAATCTCTTTTTTAAGGACCTTTTGTAGCACCGGATTTTAACTTCGCCTCAATGGTCAATGATCAATGATGCCATTTACAAAGATAGCAATCTAAGTCTGTTGCTACACTACCTACTTTTCTCTCGTTTTTCCACTCTTGATGCCCTTTCGATTTCGGAGATTTAATTACCATGAGCGGCGATCGTGGTTCTTTGTTGATGGGTCGATTGTGCGACCTCCCAACCACAATAGCGATGATCTCCGCGTGAAGGTGAGGGTTTGTAGAGGTGGTGTAGAGGTTGCTTGTTATGGTAGGATAAGTTTTTAGGGGTGTGAAAGAAAAGTTATTTTGTACTTTTTAAAAGTTATGAGACTTCATTTGTAATTTTTTTTTTTTTTTGTTGTTTTAGCTTTTTTTATCCCCAACTTTTATTTAATTACTATTTTGTTTATTTAAAAAAGAAAAAAATATGTCAAAATCTATCAATGAGACTTCATTAGTCTTTGCAATGAATGATTATTTGTTACTAACCTGCAAAGCTCGCATGGTGGAATATAATGAAGATCTCTTTTAAGGACCTTTAGTATAAAATTGCGATTTTCTTTGGGTCGCCTCAATGGTCAACGACTGCTTACAAAGATAGCAATCTCACGCCTGTTGCTACAAGATTTCTACTACTTGCATTTGGTGCCCTTTGGATTTCGTAGTAGCGATCAGGGTTGCTATTGATGGGTCAGATTGTGCGACCTCTGACGGTAGCGATGATCTCCGGTGAAGGTGAGGGTTTGTAAAGGTGGTGTAGAGGTTGTGGTTATGGTAGGATAAGTTGGGGTGGGTGAAAGAAGAAGTTATTTTGTACTTTTTAAAAGTTATGAGACTTCATTTGTAATTTTTTTTATTTTTTTGTTGTTTTTAGCTTTTTTTCTATTTTTGTTTATTTAAAAGGAGGAAAAATATATCAAAATCTATCAATAGGGATTGTGTTTGCAATTAAATGAAAGGTTGAGGATTTCCGTGTTATAAAAATTAGTTGAGGGTATAAACTGCAAAGATTGGAAACCAAAAGTGCAAATTACCTTAATATCTTTTAGGAATAATTGCATATTTGATCCTCAACCTTTCACAAAGGTTGAGGATATACTCTTAACATTTAAAAATAGCACCAGACATCTCCAACGTTTGAAAAACTTTATATGGTAGGTCCTTTATAACGAAATTTCCCTTCTATTTAAATAAAAAAAACAAAAAACAAGAAAAAAGAAAAAAAATGATTGAAAACTAACCAAATGTACCCAAAAAATAAAAAGTAACAAAGAGGTGATCTTCTTTATCAAACCTCAAAATCCAAAATACACCACCATATCCACCCAAAATCATCAATAGTTGAATTTGTTAAACTTTGGATGTTTCATCCATAGAGTTAAAGTATTTCAACTGCCACTGCCACTATCCAAATCCCAGAAAATGAGACTAAAACCCCAATTGCGATTCAACCAAACAAACATTTATTTTAAGTTAAACAAGACAAAAAACCACTTTGTAGCTTGGAATGAAATATGTTTACCGAATAGTGAAGGCGGGCTTGGATTCAGAGACATCAAATGTTGGAATTTAGCGCTACTTGCCAAATTGTTGTGGACGAGAAAAAAGACTCGTTATGGATCAGATGGGTGAACGAGATGTATCTTAAAGAAAATTCAGCACGGGAGTGGACGCCTAGCAAAGCAGATTCGCCACTACTCAAAAAATATTCAGCATTAGGGATCTTGTTTGCCACAAAGAAGAATCCGTCCAATCTTCTATCCTGCGGACTGCTCAATGGAGCCGATTTAAGCATTGCTCATGCATATAATTTCTTCAGAAAAAAAAGAACTAAAATGAACTGGGCCACGGTTGTTTGGAACCCTTATATTATCCCAAAATGCTCGTTTGTTCTTTTGCCAGCTGCTATAATCTAGATTACTCACTAAGGATAAGCTTCAACACTTAGATATTGACAGATTGTGTGCATTGTGTGGTTCGGCCGAGGAGAATGTTCAACACATTTTTTTCAATGCTTGTTCGTTTTTTAATCTGGAATCACATTAAGCATTGGCTTGGAATTTCGAGATCTATGAGTACTATGTGCAGTGCCTTAAAGTGGATTTTGGATTTTGGGATGATGGTGAATTTTGAATTTTGAGATTTGATAAAGAAGATAGACCTATTTGTTACTTTTTATTTTTTAGGGTACATTTGCATAGTTATCAATCATTTTTTCTTTTTTCTTGTTTTTTGCTTATTTAACGGGAAGGGCAATTTCGTCATAAAGGACCTACCATGCCAATTTTTTTAAACGTTAGGGATGTCTGGTGCTATTTTTAAAAATTAGGAGTATATCCCAACGTTTTTGAAAGGTTGGGAACCAAATATGCAATTATCCCTATTTTTTATGACAATATGGTGGTAACATTTGTTTGATATTACTTACTATGGTTTGTAGTATTACTACAACAAGTTGAAGCATGCTTTCTATTTATTGGCAGAATGTTCTGGTTTTTACTCATTTTTTTTTTTTTTTTTTTTTCATTTCATTGGTTTTTTATTAGCTAATTGTTTCTCAATTTTTTCCTTTATTTTTTTTTTTACTTTATATGCAACAATGTTAAAGATTTAGGGGATCTAGTATTGATGCAATGGGAGCTCAAGTTGACATTTATAGAATATAAAGATGCCCTATGCAACTCTAAGTATGAATTTGGATCCAAGAGAAATTGACTAATTGTCCCAGACTAGCGTTGAAGGTGCAAATTGCCAAGGTGAACCAAAATTGAGTAAAAAGAACGGAAATTGAACTAGGTGGTTTCCTGTTTCAAACATTGGTAGCACTTTGAGCATTTTCCAAACCAATAGCACAGGAACGTTCAAATATAACTAGAAAATACCAAACTGAATGCACAACCTTTTGTGGTCCTCTAGAGCATGCTCTCTAGGAGCTAAGTTGTAGTCGAGACCACAGAGTCATCTACACAATGCATAGGTACAGTCATTATGCAGAACCAGTAGGTTCGTGTTTGTGGTGGGTTATTCATGTAGAGGTCAGTGAAGAAAGCATAGCTCAAGATATATTCAAATGAAAGATTTTTAGAGAAGATGATGTTAATTCAGGACATCTAGCTTAAAAGCTGGAAGAAGCGTTCGAGATTTATTAGTAGATTTATTGTAGGAATTTAAAGATGAAAGGAAAAGGTTTAAATCTGATTGCACAGAAAGAGAGCAGTGGTTGCAGAGGTGAAAACAGGGTGGCCTGGCTGAAGGGAGTTGTTATAACACATCCAAACAAAACTTGGCACCAAGCATAATCTAGCAGAACGACCACACTCGGAGGCCAAAGCCCCAAGTTTCAGGCAGATATCTCGACAGGATTCTATTGGACCCGGTTTCATTATATAGTACTTGCAACTCCTAATCTCAGACCTGACACTCAAAGTGTACAACTATACAGTGATCCAAATACCTTCAAGAGTTTGGATCACAAATATAAATCTTTTTGACGACTTATACAAAGGCTTTGCCACCCACCGATTATATCGTTTTTAATGATTTAAGATTGCCTATAAAGAATTTTCAACAGAAATCTTTTTGCTTCATAGAATACATCATTATAGTCTAAAACATACAATTTATCCGAAAAGAATCTAAACCCTTGCTAAGTAATGTCCCAGGAATGATTCTATAATGCCAACAATTCAAGATTTATCCCCAAAAATGGTCACTTTTCCTTCCAGTACATGCATTAAACAACATATAGCCACCACAGGTCCACATAGAAGAATAAAACAATGAACTATTCAAAAGAGAAATTAAAAATAAATAAAAACCCAGTATGCAGAAGATGAAAGAAACAATAACAAAAAAGAAGAAGTTACCTTATCAGAAGATGAAGAAAAATAAAATCAAAAACCCAGTATGCAGAAGATGAAAGAAACAATAACAAAAAAGAAGAAGTTACCTTATCAGAAAGCTTAGACTGTTGATCCATGTGCTTGTTCTGCTGCATTTGAACAAACAAAAGCTCAGACCCACCGGCCTTTATATAATCTTCTTCATCAGCAAAATCTTCTTTTAGTAGGCAAAGTCACACAACTATCGCTTCCAGCATTTGTACCCCCACACCTCACATTCAATGTCTTTGAGATACATGAACCATACGTATCAAACGGAAAATAACCCATTTTGTTTCTCACTCTCTTTCTTCTTGATAACTTGACAGTAGGGCATCCTGACACCGCCATTGCTGCCAAGTTTCGACCTGCAATACACTCCATTTAGTGTACTTGTGCACTAAGCTTGTGTTTCTGACTATCTGTGTGTGTGTTTTCAAGAAAGTTCGATCAGAAACTGCAGTTTGGGCTCATTTCTTGGATGATTAACGAGGAAATGCAGAGTGAGAAACTGTAAAAACTGTAGCGGAGGGAACTGTAGAATTGGGCTCTGTGTGCTTCTGGTTGTGGAAGGAAGATAGTTTTGATTTCTGTGAACGGATAGGGGAAGGTACGCTTTTTATGACGTGTTCAACGGTCATTCACCGGGTGACACATGGACGGATATGATTCGCTACCTCCTTGAATAAAATAGCAAGTTCATTCATCCAGACACTTTTTTTTTTTTTTAATAAATTATTTTCTTTAGAAGTCAGGGGTTGAAAATCTGAATGGTGACTAATTCAACGTTTATTTTCCTTTTGTCACTCTATCCCATTTTATTTGAGAATTAGATTGTGTTTGATTACAAATATTGGGGGAATAAAATACGAATTCTAGATAATTAGATTGTCAAAAATTTGTTAATCGAAAAATAGGTGGAAGAAAAGCAAATTTTACTTAGAAAATAAAATCTCATCCCCCATAAGAAAACGTTTTCTTGATTTTCAAGAAATATGTGATCATTTATATAGAAATGAGAAAACGTTTTACTTGAAAAAAAATAACCATCAAACACTTTGTAGTTGGAAAATAGGTGGAAAAAAATACCCTTTTCATGGAAAAATGTGGCTATCAAACTTATCAGTTGGAAAATAGGTGGAAAAAAAATACTTTTTTCATGAAACAATGCTTGTAATCAAACGCAACCTTAAAGATTTCAGTGATTTGGCAAACGTAATAGTTAAATTTTTGAAGCAATTCAGAGTGACGAATGAAAAGATATTAAAAGTACACTTATTGCTAAAAAAACACTTTTGAATGTATACAAACACTTCAAAAAATAAATAACACAGAGTAAAAAATAAATAAATTGATCAAACATGTTAAAAACAAAAAGTTACTTACAAGTAACTTTACTTATTCTTAAAGGATTAGTTACACTAACTGCAAACTGAAGTTTATACTTAATATCATTTAGGGATAATTGCATATTTGGTCATTAATCTTTCAAAATAATTAAGAATATACACCTAATCTTCAAAAGTAGTATCAGACATCCCTAACATTTAAAAAATAGGCATGGCAAGTCATTTATGAAGAAACTGTCATTCCTTTTAAATAAACAAAAAAGAAAAAAATTAATTAAAAAATAATCAAATTTATCCCAAAAAAAAAAAATAACAAAGTAGCTATCTTCTTATTACAACAAAAAACAAAACCACAATCTTTACCGCCCCACAGCAATGGCCACCACCACCACCACCATTTCCCCGATTTCCTCCTCCTCCTCCTCCTCCTCCTCCTCCTCCTCCTCCTCTCTCTCTGCCCTTTTCCACCCACCACCACCACCACCACCACCACCACCACCACCATTTTTCCAGAGCACCTCTTAGTACCTTTCCACCTTCATCGATCACGAATCGTCCTCAAAATCCCTTCTCTCCGCCTCGAATTGTCCACTAACCAAATCCATATAGGCAACCCAATCATCTTCACCAAGCATCGCCATCAAGCCATCGCCATCGCCATCGCCATCGCCAGTGCTAGTGTGTCATCGCCACGCCATTCTTCCACATTTCTCATGTTGGTACCCTTGATGACGATTTTTCTCTGGTGATTTCCGATTTAGACTGTTCCTTGTTCCATCCTAAAATAAAAAATAAAAAAAAAAAAAACCTTTCTAAATGCGAATTTCTTGATTCTATCGAACTTGGACCCTAATTCTAGCTTCTCTCATCCCATCATCGATCATGGAATCCCCTTATCGCAAACAATCCGCCCTGGTGCTGTCAGTTTCAAACCTAGAATTCTAAAAAACAACTTTCTTGAAGAAGATGAGAAAAAAAAGGTTATGGGGAACAATTTGGATTATGGCAATAAAGTGGTCGATTTGCCTTTATTGATAAAGAGTCTTGAATTGGGCCATGGTTCGAAGATGAGGGTCACTTTGTTAATTTTTTTATTATTTTTTTTGTATAAATTTGGTTATTTTTCAATTATTTTTTCTTTTTTCTTGTTTTTTGTTTATTTTTTATTTAAAGGAAATGGCAATTTCGTCATAAAAGACCTACTATGCCTATTTTTTCAAATGTTGGAGATGTTTGGTACTATTTTTAAAGGTTGGGTGTATATCTCCAATTTTTTTTGAAAAATTGAAGACCAAATATGCAATTATCCCTATCATTTATACCACTAAACTTTGAATTGTTTCACAATTTCACCAAACTTTAAGTTAGCTACCCATTTTTTTAATAGAAAATCTTGGATGGTGTTAATATTGTGTTAGTTTGCTGATATAACATGTGATGTAAAATTGGGTTTAAATTGCAATAAATTTTACACTTAGTTTCACTTATGTTACTGAAACTTTGTCATTTTATATACCTCACATAGTCCACCATTAAAAGACAACTACACGGTATAAATTTCGACCCATTGCCTCATTATGATTTTATGTATTCTATTCATTTAGGGTTTGTTTGCTCTTTGCTTTTTTTATAAAGAATATGAAGTCAAAGTGACCAGTTTTTACTTTTTAGTCGCTTAAACGCTTTAGTATAAAATTATTTCATTCAGAATCAAAAATGGTAAAGAACAATTTAAAAAATTCTAGAAATTCTGAATTAAAAAAAAAAAAGCATAGAGCTAAAATATGCCGTTATGTTAAATATGGGTGAATAATTATTTTCTTATTCGTTAAATAATTATTAACATCTAAATTATGGCAAAATTTGTATTCAAATTGTAAAATAATATATTGAAAAAAATTGCAACTTGCGTGACAAATTAATTGTCATGCAAATATTGTGATGCATAAAAAGGGCAAGTTGCATTTTTTTTTTGTAACTCAATCAAAATGCAATTATCTCCAAGAACAAAATTTCTGTTATAATTAATTTTTTAGTTTGATATGTATTTGACTTAATTCTGCTCTTTAGAGTAGTTTTTTCTTCGACAAATTGTTTTTTTGAATCTAATCGTAGATGTTAAGGTGGCCTTTTTTTCGTGGGTTGAAAAATGGGAAGTGGTTATGGTTTAGTGCTCGTTTAATTTTATTAAAAATCAGATTTTTTTTATAAATTTTATTAAAATTTGATGAAATATGTAGTTGAAAAGTTGATAAAAGTTGTAAATTTTATAAAATATATGGTTAAAATTAATTATTGACTTTAATTTCAATATTTTAACAATATTTTAAAAAAAACCAAACAAAGTTTAATTTTTTTCCTACACAAACTTCTACTCCACTCACACTTATCATCTGGACTCTTTTCTTAACAAGTTCCATTTGATACAAAAACTGGGAAATGCATATATTTTATTCATTTTTGTTTATCAGAGGATAAAAATAATTTTTAATTGAATTTTTTTGAGTAATAAAAATCTTTTCAAATCTTCTTAACGTTAGCACCACCGCATAGGATTTTCTGTTAAAAGTAGATGGTCGACTAATGTGGTGATATAATTAAAACGTGATTTAAAGTTTGATAAGGTCAATGAAATGATTTTAAGTTTAGTGGTATAGGTGACACTAAGTGTAAAATTTATTGACAATTTGTTTAATTAATCAAATCTCACGTGACGGATTACATCAGCGAACTAACATATGATTTTATGTTAAAAATGGATAGTTGACTAACATACTAGTATAACTGAAATAGTTTTTAAAATTTGGTGATATAAATAAAAATATTTAAAATAAAGAGGTATAAATAACATAAAGTGTAAAGATTTGTGGCAACTAACGTAATTAACCCGATTCTTAAGTGTAGTGTAGCCAAGCTTGCTACTACAACGCAATGTCGCAATCCAATTAATCTAATCATTCTCTTGCTTTATCTTTAAAGCTAATCCAAATTTGACTTTTTAATTGGTCTAGTCGATGTCAATATACATGTTAGGTTTTTAATAGTAAAATGAGTCATGTTGGGCCTTGGTGTTGTGTAGAAATTTGGTAAATGAAATGCTAGTAAAAAGCTAGTCATGTTGATTCACTGTAGCTAGAGCCACACTTAAAAAGCTGCCTTGAGCAGTCCAAATTTATTTTGTGTGGGCCAAAAATATGTTGGCAGTTCACTACCCAAACCCGGCCAGTCCAGTCAAATCCGATCCATCGGGCCAATGGGCCAACCCAACGATAATTTTATATATTTTTTAAAATAATTTTTTTACTAGAAAGATAAACAATATATCTTTTATGTTAAAAATGTGTGTTATAAAATAATTTATATACAAGTCTTTATTCCTCTTGTTAATGAGAAATTAAGTTGAGTATTGACAAGAAGATATTCAACTATATAAAGTGCTCGATAATTCAACATAGTTTTTTAATTCTTTCGTACCAAACTTCAACTCAAATTCATACAAAATTAGTGTCAAAGAGGGAGAAAAAAAGGGAGAAATTGCATATAAGTCACTTGTAGGTGACTTATACCACATTAGGTCAATACATTTTTTAAAATTGTGATTAAGTCATACTCTTCAACAATATTTCAAATTAATTCCAAAATTACCCCTGAGATCCATATTTTCCATTGGCTTCTTCCACCTCCACAAATCTCCTCCACCTCCGGGATTGGTTCTTCTCTAGCGCAGCGGCAATATTCTTCCACCTCCACAAATCTCATCCACCTCTGTCGAGTACTTCTTCTATGGCGTGGTGTCAGATCCTCTCCATATGACAAAAATTCCTTCCATCTCCAATAGGCCACTTACAGATTATGGAATTAAACCAGATCCTTTCCATATGACATAAATTCCTTCCACGGCCTACGCATTTGGAAAGTATGAAGCAGAATGGGCATCCAGTGGGTACATGTCATAGCCGTGGCTAATAGTAAAGAGTATTAATTGTGTAGTACTACGTGAAAATCCTCAACGTTCTCAGCAGACGTGAGCTAAATGTAATTATATCTTTTATGTTCATTGTAATAGTAGGCTAGGTTGATCTCATACCTTGCCATTTCTCACTAAATATGTTTGTAATGTAGAGAAATAGAAACCATCTCTGTTTAATACTTGATGTACTCTTCTGTGTATATGATATTCTACTTCTCATCTTACACTTGTACGTGTGTTGATGCGTATTTAGTCTACGAGAACCACACTGTTGCAACTTCCGTTCAGGCACGCCTCTTACGCTATTGTAGCATGTCCCCTTGGGGACACAAGATTGCTTGTGTCTTGTGATATGAATTTCGGCTTGTAAATTGATTTATTGGAATTGATAACCATGTTGGAAAATGTTTCAACTTGATACTGTATTATAAAAAATAGCTTGATATTGTAAATAGCAGTTTGATACTGTATTAAGTTGGCCATTAGATTATTTCTTTGTGATGTTAGTCGTGTGTGTTGTTTGATACTGTATTATAGAAAACAGTATCACATAAAATAGCATCACAATAGAAATGACATAGAATTCGCATACGTGCTCAGAATTTTTATTATAATATGTTTTCGAAATGGTCTCAACGAGCTGGTCAAGACAAGTTGTTTTGCCACTATGTACAATGGATTTTAGCCGTTTAAAGTCGTCTTATTAGCTTAAAATGACAATCTTTAATTTCTCTTGTCTAAACAGTATCATACATACTAAAACATTAGCATAGATAAATATATCTTAATATATCAGTATCATACATGAAAAGTATTTTAATAAAATAGTATCACACACACAAATTACAACCCAATAAAATAATAGTATCATAAATTAAATAACAGTATCATATGTTGAAACATTATCATAATAAAACATTATCTAATATAAAAGTGTGGTATAAGTATATCAATGCAAATTATATAAATAAAACAGTATCATAGATAAAATAAAGAGATTGAAATAGTATCATAATAAAACAATATCAAAGATAAAAGGATGATATAAGTATACCAATTCACATTATCTAAATAAAACAGTATCATAGATAAAACAGTATCATACATAAAATAAAGAGATTGAAACAGTATCATAGGTTGAAACATTATCATAATAAAAACAGTAACGAAGATAAAAATATGATATAAATATACCAATTCACATTTATCTAGATAAAATAACATTATAGATAAAACAAAGAGATTGAAACAGTATCATAGGTTGAAACATTATCATAATAAAACAATATCAAAGATAAAAGAATGATATAAGTATATCAATTCACATTAATTCAAATAAAACAGTATCATAGATAAAACAATATCATAAAACTAAGCACAAAATATTTTAATGGTTGAAGTAATGATACTGAACATGATATAAGTATACCAATTCACATTATCTAAATAAAATAGTATCATAGATAAAACAGTATTATAAAACTAAGAACAAGATATTTTAATGGTTGAAGTAATGATACTGTTTTAAAGCATTAACATAGGTTGAAACATTGAGCAGGCATGTGGTTCCAAATTCTCATGAGATATCCATATTCATTGCTTTGTGTCAAGTCCCAATGTGGCATCTATATATAAGTTAAGAATACATTGAACGCCTCCCATTGTGCTCCTCATGCGTACGCAAATCCATTAAATTGCGTAAATTAGACCCTTGCGTCCCCAAAACTTCTCAAATCGTTTGATCGGGCCTTCCGTTTCGGACGTGCTATGGAATCGCGGACAGAGAAACAACGTTCAGAATACCAACCAATTGGAGAATCAACATTCAGAGGACCAAACGCCCATCCAATCAACGTTCAGAGGACCAAACGTGCGGGGTTGGGTCGGGTGGTTTTAGGCCCAACCCGAACCCAACCCAAAAAATCGGTTTAGCGAAAACTCAACCCAACCCAACCCGTCCATGGGTTTAAACTCGACCAAACCGAACCGACCCGACCAAGCTTGGTCGGGTTGGGTCGGGTTTAGTGATTGAGCTTTAGCCCAATTCACGCTTGAGGTTTTTTTGAAGTCATTAGTGGACTAATTTTGTGTGCTCAATATGAATATATTGAGAATGAAAGGCACACCACACACACGGGCCATTAGAACGTAGTCGGTTTAATAAAGTCAAATTACTTTCATCAAAACCCTCCAATTCCTTCCTTGACAAAAACACAGAGTTGTGAATAAACAAATAGCAGTGATTCTAAATGGTTTTGTTTCAAATTTGGCTAAAGGCTGAACTAATGGGATGAATGAAGCAGAAAAATAAATGCACAATAACAATAGAGGTCACTAAACTTATGTGAATCGAGTCACTGAACTTTCACCACTTAGTGGCTGCTGGCTGGAGTGTGCATAGGCAAGGAGAGTGAGACTGTGAGAGATAAAGGACAGTTAGTGGCGATGGAGAGATGAAATTCAGATTTAACTTTGATGAAAAATAGAAGCATGTGGCGGGGACTAACTTGAAACACTTGGTAGTTGGTAACTGGAATGACTACCTACTGACGAGAGAGGCCGTGAGAGAGAAGAGAGGCGTGGCGACAATATTGGAGAAAGGAGCCGGTGGAAAGTGAAATGAAAATCGATTTAGGGCTTCTTGGCTTTGGCTTTGGCTTTGGCTTTGGGTCGGGGTTTTCTAGGTTTTTCTTTTTTAAACGGGTATGGTCGGGTCGGGTTGGGTTGGGTTATTAGACCCAACCCGTAACCCGACCCAACCCGATCAAAATCCTTTCCTCTGAACCCGAACCCAACCTAAATATGTTCCAAAACTGACCCAAACTGGTCGGGTTGGGTTGGGTCGGGTCGGGCGGTTCGACCAGTTTGGGTCGGGTTTTACCCACCCCTACTAGCAGCCTTAGCCTGACCATACACCGAACAAGGGGCCCTGATTCGGGTGGTGGGTCAGGCCCTCCGCCAAAGGTGTCAACGATATTTTTTGGACAGTGTGGCCTAATTAATCACCAAATCAACTCATGTGGGTTCTGGGTGACTCCCGATCATGGTGAAATCAGATCCCCAACAACAGATGATGCTCGGGGTGACGAAGATCAGGGAATAGGCTTAGTAGTTCTAATGTCCCAAATGTGCTAATCCAAAGAGATGGCGGGCGGTGAGATAATTATCATGCGTGTTTATTTTTGTCTGTATTCGAATCATGTTGAATAAAACACGATTATTCCAAAATTCCCACAGGTTGTTTCGCCTATGTCGATTGCTTGTGGTACTTAGGCTTCAAATTTTGGCGACATATCGGAGGGGCGCGTCGATCTCGCTTTGGTTCGATGGTTTGCGAAGAACAATCAAGTGCAGTTCTGACGATCGCGCGATGGCGAGGCATATGGACCAGGCCGTCCTTGCCTGCCTCACGAGGCTACCACCCTTTATGCCATTACCATGTATTGACATTTGCGACATTACCATGCATTGACGTTGGTGAATTTTGCAAAGCATGCATTCTCACGCGCCTTTTATATTTTCCTAGGGTTTACTTAGAGTGTACTTACTCCGACTGTCAGTATTCTGCCGCGCCTATATATGTGTTTGTAGGACTTCATTTTATTCTTCTCATCTCTACCCTTTTACTTCTCTATTCGGATCCTGGTTATTGCTGGCCATGTCAGGCTTTCATTTCTCCAGTGTCCCAAAGTTTAATATAAGACGTGGAGGGGTTGTGGATGACATCCCCCCTCCCCTTTCAGTACCTTCTGCAGCGTCTAATCCCAGGGTTGCCGCTGAGCAAACACCGGAGATAATGGTGAGTGGTCCTTCCTTTGCGCCCGTCCAGCGCCGGAGGCGAAACCGGTAGTGCCTTCCTCCATCTCTTGTAAGACCCGTGCCTTCGTCGGGAAGTGCCAAACAACCGGGTAAGAGAAAGACAGCGCCAATGGTGGAGAGGAGGCGGTTCGGCCTCTCCTTCTCTTCTCCAGCGCAAGTGCGAATAAATCAACGTTCGAAGAGGACCAAACGTACGGGGGGTTGGGCCGGGTCGGTTTTGGGCCCAACCCGAACCCAACCCAAAAAAATCGGTTTAGCGAAAACTCAACCCAACCCAACCCGTCCATGGGTTTAAACCCGACCCAAACCGAACCGACCCGACCAAGCTTCGGTCGGGTTGGGTCGGGTTGGCGGTTTGGGCTTTGGCCCAATTCACAGTTTGAGGTTTTTTTGAAGTCATTAGTGGACTAATTTTGTGTGCTCAATATGAATATATTGAGAATGAAAGGCACACCACACACCTGGGCCATTAGAACGTAGTCAGTTTAATAAAGTCAAATTACTTTCATCAAAACCCTCCAATTCCTTCCTTGACAAAAACACGAGTTGTGAATAAACAAATAGCAAGTGATTCTAAATGGTTTTGTTTCAAATTTGGCTAAAAAGGTGAACTAATGGGATGAATGAAGCGTAAAAATAAATGCACAATAACAATAGAGGTCACTAAACTTATGTGAATCGAGTCATCGAACTTTCACCACTTAGTGGTCTTTGGTGGAGTGTGCATAGGCAAGGAGAGTGAGACCGAGAGAGATAAGGGCAGATTAGTGGCGACGGAGAGATGGAATTCAGATTTAACTTTGATGAAAAAATAGAAGCATGTGGCGGGGACTAACCTGAAACACTGGTAGTTGGCCGGCTGGAATGACTACCTACGGCGAGAGAGGCTGTGAGAGAGAAGAGAGGCAGCCGGCGACAATATTGGAGAAAGGAGCCAGCGGGAAAGTGAAATGAAAATCTGATTTAGGGCTTCTTGGCTTTGGCTTTGGCTTTGGCTTTGGGTCAGGGTTTTCTAGGTTTTTTCTTTTTTTTTAAACGGGTATGGCGGGTCGGGTTGGGTTGGGTTATTAGACCCAACTCAGTAACCCGACCCAACCCGATCAAAATCCTTTCCTCTCGAACCCGAACCCAACCTAAATATGTTCCAAACCCGACCCAAACTGGTCGGGTTGGGTTGGGTCGGGTCAAGCGGTTCGACCAGGTTTGGGTCGGGTTTTACCCACCCCTACTAGCGACCTTAGCGACCATACACCGAACAAGGGGCCCGATTCGGGTGGTGGGGTGGGGGGGGCTCTCGCGAAAGGTGTCAACGATATTTTTGGACGGTGTGGCCTAATTAATCACCAAATCAACTCATGGGTTACAGGTGACTCCGATCATGGTGAAATCGGATCCCCAACAATGATGATGCTCGGGGTGACGAAGATCGGGGAATAGGCTTAGTAGTTCTAATGTCCCAAAGATGTGCTAATCCAAAGAGATGGCAGGGCAGTAGGATAATTATCATGCGTGTTTATTTTTGTCCTGTATTCCGAATCATGTTGAATAAAACACGATTATTCCAAAATTCCCCTGGTTGTTTCGTCTATGTCGATTGCTTGTGGTACTTAGGCTTCAAATTTTGCTGACATATCGGAGGGGGGCGTCGCATCTCGCCTGGTTTCAGTAGTTTGCGAAGAACAATCAAGTGCAGTTCTGACGATCGCGCGATGGCGAGGCATATGGACCAGTAGTCCTTGCACGCCTCACGAGGCTACCACCCTTTATGCCATTACCATGTATTGACATTTGCGACATTACCATGCATTGACGTTGGTGAATTTTGCAAAGCATGCATTCTCACGCGCGCCTTTTATATTTTCCTAGGGTTTACTTAGAGTGTACTTACTCCGATCACAAGATTTCTCACGCGCCTATATATGTGTTTGTAGGACTTCATTTTATTCTTCTCATCTCTACCCTTTTACTTCTCTATTCGGATCCTCAGTTATTGCGGCCATGTCGCTTTCATTTCTCCAAAGTGTCCCAAAGTTTAATATAAGACGTGGAGGGGTTGTGGATGACATCCCCTCCCTTTCGATGACCTTCTGCAGCTGTCTAATCCTGTGGTTGCACCGAGCAAACACCGGAGATAATGGTGAGTGGTCCTTCCTTTGCGCCCGTCCCAGTACGGAGGCGAAACCCAGTGTGCCTTCCTCCATCTCTTGTAAGACCCGTGCCTTCGTCGGGAAGTGCCAAACAACCGGGTAAGAGAAAGACAGGCGCCAATGGTGGAGAGGAGGCGGTTCGGGCCTCTCCTTCTCGTTCTCCTGGCAAGTACGAATATATCAACATCGGGTCCCGTAGGGACGAGCTGGATCTAGCGGTGTTAGGAAAGCTTCCACCCTCGGTGGCCAAAACAGCGGCATCTGTTCATTAGTATTGGACTTCTGTCTTTGGAAAGGCAGCCACAAATGTGGAATTGTCGGAGTTGCTGAGACTTGCTGAAATGTACACCTTCCGTAGTCACGTACTTAATTGTGAGATGTACAAATTGTTGGAGATAAAGATTGACGAATTGCGCCCTCTCGCTGGGGAAGACGAGGATGTTGAGGCATTGCACGCAGAAAACAAAGACCTTCGGAAAAAACTTGCATTCTCCGAAGATGCCAGGGCTCGTGCAACGTACGAAATCGAGAAAGATAGGATGATCCAAAGGGCATGTGTCGAAGCCCAAAAAACGATAGAGTCGCAACTGAAGTCTTGTCAAGACATGGTTTATGCCAAAGACAAGAAATTGAACAAAGCGTCCGACCGAAATGTCGAAGGCCCAGTGGTCTTCGGCTAAACTCGAGGCCTCTCGCCACGTGAATCCAGTGGTTCTCGGCGAGATTTAAGGATTCTCTCTCTGTTGTAGTTTTTATTTGTTCTTTGTTTCGACTTGTAAATGTAGGCCATTGAATACGCCTCATTTTTTTATTTGATTACATATCGTTGAATGTTTACAAAACGTTGCCGAATCGCTTCCACTTGTTTAAATACACGTTGAATGTTTATTCAGCGAGTTGAAAGAGTTGGCCGCGAACCACACTCCCTCGCTACCGAATTGTTTTCACTTGTTTTTATACGCTGCGTTGAATATTTATCCAAATGAGTTGAAAAAGTTGGCCGTGAACCACACTCCTCATTGCCGAATTGCTTTTACTTGTTTTTATATGCGTTCAATATTTATCCAATGAGTTGAAAGAGTTGGCGCGAACCACACTCCCTCGTCAAATTGCTTTCACTTGTTTAACTACGCGTTGAATGTTTATCTAACGAGTTGAAAGAGTTGGCATAAACCACACTCTCTCATTGCCGAATTGCTTTCATTTGCTCTTGTTGTATGAGGAACACTTTAGATTCGTAAACGATGGATTTTATTAGAAGGCGCGCGCGTCTCGGGCGCCGACAAAATGTCGAAAAATCAAAACAAGTGTAAAATGAAACTATTGATGATACGGCCTCAAGTGGGCGATGTTCCAATGGTGCCTCGTCTCCCCCTTCGAATCTTCCAATCTGTAAGTTCCGGGGTGGATTTCTTCGATGACTTTATAAGGTCCCTCCCAAGTGGGCCCTAGAGTTCGGCCCCGACCTCTCTATTAGCTTGGAATACCTTCTTCAGACAAATTCGTTGATGTGGAAGCTCCTGTCCTTGACCTTGGAGTTGTAATATCGAACCATCTTTCACCGGTAAACCACGAGGCGGAGCCGTGATTCTGCGTGCCCCCATCTTGCAAATCGAGGCTTTGCCTTTCATAAATCCTCGTTAGTCACCTCGTTGAAGTGCGGTGCACAGGTGAGGGTATCCCTACCTCGACGAGAATCATTGCCTCCGCTTCGTTTAGCCAGATGCGAGAGGTGGTCTGATAGGACCACGGGTCTCGGTAGTTCTTGACCTATCCTCCTTTTGCGGATTCTAGTTTTCGCTTGGGTATGCTTAATGATCTTATTCATAGCTTCCACCGCCATTGGATTAGGGGTAGTAAGGGGTGGAAAAGTCCCTTCGGATACCAGGTTCTCACAATTCACGTTAAACTTCATTCCGATGAATTGTGTGCCGTTGTCGAAACGAGAGAGTGGAGAATGTTGAAGCGGCGGACAATGTTTTTCCATACAAATTTCCATGCATTTTCCTCCATGATCTTGGCCAAAGGTTCGGCTTCACACCACTTGGTGAAGTAATCCACCGCTACAATCGCGAATTTGACCCCACCTCTCCCCGTCGGAAGGAGACCGATGAAGTCGATTCTCCACTTGGTGAAGGGCCAAGGACTGGTGACCAGGGTAAGGTTCTGAGCTGGGAGCTTTGGTATAGCGACGAATTTCTGACATCTGTCGCACTTCTTTGCGTAATTGTGGAAGTCTTTCTTCATGGTTGGCCAATAGTACTCCTGTTTCAGGGCTTTTTGTGCCAGGGCCATTCCTTCCGAATGATTGCTGCATATCCCTTCGTGTATTTCTTTCATTACGTATACTGCTTCCTCCTGTGTCAAACAGCGTAAGAGAGGGTGGCTGAATCCTCTCTTATATAGGATCTTGTCTTGCGATCTGAACTTCGCAGCCCCTTCCGCGAAGTTTCGTACTTCTTGTTTGTCATCGGACAAGATGTCGGTCGATTAGATATTCAAATGATCTCCTTCATCCATCTTGGAGAATCAGATATCGTCATGACAGCATGTGCGTAAGATTCATCGATGGAAGGCCGGTTGAGCCTCTCAACTGGGATGACCCTCATTAAGTCGGAGTCTTTACTGCTCGCCAGTTTTGAGAGGGCGTCCGTATAGTCATTTTCCACTCGTGGGATCTGTAGAAGTTCGTAAGCCTCAAAGTGGGACAACAGGTCCTTGGCCTTTGTCAGGTACGCCACCATGGATTGTTCGCGTGCCGCGAAGGTCCCATTAACTTGACTGACAACTTTGTTGTGAATCGCTATGAATCTGGAGCTTCCTCGCCTTCATCTCTTGTGCCAACCTCAAGCCTGCTAAGAGTACCTCGTATTCCGTTGCGTTGTTGGAGGCTTTGAACTCCAGGCGAAGTGCGCAGTTGAGATTGTGGCCGTCAGGACTAACCAGCAGGATCCAGGCTCCAGCTCCGACCTCACCCGAGGATCCATCAACATATAACTTCCATGTTGGTACCTCCAGGGGTCGGGCCTCGAGCGAACCCTCAGGGATGTGGGCGAATTCAGCCACAAAGTCCGCTAAGGCATGTCCATTTCTGGAAGGTCGTGGCTTGTAGTTGATATCGAATCATTTGAGTTCTCTGACTATTTCATCTGTCATAGTCCCGATATGTCCACTTTTGGAGTATTTGTCTCAGAGGGAGATTTGTCAAAACATCTATGCTATGGGACTAGAAGTACGGTCAGAGTTTTCGAGAGATGGTGATCAATGATAGGACGAGCTTTTCCATGTCTGGGTATCTTGTTTACCGCCTGCTGGGGCTTTACTCACGTAATAGACAGAAATTTTGCTGGGCCCTCTTCTCGGATTAAGACCGAGCTAATTGCCTTCTCGGATACGGCGAGATAAACGAGCAACGTCTCTCCATTCTTTAGTTTGGACAGCAGTGGGGATTTTTCGAGGAGGACCTTGAGGTCTTGGAAGGCTTTCTTACACTCCTCGGTCCACTTAAACCTCTTCCTCTCTTTGATGGTTTGAAAGAAAGGTTGGCAGCGGTCGGTCGCCTTGGATATAAATCGATTCAAAGCCGCTAACCTTCCCGTCAGGCTCTGGACTTTCTTGGGGGAGGATGGTGACCGCATTTCAATGAGCACCTTAATCTTTTCGAGATTAGCCTCTATCCCGCATAGCCGAGGAACTTTCCTGGATGCAACTCCCGAACGCAGCACTTCATGGGGTTAAGCTTCATGCGATATTTGTGAAGGACTCCGAACATCCCTCTTAAGTGCTCTATGTGGTCCTCGGCGTTTACGCTCTTTACCAGCATATCGTCGACGTATACTTCCATTGTATTCCTAATCTGTCCTGCGAACATGCGATTTACCAACCGTTGGTACGTGGCTCCCGCATTCTTCAGGCCGAAAGATATCATCCTATAGCAGTATAACCCTCTGTCCGTAATAAACAAGGTGTGATCCTCGTCTCCCGCAAACATCGGGATTTGGTTGTAGCCCGAGTATGCGTCCATAAAGCTAAGTAACTTATGGCCGGTAGTCGCATCGACCAGTTGGTTGATGCGCGGCAATGGAAAGCTGTCTTTAGGGCATGCTTGGTTCAGATCCGAGAAGTCTATGCATACCATCCACTTCTTGGTACTCTTTCTTACTAGCACTGGGTTAGATACCCATTGGGGATAAGTCGCTTATCTAATGAATCCGCTAGCTAGTAGCTTGTCAACTTCCTCCTTCAATGCATTGTACCTCTCGGCACTCAAATGCCTCCTTTTCTGAATCCTAGGGCGTGCTTTTGGATCCACTTTCAGGGCGTGGCACGCCACCGACGGGTTGATCCCGACCATATCACTGTGCTTCTATGCGAAGACGTCAACGTTCTCCCAGAGAAACTTCTTCAGCTCCTCCTTCATTCTTTCCTCGAGCTTCTCTCCTACCTGCAATACCCGGGTTGGTTCCGAGAGGTTCACCGAAAATGCTTCCAGCTCCTCGGCAGGGGAGGCAAGAGAATCTGAGCCTATGATCCGAGGATCCAGACCCTCGTCCAGTATCAATTCTTCGTCCATCCCCTCACGGTCAACGTCCATCGGCTCCGAATGTATGGTCATTACCACTGGGGTGATATCCTCACGTTTAGCAGCCTTCCGCAATGCGTTCATGTAACATGTCCTCGCCTCCGTCTGATTACCATGGATTTTGGCCACCCCTCCGGGCGTCAGAAATTTCATTGCCAGATGGTATATGGATGTGACCAGCACGGGCCTTCTAAGGACTCCATGGTAGGCGAGCGAGTGTCCACTATTAAAAACTCCATAAACTTCCGGAGGTGGCATGGAGGTTCTCCGAAGTCTATCGCAAGCGTAATCCTTCCTCGCAGGATAAGGCTATCTTCTGTGAAACCAAATAGCGGATCCGAGATGCACTTAGTTCATGATCCACGTCCATTTGGTCGAAGGCACTGCCGAACAGGATGTTCACGATGCTTCCATCATCGACCAAAGATCTCGCCCTAGGCCATTTCGCAACGACGATGCGAGACTACCGAGACATCACAAAGGCGGGTAGTGTATGCCAGCCTCGTCATCCTCAGTGA
The DNA here is from genome assembly GCA_023638005.1 of Forsythia suspensa. Lineage (NCBI taxonomy): Eukaryota > Viridiplantae > Streptophyta > Magnoliopsida > Lamiales > Oleaceae > Forsythia > Forsythia suspensa. The sequence continues at coordinate 14,000,244 of CM042668.1, forward strand.
ACGAGATCTGCGGTGCTTTTGGTCGGTGCCCGTGGACCTGCCAACTCTCCAGAGGTTCTTCTCTCGCCGCCTTTGCATAGTTATGCCACGAGTTCATCGTGTGCCCTCCGACATAGGGCCCTCATATGATCGTGTTTATCTCCCGAACAGGAGGAGCCCCCACGGGTCCCTCCAACCTCGGTGGGTCCCTGTTTCTATCATTTTCCACTTCATTACGTCGGGGTCCATCGTTCTGGAACCAGAGAGGATGTTTTCGCCCCTGTGTGGGCGGCCCTCGACGTCCTCGCGCGGGCCAATTCTCTTCTGCCTGTCAGTAGGCTTCCTGATTTATTAATTCCCTCACGTCTGGGTAATCCTCCGTATTATGCACCCTGGTCCTGTGTATCTGACAGAACTTGGGTGGTGTTGTGGCGGGCATGGAGGCCACCACGGGTGCTCTGGGATGGGGGACTGGAACTACCTCCGTCTGATCAAATCTCCTGTAACAGTTGTTTGGTAGACCGGGAGAGCACCTTTTTTGAAAGTAGGAGAAACGAGGCTCGAGAAAGCGTCGCCCCTCCCTTCTGTAGCGATCTCCTCTCTCCCTCTCAGCTTTCTTCCTATTCTCGATCTTCTCTTCTGATCGAATCTCGTCCTGGACCAAGTCCAATAGTTGACTATAGGTCTTGGTTGATGTTTTGTACATTCCTCCGAATGAAGTGCGCATGTGCAATCCAAATCACGAGTGCATCCAAGGCCTTTTCATCGATCACGGTCTCGATTTTGTTGATAACGCGATCAACCTCTTGAAGTAGCTCTTGGCGCTTTTTCCTTCTTTCTGTCGGATGTCATGGAGTTGGGCAATGTCGGCTATCATCGTCCGATTGCTAATGAAGGCATTGACGAATTCTTTTTTTTTGGCCAGGCCACCCGGATACTCTCCGGTTTCAACTTATTGTACCACCTCTTCGCGTTGGATGCGAGCGTGGTATGGAAGTTCGCACTTCACCGGTGGGGCGGCCTTGGAGCTTGGTCTTATATGTGTTTATGTGGTCCATGGGGTCGCCCCTCCCGTTGTGTTTGTCCATGAGAGGCATTCGAAAATTCGCAAGTTGGGGTGGTGCTATGAAGGATCTCACCCCAACCCGCCGAACACGCTAGCGATAGGAACAGGACGGCCTTTCCGCATCGAGAGGTCTTCTCCTCCGGTCATCTTGTGAGGGCTTCGAGGCGACGTTACACGGGTTCCGGCCGTTTGAAATGGACATGTCTCATTGCGATGGCCGACTTTCCTGCGAACCGGACCGTGAAGGGCTTCTCCGGCACGATCAAGCTTGGGTCCATGTTGGAGGGATTGATTCTCCAACAGTTCAAGCGCCGCCTTCATCCGGCATTGTCTAGCTTGTGTCTTGGTTCTCTGTTCAACCGCTTAAACTCACATCGCTGTCTTCTCCTCTTGCGACGGGTCACGTTCGGAGGTCCCAATGCTTTCACCGTCGCATATCGAAGGTGTGGTAGGACTCTACTTCTTCCTCCATGGAATACTCGGTTGCCATGCTCCTTTTGGTAGAAAACACATTTTTACCACAAGTTTTAGGCCGTGTAATGTCTTTCGTTTCCCAGAGACGGCGCCAATCTGCTGACATCGTAACTGTAGCGTCTACGTGTCAATGGATCTCCGATCACTCATCCGCCAACTGTATATCACCCGCACACTCGGACAATCATAGGCACCAAGATCACCGGAGAAAAAGGTCCGATAATCGTTGGTACTCAAACGATCTATTCAATCACGGTATATAGGAATAATACATGGAGGCAAAAGTAATTGGGTGTGGGAGACAAGCAGATGAGATTTGAGTAGAGTGTAGGGTGGGATTTTAAGTGCAAAAAGAGCGTGCACTTGGAACAACCGGAGACGTCGATTTATAGCGCTAGAGTCCCGATTGATTTATGTAACAAATCAATCGGATACCCAATCGGATCCTCCTTCCTTATGGGATAGGGATAATTCATTGTCAAGGCAATCTCTAAGATTACCTTCCTTATCCGAGCTTATCACGTTGCATGATTTTAAGAGAGTATGATTCGGTCTTCTTGTGAGGATCCGTGCGCCAAACCAACGCAATCTTTCTTTAATTACTCCTCTGGTCATTCCAACATATCGTGTTTTGCCGCTAGTTATAATTGATACTGGCTTCGGCGAGGCCCTATGGGTCGGCCGTGAGTGTAAAGGCCCTCCCTGGGCCCAGCAGGTCTCAGGCTGCGAAGGCTAAGGCGTTCGATGGCCATCCGAGGCCTGTTTTAGAATTTGCGAGGCCCTCGCCGGGCCTAGATGGGACTCTTGATGGGCCTAGATGGGGCCCTTGCTAACGTGAAGGCCATATTAGAATCGTGTGGTAACAATTATCATAATAAAATAGTATCAAAGATAAAAACATGGTATGAGTATACAACTGCACATTATCTAAATAAAACAGTATCATAGATACTAGTGGCTTAATATATCAACATATTAAAGGTATTTTAATATTTCACTATCATTAAAAACAAGGAAAAAAATTAGCAAATTTCACTATCATTAGAAATAGTATCATATATTGAAACAGTATCAAGCATTTTACATGTTTTAACATAAAACCCTAACTCACAGCAACTACATTATCAAAAACTAGTTGAATCAGTTCATCCAAACTCCATTCATTAATTGCATTGCATATGTTTCAATTGGAACAATATCTCAACATTTTCATAGTTATTTTTAACCAAAAGTGGTTTCTTTATACAAAAATAAAAATTAAAAAATATGTTTGCAATTGAAATAGTAGCCTTTGAACACGTAAAAAATTGTTTGAAATAGCAACCTCCGAAAATGGTTACAAGTTACGGTGAGAAGAATCAAATACAAGAAGAAGATGAAAATTGTTAAAAGTAAATGGAGGAGTTTCTAAACAGGCAGTGGGATGATTTCGTGGGTTTTTACGTGTTTAAATGATAGTTTTTGTAATTGAAAGGCATATTGGTATTTTAGTGATAAAGTATGACTTTAGTTGAATTAAGATTAGACCATATGACTTTTTAGCTCACCATGGCATTAATGATGAATCGGCCCAAAATTTTTCCAAAAAAAAAAGATTGGGCCAGCCCATTCATGTTAATATGGCATGATTTTGTTCGAGTAAGCATTTAACAGGCCAACCGACCCAAAATCCAGGTTATACGGCCTAGGTTCCACATAATTGGGTCGGGTCACTACTTACACTTTTTAAAAATAATTATATTATTATAAAAAAATAATGTCCGAAATATATTATTTTAATAAATGAAACAAAAACAACTACCATAAATATTAACAACCGTTTACAAAATCATCCTTAATTCTCGCACACATTCTGCAGAATAATCCCTAAATTAAAGTTAGTCTTGAATCCTAACATTTATGTATCTTTCTTTTAAAAATTTCATTACCAAACATTTATGGTATATTCCTTTATATTATCTTGAATCCCAATATTTATTACGACCGTAGGAAACTTTCTCTACTACGGGAAGAAAAAAAACTACTTAAACGTCTTTGTGTCATTACGTCTTTAATTTCTCCCTCACAAAATCATCTCCTCTAAAATTTGCTGAAAGTGTTAATCCATCTCCTCAACCGATCTCACTCAATCGATCATCTCCAAAATTTGTTTACCGTCTCAATCCATCATCATAATTGAGTCTACGGTCAGATGCCATTGCATGAAAGCAATATACTAGTGGTATCTTCCTTTATAATAACTATACTTACAAATAAATGTGAATTGCAAATAATCAGTTAATAAATCAAGCTAACAGTATAACAGATTATCATATTGAACTGAATAATAAAGCTTATAGGAATAATAATATGTAACGTTAAAAAATGATATGTAATTCAATTTATGTTTTGTAACATGAAACGAAAATAAGTTAAATGTGGATACAATAACATATATCGACATGGAACGGAATCTAACATTACCACCTAAAAGGAAATTGAGGTGTAACATCCAATCGGAATGTGCAACATTTAACATTACTATCAAAAAGGAAATTGAAATGTAATATCCAATGCAACTAATGTAAATAAATAATTTTCCATTTAAAATCAGGGTATTGAACGTGACTAAATCATTTCTGATTTTGTAACAGTTAATCCATTCTGTCATTCAAACAGATATATCGTGAAATCAATTGGCAAATATGCAACAATCAATGTTATATTACGTGTCCGGTTAAAATCAACATCGAAATAAGTAACCAAAGCAATTTAATTTAATTAACAATTAAAATATTTGCAACAGCTAGTGGAATGTAACATTATATGTATTTTTCAGAAAACAAATTGAATGTGACGCAATCAATTGTTGATACTGTATTATATATAATACAGATGACATAAAATATTACATACTAGTTAAGACAACAAATTTACATCATATAAACCAATATATTTTTTTTTAACATAGTAAAATGTAACAAATACAATCATCACAATATATTCATAAACGTATGAACTTGGAAAAAATTGAGTGAAGCAGATTATCATTGAACAGATTGTTGAATTAAAGTCATGTTACATAATATGTAGAAAGAAATAGTAGACGTATATGTAACTAGACCAGAAGACTCCCCTATCATGGTTGGCCCACCAACGAGTCCAACACACGATTAGTCAGATAATTTTTTGACATTAAGACAAGAAATGATTAAGAGTGGACATTGAATAGTTCATTCATATTGTAGTCGTTAAATGAAATAAATAAATGAATTTGGTCTATTTAAAATAGTCCACTTAAATCTATTAAAACCCACGTCTATTAAGGTCCATTGGTATTAAAAGAGGCCATGTAGGAAACCCGTACTACTTTTCAAAATTTATAATTATATTTAATAATAATTTAAATATAATGGTGGTTACGAGTTTTCTCTAAAAATATGACATTAAGTCCAACAGAAATCAAATGTCTTTAAGTCCAGAAAAAAATCATTAGTACATGACAAAATTCCAAGCTCTCTAGGAAATCTCAAGAAGATTAAAATCTTCTTCAAATCAAAGCAACTTCAAATTAAGTCCGAGAAAATTAAATTTTTCTCTCAATTCAAATTCAAACCTCTAAGATTCAAGCAAATCAAGTTTCCAACAAATCTCGAAGTCCTGGATTCAAGCCACGTGGCCATCGTCTTCAACAATCAGATTGTTAATCAGATGATTATGTAACTACATAGTCACAAGAAGATCATCAACTTTGTAATTTACAATTTGTAACAATTTCTATATTTTTAATACACAAAATTCATTGTCCAAATTTCTTAGCATGCCCAGTGGGACCTTTTTGTCCTTTCATCTCCCGATTCTGTAAAGTCTTCAAGTTTACTATGGCAGGCTAGAAAGCAAAAGAAACTATGACTCCTTTCGAGGAGACACTTATTGAATTCTTCATGCAACCATAGCCTAGAAGAAAATCGAAAAAACTCAGTTAGTTTCACCACTAAGAAATTTTTCTAACAAGGGTAAGGTTAAAATATTCAAGTTCAGGAAGCAAAGTTCTTGTTGTATAGAAAAATCCAAGAACTTTTCAAAATGTTCTCGTTCCAGTTCTATGTCTAGTGACAAATCCGTGTCCGGATCCAGACATTTGACTTCTCTACAGGAATGGGTGATTATACCTCATCTGAAGAATCTCTAGAGCTGGTGATGATCACATGATTATCCAATTTAAGAAATGGCCTTGGCCATTGGAAAGTTGACAAAATCGCTAAAAAACAAATATGCACAAAATGCTGCACTCTTGCACCGATTGAAATTGCACAGTCCGGATGATGAAAGGCAATCATGGAAATATTGGCTCTTCCAAAACTAAAGACCCAGAAGTCCAAGAATATTGGTAGAAAAAAGGTTTGCATGACTGAACTGTGGTGTAGAATGTATTGCATGATACCGCTCAACTGTCTATAGGCTCTCTTTCTATCCAACAACTCCAACACATGATTGATGACATCATTCGTGCCTAGTACGGTGGCTTACATCGCAATCTTCATTGATTTATGCAAAACCATACAGCCATCGAATTGACGAAATGAGGATGTCGTTTGGCTACCAACCCCTAAAGTTCTAACATTTTAACAGAAAGAGAAATCCAAAGCGACCCCATGGTGAAGCAGTTTGTATGCTCTCTCAAACTCGCAGAGTTTGAATGGTATAATGACTTACCAGTTGGATGAGTTGATAGTTGGGATCACATAAGTGGGAATTCCTAACATGCTTTTATAGTACCAGGTAGACAATCAGCCTTTCGAAACTTTCTCGAACAAAGCAGAGCAAGGAGAACCGGTCGTAAAGTATATTGAACGCTGGAGAAGTCTTGTTCTTAACTGCAAAGAATGCATCAACAAAGCATTCTCTATTAACATATGTGTCCAAGGCATGCATTATAGGCAAATATGCCCCCACTCTTTTGAAGAGTTGGCTACACGTGCCCATGATCTAGAAATTCAAATTGCAAGACACTGAAATTACTTGTCAAGTGATTCACATGATAAAAAAGATCCCAAGAAGAAAACCCAAAGGAATGGCAAGTCAAATAAGTCCAAAGAGGCCATGGAAATTACCACATACTCTTGCAAAATTCATTTTTCAAAAATCAAGTTCAAATCTGGGTCCAAAGCCAAAACTGTAGTTCGCCCTAACAAAATACAAGTCCAAAAGAAGTGTCATCTGACTCTAAAGAAACTTAAAGAAATTGAGTATCCATACTCAGACTCTAAAGTTTCTAGGGTTTTAGATCAACTCTTTGAACAAAAGATAATCGAACTTCTAGTACTGATAGAATGCATAATGGCTATATAAATTGTATTAATTCCTCATATTTCGATGATTATAATTGCTTAAGTTTTAAATTTTGATCGCATTTTGTATTTTGTGGATTATATGTAGTTGTTGGATTAAGTTGGACTCAATTTTACAAGTTTTGAAAATGAGAATTGAATCTCGAAAAGATGCATAATACAGAAGGGAACCTTACTTAAGGTATGAGCACGCTTGATTTTCCAGTTTTTACCAATAGAAGCAATCTTTGCGTAATCCGTAGGCACGTCTTACTGATTCAAGCCAAAGTCTACATGCACGAATTTTTGGAAAGAAAATAATGGGACGACTATAAAAAGAGATCCTATTTGATTTACACCTATTTCTAGAAGGAATATGAATATTTTAAAGGGATTATTTTATGTAATTTAAAGATTTTTGGAATCTTTGGAAGGAAGAGAATTAGACTAGAAATAGGAAACAAAATCTTACATTTTTCTCTCCTTCCACCTTTCTCCTAGAAAAGGGGTTCCCATCCTCTTCTCAAAGATGTTGTTTCTCCCTCTCTTATCTCTTAGGTTTTCTTGAATATTTTCATGGATTGCTAAATTTCTATTCCAGCACAAGGATAATTGAAGTTTTGATTCTTCAAGAATTGTGAGATCGAACTAATTTTCATTGTTCTTCTATCATTTCTCTATTTATATATTTTATGTGTTTCTTGAAATTATTGTTTTGATTGATTATGCAAAGTGCACATTGTTTGATTGTCAAAATGATATATCACCAATTAGAAATCTAAATCGTAATTGTTTAGATATTCTAATATTAGTGGTAAGATAACATAATTGATCACAAATAAGATTTTCAATTTATGTTATGGAGATATATAATCTAGCTTAAATGAATCACGCTTGTGTATTTGTTAGTTAGAATTGGTAGTCTCTCTAGAGATTAATGCTGTTGGTAAATTAAATCCTAAGATCGTATCTAGGGTTGTTTATTGACTAGAGAAATAGTCAAAGAACGACTCTTGATTATCGAGAAAGTAAAGAGAGATAGGTTGTTAGATCGTATCAATGACCATAACCAATTTGGTGAAAGAATAAAAGATTTTATTTTTGTATCAATGATCGATTCTCCAAATCAATTCTGAGATTATACATTGGGCTGGATATTTGACTAATATCGATCTTCTCTTTAATTTGCATTCTACAAAAATTTCTTTAATTTAATTCGCTTTAATTCACAACAATCCAAAATCTCCTTTATTTTGTTGTTTTAATTTTTTGAAAAATAAATCTAACAAATCCATGTAGATAGGACCTTGCTCACCGCTATCACAATTTATATTTTAAGAGTGAGAATTTATTATTTGTTGGATTCGACACCTATCAAATTTTTGGCACCGTTGCCGAGGATTGGTGTCAAATAGATTTAGTTTTTCTTTATATATTATTTTATTCTTTTTATGCCTCGTTCTTCTCGTAAAGTGAATTGTAATACGACCCTGAAATTGAGAAGATAACTCGAAAATTGAAAAAGGAAGCTAAGTTGTGTGACAAACAAGAACATTCATCTGATCTAACACTCAACCTAGTTTATTCATCTAGTGATTCTGAAGTAGAGCAAGCAATGACCAATGGAGAAAAAATCTTGAAGGAATTGGCTGCACCAAATGTGAATCAACAGCCTTTCTGTATTGAGTACCCTACTTTGGAAGTGGACTTTGAACTAAAATCTGGTTTGATCCACTTGCTCTCTAAATTCCATGGTCTTGAGAATGAGGACCCCCATAAGCACTTAAAAGAATTCCACATGGTGTGTTCAAGCATGAAACCACAAGGAGTGACCAAAGAACAAATCAAATTGCAGGCTTTTCCATTCTCATTAGTCGAGAGAGCGAAGGATTGGCTATTCTATTTACCTCCAGGTTCTATAACCACATGGACAGAATTGGTCAAATTGTTTTTTGATAAATTTTTCCCAGCTTCACGAGCTGCAAACATCATAAGAGAAATATGTGGAATGAAACAGAAAGATACAGAAACCCTTCATGAATATTGGGAAAGATTCAATCAACTGTGTGCAAGCTATCCTCAACATGGAATTTCTGAACAACTGCTTATTCAATACTTCTATGAAGGATCGTTACCCATTGAGAGACAGATGATGGACACAGCTAGCGGAGGTGCTATAGTTAATAAAACCCCCACTGCCGCTAGAGATTTGATCTCCATCATGGCTGCCAACTCACAAAAATTTAGATCCAGACAAGACACCCATTTGAGATGGGTAAAAGAGGTAAATGTATCCTCCATTGAAAACCAAATAGCTAAGATAACCTCTATTGTTCAACAAATGGTCAGAGGGAAATATGCACGCAGTTAAGCTTCATGAATCATAATCACTCTCGCCACCTAACTAATATGTGTCCTACACTTCAAGAAGATTCTTTTGAACAAGCTAATGTAGTTGAAATATTTTTAGGCCCACCACAAAGGAAATATGATCCTTATTCAAACACTTACAACTTAGGATGGAGGGATCACTCTAACTTTAGTTATGGAGCAAAACCACAATTTCAGTAGTTCCAACCTAGATAGCTTATTCCTCTACCATAGCAACCTTCTTCAAGTTCAGGTATCTCTCTAGAAGATATTGTTAAATCACTTGCAACTAACACACAACAATTTCAACAGGAAACTAGAACGGGCATCAAGAACTTGGAGAATCAAGTGAGTCAATTGGCATCAACTGTGAATAGATTGGAATCTCAAGGTAAATTGCCTTCACAAACTATTGTTAATCCAAAACAGAATGCTAATGCGATTACCTTAAGAAGTGGGAATGAATTGAAAGAACCTAGCAAGATGAAGCAAGTCGACTCAGGAAAAGAAGCCGAAAAGGAAGTTATCCCTCAGTCTCAACATGACCAGTTTGAAAGCCTTAATAGAGACCAACCAAAAGTTTTGGTGACAAGCCCTCCATTTCCTACTAGATTGAATAAATCCAAGAAGGAAGAAGAGGATAAGGAAATCCTGGAGACTTTTTATAAAATTGAGGTAAATATCATCTTACTTGATGCAATTAAACAGGTGCCTCGATATGCTAAATTTCTCAAAGAATTGTGTACCAACAAGAGGAAGTTGAAAGGAAATGAGAAGATAAGAATGTGAGAGAAAGTTTCAGCCATCCTTCAAAAGAAATTACCTCCCAAATGCAAGGACCCATGTATGTATACTATCCCTTGTAAAGTAGGTAATATCAGGATTGAGAAAGAAATGATGGATCTAGGAGCTTCAATAAATATCCTGCCTTTTTTTGTTTATACATTTTTGGATCTTGGTCCATTAAAAAAACAGGTATGATAATCCAACTTGCTGATAGGTCTAATGTGTATCCTGAGGGAATCTTAGAGGATGTCCTAGTGCAAGTTAATCAATTGGTTTTTCTTGCTGATTTTTATGTGCTTAACATGGAAGAGGATGACCCTTCTAATCCTACACAAATCCTGCTAGGAAGGCCATTTTTGAAAACATCTAGGACAAAAATTGATGTGCATGCTGGTATACTCACAATGAAATTTGATGGTGAAATTATTAAATTCAATATCTATGATGCCATGAGATATGCTAGTGATGTGTCTCCTGTTTGGGCTATCAAGCATTGCAATATGAGGATGGATATGTCGGGTGAACAAAGGAGATTACAACTACAAGAGTTGGAGGACATCTGTAATGATGCCTATGAAAACTCAAGGATCTACAAAGAAAAGACAAAGGCCTTCCATGATCAAATGATTTTGAGGAAAAAAATTTCTGTCGGTCAGAAAGTTCTACTTTATCATTCTAATTTGTGATTGTTTCCTAGTAAATTGCGTTCTAGATGGATAGGACCTTTCATTATTAATAATGTGCTTTCTCACGATGCAGTTGAAATTCAGGGTTTGAAAATCGGTAAGACTTTTAAAGTCAATGGGCATCGCTTGAAACCTTTTTACGACGATTTTCAAGTGTATAATGTTGATCAAATTAGTTGGAATGCCCAACTTACACCAATTGAGAAATGACAACGTCTAGTCAAAGACGTTAAAAAAGGCACTTTTGGGAGGTAGCCCAAATTTTACTTTAGTTTTCGCACTTGATTTTTTTTTTTTATTTCATTATTATTATTTTTATAATCTTTACAATTCTTCAAAGTGTAATTGATCTTGTCTCAATTTTTGGACAGTGGTCGATATTTATTAAGCCGTGAGCGCGCTTTATGAAAAAAGTATTTAACCTTCATATTGACACTTTTGGTATAAGACGTGCTCACGCCTTATTCACGGTACTACTCTGATTTGGAAGACAAAAAAAACAAAAACAAAAAACAAAAAAAAGTGGGAGATATAACATCGGACTCCAACTTGCAAGGATGGAAAAGATTATGACAGCCTTCTTTGCTCACATGGAATTCACTCCACCTTCACCACTAACATGTAGTTGTTGCTATCTCCAAGGGAGTCCTCTATTTTTTTTTTTTTTTACACATTGAAGACAATGTCTGGACTAAGTGTGGGATATACTTTTGCTTAAGGTTTAAATGCTAGTTCCATTTCATCCTAGTTGCATTTCTATTTTCGTCTTAATTCTAGTATCATTTTTTTTTTCAATTGTCTTCCATGTTACTTTTTAAGGAATTTTTTTTTGAAAATTCTCATCTAAATTTTGGATTTTGTCGATGATTGTCCCTATATGATCTGGATTATTGTGTATCATTGAGATGAATTGAGGCACAATTGAGGATTGGCATGAGTAGTTGAATTCTTGTTTACTGCATTGTGATTGATTGTTCTTGATGGTTGATTGAATGAAGAATGTGTGGGATTTGATGCACATTAACCCCATTTTGTGAGCTTTTGGGCCTATGAGCATATACATTATATCATGCTCTATTTCTTTGATTGTGTGACTGTCATACGTGGTTGAATTCTTCTAGAACTTGCTTTGGTATGCATGTTGGAATTTCCCTTGATAATTGGATGCATATAATAAGTAAGGGCATTTAGGTGAAGCCAAGTTTAGCTTGAACAAAAAGCCTACCGTAAATTTTACCCATAGAAAGCCACTTTTGAGCTTTAGCCTTTTTGTTGGAAATTAACCACAATACACTAAGAGAAATCCTATTATTTTCTAAATTTCCCTTCTTTTGAAGCTTGCATCAAGAATTATATAAGCTTGTTCATATGAAGTTTAACTTACTTTTGGAAAGATTGAAAGTTATTGGAAATCAAAGATTCATATTGCAAGTCTCATTGTCCTTTTGAAGTGGCAGTATGAAAGAAATGTTGAGAATAAAGTATTCAAATTGTAGTTTACATTGTTCTTCCAAAAAAAGAAAAAAAAAAGAAAAGAGAAAGAAAGAAAGATATGAAAGTGAAGCAAATATGTGATAACCTTCTTTTAATATGAAGTTTAACTGAGCTTTTGGAAAGAAGTTTGTATAATTTCTTCGATGAATTAGCCAAAAAGAAATCCTTCTTATCCCATGTTGCCGAAGCCCCATTATAACCCGTTTTAAGACCCTTACTTTGCATTCAAATCATTGGTGGCGCCGATGTGATATATTAGCAAGCCTATGGTAAGGATCTTCTATGTTTTGACTTGAGAGTATACTCTCGACAACCCTAAACATCTTGAGCATATTGAGTGAATCCAATGTGAGGGTGTTGGATCCCACTATATTTGGACTTCGAGAAGTTGTTGAGGCGATTGATCATTCGTGTAAATAGGTGGGAGTTTACTCTATTTCTTGTTGTTTCCTTGTTGTGTTGAGATTTAAATCTTTGAGGCATGATAATTTGGGTTGTAAAGGATGGGTAAAAGTAGAAGAATGAATGATGATGAGAACAATTGATAAACTTGAGCTATTGTATGCTTGAGGACAAGTATTGTCTAAGTGTGGGAGAATTTGATAGAATGCATAATGGCTATATAAATTGTATTAATTCTTCATATTTCAATGATTACAACTGCTTAAATTTTGAATTTTGATTGCATTTTGTGGATTATATGTAGGAGTTGGATCGAGTTGGACTCAATTTCACAAGTTTTGGAAAGGAGAATTGAAGCTCGAAAAGATGCACAATGCAGAAACGAACCTTACTTAAAGCATGGGCACGCTTGATTTCCTAGTTTTTACCAACAGAAGCGAACTTTGCGTAAGTCGTGGACATGCCTTACTGACTCGAGCAGCCAAAGTCTACATGCATGAATTTTTAGAAAAAAATAATGGGATGACTATAAAAAGAGATCCTATTTGATTACACCTATTTCTAGAAGGAATATGAATATTTTAAAGGGATTATTTTATGTAATTTAAAAATTTTTGAAATCTTTGGAAGGAAGAGAATTAGACTAGAAATAGGAAACAAAATCTTACCTTTTTCTCTTCCTCCACGTTCCTCCTAGAAAAGGGGTTCCCATCCTCTTCTCAAACAGTGGTTTTACTCCACTCTCTTATCTCTTAGGTTTTCTTGAATATTTTCATAGATTGTTAAATTTCTATTCCAGTCACAAGGATAATTGAAGTGTTGATTCTTCAAGAATTGTGAGTTCGAACTAATTTTCATTATTCTTCTATTCTTTTCTATTTATATATTTTCTGTGTTTCTTGAAATTATTGTTTTGATTGATTATGCAAAGTGCACGTTGTTTGATTGTCAAAACGATATATCGCCAATTAGAAATCTAAATCCGTAATTGTTTAGATATTCTAATATTAGTGGTAAAATAACATAGTTGATTACAAATAAGATTTTCAATTTATGTTATGGAGATATATAATCGAGCTTAAATGAATCACGCTTGTGTATTTGTTAGTTAGAATTGGTAGTCTCTCTAGAGATTAATGTTGTTGGTAAATTAAATCTTAAGATGGTATCTAGGGTTGTTTATTGACAAGAGAAATAGTCAAAGAGCGTCTCTTGATTATCGAAAAAGTAAGGAGAGATAGGTTGTTAGATCGTATCAATGACCATAACCAATTTGGTGAAACAATAAAAGATCTTATTTTTGTATCATTGATCGATTCTCCAAATGAATTTTGAGATTATACATTGGGCTGGATATTTGAATAATATTGATCTTCTCTTTAATTTGCATTCTAGAAAAATTGCTTTAATTTAATTTACTTTAGTTCAGAACAATCCAAAATTCCTCTTTCTTTTATTGTTTTAATTTTTCGAAGAATTAAATTTAACCAATTCATGTAGATACGACATTGCTCACCGCTATCACAAATTATACTTTAAGAGCGAGAATTTATTATTTGTTGGATTCGACGCCTATCAAGTACCAAAAAGCCTGGAATAGGCTAGTCATCCTAAATATTACAAATTTCATTGATTCATTAGTCAAATAGTGGAGAAGTGTTTTGATGAAGGATCTTATTGTCTGTTTAGACAAAGAAAATAAGATCAAACTTGAAGCTGGTGAAAATTCAACTACCAGATGTTCAATGGTTTCATTCGGATCATTTGATCCAATTCCCATTTCAAATGAATGGTAGGCCTTTTCTCCCACATTTGATGTTGGAAAGTCCATGTTTAAGGTGACTGAATTTAGACCTCAACTTACAGAATGAGCTATTCAGACAAAAATCAAAGTTAACAGAGAAGTCACCACCACGTATGTCTATCTGGAGATAGCCAAACCTGATAGCGATAATCGCCTAACCTTCTAAAAAATCATGATTGATGATCTAGATGTTTGGAACTCTAACTCCGAGTTTGAAGATGATATTGGTGATGGATGGTCTATCTTCATAAATAAGAAGGAGAAATACTGTAGGTCAAATAAAACAAGTAAAACATCACATTTTGTACCTTTTGCAGGACCAACATTGGGGCATGGAGTATGGAAGTTTAATTTATTGAATAAATATCAAAAGAAAAAAGTCAGAGGTCACAGGTTCCGGTGAAAAGACATCAACGAAAAGCTCCACAACTTTCAAGTCTTGGCACCCATGACAAAAAATAAGATCGAGAAAAAGGCCAAGAAACAATAAAAAATCCAAAATTAAGGCAAGAACAATCACAAAATCAACAAAATTGGAGGCCACATCATGTTCTTCTTCTAGACCAATAATCCTATGAGATTATTTTTCTAAGGGTTTCTTTGATAACAAATGTTTTACCTCCAATGTTATCAATGTATATGATATAGTGAGTCGAAAAATATATCGGGAGATATTTGAAAGACGAAAAAGGTTATTTCACAACTCAGTAACATTTATTTAAGCACGAGCTTGGAAGATTAGTCTCATTTTTTAATATTGTATGACTCTAATCCCAGCATTGATTGATCGAGAAGCTTATTGAGGAAAAGTAGTGGAACTAATTAAATCTACAACTTACCAAGATTGTATGGCCACCATTGATAAGTGTTGTTTTACACTTATCTTGACCATCAAAAGTGGACAATTGTAAGTACTCTTAAGTGATTTTCTACTTAATTATGTGTCTATTTAATTGTTTTAGGTCAAAACTCCGAGATCGGATGGAATTGGAGAAAAACAAAGTAAAATAGTCGAAAAGGGACTGAAGGCGTATGAAAACTTGGATATGGGGATGAACTTGCAAACATCCAAAAGTTCAAAGACTTGGGTTGCAAATAAAAGAGGACTAAATTGAAATGAAAGAAGAAATTGGAGGACTAAAGATGATGAAATCCAAAGTTGACGGTCATGGGCTACAAATAAGCTAACTAAAGAGGAGAAAGGACAAAAATATGACCAAGGACCAAATAAATTACAAGTCAAACCTTGGAGGACTAAGCATGCAATATGGAGATTAGAATTCAATTTGGAATTTTTTCAATTTGTTTTACCACGGTGAACCCACAATTGTTTACAAAATGCGACAACGTCCGCTTCAATGTGTCTTTGTTCCCGCGTCTGCAGCGTTTTGCTTATTTTTAATTCCAATAAGGGTCTTTTTCGTCTTTTCATGTACATGAGTTGTAAAATTAGTAAAACACGATATAAAGACCTAACCTATGTCAAAATATGGGAGGTGAATTCTTTGGAGAACACAAGAGAAGACGGAGAAAAGAACGGCGAAGAAAACGAAAAACGACCAAGATCAAGAAGATTGGAACGTGAAGATCAAAATATATTGGTGCAAGATATTCAACATCTTTTCATCTTTTCTTCAAAACTCGGTTATGTATTCAAATCTTCTAATGTTTTCTTCTTTCCGAATTATGAGTAGCTAATTTCATAGTTTGGATGAACGATGTAGCCTAAGTTTAATCCTTTAATTTCGAATCTCAAGTTTTGATTTATAAATTGTTTAACTATTTGATTTTACTTCTTCTCTTAATGCTTGGAATAACTAGCCATTATTTCATTCACAACACTTTGAATGTTCTCTAGGTGCACTCTTGTCCAAATCAATAATGAAGAAAAGAAAATGCACTCTATTACTTGAGCCGACATTGGTAGATGCGAAAATAATTATTCATCAATTGAGATAACTGCATTGCACTGATTTTTGTAGCTAAAAATTGAGACTATATATGTTAGCATACACAATCAATCTTGTCTCAAGGATTGACCCATTAAAATATATAATGTCTAAACCGATTCTTTTCGAAAGGATGGAGAAATGGGCATTTCTACTGTTTGAGTTTGACATCAAATTCATTCCACAGAAGGTCATTAAAGGACAAACCTTGGCAGATTTCTTTATTGATTATCCTATTCTAGTATAATGGAAACTTCATGAAGACCTTCCAAATGAAGAAATCTTTTACACTAGAGTCGTACCTTTATGGAGGCAATATTTTTATGGTGCATTTCAAAGATATGGTACTCTAACAAGAGTTATATTTGTTACTTTCCATGATCAAGCCATGCCCTATTCATTTTTCTTGACGGAAAAGTGTTCTAGCAATATGGCAGAATTACAAGCTCTTATTATTGGTTTGAAAATTACACTAGATATGAAAATCAATCAACTAGAAGTCTTTGAAGATTATATGCTGATATTCAACCAACTTCTTTTCGTACGAATTTTGACCTAAAACCATATCATGAATATACATCTACACTTTTAAAGTGATTTGAATCAGTAAAAATCATATTTGTTTCCACAAATGAAAACAGATAAGCATTAGAACTTCATCATACTTTTATTGTACTTTGTGCTAATAGGACAAACACAAATGCTCAAATACCTAATGACATCATATCTGATAAGTGATATCTACACTTGATGTAACTCCTTGAATGTTTTCTTATCCTAATTAAACCGCGCCATTAAATCTAGGCCTATTAGGATTTTCTATCTTCCCCTAGAAGGTCCAAGCCTAATTAAGGCCTATTATGAGAAAAGTTCAATCTAATTTAATAGAAATAATTCTATTTTCTTCAATAAGTCAATTTTTTTATTCAAAGAATGAATTAAAAATAAATCAAGAAAGTAGCTTATTTTCAAAATAAGCAATTTTGAATTTTGAATGCTAGAGACTTCTTAAATTTAAAAGATTTAAATTTCTTTTTGGTATTCAATTCAATTCAATTCCACCAATCATGAATGTACAGTGCAAGAAAAATGAATTTCCTTTTTTATCTTTTTTTTTTTAATCAAAAAAGGTTGACTCCCAATCTTGAGGGCTCCCACCACCCCTATCTTGGGGCCTTGGTGGAAATGTAAATCGCAGGATGTGCATCAGTGAATCAAGGTTGAGAACTTACTTTTTAACTGTGCTTGCAAAGAGCGTCTTTCATACCAAAGGTAGGAATCGAACCCTTATCCTACAGCTGTCAGCAAAGCTGAGATTACCTCACTCTCACCTTTCAACCAACTGAGTTATGCCCTGGGGGCCCTTTTTCATCTTTTTACCTTACATTAGGATGAGCACCAATTTTGGAAAAAGGACAAAATCCCTATTTCCTCTTTTCTCCCCACCCCACCTCGGTCCCTCGAGGTGGTGATTCTCGAAAACCACTCACCTCTTCACTGGAAATGACTTATGCTACCCCACGCCAAGCAACGGTCGAGGCGCCCATCGACATGGTGGGAAGCCACTAGCTCAAGTCCCACAGCTTCATGTGCTGCCTTTATCTTATTTTCCCACCCTCATTGTCGGCCTCTATCACACACACATATCCACATACAAGAAAAATTATAGTCTTCAAGAAAGGGAAAAAAAAAAGAAAAAGAAGAAGAAGAAAGAAGAGATTTTCAATTTTTCTTCAAACTTTTCATCTCCTTTCATTCAAAACAAGGTAGGAAATACATGTGCTAGTGGTTTAAATTCCATATGTTCTTGTTTTTTGTGATTCTATGTTGTACTTGATGTTTATGAGAAACCATTGGGCATCCAAAAAAGAGAAATAAGTTTATTCTTATAGAATAAACAAGAACAAGTTCATCTCATGTTCTAGTGTGTTCAAGAATAGAGAATGTGGCTTAAATCTTTATGATTAAGTCAAAAAGAATTTGGGTACAAAATCCCTAGAGCTTTCCAGATTTAAGAAATTTTGGTATGATGTATATTGCTTTAAACATGTTTATATTTGAAATTTGCACATAAATATATTCCTATTGAATTTTTCCAAAACTCACTCCTTCCACTATTTCATAGTTAATTGGTGGTGTCGTGGATGGAAGCTCAAGATGAAATATGATGCTTGGGATTAATAAAAAGGAATTGGAATATGAATAAACAATTTGATAAGTTTTATGTTATTTTTCATTATTTTTAGCTTTTATTTAAAAGATTGTTAATGTATGATTTCCCACTCATGTTCATGTACTCGAACCCCTGATTTTATGTGTATTGATGTTAAATTTTAATTTTAAGTATCCAAGATGTGTTTGGGGTGAATTTTTATTGCTTGGTAGCTACCGTCTGTGAATTCCAAATGAGTAAGTCCGCTTCAAACGGATGTCTAGAGTAGTGTATTTATAATTTTGGTATGAAATTTTTTGGAACCTGCTAATTTTCTATCCTTGAGATTTGGAATCACCTCATTTGGGTAACTTTAAAACGATATATGCAAGTTTTGGTGACGATAGATACTTCTATCATAAAATCTGCCTTACCTGTTTTTACGAGTTAACATGGAGACTTAATTAGATTAGTTAAATTCTGAATTTTTAATATGTTTATGTGTGATATGTTGTAAGTAATTCTTCAAAGTTTCAAAATTTTATGAGATCGTTTACTATGTCAAATAAACTTATTAGTTCGACACCTGTATTGTCACGCCTCGAATTGCTTTTACCCTCCACTTTGCTTATTTATGTGCCTACCTTATAGTACTTGGAAAATTACGAAATTTATTTATGTTATAGAAGTATTACTTGTGAGTATTTGGTAAAATTTCCAGAAGTTTCCATATGATCATTCGAGCTCTTTTTTTGATTTAGGGATAGATCATTTTCTCGCAAATTAAGTAGCACTATTAAATCGTAGCAAAGCACTTCAAGTTTTTAAACTAAGGGGTTTGATCTTGGCACAAGAGATAATTTGGAATTAAATGCTAATAAGAATTAGAAAGACGACCGGAGTCTCATAGAGGAGATTTCAAAGTGTCACACTTGTTATCTCCAAAGCTTTCTTCACAAACATCAAAAACATTTGAGGACTATATCACATAGTACAAATTATTTACAATTCAATTTTCTTCATTTCTATTGTACAATACTTTAGCATATCATTCATTTTAAAAATTTGCACGAGTGTTGATAAAAACTCATCTCAACATTACTTCTTTATCAACAACGCTTTTCGATTAAAAGAACAACATCCGTAATGTGCTAAACCAATCAATCTGGTATTCGAGTTGTGACAATTGCAATAAAGTGTTATGCAAGTTTTGGAGATACTTATTATTGTGTGTATTATAAGTATCCTAATAGAAAGGCGTACCAAGGTAATGAGAACTTTGTTTTCGTTAACTAGTCACGAAATAAAAATTTAAAACTACCTTTAGAACTTCCCATTTAATAAACTCACATTCATTTATACAAGACATATCAACTTGTTGAATTGACTTGTTGAATTGATATTATTGCGAGAGCAAAAGTGTACCTAGAATTGATGGATTCCATAGTGTATATCAATGCTTCACCATATGACATACAAGAGAAAATTTCTTCTTATGAAATGCAAAGACATTGATGGAGCACTCGGACTCTGAAACAAACATATATAGTAAACTTAAAATAATTTAATATTTTTTGACACACTTACAATTTCAAATGCCAAATCACATTGTTTATTTGATATGTCTTACATATGAAGAAGATAAAGTTTTTTACATTAAAACTATACCAAGATCCACAATCTGTCGAGTTTAAGTACAAGGTGATTTTCATTCTCAATTCTTCTTCAAGAATAACTATATCGCTGATACAAAAGCAAAGACAAAGGAAATGCACCAATGCATGAAGATGAATGCTCACAAAGAAACTATTATGAACTTTTGCCACCAAAGCCACTAGCAAAATGATTACTATTTCAATGTCATCCAAAAGAGAAATAAGTTTATTCTTATAGAATAAACAAGAACAAGTTCATCTCATGTTCTAGTGTGTTCAAGAATAGAGAATGTGGCTTAAATCTTTATGATTAAGTCAAAAAGAATTTGGGTACAAAATCCCTAGAGCTTTCCAGATTTTAAGAAATTTTGGTATGATGTATATTGCTTTAAACATGTTTATATTTGAAATTTGCACATAAATATATTCCTATTGAATTTTTCCAAACTCACTCCTTCCACTATTTCATAGTTAATTGGTGGTGTCGTGGATGGAAGCTCGAAGATGAAATATGATGCTTGGGATTAATAAAAGGGAATTGGAATATGAATAAACAATTTGATAAGTTTTATGTTATTTTTCATTATTTTTAGCTTTTATTTAAAAGATTGTTAATGTATGATTTCCCACTCATGTTCATGTCTTGAACCCCGATTTTATGTGTATTGATGTTAAATTTTAATTTTAAGTATCCAAGATGTGTTTGGGGTGAATTTTTATTGCTTGGTAGCGCTGTCCAGGGAATTCCAATGAGTAAGTCCAGTTTCAAGCGGATGTCTAGAGTAGTGTATTTATAATTTTGGTATGAAATTTTTGGAACCTGCTAATTTTCTATCCTTGAGATTTGGAATCACCTCATTTGGGTAACTTTAAAACGATATATGCAAGTTTTGGTGACGATAGATACTTCTATCATAAAATCGCCTTTACACATTTTTACTGAGTTAACATGGAGACTTAATTAGATTAGTTAAATTCTGAATTTTAATATGTTTATGTGTGATATGTTGTAAGTAATTCTTCAAAGTTTCAAAATTTTATGAGATCGTTTACTATGTCAAATAAACTTATTAGTTCAAAGACCAGTATTCTTTGCCTCGAATTCTGCTTTACCCTCCACTTTGCTTATTTATGTGCCTACCTTATAGTACTTGGAAAATTACGAAATTTATTTATGTTATAGAAGTATTACTTGTGAGTATTTGGTAAAATTTCCAGAAGTTTCCATATGATCATTCGAGCCTCTTTTTTTGATTTAGGGATAGATTGCCTTTCTGCAAATTAAGTAGCACTATTAAATCAGAGCAAAGCACTTCAAGTTTTTAAACTAAGGGGTTTGATCTTGGCACAGTAGATAATTTGGAATTAAATGCTAATAAGAATTAGAAAGAGGCATACACCGGAGTCTCATAGAGGAGATTTCAAAGTGTCACACTTGTTATCTCCAAAGCTTTCTCTTCACAAACATCAAAAACATTTGAGGACTATATCACATAGTACAAATTATTTACAATTCAATTTTCTTCATTTCTATTGTACAATACTTTAGCATATCATTCATTTTAAAAATTTGCACGAGTGTTGATAAAAACTCATCTCAACATTACTTCTTTATCAACAACGTTTCTTTTGGATTAAAAGAACAACATCTGGTAATGTGCTAAACCAATCAATCTGGTATTTGAGTTGTGACAATTGCAATAAAGTGTTAAGTGCAAGTTTTGGAGATACTTATTATTGTGTGTATTATAAGTATCCTAATAGAAAGGCAGTACCAAGGTAATGAGAACTTTGTTTTCAGTTAACTAGTCACGGAAATAAAAATTTAAAACTACCTTTTAGAACTTCCCATTTAATAAACTCACATTCATTTATACAGTACATATCAACTTGTTGAATTGACTTGTTGAATTGATATTATTGCAGAGCAAAAGTGTACCTAGAATTGATGGATTCCATAGTGTATATCAATGCTTGACCATATGACATCTGAGAGAAAATTTCTTCTTATGAAATGCAAAGACATTGATGGAGCACTCGACCTCGGTAAACATATATAGTAAACTTAAAATAATTTAATATTTTTGACACACTTACAATTTCAAATGCCAAATCACATTGTTTATTTGATATGTCTTACATATGAAGAAGATAAAGTTTTTACATTAAAACTATACCCAAGATCCACGATGCATCGAGGTTTAAGTACAAGGTGATTTTCATTCTCAATTCTTCTTCAAAGAATAACTATTGGCGAATACAAAAGCAAAGACAAAGGAAATGCACCAAGCATGAAGATGAATGCTCACAACAAAACTATTATGAACTTTTGCCACCAAAGCCACTAGCAAAATGATTACTATTTCAATGTTCGAGATGCACATGTTACAACCAAAAAGGAAACCGACAAAAATGGGAGTATTCATGGACATAAAAGATTTGGAATCATCTCCAACTTTTTGAAGCTTCACATGACAATGCAAAAACAAGGTTTTTGATCTATTTTGATAACATCCACCATAAAATGTAATTCATATTACATCAGGATAAACATTACTTCCTACGGATTAAAAATAACTGTATTTTGAATTTTTGCATTTTCTAGGATATAAAAATGTTAGTACTTCATTTTGGATTATACAATGATGAAAGTACAAAAAAATTATGTATGTATGTTTTAATATTTCACTACCATAACTATACCATTTTCTTATCAACAAAAGAATTGGATGTGGTATACATACTATCATTCTCCTATGTAAATTATGGACAAGCACAAATATATAGTGGAAATAGATATGAAATCATTGGAAATTCTTGATTGTTATAATCATTAACTTCCACTGAAATCATAGGAGCCTTAAAATGTTTTCACTTTCAAAACAACATCTAAATAACATATAATAGTATAAATGTACAAAACAAAAACAAAAAACTAGTGCAAAATATGTAAAGTCACAAACGAATCAACAATTGAAATAATATTATAAAACAAACTTTATACAAGTTCCATTATTATCCTATTGGTTACAAAAGACCATCTTTAACCTAGACCAATACAATATATTACATTAATTATAATTTAATAATAGACAAAAACATTGACTAATATAATAATTATATAACAAACTATCAATATTAAAACCATTAACATACTAATAAAATATTAAATAACTAATATTTTTCCTCACATCAAACAACAAATTAAGTCATTGTACAAAAAGTTTACACTTTTTCACAATTTCTATAATTACTCAACAATAATTCAATAACAACCAAAAATTACTCTTTTCTACAAATTCTTAAAGAGTAAAACACCAATGCACTAAACACAAACACAAAATTCTAACTTACAATTCAACCAATCAATTCTTCATTTTCATAAATAGTAAATTATTCAATACCCAGATACTAATTTCAAATACCAACGTACATTCC
This sequence comes from Forsythia suspensa, assembly GCA_023638005.1. Classification (NCBI taxonomy): domain Eukaryota; kingdom Viridiplantae; phylum Streptophyta; class Magnoliopsida; order Lamiales; family Oleaceae; genus Forsythia; species Forsythia suspensa. The sequence goes on from CM042668.1 coordinate 14,023,808, forward strand.
ATCCAAGAATCAAAAACCATATTCACATCCAAACTTCTGTAAGTACAAATTCTTTGCTCTTAGTTTTATAATTACAATTCAAAAATCCAATCTTCTACCACTATTAACAAAAACTATAAAAATTCAGTTCCACATAAGTTTCATCTTTCCATCACATTATTATATACAATATTATTGTTGTCTTTAGTTTTTGAAGAAAACTATAATCAACTCTCAAAATTTCTAATTCGTTTAAATTGTAAATATTGTATTTTCAACTTAATAATGACAATACTTGATTATTATCTAACATTTATATACACTTACACTTGTGAAATATTATTGTTTTGACAGTTGAAGATGGTCAATAACAACAATGGCAACAAGATCGTGAAACTATGGACAATAATAATAACAAACATTTCAATACACCTTAACAATCACATATGTGTCGAAAACTGCAACGTCAACCTCAAACAATGTTGGAAAAGACAAGAATCAAAATCAATAACTTTGAACCACTATATGACTATAGAGGACACTCTGGCTTTGCTCTCCTTGAATTTTCTATGGACATGGAAGTATTAAAATCTGTTATGCTATTTAAAATTTCTTTCGCACTAAAGAGCAAAGGAAAATAAAAATGATAAACAAGATTAGAACAAACAAATGAACTTTTTGCTTGGATTGCATTCGAAGACGACTACAATACACAATATAGTAGGCTATAATCTAAACCGCAGTAGAGATCTCATATCTATATCAAATATTCAAATACAATAAGCAATACATTATAGAATCGTTCTCTCTAATCTTCGACAAACTATATATTCAATAGCCTAAAACATCCAGCATTCAGATATCATTACAAAAGTTCAAGCTCCAAATGACAGACAAAGATCTATCATTGTCCTTCAATTTTTATACACTGAATAAAAAAATTATTCACATTTCTTATACTTTTACTAAAAATTGTATATAATTGAAATAACAAGCAACCATAGAAAACATCCATAAACCTCGAGTTTATGGATATATGGTTGACGACAGTCTTACAATACAATCTAAACTACTAACATTGAAGATCTACATAGAAGAACAATATGCTACAACTATTGATTGAAGGTAGTTTGAATTTAAATACAAATTTAAAAATAATATCACTCTATTACAATCTTATATTTTTTTCGTTTGTGCAATACATGATATAACAAATCAAAAATACAATCATTCCTAACAAGTACAATTCAATCCAAATGAAGCTTTATTCTATGTATTATTGTTATCAATAAATATTTTGTATTTGTAATATTAAATAATGAAAAACGATTATTAAATTTTAAATACAATTTCCTTAAGGTAAACTTTGGTGTTTCCAAGAAATGATTTTTTCTTATCTACATTACACTACTAATTATATAATTTACTATAACGATAACATCCAAAAAAAAAAAAATAGAATATTACAAATACACCACGTACAACGCATGGGCCAAAACTACTTATTAAATCATAAGAGTATTTGTCATATGAACCAAGTGAGAGAATGTTAGACCTTGCTAATGTGGTCTACATGATAAGTAATTGGATTAATTATATCTTAATAATAAATTAATTTCCTATAAAGACTCAATTTGATGGGAAATGGAGTTAAAGTACAATTAGAAAATTACTTCTACCTCTACTTATAAAAGAACGTATAAGCCATCAAATTGCTATTGCTAACCGATGACAAACAAGTAACCACTATTTAGAGTTTTGTTTTTGAGTACCAATTGATTGGAATTTTGACAAATGGTGGTGGTTTAGGATTTCATTCAATTCGAGATGGAGATGAATTCAAATAGTTTTTAGGGTTGCACTTGATTTGTGTAGGTTTGGAATGGTTTGAACACAATCAATTCCAGAGAAGATTCTTTAGCGAAATTTCAGGGTTTTTGTTTATTTTGGACAAATGTTGGAAGAGATTATCAATAATAACTAAATAATACCCAAATTTTGGAAAAGAACTTGCTAGTAAAATGAAATGGGATTTTGGGTTATCAAACGTGTATTTGCAATTGTTTTGTAAATACATGTTTATTAAAACAACAACAGGATAATATGGGTTGTCTTGGGTTCATTTTCTATTGATGATCGGCCTTTCATAAAATGAAGAACATCCGGACCCAATGGAAGTTCGACCAGGCCCATCTAGTCGGATCAAAACTAGCTAGAGATGGAGATGGAGATGGAGATGGAGATGGATGGAATACACTATTAAACGGGTCCCCTCTCTCTCTCTCTCTCTCTCTCTCTCTCTCTCTCTCTCTCTATTTGTTTTCTTAATTAAAGAAATTATTGAAAAATAAAACAAAAAGGACAAAAATGAGTAATAACCTCTGATAGAGGTTGGTACGATTCGATTAACGTTTTGTTAATTCACGTGTGATTATGTCATAACACTAGATTGATTAAGTTTATTGTTAGATGAAGTACATTGCTGACATTGGCCCCTAAAAAGTTGATCGACAAGTCTATAGTCATTAGATCAGATATCCTAAAATGATCTACTAATAACCTCCGATAGAGATTGGTGCAATTCGATTAACATTTTGTTAATTCGCGTTTGATTGTGTCATAGCACTAAATTTGAATTAAATTTATCGTTTGATGAACTACATTGCTAACATTGGTCCCTAAAAAGTTGATCAACAAGTCTATAGTCATTAGATTAGGATATCCTAAAACGATCTACTAAATCGAACTATTCCAAATAACCAAAATGGCCACTTATTAAAGGATTTTCTTACTATAAAATATTGGTTTGGTGGAGGCTTCCATATATTGTTTTAGTAACAAATTAGTCATTGATCTTTAAAAATGTACAAATTAATCGTCAATTTTACTGTGTAATAGAGAATTTCAAACTACGAAATTGACGAAAGTCTTTAATTTTTATCTCTTACATGTTCAACTTTATAAAATTATGTTTTTCTCAACTTGTTTTGGTATAGTATGAATATGTGATAACTTATCAAAGATTTTTACAATTTCATCATGATGATTATAAAAATAATAAGTTGAAGAGTAACTTGCTCTTTTTCAAAAGTTGGGGACCAATGATTAAATTGTTTCCTATATGTGTATGCATAACAGAAGAGTGAAGAATGAGATTTTATGCAGCGGCGGAGAGAGTATTTGCAAATTCATGGGGAATCCCAAGCAGAAGTGGACCTCCGAAGAAGAAGAAGCACTCCGGGCCGGCGTGGCGAAACACGGCGCCGGAAAGTGGAAGAACATCCAGAGAGACCCTGAGTTCAACCATCTCCTCTTTGCACGCTCCAACATCGATCTCAAGGTCACTTTACAGATAATTACTGATATATGTTTATACATTTGTGTGTATTTATGAATTTTTTGCTGGCGAGTGTGTATACGACAAGACGTTCTGTCTATCACTGATGTAAATAAGGACTTTTACTCTAGCGCCGAAATCCGCTTATGTGAATTTGTTATTCTCTGACGGTACGCACGAACGTGTAAGTAGAACAAGTGACCTATAATTGTTGGTGGCGTATAAGAATTAGAGGAGATTTTGGGGGCTTTTTTTTTTTAGCTATTATTGTGGTTATTAGTTTATTACTAGTATACCAACCGTAAGTTCTATTATGATAATGGATTATGGCGGTGAATAGATTTTGGAGATATTGATTGAGGGAGATGGATTGAGAAGATGAGTAGATTTTGGAAATGATAGGTTGAGAGAGATGGATTGAGGCACGGAGGAGATGATTTTGTGAGCGGAGTAGCGACACACGGACGTTTAAGTATTTTTTTTTTCGTATTGGAGAAAATTTCCTGTAGTCATGATGAAATTAGGTATACAGGTTACAGGTATTAATAGTTTGAATTTTGGGATGGTTCTGGTGGTGGAGAGTTTCTTTTAAGATATGATTATTTTTGAATAGTTTAGCCTCATTGAAATCTTGGTGGAATGCTTCTACGATAAGAATTTTTACTCTCTTCAATGGCAGTGTCACGGTCATTATATTGAATTTGGAAAAAGAAATCATTTAAACCTCATTGAAATCTTGGAAGAATGCTTCTACAAGAAGAATTTTACTTTCTTCAATGGCGGTGTCATGGTGATTATACTGAATTTGGAAAAAGAAATCATATACTGAATTTAGAAAAAAGAAATCATTTTCGGAAATTGAAAATGAGTTATTTGTAGGTCTGAAAAATATCACTGTAGTCTCGGGAGCAACCTGACTTCCAGCCGTCAATTCCCACCTTCTTGTACTGATGTCGCCTTCTTTTCTTTTGTTTTCATGAAGCAAGTCCGCAAGTAAACTTTACACCCTAGCTAGAGTGGCGGACCGTATGACTGCTCTTTTCCTAGTGGTCAATCCTCACTTAGAATGGTTACTTGCCAAAGGAGGGACAGTGACATCCTTAAAACGTAATGCCACTTGGATTCAGAGCCCATATCTTATAGAGTAGTAATTTTCTTCAGGAGAGCTATCCCTCTTATAGCTCTTCCCCCCACAGCATGGATTTAATTCATATTGCTATCCCAGTACCGTAGATCTTGGCTTGATAGCATTGGGGAAGGCTTCCTTCCTTATTGCCCTAGAAAGTATGTTTGTTGGGGGTGGGCGAGAACGTGCTAGCGGCGGGCCTCTCGAAGTCAACTACTCTGAGTCTGGTGAATTCAAATGATATTAGAGGTTTTCAAATCTAACTAGTACTAATAACATTCATCAAACATTAGTGATTTCGGACATTATTATGAGAAAATCTAAAAAGGAGATGTACTATAGAGCTAGAGTTGAGCTCTTTGTTGCTTTAATAGAACAAGACTGTATAAAGAGAATCCGAAGGTAGCTCCCGGCCCGCCATTCCTAATGCCGATGAAGGAATGGAGTAAGGGCCGTATTGATAATAAGCAATTTTATTAAATCAAATATTGGAGGGAGTGAAACTGACTTGATTGTAGAGAATATTTTCTTTGCACATCACTATGGCTCGGTGGACATATTTTTTGTTCCTCCAATCAGTTTCTCATGTCACACTGGCTTTATTAATGTTTGCAAATAACTTTATGGTTATTTCTGCAATGTGTTTGTGTAGTAAGTTTTTACTCAGAATATTGTGAAGTTCACCAATACCGAATTGCTAATGTAATTGCTTCAGCCTGGTAAAAAATGCAGTTTTGAACAAAAAATTAATCTAGTCTTCTTGTGGTACTTGTTTGCTCACACAGGATAAATGGCGGAATTTGAGTGTTGCCAATGGCCAAGGCTCACGAGAAAAATCAAAGACACCTAAAGCAAAGGCCAATCCCGCTGAATCTCCTGCTACTCCCTTACCCAATGTACAAACCCCTGCTTCTGCCACTCCACTGTCACAGGAAGCATCAATGGATGTAATTATGTTAGATTCTTCAAGGCCCTTACCTGAAGGAAATAATGCTTCAAAGTGAGTTATTTTCCTCTGCTACTAAGATATTGTAAATCACATGTCTGCTTGCATATTATCTTATTAGTAGGTCTGTCATTTTTCTGTATTTATGTACTGGTAATTGTCACATTGTGATAATTTGATTTTGATTAATGTCAAAACAAAAGGGAATACGAAAACCAAGAAAAAATGGACCAGAAGTAAAACAAGCTGTTTTTCCTTTTATTTAGTGTTGGTTTTCCTTGTAATTGGTCATCCAAATTGAGTTGTTTTACTTTTAAAAACCTGGTAAAAGATAGAAATTCAGTGCAGATGAAGTCATGATAAAAAAAAAAATGTGTTCCAGTAACACATTCAATTGTAGAATCTTGATTACAAGTGAGGAAAGTCTTGTGTCTGTTCAGTTCTTTTCTGTATTCACTGATACCAAGACCGTCTTCTATTTTTTTTACATATTTGATGGAGCATGCTGTTGGTGAATTCCTGAAAACCCCTAAAGCATTCATTTTGATTCACGCATGAAGCAATTGCACTTATGTAATGCCTCAACTTTGCAACCATGTCATTAGCTTGCCTCACTGAAATGCATAGGTCCTTCCCTCAGTTTGCGACCAGATATTCTCCTCTATTTTATTGAAATGCATATGCCTAGCCATTCAACAGATGAATTATTTATATTTCAGTTATGTGGTTGAGGCTGCAAGTGATTCATAATTGGAACATACTTTGGATTCATGATGTGTACTTGTGCGAAGGGTATCTAGCATATTGCTCTACTATTCCAGCAATCAATCTATAAGAACAGGAAAAATTAGTTTCAGACGTATTATTAACCTTTGCTCTAGCATTAGAACCAATGTCTTCTAGTGATTGAGTGATCAAATTTAGTAACAAATTAATGAAGAGAATTATGTATCTTAGGCAAATAATCACAAATGGTTTTAACATATCATTGTTTCTATGATACATAGGATTTATTGTTCTTATAATTTACACCATGAGATAGGTGCTGGTCTACATGAAGGATTTGGAAGAATGAGAGGAAGACGAAAAGCACCATGGGCTGAGCGCTACGGCAAAACTCTAGTAAATTTAAACAAGTTATAACACGAGATAAAGTAGATTGTGTAGCATTAATAGTGGTTATTTTCAAAATTGTTAAACACGGGTAGTTTCTAGACAGTCTTTGATAAACTTTCTGGACAAGAGATGTTTACATGGAAAATCTGTCCATTAGTTATGTGATCATATCTTGTTTTATACAGGTTCTGAACTTGCACGGCCTACTTTGTTGTGGGGTCATGAAGAGAGAAATTCATTATTGCTTCTTTTTATGGATAAATGCATTATATTAAATCCTGCATTCCCCTTCTTCTAACTGCACAAACTGAAGGTTGAGTCCCAATAAAATAAAGTGTCAACTTGACGTTTTACTGAAACTGAGGTCTTGCAATCAGTAACTCCATGAAATGCAATTTTGAGTTTCATTCATGGTGATGTGGTTTGATTAGAGCCTGCCAGATGCCAGTGAAAGCATGTCCTGTGATGCTCTTTTTGAATGCAGTCTTTACAGCTGCAGAGCAGGGATGGAGGATTGTTGCCAAACAGTAGCTTGGAACCACAGACATTGACTGCATATCAGCTACAATGGAAATGACTGTTTTTCCATTTTTGTTTTCCAACACAGCAGAGCTAAATATATTTAATTTTTGTTTTCATTATTCCCTCTCTGGAAAATATACAATTGCAATTTTGGAAGATGAAGGAGAAATTTCTGCTTCCAGTCAACGATCTCAATATGCTTCAGATTGATTCAAGCAACATGTATTCTACATCTCCGCTTATATACTGAGTGCTATTGTTTTGGTCATCATTATCATTTCCCAATCAAGAGTGCTTCATTGTGTGCTGATAAGAATGAACAAAGAAATTGAAATTGATTTTTAAATCATTGGACTAGATGCATAAAAGTTGCTATCTTATTCGTACTGGATGAAGTTATGCAAGTTGGATCAGATCGTTCGAATAGTGGTTGCCTCCAACTCTTGCATATTGTGAATACCCAACCTAATTTTTTGGTGATCTGGTCTTTGTGGCTGATTGGGGCATTGGGCTGAACTTTGGTCTTAGGATTTTAGTGTGTGGAAGGTTAACTTAACTCGGATGAAGGTTAGTTGAACAGTGGCTTTAGTGGATGAGGTGGGTTATGTCTGTTTGTAAGAAAAGGGAGTGGAGAAAATGCTGGATACCAAAATTTGATTGTTCAGTTCTTTTTATTTGGGTTGGCGCAGCTACAGCTCAGCTCTTGTCAAACCCATGAAAGGAAATGAATAAAGAAAGAAGAATAAATACCTAAATTTTTTGATAATTACTATCATTATCAATATCTATGTGCTTGCATCTTATTCAGTTATTAGTACCCTTTTCTTTATGATTAATTATATCAATAATTTCTTGGATATATGACATCACTTATTTGTTCTTAGGTACAATTCAATGATATATGAAGCACTCTCAACTTTGAAAGAGCCAAATGGATCTGATTCCAGTGCACTCGCTAATTTTATTGAGGTCTGATAAAATTTAGACAATCTTTATTCTATTTTTAAATTCACGAGTCTTGTTAGAGGCTCTTAAGTTTTAGCACGAAATTATTTAAGAGCCATAGTGTTTAAGCCTTTGAGCCTTTGAGAACAATCTTCTATTTCTGGTGGCGCTACTTTCATCTTCTTATCTGCTGAAAAATGTCTGTCCATGTTAGCCTTAATGCATGTGGTATCATATGTAATTGGCCAATTATCTCTGGCAAAACCACGTTTTGTATCATCTCGACTTTTACTTGCGATGGACTTAGCTTTTGACTTCTAGAACATATTTTTGCACTTCTAAAAAGATTGATGCCCTTGACGTTTATATTTCGACTTTCCATCAGTTGTGATCTCTTGTCCTTTGAAGGACACTCAATGACTTTGTAAATCTTTGATAGTGTGATTCTAGTATGTCAATGAACTCTCCTTCCTCTTTCCAGATTTCTTTGGCACAAGTATTAATTCTATGGGTTATGATCTCAAGACTTGACTCTGTCATAACTGTTCTCTACAAAAGTTTCTGTGGTTGTTTTATTTACGCTTACTGCATTTTTGTCCATTTCTGTGATTGGTCTCCCTTCTTGATACTGATGTGCCAATACTTACATATTCTTTATAAATTGTTTGAAGGCCATTGGTGGTCTTTCATAAGAAAAACCTTGTTTGGAACATCAATGCTAAATATTTTTCATGTCTCTTGGCTACTGCTTCAAAACACTTCTACAGTGTTTCTGAAATTAATCGTAGGCTATGTGTTCAGATTTGACATAAACAAGTCAAAATTTTGTTGCTTCTGAACTGTATTTTGTGATAACTGATTATCCAGTATCCTAACCATATCTCATGCTGAATATTGTATTCTTACAAAGCTTGAATTGAAAAGGTAATAATATTCTCTTTGTGCCTTTGTGATAATTCATGCAGCAAAGACATGAGGTGCCCCAAAATTTCAAAAGGCTACTGAGTTCTAGACTAAGAAGGCTCGTGCAACAAGACAAACTTGAAAAGGTGAATCTTGTTAGTATTATCATTCTTTGGGAATATTCTTTGTTTATATGCCCCCATAATCTCAAAATTATCTTCATCATTTGAAATAGAATGTTGTTCAGTAAATTCTATGTAACATTATTGTTGAAATAGCCTTCAGTATGTTTCAAATTATTTTAGGTTATATGGGCATTACCAAACAGGGAACAACATTATCTTTGACATAACTTGAATTTTGTTATTATATTTTGGTTTCTTGTCATTAACATTTAGCATTTTTGAGTTTTCTGCACTTGCAAAAGCTAAATATTCACCTTTTAGTATTGCTATTTTATGGGTCCTGTCAATAAGGTTAGTTGTGAATCCTGAACAATCCTGCTGAACTCATTTGTTAATAAGTTTAGTTGTGAACCCTATGATAGTTAGACACGTACTCATTGTATTATTGGTTTAAGATACGAGTCATGCAAAGCACATCAATATTCCAACCAACCGAGGTAGTTAATCTCTCTAAAATTTGAGGCTTGGAAAGCAAAACCAAAGCAAAACCTTTTCATTGTAATTTATGCAAAATTTCAAAATGCAGATTCAGAATTGCTACAGGATCAAACGAGATTCCTTGGCTGACACAAAAACCCCTACAACGGGACAGAAAGACTACCGGCCTAGACAGGCTCAGAGCATTGGGTATCTGGGGGATACAGTGGAAGAAGCAGCGGTGGCAGCTGCCTATAAAATTGCGGAAGCAGAAAACAAATCGTTTGTGGCGGCTGAAGCTGTCAAGGAGGCTGAAAGGGTATCGGGGATGGCTGAAGACATGAATGCTCTGCTGCAGTTTGCACTAGATGTGTTTGAGCAAAGTAATATTGGAAAATCCAGTTTCTTTTCTATTTTTCTTGTAAAACTTAGTTTACCCATTTTTTTCCCCCCACGTTCACAGGTTCAAGTGGTGAAATTCTCCTGGTGGCATAAAATCTGGGCTTGCGTACATTGGATTCCATCAGAATTATGTAAATAAATATTATCTTTTGTTTGTTACAATTATTAGCTTGAACGAATCTTATTAAAAGATTGTATTAACAAAATTTAGATTTTTTTTCCTTCTTAATGCGAATATGGTCGGAGCCTCTTTATGCGACAGCAAGTTGCGTCCATAGTACATGCCTACATGGTAGAAATTTTTGATATCATTTGATGGGACATATTAAACCCAAAATCTTTCTGCATAAGAAATTGAACAAACCAGAAGATTAAATGAAAAATTGTAATTGAACGTTGTCTACTGCTCTACTTGATCAGTGGTTTGTGACAAAAAAAATACCCGGAAAGTAGGTAATGAATCCAAGCAATCAGTGGTAAAACAAGAATAAAATTTCTTCTTGCAGCAGTCTAAAAAGGCTAAATCCAAGATGGAGTCGGGCAACATAAGCCTTCAAGCGATATGATGCGTAAACTTCAATATAAATTAATATAATAGCTCAAATAATTAAAAGACTATATAAATCATAAACAATTTAAGAAACTCACAATGAAATACTTTGGGCAAAATTAAAGGTCTAATTTACAACATAAAATGCACCAACAAAATAGTTCATAATGAAATGAACAAAACTAATCTAAAACTAAAAGGCAAACACAAGTATTTCGACCCTAAACTAAACAAATCTGAAAGACAACAAAACATACACACTATGACAACAAAAATATGCAATAAAGAGAAGTAAAATTAAGTGGAATAATGCCATTCATGATTAATGAGGATCATCACCTGTCTAGGTGTCATCATTCATTGTTTATTCGAAATCAGGTTGTGATGCATTTTAATACATTGAATTATAAATCAGGGGCCCAGTACCCCCCTAGACTTCCATTGGACAAAGAATCAAGAAGTCTACTACCACGTAGACTGGTGATCAACCAATTAAGTGCGCACAAGCCCTCACTTGCTATGCGTCATTAAGTCAAATAAGAAGACTTCCACAAAGGGCACCCAAAACATAAGCTTTGAGGTTTCTAATGAACACCTTGCTCAGGGAGTTCCTTATGGCGTGAGCCTTGGGGTGTTTTTGAATCAATGCCCAGTAGATGATCAATGCATTGATATATAGATTTCGTTCAGGCTGTAATGGAACAAAAAATTTCAAAAATTCGCAAGTACAGCAAAATCAACACTGTAAAATTTTGTAAGGAAGTCGTACAATATGCGGAGAGCATGTTGCTTTATTGCAAAAATTCTCTATTGATCATAAGTATCTTAAAGCTCAACCATTACCTAAATAAGGTTACCAAAATCTTACCCTAGAAGCAAATTACAATTCTAAAGGATAAACTCATTAAATATCTCAACAGCCAACACAATTAAAATTTGTTTAGTTCTTGCAAGGCCCCAAGAATTGTTCTGAGGCAGTAATCATGTAACAAATTATAATAATACGAGGCCGAGTTCAGATGGTTTCAGAGCATTGCTTAGCCGATAATTATACAGATAATAGTATAGTTGGCCATCACCTTGTCCAAATTTGAGTTCCTTCAGAAAACACTCATTCTCCATGACATCCAGTGCATTAAAGACATCAAAATCCTTCTGTTTTGCAATAATAAGCGCATCGTTCATCAGTTGAAGCAGTGGAATTCTAGTAGAGACATTATAGAAGCTATAAGCTGCTTTCAGAATTGAGTGGTTCTGGTTGTTAAGGATGGATGAAGGAAGGGTATAGAAGCTTATAAAATCTGTTATTTCGCGAGTATCTTCACTCTCAACAACATAACTATCGACTACGTTCTCCTGAGGAAGAAGCCAATGCTCCACTTCAATGTCATCAAAATCAGGAGCAACAATGAATTGGCTCAAGTAGTTCTTCAGCAGCCGAGTAACTGCAGGAACATCACGGAGCTCCATTTTCCTCAAACCAGGGGTCGATGTTGAATTTGGCAACTTGTAAAGTTTAATTGCCCGGCTCATTGTCATCCTATCACCAAGTCTGGAGAACCCAACATCAATGAGCTTCTTTGGGTTCAATGTCCTATGCCAATATTGGCATGTGGTGACCGGTGTTGGAAGCAGCACTCCAGCAGTATATGCAGCCTGCCAGATATTCTCCAAGTGAATCCTCCTCGTAACTTCCTTAATCATCACAGGAGCGAGTCTCTTGGACCTGAGCTTCTTGTGAACACACAAAAAATTAACCTCAGCCATTTTCACAACCTCATCACGCACCCTCATTTTTACCGGAATACCAGTGATAAAAGCAACCAACTTCTTTGAAGATTTGACACGAACCCCAATGTGCCAACTCTGGAAATATCCCGGAGGGTGCAGAGCCCAGCGAAGAAACTCCTTCGAGTAGTTAAATCTGAACAGGTTATCATCATCCTCTACATAATTATTGGTCAACAATACATAAACCTCATTGCATATATCATCAGATTCCAAATCACAAACAGTCCATTCATACAGGTTAGGGAGATTGTAGGGCTCTTGTTTGACCTCGGATAATGGTTTCGGTAGCTCAATGGGGCCCTCGGGCAAACTCGAGTTCCCAACATCCTTAAATTGACCAACAGGTTGGGTTTCCCAAAACTTGTGCTGTTTATTGGAAGTATTGGTATCCTGGAACTTCTGGACTATGTGTTCAAGGGTAGTTTTATAGTCGGGAAGAGGGTTTTCCGCAGAATCGTTATCCGGGTTTTCTTTATTGGATACAGATGGAGATTCTCTGTCAGCCATTTCCAATACTGCGGGAAAACAAAGTTCTTTTTCTAATTATGAGAGTACACAATCATTTTTCGCCAGAAAGCAAACAATTTATCAGAAGAAAATCATCGTTGCTGAAAAAACATGAAGTTATGGACTTCAATTCATCCACTTTTTATCGTATTGAAAACGAAAATTACGTAAAGTAATCAAATTACAAATTATGAATCAAATCTAAGAAAAAAAAAATTAATGGAGTTATAAAATAAAGATTCAGAAACTTACATTTCGTGTGCCGATTGTGAAATGTCAACGGGTGCCTTCGAGTGAGATCTTTTACATTGGTTTTCCACTAGGTTATACGTGAGAACGACAGTAAATGAATGTGAAAGATTTTTAAGGTCCGAAAAATAAAGGGGGGAATTTGTGTTTTGATGTTTTAGCATTTAGGCCCATATATTTTTTATTATATAATAAGTGATCCCATTTGTTTGATGTGGTTTACATAAATATCCCCAAGGGTAGGAAAGGAAACAAATGTCACAAAATAGGAACTATTGCAATGGAGATCGTCAAGATATGTGTGTGTTTCTTGCATCAGCTCGTCAGCCTTAACATCTTTGCATTTCCTTTTGCGTTGGAAATAGGGAAATTTATAAAATTAATCAAATGCAAAAGGTGATTTTCGAGAATAGTAACTTTTAATATTTTTGTAAAAATGGTGATTATATTGGCGCTATTGTTTTTATTTGTTGTACTATATTTTAACTAGTATATCGCTTATATTGGTAGAATTCAATTGTAGAAAAATAAATACAGATTGATAGAAGTTGGTGAGTGATCGGTGGTGAATAGTGAGAAGAAAAGATTTAGAGAAAATAAGTGAAGAGAAAGAGAATTGAGAAGGAAATACTTGAAGAAATTGAAATTTTTTTTTGAAATGGTGAAGAGAAACATATATTATTTTTTTGTGTGAGTGAGGGTGAAAACCTCCCTTATGGTCGGTAATTAAATCTAAGGTCTTCAATCTTTGCTTATTGTAGTACTTATATCTATAATTTTTTTCGTTGAATTCTTATCTTCAACCTTCCATTAATTAGAACATCTCGTCTTTGATGATGGTTTCTATCAAAATATTCTATTTTGCATGTTTTGAAATGAGAGTAAAATATTTTGTCGTGCTTTTGTATTTATTTATGTTTTGGAAGTATGATGGATAAATAAGTCATTATATACCTCCAAACAAGCATTTTGGATGGGAATCATTATTAGAGATGAGATGTGCTAATTAATGGAATGTTGATAATAAGAATGCGATAAAAAAAGTTGAGGATATAAGTGCTACAATGAACAAAATTGAAGATTTTAAATGCAATTAAAATATTGTACAACAAATAAAAATTGTAGTATGAATATAATTAATTACCTAGGGTTTACATTTTAACTGAAACCAAACCTCCCGCACCGGAACTACAACTTAGACCGAATTTGTCATTTTTTATTAGTTTTTTACTTTTTACAATTTATTCACTATGACCCAACCTAAACACCACAGTACCAAAGACAAAGTTCAATTGTCCAAGACCCAAACCAAAAATCCAAAATTCAAAACCCACACCCTAAACCTAACTCAATTGTCACAACTCCAAACACCCAAATTCAAATTCTTATTCGATGTTTGCTCATATACTTAATACAAACTCTATCGTTTCTCTTGCACTCTCGCTTGTCTCTCCCTTTATCTCTCTCTTCAACACACGGTGAAATGGTGAAGGTAAAGTTCTTCTATAACCGAATGAATCCTCAATTTTGAGAAGTAATTTTTTTTATTCCTAATTTATGTGTTTGCAATTTTGGTGTATATTTTTCTAGTTAATATTTATAAATTTTAGAAATTTTTTTAATATCTAATGTATTTTAATGTTACCGAATTTGTAATTTGTAATTTTATCCAAAACATGTTACCAACTCAATATTTTTAAAAAATGTTATGGGTAGAACCGAAACCAACGGTTCGTGTTAGGGTCCAATAATTACATGGACCCGAATAGTTCTATATACGAAATACTCGAAGTATAATAGGTAGTTCCGGGTATTGAAATACCCGAACCAACCTACCCAACACCCAAACCTAAATTACCCTTGCAAAAATGGCAAAGTCATATATACCTCCTTTGTAAAAATGAAAAAAAAAAAAAAAATTGGCTTCGAAGAGAAACTATTTACTGTTTTTATTATTAAAAATGACAGTTGAACTATCAAAATTTGTCGTTTGTTTTATTTTCTTTTTTCATTTCAATAGTTGAACTGTCCATTTTGAAAGTTCAACTGTCAATTTTTTTCTTTTTTACGGACAGTTCAACTGTCGAAAATGACAAAAAAAAAATCGACAGTTGAACTATCGGTTGTCTTCAACAATATTTCTTACTCCTTCAAACACATCAACCCAGCTTCCTTCAAAAAAATTTCTGCAACCATACTAAAAAAATTTCGGAATGAGTTATATCTAAAACCAAGCCAAAACTAATCTACCACAAATTTTTTTTTAAAAAAAAATTTATAACCCAAATTAATCTATCAAAAAACTTACTTAGTTGGGTGGTGACTAGCAGTGGTGTGTGCATGAGTGAGTTGAAATTTTTTTGGTGGAATCTTTTTGTAGATGTTTTTTTTTTTTTTTGGGGTAGAATTAGCATTTGATTGAATTTTAATAGGATATGTTGGAATTTTAGATAGTTGATTGAGTATATTTTTGTCTAAAATGACCATTTCCAAAATATTTTAAAAATATGCCATAATTCAAACTAACCACATGCAAATGGACATTTCCTATAATTTCCTAGTGGAAATATTCCTTTAGAACAATTTTTGTACAAATTGTTATTAAAATGATGTGTGATTTGTGCATATATACTTTTCTCTTTATGATGAGGTACAAATACATAAATAACAATTAATTTTGATAAAAAGAAGAAGAGAATGAAAGTCCACCTTGTCCGGGATTTTCGTGAGGTGGGGTTGAGCGAGGAATAAAAGATCCATTTACTTTTTTTTAGTACCACTTTAGATTCACGATGAAACCATGTTTCTAGTTCCGGAGTATTTTGTCATACCTACAAGCCTCCCTCGTCACCAGCCCCTCTTGTCCTTACTTTTTGCCACTATTTTCTAACATCATCTCGTCACATCTCAATTCATCACTTCTAATCACGTCTTCTTGACTCTCGATTCCTATCTCATCCTCTAGTCCCTACTAGTTGCAACCATCGTCATCTTAATACTTGCATGTAAAATTGTCCACAATTAAGTGGAAAATCAATTGGTACAATAGGTTTGGGCATGATTGGTTTTGTAATTGCCAAAAGAAAACATATTGTTCCATGAAGCTAAGGTCCAAAATATAGAAGAAAGAAGCATTTCCACAACTCTACCACCAAGCTTTTGGCTATTCAATAAACTACAACTCCCATTTTCAAAATGAAACTATCTATTGGTGCAATGTATTTAAAATCATATTGAAACCAGTTGAGATCGAGTCAATTCAAGAATTGCCCTGCCATAATAGTAGACTATATAGTTCAATAACCAATGGGGGCCAGTCTAATATGCTTAATCTAATAAAAAAAGAAAAAGAAATATTTAAACGCATTACTTAAAAGAGACGATACCCGCTCTTTCAATTATGAACAAGAGTTGCTCTTTTCCAATTAGTTTATGCATATGTTTGGCAATAATTATAATTCTAAACATATTTTTTATCCACATATTTAATAAGACCCACAACTTTATTATTTTTATATTTCAAATAATTATAAAAAATAATATTTCAAATAATTTAACAAAGTAATTCAGAATTCGGAATCATATTGATGAAAATATTTAGTTTTTTAAAAATTGTTTTAATTTTTAATCGTATTTAATTTATAAAAAAAACGATAAATTGCCATTAAGTCATTTATATGAAACTTTTTCCATCTTAAGTCTAATGAAAATTGTCATTAAGTAACACTATTTTTAAAAAAAATATATAAAATTCAAGCAAATTATAATTAATACCATAATTACCCTTATAATATAAATCAATTAGAAATAAACACATTAAAAAATTCAACGACAATAGAAATAGTTGTTGGCGTCTTGCACTCGTCATTGACCTCTCATGCCTCGTCGCCAGCAATCCGTAACTTTTCCATGATTTTCGTAGTGAACAATCTCTAATTCACGGTTTCGTGCAAAAAATTTTGTCTTCTACCACTGTTCTTATTCTCAATCGTGGAAGACAAGATGATTTTACTGTGCAAGTATATTTTAGACACACTACTAATTAAGGTTGTTGCTCATGTTGATTTTAATAGAGTTTTGTATAGATGCTTGAGAGTTGAAGTTCATTGGAAGTTGACATATTTTGCGATATTCCATCCTTGGGCATGATAGGTATTTTCTAAGAAATGAAGAAGAATTCAGTACTATGATTTCATTGATTTCAGTGTTTATTTTGAATTTTGTTGACGTTAGTTTCTCATAATGTAATAGAGTGTCACATGATTGTGATACCGTTTTTGTGAAGAAGGGGAAAATGTGATACCTATATATTGTTCTTCAACAGATAGTAGTGCGTTGCTTTCATCTAGTTAGTCAAATGTAATCACTCATATTGGGCAAAGGTTCGATGAGGGGTAGCTGAATTTAGAGATGTTTTATGCAAAAATTCTATTGAAAAAGGGTTTAAGTTTGTTTACATGAGAAACAATAATGGTAAATTAGAGACACATTGTTCAAACAGATATTTCGATGATTGTAGGCAGTATGTGTGGGCAACTGTATCAAATTTTGGTGGTTTTTATTATATACGTAGGAATGGCAATGGGCCGAGTCGAACCGGCTCCATCCATTACCACCTGGGACAACTCAAATTTTTTATTTTTTAAAATGCAAATTTTTTTCGGGAATTTAAAAATTCAAAATGAAAAGGGTATGAAAATTTGACAATTGAGACCATCCTCCTTTTCTGGGCTTGGGACCGACTACTTTTAGCGTATGCAAAGTTAAAATTGTATAGAATAACTTGTTACGTGTACACTTTTTGTAAAAATGAAAAAAAATTAAAGAAATTTTTGCTAACAATACTTACAAATTAATGAAACTATAAAGACAGGTCTTCTAATTCTTCAACTATTATTATATCAACTTTATCTAGTATTCGAAGCTCTACCTCCTCCTAGTCATTTAGAAACAATAAGCTCTCTAATATATATGCTTTAAGTCTTGATCTGTAATTAAACAGAACTTGCCACCTGCACTAAAAACAGCACCCGATGCTAAAGTAGATACCAAATGTGTTAGTAGATCGCTTCCTATAATGGAAATAATTGAATATTGATGATCGTTCTATCTCCATGATCTTAGTATATATATATAAAAAACTATTTTCCTCATCTAACATACTAAGCATGTCGTGAGCAAAATACCTAGCTAAATCTAATAGTATGACACTATGTTCCTACATCCGTGGCACAGAAAATGGAAGAAGGAGAACTATTAGAATGTTGAATTCTCCTAACTGAACTAAGATAACTCTATACATCGTTATCTTTATTTGATGACAAAGAAGCCATTGGTATATGGGATTGTCTAACGTTCCAACTGGATTTTTCGTAAGTGTATTTCATATAATTCACATAAACTTTTTTTTATAGATTATCGTATGTAAGTGGATTCCCATAAGTTACTTTATTTGAAATTGCCGACACTATATTTTTTACTCTTTAAATTTAATCAAGGATCCATTATAGATGCTAACAGAAACAACATAGGCAGTTCCTCCCAACGTTTCTTAAACTTAGCCTTCATCACTACTATAACATTAGAAAAAACCAAAAAATCTTTATACTTATTAAAATTATTAGCAATATAACAAAAGTAGTTGAGAACTATGGATTGGTCGGCTAGTATACGTTTGAACATGCGTTTGTAGCATCGAAAAAAACTTCCAAAAACTATCTCACATGGGATGAAAGTTGCCAATCATATGATTGTAAATCATACTCTGAACCATTTGAGTGTTGGCCGTTATAATATGCAGCGAGACAATGTTCATAACATTTACATGATTCAAACATAAGATAAGTAGAATTACATCTATGGCTACATATCTGAATAAAGTTTTTACTGCAATTTTCTACATAGAGACCATCTATATAGTGTTTAGTGGTAGCTATGTATCATTTATGGTTGTTACTGGACCATAAGTTCGAAGTAAATAATAAAACACTAGAATAATTATTTAAATCACGTATTATTATTATTATTTTAGTTGTATAAGCTAATAGTATTTGAACGAAGAGTGCTTTTAGAATAAGATTTGTACTTAAATTGGAGACACATTTGTGTAAAATTGGTGAAGTAAACGATTTACACTAAGCTAAGTGGAAACTCACCACTTGCTACCAAAGTCATCATGCCTTCAGAGCGCATGTTCTCGTGTGACACCCAATTGTTTAGACTCAGACCAGAACTGTAAGTTGAATCGAGAGATCTAAAATGGAGTTTGCGCCTGATTAGTATCTAACCCTTTGTGTTTGAGGAAAACTTTTGATAGTGTCTGTTTAGATAGGTTGTGCCCCCACCCCTTTGCCACAAGAGCTTCTCTTTGCAATGTTTACACACTACTTTGTACTCTGGCTTTTGATCTACTATTTTATTAGTTTGGACTAAATTGAAAAGTTTTCAACACCTAGCCTTTTGTTTTTTAGTTTTTTGTTTAGTGCTCAAACTAGTTGTTGTATTGGTTTGTGTGTCAAAATCTTCTTGAATATCTTCCAAATTAATAGGATTCGTGCTCCATTAATCATCACAAAAAACGACAGAGATTAGAATATCATTGAGACTACTTAAATCATCATCTATTTACTTACCAGTTCCTAGAGTGTAATCTATTTGAAGTAAAGAGAAGTAGTAGAAATGTGGAATAAAGACTACAATTGGACAGAAGAAAATAAAATTTTGAGACAACAAACTATAGATTGCACAATAAAGGAACTAATATGGAGAATATAATACATTGATTGTGGAGGTTGAGATTTATGAAAAATTATTGAGGTGGAATGGATATTTATATACGAATAAAAATCTGACCATTTTCTAAAAATAAAAAATAAATTGGGAGACCAAAACGGTCACATTTTAAAGTGGCCGTTTGAAGCCCAACTAGTTCAAATGACCATTTGGGCATTGGTGGCTCACGAGCCACGAGCCGGCTCATGGGCTAGACTCATGGGTCTGGCCTACGAGTCATTACACGAGCACGCAAGTGGACCAACGAGCTAGCTCTTCTAACATACAAGCCAAGCAAGCTCAGTTCGTTTTTTTTTTTTTTTTTTGGGTGGGCTTGACCCTAAACGAGCCCAGACCCATTATGACCCGAGCCAACATGGGCCAACCAGCAAGCCCACAAATCGTTCGATCCATTTACCATCCCTATATATACGAAAGCTAGTTAATGAGTATAGTTGAGGAAAGAAAAAAGTCAGAAATTGAGTTGTAAGGTGATTGTTGGTTCGATTGTTGATAGATTGAGGGAGAAATCAATATTGTGTTCTAATTACGTAGTTTCATACATTTTAATGAGTTACGATTATACCAAAAGCTATAAGAATGATTGGCATGCACTGGAAAATAACGAAGTGATTGATTTTTGGTGACGTATCCGAATCTTTTGAGCAGTTACATTGGTACGTTGATATTCTAAGGTTAGTTAATCATCGAAGTCATATTACTTCAAAGATGGACCAAGTTTTGAAAAGATTCCAATGATTATTTGTTTCTGTCCATGCGTGCTTTCATGGTTTTAATCATTGTCGTTCAATGTTATTTATCGATAGAACATGTTTGAAAAGATTGTTCAAATGTAAGATGTTGTCTAGAACCGGTAAAAACAATAACCAAGGTAAGCCCCTTCTAATTTGATATTGTTTTATGTATAACAATTTACAGTATCATTATGAATACTTTTTTATATAGTATGTTGTTGTTTTAATAGAAATTTACTATTATGACGTCATTATATGATTCTATTAGTGATATTATTATTTTGTGTGCATATTTGTATCCATTGGCGTATGCTGTTGCAAATTTCGAGAATCACGACAATTGGTTGTGGTTCCTGGAGCATTTGCTCAGTATTGTTTTGAGCACTCTCAAATTACATTTGTGTTAGATCGAAATTTTGGATTAATGAAAGCATTGCCTAAGAAATTTCCTACAACAAATTATTTTTTGTAACAGTCACATGGAGTGTATGGTCTAGTTGTTTTAGGAGTGTGCGCATGCTCCAAAAATTGCACTATTTAACTAGAAGAAAGAAATATTGAAATGTGAGGAGAACTATTGTTGAAAGGTTTCTAGTCGGACTATTGTTTAAAAATTGGTCAAACACTCATAGTGTTGGATGTTGGTACGGAGAAATATCATCAAATACAGCTGAGTATTTCAGCTTATGGATAGTTGGCTATAGAAATCTTTCCGTAACGCAGGACAATTGATATGTTAGAGATAAAGCTGATGAATAAGTTTATTACAAGAAAAACTGATGCTGATAATGTTTGTTACTGTTCTTTTTGTTTTATGATATTGTTCTTTTACTTTATGATATTGTTACAATACACCATATTTAATTAAAATATATTGTATATTTTTTTAGATTGAATTATGTAGGTGAGTGGACTGGGGTTGTTTGTCCGAAAATGGTAGAGAAGTTGCAGGGATATGAAGATGGATATTTTCATGTTGTAGCTTTCAACAAGTCCTATGAAGAAGTCAAATCCTATCTCCACGTCAATGAGACTTGAATTTGAAAATTTTGATGAGTTTTATATTTTGCCTCCACTTACGAAGAGACCACCTGAAAGGCTTAAAAAGAGACGATCAGATCAATGGGGTGAGCAAATGAGTGTTACTATTTTTAATTTGATGGAGAGTTATTATTTTTGATATATGGATCACAATTTTTTTGTAATAATGTTTTTTGGTCAATAAATTAAAGCAATCTTTGTTTCACATATATCAATAATTTTTTTTAGAGATGTTAGTGTTACATTCATGTATGTTGTTTGGTATGTATATTGTATAAAATAAACTAGAATAATGTATTTTGTATTCTGGTATGTTGTTTTGTCATGTTCAACTATACGATTCAACTATATCATATCATATCAAAATTGATTAGCAACATTTAATTGTCATTCAAAAACATACAGTATATAGTAACATAACGTCCTTGGTGAAATTTTTTGAAAACCATGTGTGCTTATTAACCTCCCTCTAGAGGAATTTAGTTTTCATTCATCTATAATGAATTCGTTGGCAAGATATCTGACAACTACAAATGTATTCATCTACAATGTGCTTTACAAGACAAAATTGGCAAGTTCAAAGTTTCTCACAAGATTGGCAAGTTCAAAGTTCCTCACAAGAGGAATTTGGTTTTCATTCATCTACGATATATTCGTTGATGAAGTTTGAAACCATATGTGTTTTATACAGTCTCATTTCCTGCATCGTCAAGGTGTCTTCCAGTTGTTCATCCTTTGATAGTCGCTCTATCACGTGGCAGACATATATTTTACAATCGACACTATGATATAAAAATTAGATATATTTAGTAAATGTTGGTTCATATCTCCATTTAAAACAAAATAATATAAATAGGGTAGAAGGTATAGTTGCTTCTTACATACCAAAGTTTTGATGCGGACATATTTCAGAGGAGATTAATGGATGATTGAACTCTTCTTCCTTGTAATCAATATTATTTGTAACAAGAGATTTCATAAATGATACATTTTATTTGTTCTCGACATATTCTTTCTACGCGTAGTTGAAAAAACTACAATGTAACATCTTAAATTTGTATTTAAAACTTATTGTAGAACAACATATGATATTTTAACAATGCATATTACCAGTATCCTAGCGTCTTCAATATATTTGTTTGAGGTCCAGTCTCTCGACAAGTTGCTATTATAATGGGTCTATTGACCTACCTCTAAGTCGAGTGCCAGCGGTGTCTAATGTTTTGGAATTACGTCTGAACATCATGCTCCACTTAAGTTAATTGGGAATAGCAAGAGTTTATGCTGACAATTGTTATGAAGATGTTCCAATAATGTGTCAATTCGTTGTTTTCTTGGAATAGACAATTCCTCATTCATGACGTATAACTGTATAATTCAAGTATAATAACAAGATAAGAAACTATTTCTTTACAATTGAGTTTGTAATTGAAATGTTATTTAATGTTTTATGTTGAAATTATTCAACTCGCCCAGCATAAAGAGTAAAAAATGACAAATCTTTTCTGATAAGTACTTTTTATGATTGAGGTATCAGCTTTCAAAAAAATTTTCTATGTGCATCAATCACTTGCAGATACAACAATATCATGGTTATTGTTGTATAGGATTATATGTTGAGAATACATTTTTGCTTTATAATCTCACAATGTTTGATATTGCGTTGTCGCTCAGAATATCAAACAGTTCACCCAAGGTCACCGAGCAATATTCTATTTCAACTGCCCTTTAAGTTTTTGTTTTGCAATATAAAATTGTATCTTGCAATGAAACAACACCATTACATAAAACAGAAACATTTAATTTTTAATGTCTCTAATATAATGAAAACTGATAAATCATGAATATTACAATTTCATGAACGTAAAATAATATATCAATAGTAAAACAATAAAAAAAATTGAAACAGTATCACATTTTTTAATAGTGTCAAGAAGAAAAGACTAATACTTAGTGTATGGAAGAGACTTACAATGGGGTTTGGATTTGTTGAATCTTTTTCATCTTCTTCATGTCAATGGCACTCAAGTATTTTAATGTCACCCATTTTGTATTAATTTTGGTTGGTTCTTTTTCCTTCCCTTTCTTCACTGGAAGATCAGAAAGACCTTCAACATTGACGACTGAATCATCATTATCTCTCTTTTGTACCTGATTTTTCCTTTTTGTGATTCCTTTTACTCATTCTTTTGACCATTTTATTTGGGAAAGAATAGGTGAAATCGCAATCCTTCTTTTTTCTCTCTTTTTATTTTTAATCATTTTCACCATCGATGTTTGTTTCAGCGCATCCTTCTTATTCAACTGTGGAGCAGTAGTCATTGCTTGAGTGACTTCATGTACTACTTTCTCAATTATCTCATAAACTAGTAATGTGTCCTCTTTTGCAAGAGATTCTAAACTTTTCTTTATTTTTTGAACTTCTTTTTCAGTCATCACTTGAGTGACTCCATGTACCGCTTTCTCAGACAACTCATCAACTAATGATGTATTCTTTTTCTCAAACAACGTGTTCTTCTTTACAAGAGATTCTAGAGTTTCCTATATTTTTTGAACTTCTTCAACTATTTTTTTCTTCCAAAATAGATGTATATTAAGCCTTTGTCTTTTGAAGTCCATCTTCCAATTTCTTATTATTTTGTTCACCTCATTCATCTCCTCTATATTCTTTCATTTGTGAAATGGTTTCATCCAATGTAACTCGCAAGATACGTTTTTTTTTCCTTTGAGACTCGCAATTCATTTTGTAGTTTTGCTAAATCATCTTTGGCTTTATTGGATTTTGAATCATTGATAGTAATTTCAACTAGTTGACTCAAGGGTAAGTGCAGCCAACTCTCTTCTTCCTCTTGAAAGTTTTCAACACGGTCATGCCCTTCTTATTTGGTCGTTTCATCGGTTTCTACTCCTCATCTATTTCTGTTTCTTCTTCATCCTCACTAGTATTTTCACCATCCTCGTTGTCTTATTTTTCACCGTCTTCTCCTGAATCATTATCTTCTTTTTCTGTTACCTCAATGCTTTCTTCCTCTTTTTCTTCAGTTTCATCAATATCTTCTCATTTTGTCTTTTATGTTGTCTTCTTCATCTTGTTCTATTTCTGTTTGACATTCTTCTTCATCAGATTTTTCAACTTTCTCACCTGCAATTGTGTGTGGGCATAGTATACAATATGCGTGTTGTACTGTGTAGTATAAGATATTGTACACTGTAATTTGATATTGATAACTGTGTAGTATAAGATAATGTATATTGTAATTTAGAGATATTGTATTACCTTCTTTTTTAGCAGTATATGAACAGTTATACTTTTAGACTACGAGTTCAGCTTTCTCGAGTCTCATATTATGCATATTGGTTCTCTATTCTTCTTCAGAGTTCTACATATCTTGATTTTTTTTTAAACAACCAATATTGCATGCATGAATGATAATATTTTAGTGTAGACATCACAATGTATGAAAAACAATATCATTCAAAACAGTATAAAAAAATAAATTAGCTTAACAATAAATCCATCACACAGCCTATGACGTTCGTTGGGTTTGCATTTTTGCATAGGAAGGAATGGAGATATTCAAAGACATGCTTCGACCAGTTGCACTTTTTCATCTGATCAACATCTTCAACATATATCATATATATCCACCCAAAGTCAGAGACTTATTTGATACAAAGAATGATGTCATTACGAATAGCATCATCAACCTACAACATCATCGATGTCTTCTTTCTTTTCTCCATTTGTTGCAGCTCTTAATTGGGTAGAGATCTCAAATTTTGTCAATCTTTGACAGCCCATGAACCTCATCTAAAAGATCTTCATCACCAAGTCTAGCTTCTATTTTTTCAAGTACAATTTGTTTGTTATTATCAACGATGCCAAAAATGTCCTTCACACTCCCCTTTTGAACTTGATATAGAGTCTATTTATAAAAAAAAAATTCGACTTGTCGAAGTACTCAATGATTTTGTATAGGTCCATATAACTCCTTCTGCAGCATTGTCTATCAATCTTGTCATCCAAGATCAACTCGTTAAAACCTCAGAAAGACATTTTCTTCAATCAACTTATTTGTGCTTTTGTCAATCCTTTGACCTCTCGATGGCTATATGGAGGTTAGAGCGAGACTATGTGTATATTTTCTTCTTATCTATTATTTTTGTTCAACAACTTTCTTCTTTGGGTTATTTTCTTCGTTTGCTACATCATAAACAATATAACAGTATATTAATATAACAACATCTTATGGTTAAAGACAGCAAATAAGTTAAACCAATATAACAATATCGAGCACATTAGTATTAAGCATATGATTGGATGGCAAAATGTGATTGTTTAACAACAAACTATAAATCGAAATAAGGACAATATAACACACAATCAAAATAGCAAACTCCAACCCAGTAGAATAACGGTATCATAGATAGCTCAAGATTGAAACAGTAGCTAGCAGAGCATGCTTGTCATGAATAATATCACATATTAACCCATCAAATTGAAACAATATCAAAACCGCATTAGTATTAAGCATATTCCTAAGGGAGAAAAATGTTAAAATCATAACTCAAAAGAATCACAGTATACTATTAAATTCAAATAATATCAAGATAAGAACAATATCATAGATAGCTCAAATCTAAACATTATTATCATAAATGACCCCAACTTGAAATCCTAGCTCGATTCAACAATAGTATATCTAATAACACAAATATTATCTCGCATTTTCCATGCCTTAAATCACATGTTTTGACAAAAAACTCTAACCCCAACAAGTATAGCATCACAACTTTTTTCAATGAACCCTAACTCGAAACGTTAATAGTATTGCATATATATGAAACCCGAACACTATCTCGACTCTTCACGGGGCAAATATGGTATTATAACAAAAAATCCTAAGTCAAAAGAAGCATATCATGTCAAATACTTGAAACAATAACAGTATATCTAAATAATAATATTATCGCACATTATATCACAAAATTTCAACTAAAATATAATATATGAGACACAAAACACATGAATTGAAAAAAACTAAAGAACCTACGACAATCAAATGATCTACAGAGGAAAAAAAATGACAACGATAACAATATTAGCATCTCAAATACTTCCAAAATGATAATTATATCACCGAATTTAAAGAATAAATTACCTTTACTATAGAGATTTTACAATGAGAGAGTTTTTGCAGTTAAAGAGAGAGCTGGACCTTATTTTTACGATTACAGAGTTTTTTGCGTTTTTTTACTTTTTGAAATTTTAGCTTCTGTAATTATAGGACACGTATATATTTTTGCTTGGCTATGTGACTTAAAATGAATATTTTGTGGACTATATGACTAGTGAGTTCATAAGTCCAATGAAGATGACCGACCCTAAATTTCTCTAATAAAAAATGACGGCTTTGGCAGGCCTTACTAGCCTGCAGATATTAGTTAGTACATGGGCCAGTTTGCTACACAATTTTGAAAGATGGTCCATTCTTAGCCGACAACATTAACCATTTTAATATCAATAGAATAGGCCGGTCCAATACGCTTAACTATGATATCAACTATCAATGTATTTTTTAGTAACTCATATAATATGACTAATAATTTTAAGTGACATTGAATATAAATTTTTAAATTTCTTTTTTTGGTAAAATATTTATTATGTCCATATTAATCAAGGGATATTATATTTACGCTACAATTTTTGTTTTCTGCACTAATTTTAATTACAATGAAAGTTCCCAAAATTTACTCATTATCGCACTCATATTCTCAAATTTTTTTGAGTATTCTTATCTTTAACATTTAATTAGTCAGTACGTATTTCTTAGTATCGACATGAGATTTTATTACTGTCTTTTCTTTCTTATGTAGATCATTCGGACTTGTATCGACATATTTGAAATTTGATTTGCTATCTCTGCTATTTCTTATATAGACCGTTCAGACCTATATCGATATATTTGAAATTTGATTTGCTATCTTTTATTTGCTTAACAAATTTAATAATGTGAATACAAAAGGAAGAGAGCTACGTCTAAGTTAAACTTGGAGATGGTTTATTTTCCCACAAAGAAAAGAATTGTACAGTACAAAATAACTATTTTCAGTTTGTAATATTAAAAATATAAATATTTTAATGAATTTAATTTATTGACAAAAATTATGTCAATAAATAAAATTATAAAAATTTAAATATTAACAGAAATTTCGTTGAAAATAAAATAATAGTTAAAAAATATCTTATTTGTCAGTAATAAAGACTAGTGGATTGCACGTGAAAGGCATGTTTTGTATTTTAATTAACTATGTAATATCGTGGTCATTGTTGATGAATTTTTTTAATTTTTTTTTTTTGTATATTAAAGACTAAGTTAAACATGTATTAAAATTTGTTGAAGAAAATACGCATTAATTAATTTGATATGCTTAGTTCGATGTACACTTGACATGCACAGACACACATGTGTAAGTGAACTCATGAATCCATGATAACACTTGAACTATAATTTTGTGATTTGAGGTACTAAAGTTCCTATATATCTTTCCAAAATTTAATTGTATACAATTGCTAGTAATGTGGTATATTGAAACTTGTTTTAATTCTACACGTAGTTGCCATTGCTTGTTTTAATTCTGCATATTCTAAAGGATGATATTCTTTTTAACTTTATTCAATATTTGCATACATTAAATCTTGAGTTCAACATATTTTGGACATGTGTATTTTTTAGTTTTCAACGACTTAACGGTAATGTTTTTATTGCGTCTGTTTTCTACTGTTGATCACAAACTTTGTTTAAGAATATTATATCGAATTGCTAATTATTCCTACGTTATAACACTCTTATTACAACATATGTGTTAAATCATGGTTGAGAAATGGCCATAGTCTCGTCTCTTGTCTTTCAATTATGGGCATTTTGTAGAAAAGGCTGAAGTGAGTAGCTATATTGGTACGATCGTTGTGCCCCAAGTGACAAATATAAGGGTTTCTTTGCACTAGAATGGAGTAGACAAGGATAAGCTCTCTTTTACTCTTGGTTTGGCACATTACTACAAGTGCCGAAGAGATTTGATTTTCACCGTCTATTTCATGTTCCAAGCTATCTTAAGTTTTATATATAACATTTCAATGATCTCTTAGGCGTCTTTTTTTCACATTTTTATTTTATGAATTAGTGTGAGGTGTTATGGGTGAAAAAAAGAAAATGTTGTTATGGGTAATTTTATTTCCTTTGTAAAGGAGATAATGGATTTTTTTTGTTAACAAACCACCACAATGGAGTTTCATTGATACAAAATGAGTAGTACAAGCCAGGGAGCGGAATGAAGTCAAGATCTCCCATAAAAAAGAAAACAAGTACTACACACTCTTAATGGTGGATGCTTCTTGTAAGCTAAAGTAAACATATTGGTACAATTATTTTGAAGCTATCAACAAATAACTCTAATAAGAGAAATTAAAAAAAGAAAAACCACAATATATTGTGATACAATAGCCTTCCATCTCATTCAAAACAAGTATTTTTTTGGCTTGCCTACAATTTGACAATATTTTAGTTACTAAAGCACTCAATACAAAATAAAATATCATGAAGTTAAATATATAATTCTTATGTAGTTTAACTTCATTATCAGTGATGTAATACAGAGCAAAAGTGGTTTGGAATACTATATTTACTTCAATGAATCTTTCAGTTGAAGATTGCAAAAGAGCAAAACAAAAGTGCTAAGTTGGATTAAAAATGTCATTGTGATGTAATAGGGAGCAAAAGAGGTTTGGAATGCTACATCTACTTCATTGTATCCTTGAGTTGAAGATAGCAAAAGAGAAACAAAAGTGTTGGGTTGGATTAGAATTGTCACCTTTGAGAGCTAGTGGAGTGGTTTATTCTGATTTTGGTTTGACATTTTATTTGAGCACTCTGAAGGTTCGGATCATTGGTGTTCTTCTCAATTTTCTTCTTGGCAATAATGTCCTCATCTGGTAGCTCAAACAGAGCTTTTTTTTGGCGGTGGAGAAACCTCTTCAATGAGAGCAAACTATGTTGTTTGGTCAGGATAGAGTAAACCTTTTCCTTTGTCAACTTCTGAATGTTCAATTTCCGTGATGGCCAAGCATTTATCCAGAACATATATGATTTCAAACTTATATTCTATTTTGTTTGGTAGCCCTTGTGTCGCCTTGACATAGAAGATTTGTTACTTATCAGCTGCCATCTGGATAGTGTCATGTATGTTTGTGGTAGAACTATGTTCAAATGTTAGTATTGTAATTAATGTTGATGAGGTGTTAAATTTAAATAAATCAAAAGAATAATAGAAAGTATACTAGTTTGGAATGTTGCATTAAAGTCTCAGAAGAACATTGAGGGAGTTTTTCATATGGTTCACCAATCACGTTAGCATTGAGAACTTTTGTTGAATTTTCCAATTGTACGTATGCCTTTGCCATACAACAATATTAGTAAAAATTATAAGGCTAATGATAACGATGCTAAATCAGGCCATGTCTAAATGCAAATGTTAAATTTTGGAATAGGGTATCGGTTGAAGGTCAATTAATATATTGAAAACCTTTTGATATTACCTTGGCATTGCTTTAGTTTGGGAGCATTTGCAATACACGCATTGATAAGTGTCCCTTAAATTAGGATTTGAAACCCTATTGAAATTTTTACAAGCTATGTATCAAAAAGATTGTCTCATCACTTTGATAAAAGCTCTTGCTTTTATCCAAAAGTACTTCGGTTGTGTCATCTGTGCAGATTTTTGCAATTCAATTACATTGAAAACTTTGATGTAAGAACTACACTATAAATAGATAAATAAAAAAAACAATCGGTTATGTTTATTATGAAAGTTAGAGATATTACTCCAAAAGTAGGCTATGGACTCTCTTGATAGCTGTAAATTGACTTTCCTCTGGATAAGACAACTTTGATGGTGTTAACACCAAGTAAGGCTTTTCCTCTATGATTTCATTCAATTTATCTATATTTCCATCTGTCCTTGTAGTTGTTGTTACAATTATAAATGAAGTTAGTAAAACAACGATTAGAAAAGCTTTATGAAATTATGTGGAAAAAATATTAAGAACTAATAATGAGGAATGATAACAACAGAGTAAATTGTACTGGAACTAATATGAATTGATATTGCTAATGAATTTCGTAAATACTAGCATGCTTTATATTCAGCAACTTCATTAATTGAATGTGGCATTGATGAAGAAGTTGTTGTTAGTCTTTATTGATAGTGTGATTCCTATATTACATATGAACATTAAACTTGTATTTGTATGGACACACAAACATATTATACATAATAGAAGTACATGCTTAACATTTGTATAATTTTTTGTTAGAGGATATGTAAGTCTTACCATTGAATGATGAAACTTTCAAGTGGCTAACGACTATCATTGGTTTATTGGCTATATTTTCTGCTATTAACATGCATTCTCTATTAATGTAACTATCCCACATTGTTAACATCATGGTTTGAAAGCTTAGAAAAATAGATAGAAATTTATTTTCATTTTAAAGAAGAATATATTTAGTAAGAAGAATTTAGTTACAAAAAGATAATTGGTCCAAACCTTTTGTTCATAAGTATTATGTCCTAAACATATGTTTGATTTCCACTATGTGTTTGGATGAGTCTTTTTGGCTTCACGTCAATACAAAGTGCTATAATGCTTGCATATGTGGTATCAGTTACTTCAATGGCTTATATATGTATAAACTTTTGTAGTTGTGCAATCGAACAAGTATGGTAGTGAAATGAATGGTTAAGTCTAGGGAAAACATTAGGTGTAGTCTAAATTTACTGATATCCTTATTTGAATCATATACTCTTCAGTCTAAATTTACTGATATCCTTATTTGAATCATATACTCTTCTAGTTCATCAAATGTTGTAAACTCACATGTTGAAAAAATCGAGCCATATTGTCTTCGGGGAGTTCTTCAATTCTTGTCCTTCCAGTGATAGTCCATTGATTTTTACCGATTGAGGATCTCTATTCACGCTTTGTATCCCTTACGGTTGCATTTGATATAATTAGATAAGTTTTTCCCAGAATGAGTTGATCCTCAAAAGCATTAATGTTTGCGCCATATACCACTTTTAATTATAGTAACCAACACAAATAAAGCAAAAAACAAAAGATAAATCTACATGGTTCCTTATTTGTCATAATTAGGTCAACATCAAGGTTATATTAATTAGGACAATGTCAAGGTTATATTCCTTCTCCATTAAAAAATGCCAAATACATGAGTACAAGGTAGGTTAATTAGGATCACACGGGGCAGACATGTTATACAAGATTTTGAACAAAATTATATTCTTCAGTTTTTTTTTTTTTTTAATTTTAATCAAGACAAAATACCCAATAGCTAAGAATAAGAGAATAGTTAGGTTGGTAACAATGTGATATGTCTCCTCACTTTATATAATGTAAGAAGCTCTAAAAAATGTATCGATGCACTTTTCGTTAGGCTGCCTAATTGAGAGTATCAGGGGCTACTGCAGTAAAAATTATATAGGATGCAAAGCATGTAATAAATGGAAACTACTACAGATTCTTTCACATGGAAAAGTTGAATTTTTAATTATAACCACTCTTATTCCCAATTAATTTGGGATTTTTCTGATCGATTGGTACATCTATCAAAACATCCAATAAAAATCAAATACAGAACTGAATTCCAAATAACAAGTAAACAACCTTCAATAATTTAAGTATTTAGGGGAAAAGGATTTTGCAGAAGCAACTCAATATGCATGATGAAATTGCAAATTAAACACTTAGAATATTTTAAATCAAGTAATGTTAGAACGGATTTTGAATCAATATCTCTTCCATCACGAATTCGGCATTTTATTAGGTGTCTATCTCCAAGAACATCCTACACCTGCAAATTAATACGAAGATATCTTTGGTGCACTTAGACACAATAGATATCGATGTTATTGTAGTAATAAGAAGGACCACATGCAAAAAACTACTTTGCCCCTTAAAGTGTTTTCCTAATAATTCAGTCATAGCTACTTATTAACTAAATCAAACATTTGATTAATCAACTACATTTGTAGGTAGTTTCTCCTGATCACTCCTTCAAATGTATCCATTAATATATGCATCTTTTGAAGAAATAATGCAAAATAGGCATACCAGAATTTGATAAATATAGAGGCACAAAGTTAAATTAATAAAAAATTAATTAACATATAAAAATACCACAAGTAACAATAGTTTAGATGATCATAAATCAAAGTAATCACATTGTAACTAAGTTTATATAACAACTTGAACAAGAGACAACACTAGGAAACGTCACTTAAATAGGTTAGAACACAAATTTGTAATATTTGCTATTAAATTAGAAGAAGTTTAAGGTATGATATCAACTTTGAGATTAATATGAGTGATGAGGAACATTTAGAAGTGGACAAAGAAAACTACATATTATATAATACATGGTTTAATTTTTTTTTTTTTTTTTTTTTGTAGATTTAGTGCCAAGTATACATTTTTTTTCTTTCATCAATCAAGTAAATTTCATATTTGGATTAATCTAAGCTATATATATATTTTAGTATAGACTAAATGACTAAACACCCAAGATATTATAAATCAATTCTTGGGTTTTATTTCCAACTACTTTTATTAATTTTGCCCTATTATTTAAGGACCAACAAGTCAACAACAATGTGATAAAGAAAGGGGATATGCTATCACTGAACTATCAGTAAAAAAACTCTATACAACTGTTAAAAAGTTTAAAACGTAACCACTCTTGTTCAACCTAAACTAAACTGATAATTATAAGGCATAACAAAGTGTGTATAACCGGTTTGCATTACAAATAGATAAAAATGAGTGGCGAAAAAGTAGGACATGTACTTCATATCATCTCCTAAGTTACTCGTACGTACTAAGTTTGTGTTGTATTAGAATATAACTCCTTAGGTGGTAGCACATAAGGAAATTTTGAAAATATAACATTTTAAAACAAATTACTCCACACTATACCTGAATTGATCATTGTATATATGTTAATATTGTTTTCTGGACAATCTGCAAGAGCGACAAATAAAAATGGTTAGTAGAATACAAGTTTAAGAAACAACAACTTAACATAATGAAAAGAATTAAATTACTCGATGAAAATGAAGATCTTGCTAGTTAGAAACATTAATAGATCTTTTTGTATTGTAAAATGGACATTAATCGAGAAGCCCACATGCCTTTTTTTCCATGTTAAGAGTGTCAGCGATTTTATGTCTGTAATAATTCCGCAAGTGCACGGATCGCTCAAGTAATAAAGTAGATTGTGAGTCCAAGTATCGTTCCCACGAAGATTTAGATAATTCAGGTTCAATTACAATGACCTTAACCGAATCTATTAAACTTTTGATGTTTGGTGTTTAAGAACTAATCGTGGTTTGAACTAAAAACAATAAACTAATTATATTTCAAACAAACAAAAGTTAGATTAATGAAGAATTACTTTAAAATTGAAAAAGAAGAGTACTAGGATCTCGAATCCACTTATAATTCTTAATCCATCTATTTTATTTCTTGGTTTTGACAAATTACATCAGTTATGAAGATCAATATCCCTAGAATGTTTAACAGTTTCTCTCAAATAAAATTAAACCTATTCATATGCATGACTCGATTATATCTCTATGACGAATGCCAATACAAATGAAAGTATTAAATTTCTGTGGATAATTAAAGATCACATAAAGCATAGCGGTATATTTCTATCCCATATCGGACTTTAAGATAATTAAAATAGCGTCTAGCATGCTTTCGATCTTTCGACAATAAAACACATCACAACAATCATACAATTATTGCGCATATAATTGTATATTCATATAAATCAAAATTAATTATTCAAAACTATAATAAAATAAATTGTCAAAAACCAAGTCTCAAGATGGAAGAATTAGATTACAAGCTTTATCGTAATCCTAGCACAAAATAAAACTAGCCTAACATACTAATAATAAAAAAAGAAAGAGGAGAAGAAACTATGGAATTCATAACCCGAAAACGAAGAAATCTTGAGCGAGAAGAAATCTTGATTTTGATCTTGATCTTCGTTCTTGGAGAGATGAATCTTGATCTTCTGTTTTGTGTTTCTTGTAATGTTTTCTTCCCAAAAACTCCCTCTCATTATGAGTTAATAGCTCATATATATATACCCTAATGGTGCCCCAAAAGATGCCAAAAGACCTAAAAACGTGGGCCAAAAGTTACCTAATCAGTTGGAATTGAAAAGGAAAAAATCTCCGCGACCAAAATTTAGCTCAAGGCGATCCTGAGCGATCGCCTGTGTTCATGGTTTGCATTCTGCTTTTTGTTGAACCATCTTTGGCGCTCCGCCTACTATAAGGTGGGGCGATCGCCCGACTTATGATTTCTAATTGCGTTGTTTTGGTCCTCCAATGTTTCATTTCATCAAATTTGGTCCTTTAACTTTCAATAATCTTCAATCTGGTCCTTCAAATTTTGATAATCTCCAATTTGGTCCTTCAACTTTCAATCATCTCTGATTTGGTCCTTCAACTTTCAACAATGTGCAATCTGGTCCTTCAACTTTCTATTGAGTTCAATTAGATCTTCATTCTTTCGAAATATCTTCCAATTTATTGCTCTTTTTATCCATTCTTCTCCAATTGCTATTAAACATTTCCAAAACTGAAATATGAAGAATAAAATACCAAATTAAATATAAATTCAAAGAAAATGATGGAATAAAAGCTTAGTTTAAAGGTCCTAATAAGTGCACAAAATACACTTATCAAACACCCCAAACTAAACATTTGTTCGTCCCTCGAACAAAAATAAAAATAAACTAGAACTTTAAACTAAGCTAAAAGAATGAACAGGAATGTAGTTAATGTTAAGTTTCTTACTAAATGCCTCAAGTTTGAAAAATAAAATAACACGTTTAGAAAGAGATCAAACAACACAAAATATTTTCACTTACCCAATGCTTGACCTTTAGCGAGTGTGTGATTAGCCAAAAGTTGAACTTACACATGTATTAGACCACGAACAATATTGTGTTGTTGATACTTTTACAACCCCAAACCATTTGTAGTCATTTATTCCTTACACCTCTCGTAAATTACACCCTTCTTATTCTTTTCTCTCAAATCCCGAGGTGTTCTAGCAAATTTGGTTCCTATTGATCAATACAAAACTTTTTCAAATAAAGCGGTAAAAATTAGAACTTGTATTCTCAGAATTAGGATGGCGAGTGATTTCTAAATTCTCATCTTCAGTCTTTTAGGTTCTAATCTATCAATCCTTACCGAGCACTTTAACTTCTTTTATTTTATTTAACCAATATAAAAAATCTTACATCATGTGCAATACTTCTCTCTCACTAGCTTTCTATGTGACTCTTGTAGCGAGCTTTGGGTCGATGACTCCCAAGTCAGATGACCATAGGGAACTAGGTTTTGAAATACCCTAACAGACTTAATTGTTCGAGTCCCATGGGCTATAAGAGAAGTAAATATGTAAAAAAATCTTTGTGACTCATATAACGAGCTTTGGGCCGATGACTCCTAAGTCAGATGACTTTAGGGCACCAGATTTTAAAATATCTTAACAGGCTTAATTGCTCGAGTCAGATTATTTATTTATTTATTTATTTATTTTATTATTATTTTTTCAAGAGTGAGTAGTGCTCGATCTGCATTCCTTGACTACAACTTATTCAACCAAAGATGAGATCCGAAAAACCCAAACCATCAAAATTCCACAAAAACATGTATTAACTTTAACACCCCCAAACTATTCTCAAACAGTTTGGTTACTAGTCTAAAGATTTAGGAACGAGAATTTTTTTATAATGTTCTAAGTTAATAATATCAACACATACACTCAAGTCATGTTTCCAATAAGTGATAAGCCAACAGTGACCACGTGCTTTAAATCTAGTCTAACATGGATAAGTATTCAGATAGAAGCATGTTTTCAAGTGTTGTCCAATATTCTACTAAAACTGTACTCAACTTCAAACAAATCTCATCATTGGCGTGCAAGATATTCAACAATAACTATGAAACAATTTTTTTTTTTTTTTTGTAATAATAATAAAAAAAACGATTTTTTTTAGACCCGAAAAAATAAGCAAATTCAAAATACTTAAGTATCCTGATACTTAACCCACCCACAAACTAAAACATTACATTGTCCCCAATGTAATAACGAAATAAAGCAAATAGATAAGGAAAAAGATCAGTTACTCTCTAGAGATAGATGTAGAGAAGATAGATCTGGCTGGCTGAAGGTCTGGTTGAAGTGGAATCAGATGTAGAGTTGGGACTCTTGCAAAGTAGGACATCCTGCGATTGACATAGTAAAGCTTTTAAGGGCATAGATAAATGGAATAAAAACTAATACATTATTTAAACTGATTAAAACTACTACATATAAAGCAAGTAAATAAAAGGGTTAAAAAATGGGTTGCCTCCCATTAAGCGCTTATTTATAGTTATTAGCTTGACTTATTGTCTGATTGTTCACGGCACTCTGTATAATGCTTTGGAGGACTTTCTTTGCTTGCATCTATTGACTTTGCACCATTTTTCGTTTATCCTCAAAATTTTAAATTTGTGCTCTCCATAAAAATATGATTTTAGTGTAGCATCTTGTTCGAACACAACTACGAAAATTTCAACTTCTTCGTCAACCTTGATCACAAAATCAATTTTAGAAGAAAGAGTGGAGTTGGATAATTGCTTGTCTAACTTATACTTTTGTAATCTCTAAGGAGATGGGATCGTAGGCTCATATGGTTTGATAGGAACAATTACCTTAACTCGTGGTGTATCTCGAACTCTCTTTAATATCTCGTTGTCTCGCTCAACTGCTCCACTCGCTTCTTATTAGTGGATGGTTCATTTTCTTTATTTGCAACTGGCCTCTTTACATGAATTTCTGGTAATTGAACCTCACTTTTGGTAGTAATAGCCGTTACACTTTCTTTGGGATTCACCTCAGACACTTGGCAACGTAGCTAGTACTGGCCGATATAGAAACCGTCATCCGACCCATCCAGATTTCCAAATTTTTATTGAAGCGCATTGATTTTGAAAATTGATCTCTGTCTGTCTCATGAACTAATCATTTTTTCTATGAATTTATTAGTTTTCTCAATGACTTTACTAAGAATGTCTTCAAGTGAAGTTTCCTATTACGGGCTCTTTGGCCCTGGGACCTTGTGGTCTAATATTATTGTAATTATCCTTCCAAAAGAAATTTGGATGATCTACGATGAATTCTCCAACAAGCATGTTATCCTCATCAATCTCGTAAGTAGCCTCATATCTCGTTATATTGGCCTGCTGCATTGCAAGGAAAACTTGTCAGTGATTTTATGTCTGTAATAATTCCGCAAGTGCACGGATCGCTCAAGTAATAAAGTGGATTGTGAGTCCAAGTATCGTTCCCACGAAGATTTAGATAATTCAGTTCAATTACAATGACCTTAACTGAATCTATTGAACTTTTGATGTTTGGTGTTTAAGAAC
Source organism: Forsythia suspensa (assembly GCA_023638005.1). Taxonomy (NCBI): domain Eukaryota; kingdom Viridiplantae; phylum Streptophyta; class Magnoliopsida; order Lamiales; family Oleaceae; genus Forsythia; species Forsythia suspensa. The sequence continues at coordinate 14,061,928 of CM042668.1, forward strand.
TAATCAGAGTTTGAACTAAAAACAATAAACTAATTATATTTCAAACAAACAAAAGTTAGATTAATGAAGAATTACTTTAAAATTGAGAAAGAAGAGTACTAGGATCTCGATATCCACTTATAATTTTTAATCCATCTATCTTAATTCTTGATTTTGACAAATTACATCGCTTATGAAGATCAATATCCCTAGATTGTTTAACAGCTTTCTCTCGAATAAAATTAAACTTATTCATATGCATGACTCAACTATGTCTCTATGACGAATGCGAATACAAATGAAAGCATTAAATTTCGTGGATAATTAAATATCACATAAAGCATAGTCAGATATTTCTATCCCCTATCGGACTTTAAGATAATTAAAATAGCGTCTAGCATGCTTTCGATCTTCGACAAAGACAACACACCACAACAATCATACAATTATTAGCATATAATTGTAGATTCATATAAATCAAAATTAATTATTCAAAACTATAATAAAATAAATTGTCAAAAACCAAGTCTCAAGATGGAAGAATTAGATTACAAGCTTTATCGTAATCCTAGCACAAAATAAAAGTAGCCTAACATACCAATAATAAGAAAAGAAAGAGGAGAAGAAACTATGGAATTCATAACCCGAAAACAAAGAAATCTTGAGCAAGAAGAAATCTTGATTTTGATCTTGATCTTCGTTCTTGGAGAGAAGAATCTTGATCTTCCGTTTTGTGTTTCTTGTAATGTTTTCTTTCCCCAAAATTCTCATTAAAAAATGACTTTTGATATGAGTTAATAACTCATATATATACTTACCTAATTGTGCCCTAAAAGATCCCAAAAATTCATTAAAATCGTGTCTCAAAGGTTTCGTAATTGTATTAGGACTCAAAAGGAAAGAAAATTACGTTTACGCCAAAAATACACCGGACGATCGCCCGATTGCAAAAAAAAAAAAAAAAACCAAAAACTTATCAGCGATTTTATGTCTTTAATAATTCCGCAAGTGCACGGATTGCTCAAGTAATAAAGTGGATTTTGAGTCCAAATATCGTTCCCACGAAGATTTAGATAGTTTAGTTCAATTATACTAACCTTAACCGAATCTAATAAACTTTTGAATGTTTGTTTTTTAAACTAATTAAAACATGAACTAAAATTAATTAACTAATTATATATCAAACAAATAAGAAATTAAACTAAATGAGAATTACTTTAAAATTGAAAAAGAAAAGAAAAGAAAAGTGTACTAGGATCTCGAATCCACTTATATCAATTATCTTTAACCCTAACCATTAAATTTGATAACATAATTTACTTATGAAGTTCAATATTCCTAATTTAATTTAACAATCTCTATCGAGTAGAATTAAACCTATTCCTATATGCGACCGACTATATTTCTATGACGAATGCGAGCATACAAGAATGCATTAGATTATGTGAATACTTAGAGATCACGTAAAGCATAGCAAGATATTTCTATCCCCTATCGGACTCTCACGACAATTAATATATGTATAACCTATTTTCCATCTCTCAAAGGTAAAATAAGCCACAAGACTCATACAACTATTGCACATATAATTGTAGATGAAGAGAAAATCAATATCAATTGTTCAAAAATAAAAACATGCTTAAATATCAAAAACTAGGTTCAAGAATTAAAGATTCATGATACAAGTTTCTCAATTCGGTTATTTAGCTTTCTGGTGTCTCAACCATTGATTCAACTCTTCATTGTCACTCCAAAACACCTTAAACTTAATGATTTTTTCATCTTCCTCATCCTCCAATGTTTGGCTATTGATATTCACTTCAAAAACTCAATTTACTCGTCGATTTCACCAATTTGTTGCTCTTTCCGTCCATTCTTCTTCAATTGCTTATAAACGGGTCCAAAACTGAAATAGAAAGGAAAATACACTAAATTAAGTAAAAATTCAATAAAATGACGGAATAAAAGCTTAATTTAAAGGTCCTAATAAGTGCACAAAATGCACTTATCAAACACCCCCAAACTAAACCTGTGTTCGTCCTCGAACAAAAATAAAAATAAACTAGAACTTTAAACTAAGCTAAAAGAATGAACAGGAATGTAGTTAATGTTAAGTTTCTTACTAAATACCTCAAGTTTCAAAAATAAAGTAACACGTTTATAAAGAGATCAAACAACACAAAATATTTTCACTTATCCAATGCTCGACCTTTAGTGAGTGTGTGATTAGCCAAAAGTTGAACTTACACATGTATTAGACCACGACCAATATTGTGTTGTTGATACTTTTACAACCCCGAACCCTTTATAGTCATTTATTCCTTACACCTCTCGTAAATTACACCCTTCTTATGCTTTTCTCTCAAATCCCGAAGTGTACTAGCAAATTTGGTTCCTATTGATCAATACAATGCTTTTTCAAATAAAGTGGTAAAAATTAGAACTTGTATTCTCAGAATTAGGATGGTCAGTGATTTCTAAATTCTCATCTTCAATCTTTTAGGTTCTAATCTAGAAATCCTTACCGAGCACTTTAACTTCTTTTATTTTATTTAACCAATATAAAAAATCTTACATCTTGTGCAATACTTCTCTCTCACTAGCTTTCTATGTGACCCTTGTAGCGAGCTTTGGGCCGATGACTCCCAAGTCAGATGACCATAGGGCACCAGGTTTTGAAATACCCTAACAGATTTAATTGCTCGAGTCTCACATGCTATAAGAAAAGTAAAGATGTAAATTTTTTTTTGTGACCCATGTAACGAGCTTTGACCGATGACTCCCAAGTCGGATGACTTTAGGGCACCGTGTTTTAAAATGCCCTATCGAGCTTAATTGCTCGAGTCGATTCTTTATTTATTTTTTATTTATTTATTTTTTCAAAGAAGGAGTAGCGCTGCTTTTGATTCCTTGACTACAACCTATTCAACCAAAGATGAGATCCGAAAACCCAAACCATCAAAATTTCACAAAAACATGTACTAATTTTAACACCCCAAACTATTCTCAAACAGTTTGGTTACTAGTCTAAAGATTTAGGAACGAGAATTTTTTATAATGATCTAAGTTAATAATATCAACACATACACTCAAGTTATGTTTTCAATAAGTGATAAGCCAACAGTGACCACGTGCTTCAAATCTAGTCTAACATGGATAAGTATTCAGATAAAAGCATGTTTTCAAGTGTTGTCCAATATTCTACTAAAATGTACTCAACTTCAAACAAATCTCATTATTGGCGAAGAAGATATTCAACAATAACTATGAAAGAATTTTTTTTTTTTGTTTTTTTTTTTTTAGACTCGAAAAATAAGCAAACTAAAAATTCTTAAGTATCCTGATACTTAACCCACCCCCAAACTAAAACATTACATTGTCCCCAATGTAATAACAAAATAAAGTAAATAAAGGAGGGAACAAATCCGGTTACTCTCCTGAGATAGATGTGGAGTAGATGGATCCGGGTGGTTGAAGGTCCAGTTGAAGTGGATTGAAGTGGGATAGGACTCATGTGCCTTGCAAAGAGGGACATCCTGCGATTGACATAGGGAGGCTTTATAAGGGCATTAAATAAGAAATATAATAAAAAAAACTAATAAATTAATTAAATTGATTAAGACTACTATAAAGAAAGCGAGTAAATAAAAGGGTTAGAAAATGGGTTGCCTCCCATTAAGCGCTTATTTATTGTCATTAGCTTGACTTATTGTCTGATTTCTCACGGCACTTATGTATAATGCTTTTGAGGACTTGCTTTGCTTGCATCTGTTGACTTTAAACCATTTTTCATTTATCCTCAAAATTTTAAATTTGTGCTCCCCATAAACATAGGATTTTAGTGTAGCACCTTGTTCGAACACAACCACGAAAATTTCAACTTCTTCATCGACCTTGATCACAAAATCAATTTTAGAAGAGATGGAAGAGTAGGAGAATTGCTTGTCTGACTCGTGCTTATGTAATCTCTGAGGAAGTGGGATCGGAGGCTCATATGGTTTGATAGGAACGCTTGCCATAACCTGTGGTGTACATGAACTCTCTTTAATATCTGTTGTCTATTCAGTTTGTTCCACGTGCTCCTCATCAGTGGATGGTTCATTTTTTTTTATTTGCAACTGGCATCTTCACATGAATTTCTGGTAATTGAACATCATGTCTGATAGTAACAGCTATAACACTTTCATTGGGATTCACCTCTGCATTAATTGGCAATGTATCTAGTACTCTATGTGATAAAGCAATTGCTATCTGATCCACTTGTGTCTCGAGATTCTTTATTGAAGCGCCTTGACTTTGAAAAGAGATATCCATATTGTTCATGTATTGATTATTAGATCCTAGGTACCGGTCAGCTGTCTCCATGAATTTATTAAATACGTCTTCTAGTGAATTTCTCTTTTCTGGCTGCTGAAATTGTGGTATGATTTTATTCGTGTTATCATTCCAAGAGAAATTTGGATGATTTTGCCAACTTGGATTATATGTGTTAGAGAAAGCATAATTTTGCTGATAATGGCCACCTTGAACATATTCGGCTTGCACGCGGGTTCTTTGAAATAGAATAGGGCATTCGATGTGCTGTTATTTGCCCCACACTCTTCACAAGTTGATTTCTTCGTTTGCATCACATGGACTGATTGTAACATGTTCTCCACTTTGTGTGCCAAAGAATTTATTTTTATAGATAGCACCGTGATAATGTCTACTTCCTCATCAATCTCATTAGCCTGCTACATTGCGATAAAATCTCCAACGAGCATGTTGTCTTCATTAATCTCATAAATTGCGTCATGTCTCATGACATTAGCCTTGTGCATTGCGAAGAAATCTCTAACAAGCATATTGTCCTCATCAATGCTAGATTGTCTTTGGATTATCTGTGGAGTCAAAAGTCTTCAACTAGCATATTGTCTTCATTGATCTCCGGTCTTCTATCTTGTGTTGTGGTGCGAAACAAGACAAGTTAAACACTAAAATAAACTAAAAAAATATAATAAAAAATTAATTAAATAAAGTTCGAATTAGTTCTAATATAACTGAAAAGAACTAAAACTAAATCTCCGGCAACGGCGCCAAAAACTTGTTAGCGATTTTATGTCTGTAATAATTTCGCAAGTGCACCGATCGCTCAAGTAATAAAGTGAATTGTGAGTCCAAGTATCGTTCCCATGAAGATTTAGATAATTCAGTTCAATTACAATGACCTTAACCGAATCTATTGAACTTTTGATGTTTGGTGTTTAAGAACTAATCAGAGTTTGAACTAAAAACAGTAAACTAATTATATTTCAAACAAACAAAAGTCGATTAATGAAGAATTACTTTAAAATTGAGAAAGAAGAGTACTAGAATCTCGAATCCACTTATAATTGTTAATCCATCTATCTTAATTCTTGATTTTGACAAATTACATCAGTTATGAAGATCAATATCCTTAGATTGTTTAACAGTTTCTCTCGAATAAAATTAAACCTATTCATATGCGAGACTCGACTATATCTCTATGACGAATGCGAATACAAATGAAAGCATTAAATTTCTGTGGATAATTAAAGATCACATAAAGTATAGCGGTATATTTCTATCCCCTATCGGACTTTAAGATAATTAAAATAGCGTCTAGCATGCTTTCGATCTTTCGACAGTAAAACACACCACAACAATCACACAATTATTGCTCATATAATTGTAGATTCATATAAATCAAAATTAATTATTCAAAACTATAATGAAATAAATTGTCAAAAACCAAGTCTCAAGATGGAAGAATTAGATTACAAGCTTCATTGTAATCCTAGCACAAAATAAAACTACCCTAACATACTAATAATAAGAAAAGAAAGAGGAGAAGAAACTATGGAATTCATAACCCGAAAACGAAGAAATCTTGAGCGAGAAGAAATCTTGATTTTGATCTTGATCTTGATCTTCGTTCTTGGAAAGATGAATCTTGATCTTCCGTTTTGTGTTTCTTGTAATGTTTTCTTCTCCCAAAAACTCCCATCTATTATGAGTTAATAGCTCATATATATAATACCCTAATGGTGCCCCAAAAGATGGCAAAAAGACCTAAAAAACGTGGGCCAAAAATTACCTAATCGGGTTGGAATTGAAAAAGGAAAAAAATCTCCCACATCCAAAATTTAGCCTGGGCGTTCCCAGGCGATCGCCCAGGTTCATGGTTTGCATTCTGTTTTTGTTGAACCATGCTGGGCGCTCGCCCAGCTTATGATTTCCAATTACGCTATTTTGGTCCTCCAACGTTTCATTTCATCCAATTTGGTCCTTTAACTTTCAATAATCTTCAATCCGGTCCTTCAACTTTTGATAATCTCCAATTTGGTCCTTCAACTTTCAATCATCTCTGATTTGGTCCTTCAACTTTCAACAATGTGCAATCAGGTCCTTCAACTTTCAATTGAGTTCAATTAGATCCTCATTCTTTCGAAATATCTTCCAATTTATTGCTATTTTTATTCATTCTTTTCCAATTGCTATTAAACATGTCCAAAACTGAAATATGAAGAATAAAATACCAAATTAAGTATAAATTCAGTAAAATGAAGGAATAAAAGCTTAGTTTAAAAGTCCTAATAAGTGCACAAAATGCACTTATCAAAGAGTGCAATGGGGTTATTGTGGAGTTCAACCCCTATAGGATTCTTAATCCATATAGTTCTTAGTGTAACACATTCAATATTTCTTGGTAAACTACATTTTTGGTACATGCATTATGTAATGTAGTTTTGTCTAATGGCTTAATCAAAACCTTAATAACATTACTTGTCTTTGCTCTAGATAATGCAACGTACAATTGTCCATGGGAAAATACAGGTTCTGGAACGTAAAGACCAACAAAATCTAAAGTTTGACCTTGGGCTTTATATAATATCATTGCAAAACATGGACGTATTGGAAATTAAGTTCTTTTGAAAGGAAATGAATTCTTATCACTTTCAAGTGGTATGAAGGGAATTCTAGATAAGAATACTTGTTTTCCACAATATTCACCGACAACTATCTCAGCATTAATAACATTTAGTTCAAACTTTCGACATATAAGTCTTGTACCATTACATAAACTTTCGAAAGATTGATATTACGAAGTAATATAACTGGACAGTTTTGTTTTAATACAAGTTCATGTGGTGGAATACCATTTGGAGTTAATGTGTTTAAAAAATCTTCTTGGATACTTTGTTTGGTTTTATCAATTGCTTAATCAAAATTGTAATATGTGAAGATTTTCCCAAGAATTTCTTTAAGCAAAATATTGTTAATTTGGTCGACACACTCATTTTTTGGAGTTAAAATGACTCTATTAATCATAGAATCTAAATTGTTAAGATAGTATTTTATGTTTGGAAATACTACATTAATCAAATGTTTCAAAGATATTAATTCATCCTCAAAACATAATGTCAAGTCAAATGGAATTTTAATTATTACGCATGAATGTTCTTTCTCAATTCCATTGTCAATACTAAGCAAATATTTACTGAATAACGGATCCAATTGAACATTTCTTATCTCTTCACTAATCATGGTAGCTAGTCTTTCATCTTCTCCAACACTTAAATTAAAAGGCACTAATTTATAATAATTTATATTCTTGCCACTTTGTTCCAATATAGAATTTATACTTCTCAAAGCCTTAATTTCAGCAGTGTTGACCGACATACCCTCCTGTATAAAGTCTTCAAACAAAAAAATTCTAAATTTATTCCATAGTGAACACGGGTCATTAGGACTACAAAAACTCAGTATGGTAGAAAATAACCGATGTAATGAACTTGCATTTGATAGGTTATTGCTTGTGTTAAACACAACTCACAATTATTGTCTTCACTTAATAAACTATGCAAAACAGTTGCTTCGCAAAATGTAGAAACAAATACTCCATTTACTACTCTCAGGTCTTCAAATGATGTTGGTCCTCTGATATGATTTAATATAAGTCGTAAATATTACCTTTCACCTTCACTAGGATTAGCCGTAACTATTCAACCAATTACATTCTTTATCTTTTAGGGTTCCAAATCCTACTATTTGAATCTCAAACAAAATAAGTTGGAAAGTCTCTATACAAATATGTTCTAGCTTTTCAATTCTAATATTTGTCTGAAAAATTCAGTCAACATTGTACGTTGTGTATAATCTCTACTAATAACTGATTGTAAATTGTCATAATCTTTATATGTAATCAATTGTTGATCTTTAAGATGCAATTGTAATGAAATAACTGTTGGAGACACTTCAGATAATACAAATCCATAAATCTTCCACATCGCTTCAGGAGGAGAAATCCACCTAGCATATTGATATCACGAAATTTCATTAATGAACCTCATTTTCACTTTTGTTTATAGAAAAGCTTATTCGATCTTGTCCTTTGTAAACATATTTATATAGATACTTTACAGCTTTAAGGGTAGAACATATTTCGACATTGATATGATAGTTATATTTAGCATTTAAATATGGATTATAAGGTACAACCCACCTTTTATCTAACAATTGTCCTCTAACCTTAACTCTTTCACCATGATCACGCCGCCTATATAGTGGATATGATTTTTCACCAAATGAAGTCATTGTAGTATATTCTCTTGTATATTTATATCTACACATTTGATTATTCCCCATACAAACATTATCTACATTTAATATTCCACAAGGACCATGCGTCATATGTTTGACAACAATTGGATGTAAATAAGGTTAATCATTTTTGTTAGGAATTTCGCAATATAGAATTTCATCCACCATGTCCACCGAAGTCACTTTTGATCTAGATTTAAAAATTAACAAGAAGCGTGCGTGTGGTAGGCTTCTTTTTTGGAATTCGATTACATATATGTAAGCAACAATAGGTCCTAAAATTTGCCGATTATATAAATCATTTTTCAATTCTTCCAATTTAACTTTAAATACTCTCACAATCAAATCATGTATATTCTGTTTTCATCATTATGTTTTAATTCATGCTTTATTTCTGGCCAATTTGGATTACATGTTATGGTTAAAAATACATCTGGTTTGCCATATTTTTGAACTAATGCCATTGCGTCCATGTATCGCCTTTTCATATCCCTAGGTCCACCAGTAAATGACAATGGTAAAATGATTTTTCGACCAATCTTGTAACCTCTAGTTTTACCTATTTCGACACTATCAACGATTCCTTGGTAAAGTTCAACTCGTATTTGTTTTCGATGATTAGAAAAATAATCTAATCTAACAATTTCAATTTTAACATACATGTCAAAAATATATTGTTGTAAAAGCCTACCAGCATGAAGCAAAATAGAATTACTTGAGCATCTAATCTGAGTAGTACTCACGACAAAAACCTGCAACCTTTTCTTTCTTGTGTTCAAAGCTACAAAATAAAAGAACCAAAAAGAACAAAACGAAAATGTATTTTAACAATTAACCTTGAGTCTCTTTCTCAATCAATTCATTTGCTGAACTTATATTATTGATATCTATAAAATTCTCATGTGCAAAAGAAAGACAAACTCCTTTATTAAATTTTTTAATACCATCATGCCATCCAGGCTCACCATAAGGAAAGAGCAATGGGTAATGAAGAGTATCGTAACAACCAAAATAATAATATACTCTATGTGGATCACCAGAATGGCTATAAATGGATATATCACTAATTTTAGTGTCTGCATATGGATCCTCATCAACCCAAATGCAAACACTTGTGATGCCAAATGGTATGTTATACACTCTTTGATCTAGTCCAGGATCACATCTTATTTGTATTCGACATGTTTGTAAACCATAAATAGCACTCAAAGAACGAAAGAACCTAGCATTAGGATTAATCTCTAAGATATCAATTAACTTACGTAAGGTCGATTCACAAAATCTCTCTGAAAATTTCTAACAATTTTGCACTTCATTTTCAGTGTCATAAAAGTATAGTTGCAAATAAGCAGATGGTAAAAGTTGGTTAATGTAATGGTAAACTTATCCCTGAACTCTAAATGTGTAAATGGTCTTGTTCATTTCAAACAAATCTTTATTATACTTAACACCAAACGACATAAAAGGAAAATGATTATTATAACTTCGAGCGATGTTTTTAAACTACAATGCTTCACATGAATTTGAAGTAAACAAGTCATACAATTCACCAGGTACACTATTTATGTGTAATTTTATTTTTCCATCGGAACAATAAAAACATTTACTCTCTTTATCAAATTTCTTTATAGTACAATATTTACAAACAGTTCTTTTTGCCAATATGCAAGGTTCATTAGGAATATTTCGCAGATTAAATTTTGTACTACATTCATGAATTTTTACTATTTCATCATTCAATGTACCTTCACCTAAATCATAACCACCTCGACCCTCAACCCCTTGTTCTGAAGTATGAACATTCGAAACAACTTGATAACTACATCCTATAGCTGTATTAAATAATTTTCCATTAATATTTAAGGATATATATAATAGAAATTGATTAATGGCTGTGAGAAAGAGCATATATTCATTTCTAATAAAAAGTGAATTTCAAATGTTAATAAAACCATGAAATTAATCTACCAACGGAGTTTGATATTCATTCTTATCTAATAAACAATATACACAGAATTTCATGATTATAATTTTCTTACAAATAATGATTAGGAATTGAAACATACCTCTCCTATTGTTGATAGTGTCTTGTGAAGTGCAAATTTCAATGTCCAATGAGTCATGCTCACCACATTCTTCTGTTGTAGCCACCAAGAAATCGTAAAAATTATTTTTACAAAAATCAATAATTGAGATAAAAATACAAATAAAAACAAATAAGTGTAAAAGAGCATACCTTTAGAATCGATCTTTTGTCTTTAAGCATTGAAAAATTTAGTATTATTATTGTATAAATATAAAATCTAAACTTGTTAATACCTTAAACATCTAATCTATAATAAGGTACACGTTTAATGTATATATTATAAAAGGGCAAAAAATAAATGAAGAAAAAATCAAGACTTTTTTTTTATATATATATGATATTTATAAATAATAAAAATAAATAATAACAACAGTAACTCACAAATTTGTCGAACACAAACCAATCTTCTAATGAGATGAATAATATGCCATGTTCAAAAAGAACCACAAGACACGCTAACTAAAAGTTATAATTATACATATCTTTCATTGAATTGTTTACTCACATACATGATTACCAATTTTAAGAATGAAAGTCTACCTTGTAGCAATTGTGCTGAGCGTTGAGATCTCCTTTACCATTTTTTATGTATATATATTATAATAGGGGAAAAATTAAATGAAGAAAAAATCAAGACTTTTTTTTTAAAATATGATATTATATAAAAAATTAAAAATAAATAATAACAACATTAAATCACAAATTTGTCGAACACAAACCAATCTTCTAATGAGATTAATAATATGCCACGCTCAAAAAGAATCCTAAGACACGATAACTAAAAGTTACAATTATACATATCTTTCATTGAATTGTTTATTCGCATACATGATTATCAGTTTTAAAAAGGAAAGTATACATTGTAACAATTGTGCTAAGCATCGAGATTTCATTTTGTACGATTTTTTTTTCTGCCTGCAATTATATATAGAGATGAACCAATTCTCTAAACCTCTTAGCCAGTAGTTCTTTTTTTCCTATAAACAATAGGACATAAATTACTTCACGACGTCATTGTTCACCAACGTTAAATACAAGCTTCAAACAATACCTTGAACACATTGATCATTGCTAGCCATCTACATCACATCAAAAAAATGAAAAATACAATGAAAGAGCTTAGATTTTAAGAATATCATTTCCATTTAGAAAATTATTGAATAAAAAAATATGCGAGAAAAAACAAAAATCAGCCTCAAAATCACCTATTCTTACTAAACTTAATATAAAAAATTATTATTTGACGTGGGTAAATTATAACAATAAACTTGAAAATACCCCAACCAAAATATAAATAACATAATTAAAATGTGCATTGATCCCCTACCTATATATAATTTGGTAGTTGCAATCACTTTTCATTTAATTAAGGTAAAATTGCAATATTGGTTCCATTACCCATAGCATTTGTAGCAAATAGGTCCCCAATATCTTTTTCTTGGAATTACCATCCCCGATCTATCTATTTTGTAGCAATGTTGATCCTTGTCGGTGGTTTCTATCCAATTTTCTATTTTCTATTAAAAGATTGACTTTTCTGAACAAAACAATTAAACTCTTATATCTTATTTTATAGGAAAATTGGCGTAAATGGTCCTTAACGTATCACGTTAATACACAAATAGTCCCTAACTTTTTATTTTTGGTGCAATGGTCTCTGACCTATCTATTTAGGTGCAGAAATGGTCCTTGTTGACGGATTCCGTTAAAAATCTGTTACACAACATTTCATTTAGGTGCGCAAATGGTCTCTCTCATTGTTTTTGTCTTTATTAGTGGGGGTAAAATTGTCGAGTTGCATTTTTTTTTCAATTGGCGCAAATGGTCCTTAATCTTTACCTTTTTTGGTGCAAATAGTCCCTAACCTATAATTATATTTTGGTGCATAATTGATCCTTATTTAATAAAAAAGACAAAAATATCCTTACTTTTAATTAAAGAAATTTGCAATTGGATTCTTAACCTTAAAAAAAAGTGAAAATGAGTCCGATACTTTAATTTTTTTATTAAAAAAGATTAAACGAAAACTAACAAATTGACAATATACTAAATTATTTTATATATTTTACGAACTATTATAAAATAACTAAAATTTAAGCTCATAATTATTAACAAATGTGCTAATTAAAATTATTTTATTATTATTAAGTAATCATATTATTTAAAATTCAAACTTTAATTTTAACGTTACAATATAAAAAGAAAAATAAATTTTCACAAATAAAAGTTTTAATTATGCTCAACCCGAACGATTTTATACGATCTATATATTCTTGAGTCAATCCAACCCACTTTTGAGCCACAAGACTCTTGGACCGATCTTATTTTAAATTTTAATTTAGTTTTGTATTTAAAAAAAATTTCACCACGACCGGGGGGGAGAAATCCCCTCCCTACAGTGGGTGGGTGGGTGGAGTGGGTGGAGTGGAGTGTGAAGATGGTAAAAAAAAAATTTTAAATACAAAACTAAATTAAAATTTAAAATAAGACTAGTCCAGTAGTCTTGTGGCTCAAAAGCGGGTTGGATTGACTCAGTAAATATGAGACTGTATAAAATCGAGCTAGGTTGAGCATAATTAAAACTTTTATTTGTGACAAATTTATTTTTCTTTTTATATTGTGATGTTAAAATTAAAGTTTGAATTTTAAATAATATGATTACTTAATAATAAAAAAATAATTTTAATTAGCACAATCGTTAATAATTATAAGCTTAAATTTTAGTTATTTTATAATAGTTAAGTAAAATATACAAAATAATTTAGTTTATTGTCAATTTGTTAGTTTTCTTTTAATCTTTTTTAATAAAAAAATTAAAGTATCGGACTCATTTTTACTTTTTTTAAAGGTTATGAATCTAATTACAAATTTCTTTAGTTAAAAGTAAGGATATTTTTGTCTTTTTTATCAAATAAGGATCAATTGTGCACCAAAATATAATTATAGGTTCGTGACTATTTGCACCAAAAAAGGTAAAGGTTAAGGACCATTTGTGCCAATTGAAATAAAAATGTAACTTGACAATTTTACTCCCACTAATAAAGATAAAAACAATGAGAAGGACCATTTGCATACCTAAATGAAAGGTTGTGTAATGGATTTTTAACGGAATCCGTCCACAATGACCATTTCTGCACCAAAATAGATAGGTTAGGGACCATTGCGCCAAAAATGAAAGGTTAGGGGACCATTTAGCACTAACGTAATCGTTAGGGACCATTTGCGCCAATTTCCCTATTTTATATAAAAAAACATAACAAAAAAGAAATAAAGTACGTCATCTTTCCCTCTCCCACCGAGCTACCCAATCCCCTTTCCTCCACCACCACAAATATGTAGCTAGGCTATTGATCGTCTGTGTAGTTTGATAATTTTTGTAAATATATATAGTTTGATAATTTTTGCAAGATATATAGCCAACTTATGGTAATCATCCTAACTCATTTTCTGCATTTAGTTATCTACTAATAACAAACTATCTTCACAGAAAGTTGGACAATTTCCCAAATATACACAACTTTTTGGAAAAATTAAAACTCTTGATCCATTCTACAAACTTCACCAAACTCTCAAATTAAAATTGATGCTTGAAATTCCTATCTATTTAAAAAAAAATTAAAACTCATGATCCATTCCACAAACATTACACCATAATTTACCTTACCTTCACTGATGCTTGAAATTCCTTTTTCTGCTTCATTTACACACTTTTCTTGAGCTCAAATCTCAAATCTCGAATCTCCAAACCCCCAAAAGTATAATCAACCAAAAACTCAGAAAATCCCAATTAATACCATAAAAGGAACCTCCAAAAATAAAAATAAATAAATAAGTACATCAGCCTCTTCAACTATACAAAATTGCAAGGGGGAGATGAGACATTGATGTTTTCCTCTCCGCCAGCCATTGATGTGTCTCCAAAGTTTTCTAGGATTTTGAGCACTCCATGTTGAAAGAGAAACACTTTCATGTGCGATTTGGTTCAGAAGATTAAATTCTTGGTAGATAAGGGCAAAATGAAAGAGGCGATTGAAAGAGGGAGAAAATTGAAGGAGGTGATTTTGTGGTTAGCTACGTGAAAGGGATGTGGAAATCTTAGAATTTGGGAAAAAATGAGGAAAAGGAAATCCATATCCAGCGTGTAAGTTACTATAAAAAAAATTAACAATGGATGGCACGCTTTCTTAAGAACAGTGCCCCCAATTTGTTACTTCTTTTAATAGATAGGGATATTTGAACTTAATAGTCGAGAATTATAAACTACTAAAAATATATAGAAAGACTAGAATTTCGTGGGTGATACCGAAGGCTTCCACTAATGACCGAATCACCATCGATGATTGCTGATACCACTGAAAACATTGTCCGTGATAATTGTTGACAATAATTCTATCTGAATCACCGGTATATCAATTTCTATAAGAATCTTCGATAGTAATATTATCAGTATTACTTGTATAATTTTTGTTAGTGATCACTTTAATAATTATATCTACTATTATTGTTATTCCAAAAAATGTTGATCAACAATTTTACCTAATGCCTCTCAATTGCTTGAGCCGTCATGAAATTAATCAACATTCAAATTGTGGAATAATTCGTTTAAAGAAATAATGTTTTGGGTTTGTCGATGAAAGAAAAAGAAAAAGAAAACCAAAAAGATATGGGTGTTGCATAATTTTGTTGGGACTGATGTAATACAGACTGCAAAATGATATTTTCAAGACTAATAGTGAGGACCAAATTATCACAATTTTGACCGTTAGTTTGGTTGGACTCCTTCAGGTGACATCTGATGTCCTTATTTCAACTTTAGTGTCATGGCAGTCATGCCATTTAGCCAATCTAACTATGCATATGATTAATGGTGTTTAAATTATAATTTCAATTGATTAAATTAATTAAATATATTTTTTATCTATACATTTCGTAAGATTAATAATTTACAACACACTTTTTATCTACGTATTCATCCACAACTTATAATACAAATACTTAAAAAATTATTTCAACACTACCAAATATATACTATGTAACAATGCCATTTAGGTCAATCTTACAAAAAATAAATAAATTTAGTACAAATTAAGGTAAACAGTACTAAGTAAATATATTATGGTTAATTATATGATTGTACTTTCCACCAATATGTTTGTACCCCTATAGTTTCATACAATCTTAAAAGTTGGACCTGATTGGTATATGTGGCTAAGGTTTAATTGAGTATTGTTTGTTTTTAAGAGAATTAATTTTTGATGTGATGTAAAAAAAATTAAATAAGTGTTTGATAAATTCTTGTTTTAAAACTGTTGTATGTTTCAAAATCAACATTTGATTGTTTTATAAACAAAAAAGATTAGAGTAATTATATTATCACAACATTATTTATTAAGTACACTACATTCTAATTGTAATAAACGTCTCAAACTATTGGTCACTTTTGTATTTATAACTCTAATTTTTTTTTAGCAAATTTTTATCATCAACTTATTAATTTGCATGTCTTATATTTGTCTTTGATATTGATTTTTGTCCAAAAAGTTAATTAGGATGGCGTAATTTTATTTTTTTTTTTGCCTATAATATTTTTACATAATTAAAATAGATAACAAATACATAAATTTGACAAAATATTTTTCTCTCATTTCAATGCACATTAGCGAGAATATTTAGACAAAAATCTTCATCGCAGAGACAAGATGTGAAAACTAAACGAAAGTTAATGATAAAAATACGATGAAAAAATTAGAGACATAAGTGTCTAAATATCAAATGTTGAGGGACCTTTATTGCAATTATGTGGTGTGAATAATAAAAAGTGTAGTATAAATATAATTACCCAAAGATTTATTGTTGTAACTATATAAAATTACTAAAATGTACATTGATTATAATAATTTTTTTAGTATTAATACCATGAATAGTATTGTAAATCATTTTTATTTTTATAACAATATGTATTATTATCAAATATTTTCACTATAATTATTTTAAAATAAAAATAATAAACAAGTATTAAATCTCAAATTTTATAAAAATTACAAAATCATAATTATATTAAAATAAAAATAATAAACATCTATTAAATCTCAGAATTTATAAAAATTAGAAAATAAAAGCATAGTCATATAGTACAAAAATCAGTTAAATTTAAATTTAAATTATTTTATGGGGATGCATTATAATTAGAATACGGATAATGTTAGTTGTACACCTCACACTTACACCCTCTTATGTGTCAAAATTTGGCTAAATCATTGTTTAACACATATAAGGGTGTAACTCGTGAGGGTAAAGTAATATGTGTACAACTAGTATAATCCTTAGAATACTAATTAAACATATGACATAAAAAGAATTACTTTAATTAATTAAAGTTAAAATTGGTATTTTCATAATAGACAATTGAAAAAATTAAAAGCAGAATCTGAGAAGTTGCCATTTGCTGTTTCTCAAAATCTGTTTCCAGATGGTACAGATTTTTTTATAATCACTTTTTTAAATTTATCAAATGCCTAAAACAACTTCTGATTGTTTGATAATTAGAAATTAGACTTTGAAATCAATTCCAAACAGGCCCTATGATTAAAAAAATTTACACATTTTTTTAAATATGTTTGGATATGCAGTATTTTTCTTTCTTTAGAGTATTTTATTTAATTTTAAAAGTAACTCAAAATTTCTAACTTGACCAATTAAAAGACCTATTTATTTTAAAAATTTACGTGTTTACATATAAGTAAACCTTTTAAGCCTTGCCAACATGTTCATTTACTTAATATGTTACCAGTACAAAATTATAGATTCAAAGTATTGAACGATTTAGTATAAAAGTTTAAATATTAAAGATGCGATAAATTTATTTGTTACGCACCAATCCTACATGGCAATCCACGTGGGCAGGATAATCTCCCTCGGGCTCCATGTAAGCACAATCAATCAACACGCTTGGGCCCAGCCTGATTCGAGACTGTTTGGGCCGAGGAGATTATATATCCGAGGCTGTTTGGGCCAAGGATGTTATATAACCGAGGCTATTTATGTCGAGGAGCTTGAATGACCGACCCTGGTTGCGTGATGAGAAAGCTTTCCCCACCAAACCTGTAATTTAATCTTGAAAAGATTGATAGGACTGCTTGCCAAGGCGGCTTGTCACAGTCATAACCCCTTAGTTTGCGGCTGGAGGCGACTTCCTCATTAATGCTAATGACATGACACCAAAGATGTGACTCAAGAACCCTTCAGATGGAACCACGTGTCGCATACATAGGAGATCATTCTTGTAAAATTTGCCTATAAATACTAAGTTTATTTTCACAAGAAAGGGATGTTAAAAAATATTACTCTTACGACAAAAATATCAAATCATCTATACTAATCTTTCTTAAGTGCCGTAACCACCTGTGAAATCATTAGTTAGGGGCCCTCAAGCTATCACCTCCACCATAAGCGTGTCCCTTTTGATTTCTTGATTATACTTTCACCCGGTCCGAGGCTCATTTACGTGGTTGAATAAACCACGTGGCAGCCTCAGTAAGAGAGGAAGTACACGTAGGTAGAGGTAGCGTGAGTTCTGTTGGCGACCATTTTGGAGGTCAACAGTTGGCGCCGTCTGTGGGAATTTCTAACTAAAAGCTTTGGCTTCCTTGAACAAAGGAGTCTCCCTGAACAAGGGATCAACCGGTCCACAAAATGAGTGGATGTAACGAGGATGAGAACCCAAGAAGAACTAGGCCCGCAACGGACGGAGAAACCGTGGCGGAAGCAAGGGTTGAGGAAGCTCCTCGGAGGAGGCGTAGAAGAAGGCATCCCACCAATCTCGAGCGAGAAATGAGAACAATGGCTTCCAGCGTGAGGCGGTGGCCCAAAGACCACGCCCAAATGCAATGATATATCCAAATGATGCAGGTGCGAGGTGAGAACCGCCCTCATGAGTCTGACCCAGACGATCCCGAAAAAGAACAAGAAGTTGACAGCGGACCTCCCGAGATCCACAAGTGCGGGAGAAGCCTCTCGCTAGAACAAGCGGGAAGGGATCAACACCCGGCGGCAGACAGGAGGCCCCAACCAACGATGTCCGCTAGTGTATTCGAAGATTAGGCGAGCAGGGGAAGCAGAAAGTGGCCTTAGGAGAATCGCCAGGAGAGCGACCTCGAGTCCCTCTAGAAATAGGCGGGAAATGAGGGCAATGGAGGCGGAAGCTAGGGGAGAATCTGACTTCCAACCCTACGTACCTCAGCAAACCACGCAACCGCAGCCCCAAGGCTACGGAGACGAACAGCAAACTCAGCGCATCCCACAATTTCCTCTGGAGACGAACCTTGGGGAAGAATATCCGAGGCCAGCAAGATCGTTTGAAATAGACGACGACGAGAACCTCTCTTTTCGGTAGGAATCGAGAATGCATCTATCCCCCATGAGTTTCACAGTACCCAGATTGCCCTTTTGCAGGCGGGGAAGATCCTCGGACCACGTTAACACGTATAAAATGGAAATGAGCTACTCCGACCTTGAAATGCGAGCTTTTCACCTTAACTTGTCGGGGAGGAGCGAAGCGATAGTATAATAAGCTAGTCGCTAGAAGCATTTCTAGATGGCCGGAGTGAAGAAGACATTTATCAACTACTTCGTCATCGCGAAACACCGCCTCGACCCGGGTCCAACGCCTCCGTGACGTAAGGCAAACTCCAAATGAGCCACTACAAAGCTACATGGGCCGCTTCAACGAAGAAATGCTATTCTGTGAAAGAATAACCGATGCCGAGGCCCTATCTGCTCTAAAGGCTGGGCTAGATATGAACCTCCCGTTTTGGAGAGATGTCCGCAACAAAAACCCAGCGACTTTTGACCAGCTAGTGAAGATGATCACCGAAGAAATAACCAATGAGAACATGATCCTTCACAGAAATCGAGGTGGATTGGAGGCCAACCCTGCGTCTAAGGCGGATACGTCCAAAACCATGGCAGACCCCCTCTCCAACGTAATCCGTGCAGGAGAAACTACCCATCCCACCCGAATGTTGGAATGAGTTATGTGGCCTCTGCACAAGAGGGCCTGCTCCCCCAATATACTGCCCCAGTAGTAATTGGCCCGATGGCTGGACTTTATAATTACGGTATGTCCCCACCCACATATTACGAAACGGGGACGAATGCACCTCCGATGCTTCCTCTTCCCCAAGCGGCCTCCGCAAGTATTGCGCCTCCACAGAAGTTATGGACATAGCACGGACGAATGTCGAGAGGTGGAAGAACTTGCCAATAAAAGGATAACCAACCCGAGGCACGGACGTGGGGCGAACACCGAGCGGGGCGAACACCACGGGCGGAGATCGGGGCCCGATGAAAGAGCGTCGATTGCAATTCCAAGATATGACACCCCAAAGATGGAATAAGAGGCGGCGGGCGGGGAACAATGGGCGGCGCGCAATTCAAAAGCCCGGCTAAGCGGCCTCGATTGGGCGCAACCCGAACCTCGTCTAATCAAGGGTCACGAAAAGGCCCGATTCGAAGATGGACACCATCTACGGGGACCTTATATTGGAGGACGGATCCAAAACGCCTAGAAGAGCTATGCCAAAGAGGCCGAAGGGACCCAAATAACCAACTGCTCTCATCAACGGTACCGGCCGGGGATCAAAAAGGTAGACCCTATCACCTTCACGAGAAGAAGACATAAAGGGCATGCATTACCCTCACCTGCGATGCCCTTGTAGTAAGCGATGGTGGCTTGGTGGCTCGGAGCGGGTTAAGAAGAATGCTCGTGGATAACGGAAGCTCATCGATGTCATCTTCTTAAGCACTTATGAGCAGATAAACGTGGATGTCCCGTTGGAACTGTCGACCGAACCTCTCTACAGATTCACTGGCGATTGCGTAACAAAAAATGGATAGTACACCTCGTCGTTACCATGGGAGAGGAGCCTCTGCGCCACCCACACTTTCATGAAATTTTTGGTGGTAGAGCGAGATGTCGACCACCATGGAGTCTATCTTGACCCGACCGCAGAAGAACTTTGGGCCATAACATCGATTCACCACCTCTGCATGAAATTCCCAACGGAATGAGGCGTGGCAACAATACGAGGCAACCAACCCGAAGCCCGGAAGTGCTACAGGAACGCCTTGAGAAAGGCAGAGAAAAAAGAGGTAAATATGACATTCATAGACGTAGAAATGACGGACGCCTCGGTAAATCACCAGAGGACACCTGGATGGAAGAAGCAATTCCCAGCGAGGACATAGATCCTAGGGTAGCGGGAGTCGACTCTCGAGACTTACGTTAATCGAGGAGCTGGAAAGCTTCGCGGCAGATCTTAATGACCCGACTAGAAGGCTCCAGGTAGGAAAAGATCTCACGAGATGAATCCAAGGAAATCACGAAAAGGTTCATCTATTTGGATGTTTTCGCTTGGAAACACGAGGATATGACCGAGATCGACTCGAGGGAAATATGTCACCACCTCAATCTCGATCCGAAATTTCCATCCCACCGACAAAAACGCAGGCCCCGAACTGAAAGTACGAAGCGCTTGAAAGAAGAGGTAGGAAAGCTGCTCCATAGCGGGTTTCATCTTGAAGCCCACTACCCTAAATGGGTTTCCAATTCGGTCCTAGTCAAAAAGCCCGGTGGAAAAATGAGGATTTGTATTGATTTCTCCAACCTCAACCAGGCCTGTCCTAAATACAACTTACCCTTGCCCCGGATTGACCAACTGGTGGACTCCACCGCTAGACATGAACTTTTAAGCTTCATGGATGTGTATTCAGAATATAACCAAATTCCCATGTATCCGTTGGACAAAGAGCGCACCTCGTTCGTGATCGACAAAGGCCTCTCTTGCTATAAAGTCATGCCCTTTGGCCTAAAAACACCGGGCAACCTACGGAGGCTTGTCAACAAGATGTTCGCGGACCGACTTGGTTTAACGATAGAGGTATATGTGGATGACATGTTGGTTAAGAGTCGAAAGCCGAGGACCATACCCGTCACCGGAGAAGGCGTTCCGGTATTACGTGCATCAGAATGAAGCTTAATCCTTTGAAATGTGCTTTTGGGGTCGCTTGGAAAATTCCTGGGTTACATGGTAAATCGAAAGGGAATAGAGGCAAACCCTGAAAAAATTAAGGCCCTGGTAGAGATGAAATCACCCAGGAAACCAAAACATGTGCAATGCCTCACCGGGAGGATGGTGGCCCTCAGCAGGTTTGTATCTAAAGCCACTGATAAGTGCCTCCCCTTCTTCAAAATATTAAAAGAGGGCAATAGGTTCGAATGGACGGCGAATGTGAGGTTGCATTCCAAGCCTTGAAAGAACACCTCGGCCGGGCTCCCTTATTGTCAAAACCAAGAATCAGAGAGACCCTAATGTTGTACCTAGACGTATCTGCAAAATCTGTTAGCTCGGTACTAATCCGAGAGGAAAAACATCAAATGCCTGTTTACCACGTAAGCAAGGCCCTCGTAGGAGTAGAAACGCGCTACCCAGACATGGAGAAGTTGGCATTATCGCTCGTCACTGCCTCAAGAAAGCTTAGGCCATACTTTTTGTCCCACAGCATTCATGTCCTTACTAACTTTCCTCTGAGGCAAGTTATGCACCGAACACCTCAGGAAGGCTATTGAAGTGGGGTGTTGAACTGAGCTAGTTCATCATCGTCTATAAACCCCGGGCGGCCGTCAAGGGACAAGCCACAGCTGATTTTGTAGCGAAATTCGCCAACACCTCCGATGTGGAAATCCCAATGACATCGGCGCTACCTACATGGCTCTTATTTGTCGGCGGGTCTTGAAGATCCGGGTTCGAGAGCGGAGTGGTTCTCACCGATCCGAAGGCCACAAGTTGAGTTGTGCGATCGATTAAGGTTCAAAGCATCGAACAATGTCACGAAGTACGAGGCCCTATTGTCTGGTTTACACCTAGCCAGGGAGATAAAGGTACAGAGGCTATCAGTTTTGAGCGACTCACAGTTGATAGTTAGCCAAGTGAACGGAAGCTTCACCATGGAAAGGGGGATGGCATCATATCTAAAATTAGTCAAGGACCTCATCCCCTACTTCGATAAATTCGAGCTTCTCCAAGTACCCAGGGCTGACAACGCCAATGCTGACGCTTTAGCTAAGATGGCTAACAGCAAGGATTCGGAGCTACTAAAAATGGTTCCCATTGAACACCTCGTCAGGCCTTCCATCGAAATTGTTGCTGAGGTAATGTAGATCAAGGAGATTTCCACATGGATGGACCCCATCCTTGCCTTTTTGAAAAATCAAATTCTCCCTGAAAATAGGGAGGAGCCTAAGAAGGTGAGAAAGAGAGCGGCACACCGTGCTATCGGATAATGTCTTCTATAAACGAGGCTATTCCTTACCCCTTCTCGGTGCGTCGAGGCCCAACGCAGCGATTATATCCTTAGAGAAATTCACGAGGGGTATGTGGCAATCACACCGAGGGGCGGCTTTAGCACAAAAGGTTCTCAAGCGAGGCTACTTACGCCTACTTTGAAAAGGGACTCTCGATGCATGCCAAGAAATGTGACAAATGCCAATGCTTTGCCACAATTCCTCGACAGCCCCACCATTTGTTTACCATTGTATCTAGTCCTGGCCCTTCGCCAAATGGGGAATAGACTTTATAGGACCTATGCCCAGGGACGGGGCAACGCATGCCATGCCTTAGTCACCATCGACTATTTCACGAAATGGGTGGACGCAGAGCCAATGGCAAAAATCACCGAGGCCAACACATCCAAATTCATATGGAAGAATATCATATGTCGGTTTGGAATTCCTCACTCTCTGGTATCAGATAATGGGAAACAATTCGACAACGGGAAGGTCGGGGAACCTATCACGAGGAGCGGGGATCGCTAAACACTTTTCTAGTCCCCATCACCCTCAGGCCAACAGTCCGGTAGAAGTTGTTAATAAAACCATCAAATATACACTTAAGCGAAAGCTCGAGGCGTCAAAAGGGCATGGGTCGATGAGCTCTCGGATGTTCTCTAGGCAATAAGAACCACAGCCAAAACTCTAACAGGAGAAACCCCCTTTGCTATGGCGTATGGATCCGAGGCTGTGAGCCCAGTGGAAGTGGACGTGCCATCGCCTCGCAGACTGCTCTTCAGCGAAGCCAACAACGAGGACCTCATGAGGGCTGGCTTGGACCTCCTAAAAGAACGAAGGGACGGCTCCCAAGTGAAGTTAGCCTCTTACCAAAGAAAGATGGCCCAATATTTCAATAAGAAAGTGAAGAAGTGGTCTTTCCACCTAGGTGACTTAGTCCTAAAGAGAGTGTTCCAATCCTCCAAAGAGCCAGGGGTCGGAACCTTTGGCCCAAATTGGGAAGGGCCTTATCGAATCAACAAAGAAATACGCCCCCAGCACATATGGCATTGAGGACATGAACGCCAAAGTACAGCCCCACCCATGGAATGTTGAACATTTACGTCGGTATTACCAATAGGTCAGAAAAGAGGTTCGTCATGTTTGACTTCGAATATCTCGTGTTCAAACAACCCAGTTGTACTTAACAAATCCTCTATTTATTATGTCTTCAAGTTATTTGTTTTAAGTTATAGCATCAGAATGACTCGTTCACAATAGAGCAAAAACCAAGCTTATGTGGCCTAAGCGAGGCTCATCGTTTATATGAAATACAAAGGTACTTAGAAATATTTTTCATAAATAATGCGTAGCAAGATAATATGCTTCGAAAACAAAGTTCATTATAAAAAGTTCTATCTATTACAAAAAAAACCTTAATTGTCCTTCTCACCCTCAACATCGGGTGGGGGAAACCTAGCTTCCAAGGACCTAACATCGAAGTCTGGATGTTCGGTTCGGAGCACGATTAGGACTTCACGATGCCCAACTCTGGCGAAATAATCGAGAAAAATTAGTATAGGCATCAATGTTGTGGAAGTTGGCAACGAAATCCGCCTCGGCACTCTCCAACTTCATCCCTAATTCTTCCACTTGGAAGTAAATCCTTATGTCTGCGCCTCGGAGGCCTTATATTCATCCTTCAAACCCTTCACCTCGGTTTGGCGCCTCATTCTCCTCGCGCAAACCAGACATCTCCACCACGAGGGAAGTGTTTTCCGCTTTCAATTTTTGCCTCTCTTCATTGGCCACCCAAGGGCTTCGACGACCGGCGACCGGGCATCATTAGCATTATCCAACTTCTTCGTCGTCGGCAAGAAGACATTGGAGTCGAGACTCCTTCAAATCGGTTTGGAGCTGCTCATGGCGATCGCATGCTCTCAACGCCGCTGAAGGCCGTCCATTGCCTCCTTATGTTCTTCCGCCTTAGAAACATCAGTTTTCCATTTCTTGTACTCTTCCACCTGCTTTGTCGAAACCGACTGGGGGCTGCATCTGCATGCCGACCGCCCTCGCGGTCGCCAGCAAGGCTGGCCTCCATCATATCCTCCACCTTTCCATTGGAGGCAAAGTCCTCCCAATCGAGGAGTGAAGTATTTGTTGAAGGCTGAGCCCCCAAGGCAGGATAAAGGGGAAGGCTACTAACGGCATCTTCCGAAAGACGCCCACCAGATGCCCCAATAAGGTCGCGGAGTTTTTTCTTCGAATCATAATGTGCATCCCCCGCCTGAGGCTTTGAAGGAGGTTGATCCAACACCACTTCTCCAGATGGAGTGACGATGGCGTCCTCACGAGTAGGAGGAGGATTACATAGGGCGTCGTCTGAATCTCAATCACCTTCTTCCTCGAATCAGCAGGAAGTCCGGTACTTGTTAGCTTGGCCCTTGGACGATCACGGGTGGATGTTTTTCTCTTTTTTACCAGAGGCACCTCCGTCTCAGCTGCCTCAGCCACGTCAGCTTTCTCAGCCTCTTCCCGAGCCGCCTTCCGACTAACCTCTTCTATAGTCTTCTTTTGTCAGCCATCCTCCGAAGAGCCAGGTGCTAAGTACCTCGGCCTACTGCTCACCAGTTTCGCCAAAGATGGCCTCGGGCATTTGCCTTGCTCAATATCGGCTATCAAGAAAGGAGAGAAAAACATTAGAAGCAATTTGACAAAAGGTCGCCAAACCTAGGCAAATGCGCTTACCTCTTGAAGCCATTAGTCCAAGCTCGATCAAAAAAGCGATGTCATTTAGAAGAAAATCGTGCCTCCTATTGGCGGAGTAGTGCGGTATATAAATGAAGCACTTCACCGCTTTCGAACTCAACTCGCACCGGAAAGAGCGTCGCAAAGAGATGATGAACGTAAGTAAGGCAAAGAGTCGGGAAAAACCATATCGCACCACCACTCCCCCCATCCTACTCACTTGGCTATTCCGTAAACACTGGGAACATCCAGGTCAAGCTCCAAATCATCGACCACCCTCTGCCAATTCTCCTTTACCCAGAACCAAGACTCCTTCCACTGCTTGATGGAGGAGGGGCATTCAATGACGAGTGGTTTATGGGTCCTCCATGGACAGAAATAGTACCATCCCGGCTCCTCCTCTTTACCTTTCTTCTTCAACATCTTCTTAGGCTGGTACACGGTGCGGAAGACATGTGAGGCATTTCCAAACCAAGCGAATGCCGAAACCACAAGTATAGGCTCCCCACCATCTGGCTCCACCCGTTTGGAGATACCTGGGTGGGAGCTAATCCGTATGCCCTCAAAACCCTCCAAAAATAGGGGTATAGAGGGAGCCGCAAACCAGCAACAAACGCATGAAGATGCAATGCAGTGCATTTCCTCTTCGGAAAGCAGGCTCTTTCATTTGGTCCCGGGAGA
Source organism: Forsythia suspensa (assembly GCA_023638005.1). NCBI lineage: Eukaryota > Viridiplantae > Streptophyta > Magnoliopsida > Lamiales > Oleaceae > Forsythia > Forsythia suspensa. The sequence goes on from CM042668.1 coordinate 14,088,348, forward strand.
ATTAACTCAATGTCACCAGGGACCCCGTATGCCCCTCTTAAAGAGACCAAGTCCGACTCCAACATTATCGACGGGACATCCATCGCTGCCCATCTGATGGGAGTAACGTCGAAATGATTCCTACTATGGGTCGGCATTGAAGTTGACGTGATAGTAAGAACACAAATGCAGGAGGTATCCACTCCTCGAATATGCATCACATCGGCCATAGATGAAGATACGGAGGGTGATGCTTGACTCGCATCGTCGAAGATCCTCTCCTCAACAAGGTTCGTAGACATTACTAGACATAAGAAAAGGATAAATCAAAAAGGGTTTAGGAAAGATGTTTACCTAACACTAGTCCTTCGACGGGAATGCTGCCGGAGAATTAAACACCGGGTAAAAATCGCCTGAATAATGGGAGTTCTTAGAATTCTTCACAAGGATTCTCTCTCAAAATGTCACGCTAGAAGTTAAGATTACAAACAACTGCTATATATATAGACAACGAATGATAAATGTCCGCCGTCGGATCTCACGAAAATCCATCCACACCGTACAAGCTTCTGAAAACATCCAAACCCTACAATCCCAAACAATACCAATGGTCATTCAAGTCGGGGGCCACGACGTCTGCGTGCTACTCACGAGCGCGTCACTTGTTACCTCCTTGGCAAACTCAAAGCCCCCAGAATTAATTACGGAAATCATCATTACCTGCAGCTGTCCTTTCATTGCGTCCGAAGAGATGTACGGTAGGAATCCCAATCATCACATTCCCCGTGGACACGCCATTACTGTTCGATCAGATAGCCTAGTCTGCCCACCTCTCCCACTATGGAACTCGGCTATTCACCTCCTTCCCAACTTGAGACTCGACCATTCGGGCCTCTTCCACTATGGGACTCAGCTATTCAGCCCCATCCCAACTTGGGACTCCGCCATGCGGGCCCCTCCCACTATGGGACTCGACTATTCAGCCCCATCCCAACTTGGGATTCGGCCATTCGGGCCTCTCCTACTATGAGACTCGGCTATTCACCCCCATCCCAACTTGGGACTCAAACTATTCACCCCATCCCAACTTAGGACTCCGCCATGGGCCCCTCCCACTATGTGACTCGGCTATTCACCCCATCCCAACTTGAGACTCGGCTATTCCGCCCCATCCCAACTTGGGACTCGGCTATTCCACCCCATCCCAACTTGGGACTCGGCTATTCGGCTCCTCTCGACTTGGGACTCGGCCATTCAGCGCCTTTCCTACTATGGGACTCGGCTATTCACCCCATCCCAACTTGGGACTCGCCATGCGCGCCCCTCCCACTATGGGACTCGGCTATTCCGCCCCATCCCAACTTGGGACTCGGTTATTCGACTCCTCCCAACTTGGGACTCGGCCATTCGGACCTCTCTCACTATAGGACTCGGCTATTCCATCCCATCCCAACTTGGGACTCCGCCATGCGGGCCCCTCCCACTATGGGACTCGGCTATTCAGCCCCATCCCAACTTGGGACTCGGCTATTCCGCCCCATCCCAACTTGGGACTCAGCTATTTAGCCACATCCCAACTTGGGACTCGGCTATTTAGCCCCATCCCAACTTGGGACTTGGCTATTCAGCTCCTTCCCAACTTGGGACTCGGCCACGCAGGCCTTTTCCACTATGGGATTCGGGCGTCTGTTTGTCAAGCCCTCTCCCGCTCGAGAACCGACGTTTTCAACACCACCACCATACTTGAATCGCCCGAAATATCAAGGCTCGCAACCCATATAAATAAGCGATCCGGGCATGGGACTTAAATCACTATCGCAAAATTTAAAATCACAGGACTCGGCATCCGGATGATGTCCAAGTCCGACATCCCATATGAATGATGATTTCGAACTTGGGGGACTATTGTTACGTACCAATCCCATGGCGATCCATGTGGGCGGGATAATCCCCTCGGGCTCCATGTATAGCGGTCGATCAACACGCTTGGGCCCGGCCCGATCCGAGATTGTTTGGGCCAAGGAGATTATATATCCGAAATTTGTTTAGTAGATGAGGTTATATAACCGAGGCTATTTATGCTGAGGAGCTTGAATGACCAACCCTGGTTGCGTGATGAGGAAGCTTTCTCCACCAAACACGTAATTTAATCTTGAAAAGATTGATGGGGCCGCTGCCGCCGCGACTTCACGATTATAGTCTCTTAGTTTGCGGTTGGAGGTGACTTCCTCATTAATGCTAATGACATGACACCAAAGATGTGACTCAAAAACCCTTCAGATAGAACCACGTGTCTCACATCGAAGGAGACCATTCTTGCAAAATTTGCCTATAAATACTAAGTTTATTTTCACAAGAAAGGGATGTTAAAAATATTACTCTTACGACAAAATATCAAGTCCTCTATACTAATCTTTCTTAAGTCTTAGTAAACACCGTGAAATCATTAGTTAGGGGCCCTCAAGCTATCACCTCCACCATAAGCGTGTCCCTCTTGATTTCTTGATTATACTTTCACCCGTTCCGAGGCTCATTTACGTGGTTGAATAACCACGTGGCAGTCTCAGTAAGAGGGGAAGTACTCGTAAGTAGAGGTAGCGTGGAGTTCCTATTGATAGTCATTTTTAGAGGTCAACATTATTTATTTAAAATTCTCCTTCATTTCGTCTTCTAACACGCGCGTTGAATTCTTATTTAATTCAAAATCTTAAAATGTATATGATTTATATAAATAAAAAATTATATAAGTTGAGTTCATGCACTTTATTTGCTATGATACCGTTTTTACTTAATTTGTGCCTAAAACATTGTCTTTGTATCCAAAAACTAAAAGTTCACATGTTTATGACAAAAACTAAGGGTCCATCGACTTATTTGGTCCACTAATGTCACTTTTAACAAACACTTTATTCATGTTCAAGGTTAACCCCACAATTTTGTTTTTTCTTGACTAAATTATACTTTAAGCCATCAATTGAAGTAACGTTTGGCGGATCAAATCTGATATGACAGTCAATTGAATAAACAATAGTCTATTTTCAAATTTCCAAATTAAGGAGTACATTTTTAATACATTGAACAACTTATAATTCACATTCTCTTTTTTATTAATATTCAATTCAACCAACATCTCATACATACATCTTCAAACAATTTAATGGCGGATCAAAATTGATGTAAAATTTTCACGCGCTTCTATTCAATGACATTCAATTTTATTCAACTTAATACATCTTGTCAAAATCTCACATATCAAATCAAACAAACTATTAATAGATTAAAAGAAACGCGATAATTAATTAATTTTCATAATTATAATAATTAAGAATACATTCTATCCGTTTTTTAATTTTAAAATTGTTCAACAACAACAAACATATAGTGAAAAGATTTTATCAAACAACAAACTAATTTTCACACACTCTTTTTTAATAATATTTAATTTAATTCTATTAAAAATAACATATTAGACGACCCTCCTATCTGTTCTTCAGTGCTACAAACACTCTCAAATATATTATTCTAGAAGAGTTGACTGTCACAAAAGAAATTCGCATTCCAAACGCCTTTGCAATGCCACCCATGAATTAGCATTAGCATTAAATACTCGCATTCCAAACACGCCTTTGCCACCCATGATTAAGCATTAGCATTAAATACTTCAATATGTACTTTAAAACTTTGAAATTTTATAGAATATTATTAATCACATAATCTTTGCTATAGTGTATTTGCAACAATCAGAAACTTCCAAGCGGCAGCGTTTGTGAAGTTCGATTCTGCGGCCATGTTTTGAAGTTCGGATCAGCCTTTTTTTTTTGTCTCTGTTCATGTATTTATGTATGTATGTATATATATGTATCTAAGCACAAAGGATTAAGCAAACAACCTGAATCTACATTTTTTAATCGAAATCTTGCCAAATCTCCATTCCCTTTTTATCTTTCTGTAATCTTTACTGTTTTCAATCTTCTCTACCATTCTGAAAGTAACTTATTTTGGTAAAGCTCTGTATCTTCTAGAATTTTCTTTATATTTGTTTCTGGGCTATTTTGTAAATGTAAATGGCGATCTTGGAGTTGCCGGAGAGTGTAGAAACGACGACGTTGAACACCCACCACAGCCGTGCCGCGAGTACTGTTCGGCGGAGATCTAGTGCCGTGGCAGTGCTGGAGTCCGATTCCAACTCTTTAGAGGCGGTGAATGATAGTGATGGTGATGTTAATAACAACAATGGGATGGGAAATCTGTGTGGAGGAGTGGTGGAATTGGTTCGGGAAAAGCCGAGTGAATCCGGTACTGAAGGGTTGAGTAATGGCAAGGAGGAGGAGAAGGAGCAGGTTTGTACTGGAGGGAGTAATCATGGAATGGCTGCGGCGGCGGTGGCGAAATTCTCGTCCCGGCCATCGGCGCCGGCTCACCGCAGAATCAAAGAGAGTCCTCTCAGCTCCGACGCAATCTTCAAACAGGTTTGCACTGTTTTTCTTGCTAATTACACACACACACACACACAATTGGCCATATTTACATATCTAAACAATTTCTGCTTTGCATTATCAATTTTTGTCACTATTTATTGTTGAATTTCTGAACCTGATAATTTTTGTTTGGTATTTCTTGGGAGTTCATTTATCCCGAAAGTGGAGATTTGTTATCCTTTTTTCTGTGCCAACTAATAAAAATTGAAGTACCTTTCTTCTTATTTGTTGATTAGATGACTAGTGTCATTTTAAGAAGCTCATGAACTTGCTTTTGACTTGTTTCGCGGAATGGCTGGTTATACTAGGTTAGGTATGGACAAAAATTTGTCACTTGGTCTTTTGTAGGTTAGATGGGCCCTTATTTTCTGACATACATTTCATTGCTTTCTGATTATGTAACACTTTTTTTTTTTTTTTTTTTTATCATTATTGGTAGAACATGTGTGGATTTTGGTACTATGAATGGGTTGTCCTTGGTGCTATTTAATAATTTATTTACTTAAAAAAATCTGGTGGCTTTTAGCTTACTGTTCTAGGTAAAGTTTTCCACCAATCACTTGTGGATGAAGAGAGCCAATTTCAAATATGGTGTGGTACATGTCCTTATATAGTGACATACTAACATTATATATAAAACCATGGATTGAAATTCTGCATGCTGGAAATAAAAGTCCATCCATCTATTCCCCATTTAATTTGGTTAGTGGTTTAAGGAATTAGGTTGATGTCTGTTTTAGTGTTTCAGAACACACTGATCATCACTTGGTTATCGAGACTGTTTATTTCACAAACTATCTTGCGGTCCTGAATGCTCATGGAATCATTTGATGTCCCTTTGCTTTCAGAAGATACCATGAAAAAGAAGATTCTATGGCATTAGATGATAAGGAGGGGTAGTTTTGTTGCAATATGTTATATAAGTTAAAAATGTGCTTATGAATTGCCCCTGCTTAAACTGGGGCCGTTGATGTAGTGTAAAAGTAGTAATTTAAGAAATGAGTTTTCTCGAGTGAACATTTGGGGTTCGGTATACTCGGGAACTTATGAAATGTAAAAGGAGTGAGAAAGTGGTTCACGAGAAGTTTCTCATTTTTGCTTTTGTGCTGAGGGAGGTGTGAACTATTTTTTCCTATTGGCTTCTGTTTTTTGGTGATGAGGTGGTTCATCTTGGTGAATCCAATTTCTTTCAAGAATTGGATAGATGGTATGGTTTTCCTAGGTGTGGAAGTTGAGCAATTAAGAAGCAACTCTCTGCATCTCATGGATTCATGTATTCTTGGGAGAAGAATGTATGGCACTTTTGAAAGACCACAACCTTGTACGTTGGAGTTCGAGGAAAATATATATACAATCTCGAATACATATATTAATCACAGACAAATATGCCCCATACACATGCAACATCATCCTTTTTTTAAAAAAAAATCCATGCAAAATCTTTTAATCACAAAATAATTATATTTAAACTGATGGTGATCATATAATTGTAAAATTTATATCCTAGATAATGATAATGTACAACCAGGTTAAATAATGCAATCAAAATGCTGTGATCTCGATTCATTTTGTTTTGGTCATGGCTCTCTAGATATACTGGAGTTACTAAATTATTTCTTCAATTAAGTTGTCATGGAACTTCATAATGTTCAGGACTAATTGGTGTCTTGTGGCAGAGCCATGCAGGCCTCTTCAACCTCTGTATAGTGGTGCTTGTTGCTGTAAATAGCAGACTTATTATTGAAAATTTGATGAAGGTACATATCTTGGTCTTGCATTGCGCCTTTTGATATATGTGAATAGTTAATCTAATCGTCATTAATACTATATGTATCTTTTATTAGTTAGAAGCAGTTGATGTTTACTGCATATTATTATCGGAAGATTTACATGCCTGTTATTAATGTTGGAGCAGTTGAGTTTAAGAGGTAATCTTGTATGTGGTTGCAGTATGGCTGGCTGATCAATTCAGGCTTTTGGTTTAGTTCGACATCACTGAAGGATTGGCCACTTCTAATGTGCTGGTAACCGTATCCTCAACTATTTTAATCCAGTGATGGTGTAAGAAAACAATATATATATATATATATATATATATATATATATATATATATATATATATATATATATATATATATATTATCAATCAATCTTGTCTTTTGTTATGCTAACTCTTCTCGTTCTATTTTGCAGCCTGAGTCTCCCAATTTTCCCGCTTGCTGCATTTCTTGTTGAGAAGTTGGTGCTACAAAAGTATATAGCTGAATGTGTAAGTAAGAGTTACTTCTTCTTCTATCTCATCCTGATTTAGACAGTGTTTGACTACTATCATTACTCAGGGTTTGCTCTTGATAATACTTTCTCAAAAGTTAATGCATGTAAGCATATGACCGTGAACCAACTCAATCATATCCTTATATCAGTCTGCATTGTAAAATTTATTTTTAATTTTTCGCAAAAAAAAAAAAAAGGTATAGGATCTTTACCTGGACCTAAATGGGGGTTGCCCCAGTATATTGACTGAAATAATGTACATATATTTTGCTTACTAGATTTTCTTGTCATCTATAACACTAAAATCGGCATAGGAGTCTGTTCATTGAGTAGATATTTGGGAGATACATGTCACTCGACAACCTGAAAGACAAGCATTACCATCCCATATAGTGTCTTTCTATGATTTATGGTGAGTTTTCATTTGCATCTCTCTTCAATAATGTCATTCTCTGTAAAATCTTCATCTAAGAAGTTTTATTGAAGGTTAGTCTATTGTTATAACTTATAAAAGTTGAGCTGTTGTATATTTAATCATCAAATCTACCAGCTTGAAATTTTTATGGCTATGAGTGCACTGAGAAAGCAGCTTGTAGTTGTGATGTGGGTAGGTTTTGATTAACTTAGATAATTTCAAGTTAAATACTTGGTGAAAGGTAAGAATTCATGGATTTTGAAAAAGTGTAGAGTTTTAACCTATCTCATTTAGCTAAGTTCTCTACTATACATCTTAGAGTAATTTTGCACATCTTATTTGTTCTCTTGCTGTGACGTTGAGTTTTTTTCTATTTTGTTTAGATAGATGAACCATTTTATTTATTTATTTTTGAGGATTTCTTTAAATTTTTTGTTGTCATGCACCAATATTATTTGCACATGGCAGTTCAAATTAGTGATTAAATATCCAGTTTTCATGCAATTTGGTTTTTCCATAACTTTGCATGTTTTGCTCTTTCTTATGATCAGTTGTTACTTAATGGCTCGTGGGAAATAAATTCAAATTTAATTTCACATTGCAGGTTGCTGTCTTTCTTCACGTTATAATAACAACAGCTGAAATCTTGTATCCGGTTTTGGTTATTCTTAGGTTTGTCCTTGACTTCTTTAAATTAGTATCTGCATCTCCTATGTTGTTCGTCACACTTTTTTTTTGGGTCTGGTGAAGATTACCCTCGATAATGGAGACAATTTTTTATTTAGATTCCAGATTTGTGATTGAAATATATCAATTAAATTTTGCAAAAAGATGATGTCTACATATTTAACTCATCGCAAACATACAGCGAAAAAATTGGATGGTAGATTTGAAATATATTACAGCAGTGTCAAGGTGCCCAGCATAAAGATCCTTTTCTTAAACTTAATGTGTTGGGTGAAGAGGTGTTGTGGCAATGTGAGATTGGATGGAGCACTAAATTTATATTCTGTTCTTTTGGCTGCATTAATTTTATGAAGTTATTTTTAGTAATCCATATGACTGCCTTTGATAGTTACCTCTGTTGTCAACACCCAAAAGGTATATGCAAACAACTACAGATAGGGTTGAAAATCATGCAGCGCAAGCCAGCATTCGTAAAGTTGGGTACTGAAAATTTCCTTTTTGTAAGAGGTATCCACAATTTGTAACCAAAGAGGGTGTACAGAACATCACACATTGAAAGGAAAATCATGAATTTAATCTTTTTTTAGTTTGGTTGGTGGGTCTCTTTAGTGAAGTAGGTTGCTAGAAATAAGATTTATTTGGGGATGAAAATATTGGAAACTCATAATAGGTAGGAATCCTTGAGCAAATCTCCAAAAATATCGGTAGGATCTATCTATTTTAAGCAGTTTGTAGTTCCAATTATGATATGATGTTAACAGGTTTGGGATTGCACAGGTGTGATTCTGCTGTTCTGTCGGGTGTCACATTAATGCTCTTTGGTTGCATTGTGTGGTTGAAGTTGGTGTCTTATGCTCATGTAAATTACGACATCAGAGCGCTAGCGAAATCACTTGATAAGGTAAAAGAAAACCATAGTTCTCTTCTTAAGATAATTATTTTTAAATTTTCTCATTTATATGTTTGGCTGAATGAGTCAAAGGAAGATAAAGGAGCATTTGGTCGTAAAGCCCATTTTTCTCAATATATTTTGTGTTTTATTTTCCGTTCAATACCTTGCTGTGTGTTAAAATGAATAGAAAAAGTGGACATGAAGCTAAATTTGTCCATTTCCATTGTTTTTTGTTGAGATACTTGCCATGTTCTGTATCTTCAGCTGTTATTTATTAAAAATAATTTCTGTTACTCTCCCTCTCTCTCATATTTTAGTTTAGTAACAGAAATGCACATACGGATATGCCATTGTAGTTTCTTAAATAAAACTTTCTTTTGAGATGCCAGGGTGAAGAATTGTCTAGTTATTTGAACACGGATGACTCTTACGATGTTAGCTTTAAGCGTTTGGCATACTTCATGGTTGCTCCAACATTGTGTTACCAGGTATGTATGCATGCTTGAGTTTTCAGTCAACCAAGCTGAAGAATTCAATCATCAATAACAAGATTTTATACAAATTCATGAATGCTTACAGCTTCTCTAGACACTTCATAAAATTGGTCTTTACTGTTGTGCTAAGTACTTATACATGAAGTTACATATAGATTCGTAGTTGAATAGATGTGTTGTCCATCTAGCAATATGAGTGCTTGAAACATTCATTGAGACATTGTTAATCTTACACTAGATACCACTGGGCAATCTGGGTGGCCAAAATTCCCAAAAACAGGAATGGTTTTACCTTTTCTATTTTTTAAGCTTTTCAAAAAATGTAAAATATTTATTGTTAGGTAAATTTAATTATAATGCAGGCCACACCCCATTTTTCAAACTTCAAACCCGAAAAGGACTAAACTGGACAAGTTGCGTGTGCTCTCTTTTAAAGAATTGGGTATTTTCTTGAATTGAACTGATGTTTGACCGGACTGAACCGTATGTTGGTCATTTCCACTGTGTAGAACTGGTGGAGACTAAAACTGTTACAATGGAATTGTCTAACACGTGTTTATTGCACATTATTTTCTGGATTGAGAAGTAAATAATTCTCAGTAGCCTTGTACCAGTAATTCATGCTATTTTTGGTCTGTTTTTGTGCTTGTGATTGATGTAAAGGTATTTTAGTTGAACTCATTAATTCTGCTCCGCTTGCTTTAGTCTTTTGCGTTGAATATTTTCTGTTATCACGTAAGAATTGTTATTTGTAGCCAAGCTATCCGCGTACAGCGTGCATTCGGAAGGGTTGGGTGGTACGTCAACTCGTTAAGTTGGTAATATTTACAGGATTCATGGGATTTATCGTAGAACAGGTAATCTCCTTTTTCTTACAAAATCAACTCAGAAAATGGTTTCCTCTATTTCAACGCGAACTTGACTGATATAGCTTATTTCATTGTGCAGTACATAAACCCAATTGTGCGAAATTCTCAACACCCTTTGAAAGGAAACCTTTTGTATGCCATAGAAAGAGTCTTGAAGCTTTCAGTTCCAAATTTATATGTGTGGCTCTGCATGTTTTATTGTTTTTTCCATCTTTGGTATGTTCTTTCTTCCTCAAAGTCGGAATATTTTCTTTTTATGTGTTATCACTTTGTCCTTTGTGTAATGGAACTTGCTTATTTCTGTTTCAAACACCTGACACTTATTTTAAATTTAGAAACTCATTACTGTAACAATGATATACATGCATATGGCTCTTCCTGTCTTGCTTTGGAAGTTTGTTCATTAATATACCACGATATTTGTTGGTATGAAGTTGTTTATATTTATGAAATTGCATGTTAGGTAATACCAAACAAACTTTGGGGCAATTTGGGAACAAGATTGTTGCCTGTTGTGGATGTCCAAGCATTCAATGTGTTGCTGTGTTGTACTGAACACACCTACATGGTGACTAGATATGATGATTCTTGAAATAAATAGGACAGGACGTGGACTTGATGCCACTAGTTAAAATATATTTAAAATATAAATTGTGTAAGAAATATACGACTACATGGTAAGACAAAATGCAAGCACTTAATTATCTAACTTATAACTTGAACCGAAATAGCGAAACTGGTCAAGTAAACATCAAATAGTGCAAAAATAGCCAATTCAGTACCTAAGGGGTTGTACCAAAAGTGAAACTGGTCAACACAAGCACACATCATGATTTGCCAGAGGAACTCAGAGCTCAGCAAATGGAAGAATGGCAGCGATTAAAGGTTACCTAAAAGAAAAAAATTCGAGATTAATCTGTTGCTAGACTATATAAGCAAAAGCAAAGATGGAAACAAATAGGTACTCCAAATGGAAGATAACTTTTGTTCTAATGGCAGAGTTTCATGGAAAGTGGTGGCTAAAATTTTTGGTGAATGTTTAATAGCTAAAGAGAAATCAGTCTTTAATTGAATAATTTTCTTCACAGCCTTTTCTATTCATTGGATAGTTGTTGATCTCATTTTTGAAATACAGTTGCTAGTAAGTGAATACATTTTACTTACCATGATCAGTTTTAAAATTACAGTACAAATGAATATTTGAAATTGATTTGTTCTGCTGTTGTTAGCAATGAAACTGCAACACCAAGAAACATGACCCAAGTAGAGAGGTGTTCTGAACCTGGGGTTGGGTCGTAGACCTAACTGCATTTTGTTCAGTAACTGTCTGTATTAAACAAAATAAGGAAAGTAGCTCATATTGTTACCTTGATCTGGGCAAATACCTCTTGCTAAAATGCTCAAAGCACTCAATTTTTTTGTAAAGGTTTTTGGTTCTTCCCTGCGGAATGGGTATCTTCTGATTTTTTAAGCCTCTCAGAAAAAACGAGAACTATGTTTACGGCTTACTTTTTATCTGTCAATCACATTACTCTGATGTTACTTACACACAGTGCTGTGATATAGGCTGAATATACTTGCTGAACTTCTCCGCTTTGGTGATCGTGAGTTCTACAAAGATTGGTGGAATGCGAAAACAGTTGATGAGGTAGAATTGTAAGCATTTATAAGATATTTTCCTCACATTTTTACAGGCCAATAATTTTGTGTCTGATTAGTGATGCTATTCTTTCATTTTATATATGATTGCTCGACTGTTGCTGCTGTCATCAGTATTGGAGGATGTGGAATATGGTAAGTTAATCTGCCGAGTTTTTTCTGAAAAAAATTGGTTGCAAGATTTTTCTTTTCTTCTCTTTGTTATAATTATGAAGAAAAAAGCTGCACTTGTTTTTCTTTCGGTGCTGGATATGTAATTTTTTCTCAGATTCATAGGTTGCAAAGTGTTAACTTTGACATGATGCAGAAATATGTCTAATTCTCTGTTTGACTTGGTTATTAAGCTACTTCGTTCACCAACATTGATTGTATTCTGCTTGTGATCTATGAATGCTTGTAAGATAGAGCGTTGACATAATATAAAACTGACTTTTTCGTCAGACCTGATTATTGAACTACTTTCTTCAGCAGCTATGAACACAGATATAATCTGATTTTATCTATTAATTTGTGCAATGATGTTACTTCAATTCATTCATTATTAGTCTTTTCCAGCAAGTGATTGGAAAAATGCATGCGTGAAGATAATCTTTTGAGTGTTTCAAGCGTTAAATGGATTTATGGGAACTAAGTTCTGAGATGTGGTGAAGGATTTATACTGATTTATTGATTATTTGAAGTTAATTATATCCTACATTATATGGATTCATCATCATTTGGCTGTAGGTTAGCTAGACACGACACAGCACAGGTACTGGTACCAGAGCTCGATTGACTCTCCAGGGGTTAGGATAAGAAAAAGATAACCAAGATGAAAAAAACTTGGATAAAGAAAAAGGAGAAAGAAGGAGAAGTAACTTCTCCACTTGCGCTGTTCGGTAACTCGTAGAAAAGATTGGGTTTCCAATTATTCATCAAAATTTCTGACACGTCTTCTAAGGTGAGCATGAGAACAGATGATTTGGGGGGTGAGAATCAGAGGATGGGATAATTAAATGGCACTCTTCCCCTTTTGAAAATATGAGTAATTTGTATCCATGGAAAAAGGACGAGTATTAATTCTTGGGAGAATGATGGTGGACCTGGGTTGGGCAAGTGGGTGGTTTTGTGCAGACCATATTGAAGCGTTGGTTGGATTAAATTTTTTTCTGAGTGGGCTGTAACTCCTGAATGCTCCTTATTCTTTTGTAATTGTCATTATTTTATCTTCAATTGGACATTGCTGACTGGAAAGTTCATTAATTGTAGCCTGTTCACAAGTGGATGGTCCGACATATATATTTTCCATGCTTACGGAATGGGATACCAAAGGTAATTTACTTCCACTTTGAAACCTTAAGTTGGTTGTTAGTTAAATAAAATATGTTCTCTAGCTTCCTACCCTGTTATTTCTTTAATATGTGATGGTAATAGATTTGATTTCATTAGACCTTTTAGTAGATAACTCATTGGATTGCGTGCAGTGGCAAGGATGAGTAGCCAACCCTGAATTCGATGGGAAGATTTACTCATTCCATGATATTTTCTCATTCTATTATTTTAACTAAAAATTTGACAAAATCTGTTTTAGTAATGAATTTCAGGGCTGATGCATCTTTCCTGCTTCCGATGTCTTTCTGAAAAATATTAATAGCTAATTTTCCCAGCTCTTTGATCTCTGTTTGAGTCGTAACAGTTAGAATTATTTTGGCTAATTGAGAAGATTGATGTCACCAGTTGGTGAAAGTGCACATCAATTTTTTTTTTTTTGACATATTATAATTAGAGTTTGGATTGTATGAACCCTTTACGATTACAGAAATAATTCGTTTTAGTGTTATTTAACAATAATAAATTAGTTTTGAACTTAGTGACTCATCAATGAGTTTTTACTGTATAATCATACATAAGAGTTTGATCGTTTTGTTTTGTTATTAAATCGCTAAATAATCAAAACCAAAATGGGATCACATCTATCAATTCAAATGTGACCCAAAATAAACGAGTAAAAATTGTCACTTTATGATCCAAGAGATTGTTCTTCACGATATTTTCAGTTTGAAAGAGTTTATAGTTTTGAATTAAAGATTTCAAGTAAATCTTGAGAGGACCAGTCACGATGATGATACTTTGAGCTTAAACTTTTGCAATTACTGCTTCTATAGTTTTACATTAATCACAGTTGTACTCGGTCCTTGGCTCCTTTGGCCACTTTGCCTCTAATGACTTCTATGTGCAATATATAAATTTTTTTGGCAATCTATTTGATCTACTTATCCACTTTTTATGTAGAGAGGTGCTATTTTGATTGCATTCCTTGTATCTGCTATTTTTCATGAGGTATGATGTCTTTTCCCGCTTTCACATCTCATTTCAAGTCTATATTTATACTCTCACATTGTTTTGCCTGAGCTTAGCTTTTTTAAAATGACATCAACTTCTGTTTGTTTACAGTTGTGTATTGCCGTCCCTTGCCACATATACAAGTCTTGGGCATTCATTGGCATTATGTTTCAGGTAATGTCAGTTTTCACTTGCTTATGTGGAATTTAGTTTTTAGTATGATAGTTTATCGCTTATTAATGATATCATAGTTTTAAGATTTAATATCGTTTATGAATTCTGATTTTGCCATTGAACAGGTTCCTCTTGTTATCATAACAAATTACTTGCAAGACAAGTTTCAAAATTCAATGGTAAGTTTTTCCTATACATATCACAGTGTTGAGTTCTTCATTATGTCCTTGTCTATTTTCAGCAGTCTTGTTTTTCTAGTTTGAGTTCTCAAGTTGCATAAATATGCATTATGGTCGGGGAATAGATTTTCTGTTTCAACAAGGGAAGTAGTTTCATTCCGTTAGAAGCAATTTCGCTGAAGTAATCTTATAGTTCTGCTATAATTCTTTCTGCTTAGAAGAATTGAAGACTTGAAGTATAACTTCTTGGAGTATATTCGAACAAGAAGTCTGGCTCTTCATCCATTTATTTCGCCCCTATGGTTTGATTGCATTTTAGTCTAAAAATGAGACTTGTTTTAATCTTTCTCCAGGTGGGCAACATGTTATTCTGGTGCTCTTTCAGCATTCTAGGTCAACCAATGTGTGTACTGCTATATTATCACGACTTGATGAATCGAAAAGCTAGTGCAAAATAATGCCCTGTAACAATTTCACTATACGAGTGAGATTCCCTTGGCGATACAAATTGCAGCAAATGGATTGTACTCTTACTATTTCCTGAAATGTTTTCATACTGGCTTTACCACAGCTTCTTCATCCGCCCTGGCCAAGAGCGAGACATGAACTTAGTTAGGGCATTACAATTTTGATTGAATATGTAACATATTGGCATTGATTAGTTACTTCGACCTGTACATTTTTTATTATGAGGACGTAGTAGTGTATATGATTTATTCATCAACTTTCCTAGTTCATGCTATTTCATTTCGGTAAATTAAGAGCTATAGGAAGTGGTATGTGATCATAGTTTGCAATACTGGAATTTTCTGAGAGTGTGTGCCGATTTTGTTCTGTGTCTCGACTTTGTTATATTGTTGTGGTGTGACGATAGCAATACGAGGACTGGGCAGGGTATGGTATGGGTTCCACCCTAATTCAGATTGAGTTGATATCTTTAATGCCTCATGAAATATAGCCAGCCTTCTGCTTGTATTTTTTCCATTTTTGTAGGTGTTGATGCTGTTATTTGTTTCTTGATAAAGGATTTCAATCGTGTAGGAAATCTCCATTTACTTTATCAAAATTTCTATGTGATGGGCTTGGCTCTCCAATTGTACGGCCTATGTGGGCTGGCCCATTAAGGGTTCTTTTCATTTTTTCTTCTAAGAAATAAAATAATTAAGTAAATCGTTGGGTTATTACCACTACTTATCAATTTTAAAATGAATTTTTTCAGAAATATTTATAATAAATAAAATATTTTTTAAAATACTGTCATATTTTTTAATTCTAAAAATATTGTTTTTATGTTTTTATAACACTTGTTGTTATATTTGTTATTTTAGTTATAATAAATGTGTTACATTTGTTATTAACAAATATAATAAATGTAACAAGTGTTACAAAAATAAAAAACAGGGTTTTTAGAATAAAAAAAAGTTAAATAGTATTTTTTAAATTATTTTATATTTTGTAGCATATGGTGAAATTATCACATTTTAAAATCATTCTAAATCTAACAACTTAACAAATTTATTTTAAAAATACTACATTCTTAAAATTATATCAATTAATAAAATAATAAATTAAAACCAAATATATATCCACAACTTTTCATATTGTTGCTTGAATCTTTGATTATTTGTAAGATAAGTCCTTCATCTTTATAATATCTCTACTTTAGTCCATGTACTTCCTTTTTTATTTCAATTTCACCCTCTTTTATTTGCAATCCAAATCCTTCAACTTTTATATTTTTACAAGTTGATCCTTATATTTAACTTTTATATTAATTTAGTCCTTATAGTATCACTATTTTATATATATGTTACAATTGATATTTTGTATAACTGAATATGTTACATATTATATTATGTCATTTTACATATCATATGTTACATGAATTGATATTCTGTATCACTGATGTTACGTATGTTACAAATGATAAAATCAATAGTTTTATTTGTTAAATTTGGTATTGTGTTACATATCTATATCATATTAATGTTACACAGTATCAATTGGTTTTAAGAGTCCAATATATATATTAATACGAACTTGTTGAAGTTTAGAGTTGGTTTTGCGGTATAGTGCTTTACATTTAGTATCGCGATCTAATCTGATGTTACAAATGATATTGTGTATCATTGTTTCATACAGATGTAACAAATGATATTTTGTATCATTGAGTATGTTACAGATTATATTATGTTATTTTACACATCACATGTTACATGAATTGATATTATGTATCACTGATGTTTCACATCTTAATTTGTAACACAGATTGTTACAAAATATCATTTGTAATATTTGTATCAAACATTGATACAAAATATTATTTATAATATATGTATCAAATAGTGATACTATAAAGGACTAAATTGACATAAAAGTATAAATATGGAGATCAACTTATAAAAATTTAAAATTTGAAGGATTTGGGTTGCAAATAAAAGAGGACGAAATTGAAATGAAAGAGAAAGTATATGGACTAAAGTAAAGATATTATAAAGATGAAAGACTTATCGTGTTTATAATTAAGGACTCAAGCAGCAAATTTATTTTTTCAGTTACCGTATATTATTTAATATAATAAATTAAAATATTAGTTTTTAAAAAAATAGTATTCTTAAAATAAATGAAACAAAAATGTTTTTTTCAAATTATTTTCAAAAAATGGTTTATTTATGTAAAAACCTCTAAATCGTTGGGTGTAGTGACCTTGTTGGCTTGACACATGGTTAGTTTTTAAAGAGGTAGTTATATCACATACTTGATTTTTTAGAAATAATCACAATATTTTAAATATTGTTATTTAATTTTAAAAATATTGTATGTTATTTTATATTTTATATAATATATTAAATTAAAATAGTTTGATAAATATAAAAATTAGTTTTATCAATGTTCTTATAATGTAGCTTTCAAAATTCAAGATGATTTTTAAATTGTAGTCATTTTCTTTTTTTGAATAGAGCCCTAAAACTGCAGGTATCTTTAATATAATTGAATTTTTCTTCATTTCGTAATTGCGAAAATCCTAAAACACATTGAACTCAATCGTCGTCTTTGTCAGCAGCATGAAGTTTAGAAATCGAAGAACAAAAATTGTAGTAATAGATACCCCAAATCGAAGGGATACCCACTTCATAACCAAAGTTGAGTTGTTGATTGTAATGAAGAATAAGGTTATTGTTTGGATATGCCAATCGTCGCTCTTGTATCTCGCTCGAAGTCGAAAAATGTGTCGTTGGCTCAAGAAAACTGGTTTGATTATGAAGATTACAGTCGTCGGCGCATCAAATATTCAACCCAAAACGAATCTCCCAAAAATCAAATGTCTAGTACAATAAAATTAGACAATGGTGGATTTATGTGTTACAATTGATAGTACTATATGTATCATGATGTGACGAATGATCTATTCCCCACTATGGAGAGTAATTATAACCCCCATTAGACACATGTCGAGTATGGGGTTGGACAAATAAAAAGTGTTTAACACTTTTGTCAAACAATTATCCAACCTCCACTAGACACGTGTCCAGTGGGAGTTATAACTACTCCCCACCACTATGGGGAGTAGATCATTCCTCGATGTGACGAATGACAATTGTGGATTTATGTGTTACAATTGATAGTATCATATATATCAACAATCGTAACAATGGTGCTCATGTATGATTTCTGATTCTTGCCATATTATGTCAACTATGATTTTTGACATCTTGCCACAAATGTTATGTATCATAACGTGCTATAACTGTTATTATCATGAGCCTTATTATTTCTAGCTCAATTGTTACAAATGTGAAATTGTTGAGATTTTTCGATCTTGCCATATCATGTTAAATGATTGTACTGTGACAATATGTGACCAATAATATGTAACATGAAGTGATACGTATGTTATGTATCATGAAGTGCTGCAAATATTATTATCATGAGTTTTATTATATGTAGCACGAACTGTTAGAAATGTAATCTTATTGAGATTTTTTATTCTTGACATGTTGCGTTAACTGATTGCATTGATGCTTATAAGTGGTTAATGGTCGAAAAAAAAATTTCTCCAAACAAATATATCAAATTATATTTGGATGATTGAAACAATTATCTCATAATTAAAGATTCTTTGCATTAATTAGCTTTCGGTTATGGTATATAATGTAATGAAAAAAAAAACACGAATCCAGTATATTTGGAATTTATGATACATAAATGTTTTTATTTATTCTTTGTGTAAAATTCTCATTTTTAGACTAATATACCGTGTAAAATATTGTGGGTCATGGTGGTAAACAGAAGTGCCTTGTGGAAACATGTGTTGTGAAGGTATAAAAGCTCTCCGAGACATTAATGTACATATTTAACACATTTTCGGTAGTTTTCATACAATTATTTCCTTGTCACTCGTTGATTTACTTAAAATAATTTAAATGAACTAATTTTGGAAACCAAAAGGATGTTCAAATAAAAGAAATCATAGTTCTAAGCTGTACTGTGTCAATTAAGAATTTCTTCAGATTTCATAATGGGGTCAACCCAGTTCCACTGAGCATGTACACATTTTAGCACAAAATATCTTTTACCCAAAAATTATATGCGACAAGGCTTTCGCATGAAGAATTCACGACTAAATTTCATAACTAAATGACTTTCTGATTTGGAAGTTATTAATTCTTTTTCGACCAGCCTGGTTTTGGGTCGAGGTGAGTGAGGCAATTGCTTTGGACACAAAATCGAAAGGGGCCCATTTTTATAAAAAATAATAATAATAATTGTGATTACTGAAGTTGGTCAAAAAAAAAAAAAATTGTGCAAATATGACATCAAATCAAAAGAGGCACATCTTTATTACTCAAGCCCATGTTTGCTGTTTTTTTTAGTCTTAACTTAACAATTAATTTCTTAAAAGACTTGTAGGTTTTGAATGGTGGAAATTAGGCTCCATATGCTATTTTCCCCCAAAAAAATTGAAAAATACTGTTATTTTTAAAAATTTTGAAAAATACATTGTGCCACTTTTTGTTTTAAAAATGACATTGTGCCACTTTTTGTTTTAAAAATGACATTGTGTCACTTTTTGTTCTAAAATTGACAATTTCAGTATTTATCAAATTCTTTTAATAATTGAAGTATCATGTATACAATTTAGTGTTAAATTAATAAGTTTAATATTATATTATAATATCAAAACCTATACAAAAGCAAAACGCATGAATATCATCATTATTTTGAATAGAAAAATCAATATGTATAAATAAGTGACATTGCGTCACTTTTTGTTCTAAAAGTACAATTTTAGTATTCATTAAATTCTTTTAATGGTTGAAGTATCATGAATACAATTTAGTTTTAAATTATATGTTTTTCATTCCATTATAATGTCGGGACCTATACAAAAGCGAAGCCTTGCGAGAATGTCGACACCATTTTGAATAGAAAACCAATATGTATGAATAAGTGACACTGTGTCACTTTTGTTATAAAAGTGACATAGTGTGTCACTTTTTGTTCTAAAAGTGACAATTTCAGTATTCATCAAATTCTTTTAATGGTTGAAATATCATGTATACAAGTTTATTGATAAATGATAGATTTTACATTCCATTAAAATGTTAGGACCTATACAAAAGCAAAGCGTAGGAATGTCAACACTATTTTAAATAGAAAAATCAATATGTATGAATAAGTGACATTGTGTCATTTTTGTTATAAAAGTGACATTATGTGTCACTTTTTGTTCTAAAAGTGACAATTTCAAGATTCATCAAATTTTTTAATGATTGAAATATCATGTATACAATTTTAGTATTAACTCATAAGTTTTACATTCCATCAAAATGTCGGTCCGAGACCTATACAAAAGCGAAGTGTAGGAATGTCAACACTATTTTGAATAGAAAGACCAATATGTATGAATAAGTGACATTGTATCAATTTTTGTTCTAAAATTGACACTTTTTGTTCTAAAAGTGATAATTTTAGTATTCATAAAATTCACTTAATGGTTAAAATACCGTATATACAATTTAATGTTAAATGATAAGTTTTACATTCTATTATAATGTCAGAACATATACAAAAGCAAATCGTAGAAATGTCAACACTATTTTGAATAGAAAAATCAATATGTATGAATAAGGGACATTGTGTCACTTTTTGTTATAAAAGTGACATAGTGTGTCACTTTTTGTTCTAAAAGTGACAATTTCAGTATTCATCAAACTCGTTTAATGGTTGAAGTATCATGTATACAATTTAGTTTTAAATGATAATTTTTACATGCCATTATAATGTCAGGATCTATACAAAAGCAAAGCGCAAGTATGTCAATACCATTTTCAATAGAAAAAACAATATGTATGAATAAGTGATACTTTCGACATAAAAAATTAAAAAAAAATCATAATCTTGCAACTTTTTTTTTTATGGCTTCTTCTTTAAATGTACTGGAATTTGACACGATCTTCGATTGTGGCCATACTTCCCACATCTACTCCATAATTCACAACAAATATAAAGTTAAATCCAGAAATTAAATCAACCATAGAAAATATTTTGATTCAAATTTTTTATTTCACTTGTACACATTGTTACGTCACTTTTTGATAAAAAAGTGACATAGCATGTCACTTTCTTTCCAAAGTCTCGATTCATATTTAAAACAAAAAATGATACATTACTGTTTGATCATCCTCAATAATTCATGTCACTCCATAATTCACAACAAATATCAAATTAAATCCAGAAATTAAATCAACCACCGAAAAGATTTTGATTCAAATTTGTTATGTCACTTGTATACATTGTTATGTTAATTTTTAAGTAAAAAGTGACAGAACATGCTTTTCTTTCCAAAGCCTCGATTCATATTCAAGATAACAAAAATGATACATTAATGTTTGATCATCCTCAATAATTCATGTCACTCCATAATTCACAACAAATATCAAATTAAATTCAAAAATTAAATCAACTACATAGAAGATTTTGATTCAAATTTGTTAGGTCACTTGTATACATTGTTATGTCACTTTTTGATCAAAAAGTGACAAAACATGTCACTTTTATTTCCAAAGCCTCGATTCATATTTAAGAAAAAAAAGCGATACATTAATATTTGATCATCTTCAATAATTTATGTCACTCCATAATGTATGTAAAAATATGAGAGAAAATATATGTGGAGAAATAATTCTCTGTATTGATTCAATTGAATAAATAATTATTACAAGAGTACAATGTATATATACTAGCAAGAAGGGAATTTACCTAAATATAGAAATATTACATATATGATATCTTACTATAAATACAATTATACCAACAAGGTAAATATCAAATATGGTAAGTGAATATTTGTTAATACTCGCCCTCAAGTTGGAGCATGTATGTCAAAAGTGCCCAACTTGTGAGTGAGACTGTGAAATGCCTCCTTGCCTAGTGCTTTAGTAAATAAATATGTGATCTGATTATTGCTTGGGACATAGGCAATCTTGATCTCTCCCTTAACGATTCGTTCACGAACAATATGACAATCTATTTCAATGTGCTTTGTCCTCTCATGATATACTGGATTAGCCGCGATATGTATTGCTGCTTGATTGTCACAATATAAGGTTGCTGCTTGTGGGTGATCCACACATAAGTCTGTCAGCAACTGTCTCAACCACGTAAGCTCACAAGTAATGGAAGCCATTGCCTATATTCTCGCCTGCAATGAAGATATGGACACGATCGTTTGCTTCTTGCTTCTCCATGATATAAGTGCCTTTTCCAAGAATACACAATATCCCGTGAATCGGCCGTGGCAGTAGTAATATCTCCACTTTCAATCGCATCACAAAATCCTGCTAGCTGCAATTTTCCACTTGATGGGAAATATAATCCTCGTCCTGGTGTTCCTTTCAAGTATCGGAGCAATCGGTGAACTACATCAAGATGGGGTTGTCTAGGTGCCTGCATGAATCGATCGAGTGTATTGACCGAATATGAAATTTTCGGTCTAGTAATGCTTAGATAAATGAGCTTCCCTACCAACCGTCGATAATATGTGGGATCTTTCAACAATTTTCCATCTGTCGAATTAAGTTTTGATGACTGCTCCATGGGAAATGCTGTAGGTTTTGCTCCAAGTAATCCGGCCTCTTGAAGAATGTCGAGAGTATACTTTCTTTGATTTATCGAGATCCCTGATCTTGAGCTAGCAATTTCTACTCTAAGAAAGTATTTTAATGTGCTAAGGTCATTCAACTTGAATTGAGATGCAAGAAACGTCTTCGTGGAAGAAGACAATTGGCTTGGGAAGGCAGAGTAACGATCTATATTACCTTTCACAAAAACCACAAATACATCATACCACCAGTGGATCCACCAACCTTTGGCATAAACGTCTTGGGCACCATTCCGCCTCACCTCTTCAATTCCTAGCACAAAGTATTTCAGATATTAGTTTTGATTCCCACGATGTTTGTGATGTTTGTCATTTGGCTAAACAATCTAGACTACCCTTTAAGGTTAGTCAAATTTCTAGCAATAAACCATTTGATCTAATTCATTGTGATATTTGGGGACCTCATAGGATTTATTCTTATTCTGGTGCTAGATATTTCCTTACAATTGTTGATGACTTTTCTCGTTATACTTGGGTACACCTCATGTGTCACAAATCTGAAACTCAAAGCATAATTAAGAATTTCTTTGCTTGGATTAAAACACAACACAACCTGACTATAAAAGTCCTAAGATCTGATAATGGCCAAGAGTTTTTATCCTTGCAAGCATTTTTAGATCAAAATGGTACCAATTTTCATAGGTCATGTCCCTATACCCCTCAACAAAATGAAGTGGTAGAGAGAAAACACTGCCACCTTCTTAATGTGGCCCGTGCCATTCGATTTCAAGCTAACCTTCTATTAAAATTTTGGGAGGAACATATCAAAACGGCTTGTTATCTTATCAACCGGATACCTTCTCCATTGCTTTCACACAAAACACCTTACGAAAGATTACACTAGAAATTACCACCTTATTCCCATTTGCGTGTCTATGGTTGCCTATGTTTTGCCACCAACCTTAAATCCAACCATAAATTTGACACACGGGCCAGACGGTGTGTGTTTCTTGAATACTCCTTAGGACAAAAAGGATACCTTTTATATGACCTTACCGATAGAAAACTAGTGGTGTCCCAGGACGTCGTGTTTCATGAAACTATATTTCCATACGCCTCCCAACCAAATGACGACACCAACTCCATCCCATTACCACAATCCATGCCTCTGGATGTTGAAATGCCCCATTTACCTTACCTTGAGGACCAACAAATAGCAGAAACTGATTCCTTGCCTGAAGGTCCCGCACACTGTTCAAACGGTTTCTCATCCATTTTAACAGAGAGTTCAAACGGTCGACCGTATGGTCAGCCGGTTCCCTCATCCGTTTCTACAGAGAGTTCAAACGGTCGACCGTCTCCACATACCGGTCGTATGGTTGAGCAGTTTTCTCCACCTTCACCTGACACACAGCCAGACCAACCTCCTGTTGTACTCAATGACCAAATTCGATGTTCCACAAGATCAATTCAAACCCCAATTCACCTGAAAGATTACTATATCAATCATGCTCTGCCTACTCAAACCAGGTCTCTTCTGGTCAAGTCCAGCACTCAACATCCTATATCAAGGTATGTGTCATATAGTAATCTTTCTTCTGTTCATCGTGCTTTTACATACAATGTTTCTCATATTGTTGAGCCAGCAACATTTGAGACAGCATGTCAGGATCCTAAGTGGGTAGTCATGAATGATGAAATTCGTGACTTGGAAGAAAACAACACTTGGTCCCTTGTCCCACTTCCTCCGGGTTCTCATCCTATTGGTTGTAAGTGGGTGTTTAAGGTCAAATGTAATTACGGACGGTACAGTTGAACGTTACAAAGCACGGCTGGTGGCAAAGGGGTTTACACAACGAGAAGGATTGATTATAATGAAACTTTCGCTCTAGTTGCAAAGTTAACAACAATTAGATGCTTACTTGTTGTCGCCTCTATTCGCAACTGGACGCTTCATCAAATGGATGTACACAATGCATTTCTTCATGGTGCCCTTGTTGAGGAAGTCTATATGACTCCACCACCTAGATTTCGTCGACGGGGGAGACACCAGTTGTATGTCGACTTCATAAATCTCTTTATGGATTGAAACAGGCATCTTGTTCTTGGTTTCAAAAATTTGTATCTGCTGTTATTCAGTTTGGGTTCAAACAGTCACATGTAGATTATTCACTCTTTACCAAGGTTAGTGGTGATTCATTTACAGCTGTTCTATTATATGTGGATGATATGATTGTCATATGAAACGATAAAGAAGCGATTTCTTTCACGAAGACGTTTCTTGCATCTCAATTCAAGTTGAAGGACCTTGGCACATTAAAATACTTTCTTGGAGTAGAAATTGCTTGCTCGAGATCTGGGATCTCGATAAATCAAAGGAAGTATACTCTCGACATTCTTCAAGAGGTCGTATTACTTGGAGCAAAACCTACAGCATTTCCCATGGAGCAGTCATCAATTTAATTTGACAGATGAAAAATTGTTGAAAGATCCCACATATTATCGACGGTTGGTAGGGAAGCTCATTTATCTCACCATTACTAGACTGAAAATCTCATATTCGATCAATACACTCAGTCAGTTTATGCAGGCACCTAGACAACCCCATTTTGATGCGGTTCACCGATTGCTCTGATACTTGAAAGGAGCACCAGGACAAGGATTATATTTCCCATCAAGTGGAAAATTGAAGCTAGCAGGATTTTGTGATGCAGATTGGGCTGGAGATATTACTACACGACGGTCAGTTACGAGATATTGTGTATTTTTAGGAAAGGCACTTATATCATGGAGAAGCAAGAAGCAAACGATTGTGTCCAAATCTTCAATGACGGCGAATATAAGGCAATGGCTTCCATTACTTGTGAGCTTACGTGGTTGAGACGATTCTTGACACACTTATGTGGATCACCCATAAGCGACAACCTTATATTGTGACAATCAAACAGTAATACATATCGCGGCTAATCCAGTATATCATGAGAGGACAAAGCATATTGAAATAGATTGTCATATTATTTGTGAACGAATCGTTAAGGGAGAGATCGAGACTGCCTCTGTCCCAAGCAATAATCAGATCGCAGATTTATTTACTAAAGCACTAGGCAATGAGGCATTTCACAGTCTCACTCGCAAGTTGGGCACTTTTGACATACATGCTCCAACTTGAGGGGGAGTATTAACAAATATTCACTTACCATATTTGATATTTACCTTGTTGGTATAATTGTATTTATAGTAAGATATCATGTATGTGATATTTCTATATTTAGGTAGATTCCCTTCTCGCTAGTATATATATATTGTACTCTTGTAATATTCAATTATTCATTCAATTGAATCAACACAGAGAATTATTTCTCTACACATATACAGAGAATTATTTCTCCACATATTTTCTCTCATGGCAACGATCATCCCGGCCTAATCCTTGTTTCTAAACCACTTGATGGAAACAATTATGGGCAATGGAGTAGGGCTATGAGAAGTGCCCTCATTGCCAAGAATAAAATTGGCTTCGTTGATAGAAAGATCAAAGTGCCAGAAGCAGAAGATGATAAGTATTCTACTTGGGAACAGGTAATCACATGGTACTATCATGGATACTTAACTCAAGACATCCATATATTCTTTGAAAGTATTATATACTCCGAATCGCTTACGTAAGTATGGAACGACCTACGAGATCGATTTTCTCAAAGTAATGACGCGTGAATATATCATATTCGCCAAGAAATTGCTGAGCATCGACAAGGAAATCAATCGGTGTCAGCTTATTACACCAAATTAAAAGGACTATGGGATGAATTGGGTTCTTATCACAACCCAATTGGATGCACTTGTGGGAATCTTAAGGCACTAGCTGCAAGGGATGAGAAAGAGAAGACCATGCAATTCCTGATGGAGTTGAATGATTCTTATTCGACAGTTCGTGGAAACATACTTATGATGAGCTCATTCCCAGATACCAGGAAAGTACATACTATTCTAATGCAACATGAAAGACAAGTTGAAGTTGCAACAGATCGTGAAGGGCAACATTCAATCAATTGGGAGAAATCAAACCGTAAAAAGTGACAATCGGCCCAACCGGTCGACCGGTTCATCCTACCGGGTCATTGTTTCGACTTTAAACCGATGAAGAAGTGTGCCCACTATGGGATGACTAGCCATGTTGTTGATACCGCTATTTTATCCATGGCTTCCTCTATGGCACGGGTTTCATGGGAAGGACGTGAAGCCACAAAACAAACGCTTCATGCCGTCGCTTCTACACCGACCCAAAGGAAGGAAAAATCCTCACAACCAAGGAATACGAGCAGATCATAATACTTCTAAAGGCAAGACGGGTAATGATAAGTCTCATATTAATACATCAGGTATCAATTCCTCTAATACCTCTTTGAGTAATTTATGGATTATTGATAGCGGGGCCACTGACCATGTGACGAAGGATGGGATCGTTGAGAATAAATCCATGCCAAAGCACAAAACTGTTCAATTATCGGATGAGGGTCATGCCCTTATTAAATCTATTGGTGTTGTGAACTTAGGGAATAATATGACTGTTGATGATGTGCTTTATGTTCCTAACTTCAAAGTTAATTTGTTATCTATCAGTAAACTTACTAGAAAGTTAGGTTGCTCTGATACCATGTAAAAATATGAGAGAAAATATATGTGGAGAAATAATTCTCTGTATTGATTCAATTGAATAAATAATTATTACAAGAGTACAATATATATATATACTAACAAGAAGGGAATCTACCTAAATATAGAAATATTATATATATGATATCTTACTATAAATACAATTATACCAACAAGGTAAATATCAAATATGGTAAGTGAATATTTGTTAATAATTTATACCAAATATGAAATTAAATCTAGAAATTAAATCAACCACAAAAAAGATTTTGATTCAAATTTGTTATATCACTTGTATACATTGTTATTTCACTTTTTAAGCAAAAAGTGACTTAGCATGTCACTTTTCTTTTTCAAAGCCTCGATTCATATTCAAGAAAAAAAAGATACATTAATATTTGATCATTTTCAATAATTCATGTCACTCCATAATTCACAACAAATATCAAGTTAAATCCAGAAATTAAATCAACCACAGCGAAGATTTTGATGCACATTTGTTATGTCACTTGTATACATTGTTATGTCACTTTTTAAGCAAAAGTGACATATCATGTCACTTTTAAGCAAAAAACTATTTTCATATTGATATTTTTACAAACACATTTTATGCATCCTCGTAATTGGTGATTGATATTCACAAACATGTTTAGAAGACTTTACTCATTACCATTGATTTATAATGAAGAGAATGAAGAAGGATATTTCTAGATTGAAATCGGAATATGAGATAATTTAATTCAAAACCATTTGTATGCACTTACTAAGCATGTTATTGGATATCTTAAAACAAAAATCAGAAAATTATGTAATTCAAAAAGAAACTATGAAGAAGAAATAAAATTTAACATATTACTTGAGAATTTTGGATTTTGAGTTTTGATTTTGTATTAAATTAGAGAAGAAACAACGAGAAATTCGTATCATAATCTAGAAGATATCCGTTTTTATTATGAATTTAGATTTGTAAAAAAATTTAGCCAAGATGTTTTCGGTTTGATTATGGAATTGGAATTAGAATTGATTTAGTTTTGAGCGTATTACGTATGGTTGTAATGTGTAAAATAATTTTAGGATGATTTTTTTAAAAGTCCTCAATTTTATAGGTATTTGTGTAATTTTTCCTTTTGAATATATACTACAATTTGGGAGTCCATTATAGACCTAATTTATAGAATTAGTTCCAAAAATTACAGAACCAACCCTATTTGTGACCGTCCATGCAAAATATGCTACATGCAAGAATAGCACTCAAAATCTCAAACAACTTAATCACGATATGCAAACAAATTAAGGTTAGTCACTGTATCTTCAGACATTCCATTAAACATAACAAGAATCAAAGGCTAATCAAGCATATCAAATCAACTTTAAGCTTGTTCATAATCGGATGGTCCGACACATATATTTTGCATGCTTACGGAATGAGATACCAATAGTAATTTACTTGCACTTTGAAACATTATGCTGTTATTTATTTTATACTAGCTAAGAATACTTGCGTTGCATGTGATTTTATAATAATTTTGTGATCTTTTGTAATATCATCGATGAATATAACTCCTATAAAAAATTCCTTTTCAATTATAATTGATCCATGGGTATGAACAACTAAGGAATAACAATAAAGTTTCTTAATAAAACAGGTGGTTTCTTAAAAAGTACATAGCTTACATGAATGCTGACGCGACATGTTACTGCTAATACTCTTTTAATTATATTTTGAAACACATATATATATATAATGACATATCAAGAAAATGCTATTTTCTTTTATGAAAATTAGTATCAAATTCTAAATATATGAAATATAGTAGGTAGAACACAATTTTTTATTCATTTTCTATATTTATATCATTTTAGAAGGCACGCGGAAATTTTTTTTAGCCTTTTTTAAGCAATTATTTCTCAGAAAAAAGAATCCTAAAAGTCTTTAACATATAATAAAAAAGAACTTTTTTGTGCAATATTTTCACTAAAACATTGATCAAGACATTCAGTTTTAATGCACCCATGAGCTAATGCTTTTTTTTTGTCCGCATCATGCATTTTCCCCCCTCAATTCCATCTAAAATAATAATAAATCTCAAAATTCAAAATAATCAGATACTTAGAAAATCTCTTTCTTGATAAATTCATGATTTTAACTCATCACGTAAAACTAACTTATTATGCGACATTTATGTTCACCTTATCCATGTCACGACTCGGTTTATTCAAGTTATGTAAGATACGTGTTAATACTCTTCCTCACCGGTGCGGCTTGAGAAAGGTAGAGTAACATCAATACTTCTTGTTCTAACTCATTCTTCTTCAATAAATATATATTTAATTGCTTATAAGATGACATAAAATATCATTTGAGCTTAAATTCCTTTGCTATCAAGACTACTACAATAATTAATATTTTCACTTCAAACAAACATTCTAATCAAGAAAAAAGAATCAAGGATGGCAAAAAAAACTAGCCCCTTGACCCATTTCTCGCCCGAATTATCTGAATATGTCTTGAATATTTTTATTTTATTTTTTATTTTTATATTTTAAAATTTAAATCTTATTTAAAAAATAAAAATTAATATTAAAAATTAATTAATTAATTAATTAAACGGGATAATAAATGAGGATTTTTAATCCCCGCCCCGACTCCTAAAAATCTCTGACGGGGCGGGGATGATAATGGATGCCCTAGCCCCGTCCCATCCTATTGTCATTCCTAAAATAGATATAGAAATCAAAATTTAAATAAATATTAACATCATATTCTCAAAATCAGTGAATCATTCGTGGAAAATTAACATATCCACTATCAAGCTAATCAAATATTAAAAACTATCGCCCCTAGGGGCATAGGCGAGTTGGTAAGACCTGAGGTGACGTGGGGAGAAATCCTCCGGCAACGCATGTTTGATTCCCGTGTGGGACAGATTTTCACTGAAATATTGTGGGGGTCTGTCTTGGAGGTTGGCCTGTTGGCTCTCTTCCTCAGGTCCCTACCACTCGTGCACATCCCTCGATTTACAACCCGCCTGGTCAAGGGACCTCTGACACAGGCGGGGAGCTTCACCTTCGAGACTTTTCCCTTATTAGAGAAAATATTAAAAACTGTCCCTGTGAAAGGAAAAAAACAATTTCCGGCGTAATTAATAATAAGAAAGTTGAAATGCAAAGACGAATTCTTTTATTTTTGTTATGTTGAACAATGAATTTGTTTAATTTCTCATGCATGATAAGATTGATTCTTAGAGTATTTATAGTTAATGATAATAATTGCAATATATTAAAAATCTTATTAGCATTATATTTTATTTATTTATTTTCATTAATTACAATATATAATAGAATTTAAAGGGGCAATCCACTTTAAATGCAATATTTATTTGATATTAAATAATTTAAATTAAAGTCAAAATAAATAATACTAATTGAATGACTATTTTAGGAATCATAAGTTCTTTACGGGCAGTATCGTCTAGAAATGTTTCTCTCATATTGTGACTTTTATATGTAGTATATATTTATTTGTAATAGATTTGATTTCATTAGACCTTTCAGCAATATCTCGGTGGATTGCATGGAGTGGCAATGAATCATATAGCTAATCCTAAATTTATTGAGAATATGGTTTCGCTGGTTGTTATAGGAACTTATTCAGAGATTTACTCATTCCATGATATTTTCTCATTCTATTATTTTAACTAACTTTGGAAAAGTCTATTTCAGGGGTCGATCAATATTTCCGGCCTCTAATTTGATTCTTACTGATAAAAATTAATAGTTATTTTTCCAGCTATGGTATGTGTTTGAATCATAACAGTCAAAGTTGTTTTGGCTAATTGAGAAGATTGATTTCACCAGTTGGTTAGAGGCTATTCAAATAACTTGGGTGTCTCACGAAAAAACTTTTGAGGGGACTTTTCTGAGAATAATAATAATAAAAAAATTAATCGAGCAAATTATGATTGACGAAAATTTTGTCGATAATGACCGATGATATATATTAACATTGGAAATTTTGAAGGATGAAATATGTACGTGATTTGAATGTAATCATCGACATCGATACTTTTAGTGATCACCGACACATCCGTTAGTAATTATTAAAGACAATAAATTTCGATGAGTCTCAATTCTTTTCTTAGCTCGAACGGTCTAGTGCGGAAGTCTTTCTCTTGCGTTCTATAGCACGACTTAGTCCACCATCTTACAGTAAATTGTAAATTCTTGACTAATAGGTAAACAAGTCTTTGAGTTTACTCTTTTTACTTTATTATCTCAAAATTTCCTTTTGCTTCTTAAACTTAATCTTAAGCATTTCAAACTTAAATTTTAACTTTCACACAACCAATTTCTATGATAGACAACTTGCCCCTGAACGCCCAGCCAAGTAAATAACACTAAATTAGACATAAAAACCTCTAAATTTTATACCACATACTCCTAATTCATTCATCTTTAACATGTCAAAATCTTATAGTTTTTCAAGTACAACAAGGATTTCATATAGATGAGCAGAGTGCGTAGCAAACAGAATTCAAAATTGCAACTCAGCACTATAATTCAAATTATATTTGACACATCAAACGACCTTACAAAATTATAAAAATTTGATGAACTACTAATAATATATCATACTAAATAATAGTAAAATTTGAGAATGTAACTATTACTGATAAGTCTCCAAATTGACTTATAAATCAAGCAAGATAGATTTTCCTGCAAAATTGTCCATCGTCATCAAAATGTGCATATTTGGCTCTACAATAACCTAAGTGAAGTAATTCTAAATCTCGGGGCAGGAAAATGACCCGGCTTTCAATCCCAACTGATTTCATCCAAAATTATAAATACACAATTATGGGCATCCGTTTGAAATTGGACTTGCTCACTGAAAATTGTGGACAACACTACTCAAACAATCTAAATTTACTTCAAACAATTTTTGACAGCTTGAAATTTAATTTTTACTTAAATACCCATAAAAGAAGGGTTAAATACATGAACATGAGTAGGCAATTCATAAATGAACAAGGAAAATTCTACTTGTACACCCCCGGTTACCGCATTGTTGACCGCATGTGGATAATGACAAAACTGCCCCCTCAATTAATTTGAAGGCAAACACTTCATATATACCAATTATGATAGAATTCTCACACACACACACACACACACACACACACACACACACACACACACACACATATATATATATATATATATATATCGCTCTAAGTGAGAGAGAGAGAGAGAGAGAGAGCCATTCTCACTTCCAGTTTTTTCAAGTGCCGAAAATTGCTGAGAAATTACCCACCATCATAGAAGCTTCAAACCCACCGACAAAAAGTTGTGTTTACGGCGACGTTCACGTTTTTCCAGATGTGGTGTTGATCGAGCATCACTGTTGGAGGGAGGTCACGTTGAAGAATGACTTTTCGCGTTTCCAGATCTGGTGATCGACCTATATTTAGGCCGGAGCATCTCTGTTGGCCGGAGGTTCGCGTTGAAATTTCAAATGAGAATGGGAATAATGGTGGTAACAATTCAAATGCAAATAGTAATTCTACAGTTGGGAATTCAAAAGGGCAAGAAGAAGGGTCTGCCAGCCAAAAATTTAATCGCAGAGAGGCGACGGAGGAAGAAGCTCAATGACAGGCTTTATATGCTTAGGTCTGTTGTACCCAAAATTAGTAAGTATACACACATTTCAGGTTTCATGTTTTTCAGTTCGTTTTGTTTTTACTCAGTTCTTGATTGCCTTTGTTTGGTGAAATTTTAGCTTGCAATATTTAGGATAAAGATTTGTGCAGACATATAAATGGCTTTCTCATTTTGTATGAAGTCATTTCTATGTATGTATCATTGCTTTTGCCCGATTAATTCAGCAATTGAAATGCCCTGTATAAGGTTGATTTTTTCAGCCCCGAGAAAATGCATAGGCATGAGGAAATTGGGGGATTCAGTACTGGATAGCCTTTCTGCTAACTCATTTAAATAGCTGATAAAAATATTTTTCTTGTTCAATCTAGTGCAGTTTTCTATGGTAAATGAATGTTTTAATTACTTGACAAGAAGCCTAGTTGGTAAATTAGAATTATTTGTTTGGTTAATTGAGTTGTGGGTGATATTGTCTTTATTTTCATAGATGGACAGAGCTTCGATACTCGGGGATGCCATAGATTATTTAAAAGAGCTGCAACGTATAAATTATATCCACAATGAACTCGAAGCTACACTACGAGGATCGGTGATGCCACCTTCTATGAACCTCCGGCCAAAGAGATAAATGAAGACTTGTATGTTCAAAATGTTAGCTAGTTTATTGGAGGAAAAAGATGTCAAGATTTCGCTCTCCGCAAGGGCCGAGGAAATGGACACGAGTTAGATAGTTAGATTCATTTGTGTTGTAATTGTACCAGTACTATTTGGGTTTAAGTCTAGATTTTGTTGTAATCCATCATTCGAACTATTTGTTTGCTCTGAAATCACAAAGTTTGGAAATGTTAGACATTCGAATTTCATACACTTACAACATAAACGTATAATACATGATCATGAATGAAGTTTAAAATGTTTTGCATTAAATAAACTGGACATATAAATTGTCCATTGTACTAATGGTGAGATAAGTGAAATTTTGGATTTGTTAACAAATTGCTTGACATTTGTTCTTCGAGTTGTCCAACTTGAGGATACATTGAATTCAATTGTTGACTCGATTCATAAGTTAGTACCAAGTTTATTCCATAACCTGGTAGCCATGGTTGATATTGAGCAGCTTGCGAT
Source organism: Forsythia suspensa (assembly GCA_023638005.1). Taxonomy (NCBI): domain Eukaryota; kingdom Viridiplantae; phylum Streptophyta; class Magnoliopsida; order Lamiales; family Oleaceae; genus Forsythia; species Forsythia suspensa. Next base: position 14,122,313 of record CM042668.1, read on the forward strand.
AAGTCAAGTATTTATCATCAACTACAAACATATTCATATTTACTGTCGCGTTTTTGGAAAGTGAAACGAAATTTCCTATATAAAAATATCGAAAATAATAACTTCCATAAGATATGTAACACAAAAAAAAAAAAAATGTTTGCGACTATGGCAAATATATAATAACTATAAAGTATATAACACAAAAATATGGTAAAAAATTGAACTTCCAAAAAAGAACAAAAATTACATTTTTGACATAGTAGTGGACAACTTGGAAAGAAAATAAAACTTCAAGAGAGAATATGGAAGGAAAAATGTCGTCGGAATGTTGCCGAAAATGATGAACTCAAGAGAATACATGGAAGAAAGGAAGACGTGACCAAACCAATTTTTTTTTTGGCTGAAAATGTAGTCCAGCGGTAGACAATGTGGTTGGAAATTCATTAATTGCTATTTAATTTGTGAAAGTAATATCTCGCGATATTTTACAATATATCGCGAGATATTGAAGATATCATCTCGCGGTCATGAAGGCGGTAAGGCTGGGTGTACATGTAGCGGGGCTGAATCAACAATTCACTAAAAGGAAAAGTTAACAATAGTCAAAATAGTACAAAACTTATCAAATCACTTATTCATCTTTCAATTCTCATTTTATTATTTCCAAGCATACCTTTTTATTTTTGAGCCTCCATCCAAGACACTAACAATTAACCTATGAGAGAAGGTGAAGTAGTGAGTTTTGGGAAAAATGCAATAGGAAAATCTTCAATATATGTGCAAATCCTAATCAATAATTGAAGTTAATGCATAAATATCATACAAACTTCTAGTTTCTGTGAGCTCAAGGGCCGATACTCCAAATTCATTCTTTCTTGATGTCTAATCATGGAAGATCATACTAAACTTCTTTGTTTCTTCTATAACCAAATCGATTATACTTCTTTGTATTTGGAATGACCACAAAATATTCTTTAGCGTTGAAATTTCGCATAAAATCAACAATTAAAAGGAATTTTAAATCTACATACACATATTTTCCCTACCTCTTATCTTCAATGGACAATGATTTTGGATGAAACTTTGGATTTTATTTTGAATTTTCAATCACTTTCTTCTCTTAAGAGGATGTGTGTGTGGCCGAGAGGGAGAGTGAGGTAGGAGTTTTAAATCTACATACACATATTTTCCCTACCTCTTATCTTCAATGGACAATGATTTTGGATGAAACTTTGAGATTTTAATTTGAATTTTCAATCACTTTCTTCTCTTAAGAGGATGTGTGTGTGGCCGAGAGGAGAGTGAGGTGGAGGTGGAGGTGGGGGTGGGGGTGGGGGGGGGGGGTGGGGTTGGGGGCAGTGCCGGCCTTGGGCTTAGGCTGAAAGGCAATCGCCTAGGGCCCCAACCATTGCAGGGGCCTTCAATTGTGGCCCAATTCTTTTTTTTTTAAAAAAAATCAGCCCATTACATTTTAAAAGCTCAAATGAAAACTTCAACCCAATTATCCAAAAGTATAATCTTCCCTTACAAGTTACAATTACCCAAAAGGCCAGGACTCAAGAGACGCTCTACATTCTGTTGTCTGGAACCTCTGCTTGTTGCCGTCTGCACAGAGAAAAAGAAGGCGAAAGGTTGCCGTGTGCAAATCCCATTATGTGGTGGTCGTGTATCAATCTCCAAGCCCAAGGTAAATATGGCCATATGGTTATTTCAATGCGCAATCCACAACTGCTGCATTCAAATTCTTCTATGTGAATTTGTGATGCTCTACAAGTTTGAAAGAACTGTCCCAAAACTTGGGTGGAGATAAATGTCTTCATTTCTCCTAAATGGTTAAATCTAAAATGTCCACTTAGGGAAAATAATGGAACACAGGCTGCAGGCGGAGCAGTACAATGGAACGCGTCTTTTGTGGGTGATGGGCCGTCCATTTGATGATATGAATAATTTAATCCAATAAAAAATGATTAAGATCATGCATTCATGGTGGCTGTTGGGTCGTTCATTTGATGAATGATGATATGAATAATTTAATTCAATAAAAAATGATGAAGATTGTGCATTCATGGTGGCTGCTCAACTTGGAAGTTGGAATCTGAAAACTGGCATCCAATACCCATTTCAATTGATTGTCTGATTGAAGTATTTAGCGTAAAAATAATTCTATAATATTTTTTTACTTGATTAGAGCCTTTTCTTATGCTGAATTCTGATTTGAAGCACTAATTAATGTTTTTATGCTTTGAAAATAATTTTTTAAGTAAATAAATTAACCTCTTTTATTGTTAATTTTTTTGCAGATTAGAATACAAATTTTAAATATCGAATTCTCTCCAAATTAATCAGGTTCTATTGTTCCTCACAAGTGTTATATTTAATTATATCTTTTTTTTTAATTGTTGGATTGCCTTATTATGTCTTCTAGAAAATATTTGTCTGGACATGATAAAAGATAAAAAAAAAAAAGCAAAAAAAAAAAAAGAATTTATTTAATCTCAAACAGGAGCGATGATAAAATCTTATATTCGATTAACAATGTTACAAAATAGACTGAATGGATTAGGGATGGTGTCTATTGAAAAACGTGGGTTAGAGCATATTGATTGTAATAGATTAATTGCTGATTTTTTATCACAAAATGCTAGAAAATACATTTAAAGTGAATTTTTAAAAGTTTTAAAATATTATTATTGTAGTTTTTATGTTTTATTAAATGAAAAACATTATCTATAATCATTGTGTGTGCATGTGTGTGTGTGTGTGTGTGTGAGTGTTTGTTTGTTTGTTTTGAACTAGGCCCTATTTAAATTTTTGCCTAAGGCCCCAAAATCACAGGGCCGGCCCTGGTTGGGGGTGGGGTGGATAAAGGGGGTGGCCAAAATTTGGTATTTTTGGTTATTTTCCTTCTTCTTGTGTTGTCATCTATGGAAAGGAAAAGTTCACCTTGTACAAAAATTGGTAAATTCTTGAATGGTGACAATTAGGAGAAAATTCTATTTTAAAAATATCCTGTATTTTAAGCTTTTTAAATTAATTAAAAGAAATAATAAATTGTGAGGTATTTTCTCTAAATAGATTGAGCTTTTCTTATTGTTATTAGAAATTGGTTGGATTTTGACTGGACTAGGACTTTCTAGCGACAAGAAAAAATATACATAAGCTCTAAATAAAATCCCCAGCTTAAACCTTAAAATTTTAGGTGTTACAATATTGTCGGTGATGTCAGCAACCACAGACGGTGCTTCAATAGCTGGTGGAAGCCATCAATATCACCGACTAAACGTTGTTATTTCTATATATATTTTTAATTTTTTATAAGTTAATGATGGTTAAGTTCAAATATATTTTTATGTTTCTTTATAATATTATTGATGGATAAGTTATTTTATCTTTGACAAAATTTTTCATTAATATTTAAATATTCTTATTACTTTATTTGTTAACGAAAGTTTTTTTAGAAAATTAAATTTATTAAACTATTAGTATTTTTAATATTACTAATTGAAAAGTCATTTGTAATCTTAAATCATTCTTTTAATTATTATTTAATTCTCAAAAAAAAAATTCTTGAACTAATATTTAATATTTCTAGATTTTATTACTCTATGTAAAGATGAATATTCTATTAACAAATTAAATTTATTAAGACAATTTTTAAAACTATCACTGACGAAAAACTGTGTTATTAATTTTAAATTATTACATATTGTGTTTTTTTAAGGACTTTTCAGTTAATAATATTTATTACTAATTTATTTAGAGATAGATATACTTCAATAAATTAAATTTGTTAATTTTTTTTTAAAAATTACTAATAGAAAAATTTTACTCCAAAATTCCATATGTAATATTATTTAGAGGGTCTTATCTAAATATGGAGCCTCAGACAATCGCCTATCTATCCAAAGTGTTCTTTATTGACACATAATTAAGATGGTATGACCCGATATGATTACATGAATAATTGGTTATAGTGTTATTTAACAATAATAAATAAATGTTGAACTTGGTGTATAATTAAACATAAGAGATTACCTGTACAAAAAAGAAGAAGAAGATATTAGTTCAGTTATTAAATCCCTAAATAATCTAATCAAAAAGGGAATCACATCTAGAGTTGGCAAATGGGCTGGGTCGGGTTGGCCCGATCCGTCTGAGCAGGGTCACACTTGAAAGCTGGATTGAGTCGGGCGATCCAAATTTCGTTGGGCCAACCCTTGGTCTTAATTTCATTTTTAAAATTTTTTAATACAATTTAATACATTCGTCAAATCTGTTTTTAGATAAACTTGTATAATATATATTTTTGAGATTTTTAAAGAGATTAATATATAAAATTGGGACTCTCATGTATTTGTCAATAGATAAACATCAATTTTCTTTCAAAATAATAATGTTTTTTTTTGTTTAATTGTAAACTATTTCTTGACACATTTAAATATATATATATATATATATATATATATATATATATATAAAAATAGTAAAAGCATGCTAGTCTTATTGATTTGAGATATAAGCATGTTTGGATTAAATTAAAAGTATACTTGTAAGTAAATTTAAAATAAATAATTTACTAGTCACACCAAACATAATTTGGATTGAAATTTGAATTAAACTAAATTTTAATTAAATTTAAACAATTTTATATTAGAGTTTGAGATTCTTGGACTAATGTTTCTAAAAAGGACAATTTAAGTTGGAGACTTGAACTTATGCCATTTTAAATTTATATTATTTAAATTATGTTGGGGCTATTCATAAAATTTGTGAGTGATTAGTGTTAAGGAGAAAAGAAAAAGAAAAAGCGGCTAGCCGGCCAGTGCAATATAGGCCCGGTTTGTTTGGGCCTGTATCAATCCAACTCAAAATCCTGGTTATATTCTTTGGCGGGTCCGATTTTGCAACCTCAAATCACATCTACTAGTTTCCCAAAATAAATGTGGAAAAATTGTCACTTATGAATTAAGGATTTGGAATAAAGCTTGAGAAGACCAGTCATGATGATTATACTTTGAGCTTAAAATTTTTTGTAATTATTGCTTTTTATAATTATTACATTATTAAACAGTAGTATTCAGTCATTAGCTTTCAACCTAAATGATCCTTTGGCCAGTTTTACATATCATTTTTGGTCATCTATTTGATCTACTTTCTACTTTTATGCAGGGAGGTGCTATTATGGTAATTACCTCACTTGTATCTACTAATTTTCATGAGGTATAATGTAATTTCCGGCTTTCACATCTTGTCTCAATAAAAAAAAAAAAAAAAAGAAAGAAAGAAAAAAAGAAGGAAATGGCAGCCTAGCCCAAAACCCACTTTGACCCAGTCCCAAAAAGATAAAATAAGCCCAAATAAATAAATAATTAACCCAGCCCAAAAACCTAATTTCATCCATTATCTACCATTCTCAATTTCCTTCACCTCCATGAACCGGACATCTCCCAAGTTGAACTCTCAAATCTCTGAGAAGTTGTGCAAAATCTCAGGTTTGCATAAAATTGTAATTTATAATGCTAATAATGTGCTACGTATTTGAAGAGAAAATGATGTAATTTTGAAGTTTGAACTGCTTTGAATTATCTTGTTGGATCATTTATGGGATTAACGTGGTGTATTGAAACCAAAGAGAATTAACAGAAAATTTGCAAAGTCCGTATGATATGTTTGTGAAAATGTCTCATAGAGATATTACATTATACTGAATTAAATTGCTGGAAAGAGTGAAAAGAAAAATAGATATTGATTAAGAGCTTGGAAATTTAATCATCATGACATCAGAATTAAGTAATGAATTTGCTGTTTTTGATTAGGAGTTTTGGGTTGTTTTCAATCTGTCAGGCCTAATTACCTAATTGTTTTCAATTATTCATTCAATTAAACTCATTAAGACATAACTTTGCAAAATGGAGAATGATTTTCTTGTGAACTCCATGTCATCTATCAATAAGGGAGATTGCTCTTGATATTTATACAGGGGTCATTGTTGACAAGTTTTATCGTTGGGGAATTGTTAGCTGCAACTTAAGTAGTGTTTTAAGATTGTTGTATTGCATGTTTTGTTAATTTTTGTTGTCTTTTAGTGTTTTAATTATCGTCTTTTAAGTTGATGTATAGTGTTAAATATCTATATTGAAGTTCTCACTGTACCTTCATTTTCATCTATTAGTTTTTTTCATACTTTTGAAGTCTGTTAAAAAAATTTATGCAAGTCTCCCAAACTAATAAATCCTAGACCTGCCCTTGTTTTAAGTTTGTATTTATGCTCTTACATTGTTTTGCCAAAGCTTAGCTTTTTGTAGATGACATCAACTTGGGTTTGTTTATAGTTGTGGAATGCTGTCCCTTGCTACATATTCAAGTTTTGGGCATTCATTTGGCATTGTGTTTTAGGTAATGTAGTTTTCACTTGCATATGTGGAATTTAGTTTTTAATGCCGTCGGTGATTGCTGACGAAATCACATATGTTATTATTGTCGGTAATTGTTAACTAGATGTGTGTCGGTGATCACTCATAGTATCATTGTTTAAAAGATTTAATCAAGTAGTGAGACGGTTTTTCTCTGTGAAGCGAAGCGTAAACCTCAAGATAAACTAATAAATAATCTAAAAGAATATAGAAGTACAAAAAAATACTCACAATAAATCGTACATCATATTAAAAAATCTATAATAAAACAAATTAACAATATTAAAAGTTTAGCTTGCAAACAAACATAAAAATAAATCAATAAAAGAAAGTAAACTAGCAAAAAAGCTAAGGCAAATAATAGAATATCTTGAAACAAATGGAAAAACATCTTAGTCGTCTTGACGCTTAGCCTTGAGGCGTAAGCCTTACTAAGTCATGGCGTAAGCTTCACAAATAACACTTAAGGGACGGATTCGAGGCAATTTATGAAAGTCTCAAGCGAAGCGGGATTTGAAGCGGAAGCCTCAAATAGTGTTTTTAATCAGTGAATAGTATTTCTATTGGTAATTCTATTTGAATTGTTAACATATATTGATTATGTTAGATATCATCGGTAATCGCTGACGGAGTTTCATAGGTGATCATCGATGATATCATTGTCGGTAATTTCGTTTAAATCACCGACATATATTAATTTTCAATTGAATACTGTTGGTGATCATCGACTGAGTTTTGCTAGTAATCATTTGCTTCATTAATATTATTTAATTATTATTTTTGAAAAGATCTTCTCAACAATTTTCACTAACACCCCAAGTTATTTAAGCCACCTCTAAATTAGTATCGCATTTTAGTCTAAAAACAAATTCCCTTGATAGATTGGATGATATTGATTGATGTTGGCATATTGAACAATTATCACAAGAGCCGACATAGATCTAAGGTCCAATATTGTGTATGACATTTTTCGAAAAACTCCCAAGCTCCATTTAGAATTTTCTAAAAAATGTTTGTCCAAGACACAATGTACCTGCTTCTTAGGGGTGATAATTGGATCGCACCAGTTCTTATTGAAAATTGTGAAAATAGAATCATTAGAGCATCTCCAATATACTCCATCTATAATTTTTTGGACGTGCCACACAAGTATATATATACGGAGTTATAAAAAACCATCTCCAATGACGTCGCGACAACGACTCCGTCTATCCGATGCGACACATTAAATTATAGATTTAAATGTGTTCAAAATCTATATTTAGGCGGTTTACAGACAGTGATTAATAATCAAGAAATTTAATTTTAGATGGAGTGCATTAGAGATGAATTTTAATTTGACCGCCTATTCTATGTATCGTGAGTCTGCAATGAATTAGAAGTGCATACATTTTATTTGTCACATAGATTGTAATAGGCGGAGTGTATTGGAGAGACTCTTAGTTTTGTTGGCAGATAAAAATCATAGTTTAATTGAGATGGTAGAATTAATTTTAGAACTGAATCAAAATTTGTTTATGCTAAGATCCAAAACCAAACCAATTTTACTGGAATCGAACTAAACCTGCTATTTGGTCTGATTTGGATGGTTCCAAATAAAAATATCCACCTTCATCGCCTCTAGTGCTTTTCATTGGTAAATGAAGAAAATTGATAGCCTTATCCATTTTATTGGAAATTAGGAACTCATCCTGTTGGGTTTAAATTATTAGACCTAATTATTTATTAATTAAATAGGTCTAGTCCATAAGAATTAAATAGTTTTAAATTTAAGTAAAATTCAAATTTAAATCTAAAGATCAATACTGCAATTTGTTTGGTCAAAGAATTCTAATTTAATTAGAATTGGTTGGATTGAATATATATATGCACCCACAGCTAGAGTTGTCAAGACCGGCGGCATCAACTCGTGACGGCCCACCCGCCTCGATCCGGCATCGCATGAGCCACCGTGAATCAGGCGGGCAGTTCACACAGCCAAAGAAGCGAACCACGGGTCGCTCACGGGCCGAGGAGGTCGGATCATGACCGGCCCGTGGACCGCGGGCGGGCCAGTTCGATCTTTAACCGCTGACCTGCTTTGATTTTTTTTTTAAAAGGCAAAAAAATTTGAACTTTTATATTTGAAATGATATTTAAAAAAAATAAAAATACAAATGGTAGAGAGCCGTTTGAAGTGAAAGATGTGACATATACGTGATGTTTTAGTCTTTAAATATATAAAAAAATAAAAATTGAATTAAAAATGGATAATTATATTACCACAACATTATTTGTTAAGTACAATACATTATAATTGTAATGAAATTCTCCAACTATTGGTCACTTTTGTATTTATGACTCTAACTTTAATTAACAAATTTTTTATCATCAATCTATTAATTTGTATGTTTTATATTTGTCTTTGATGACGATTTTTGTCCAAAAAGTTAATTGGGAGGGTGTAATTTTTTTTTTCCTCTAATATTTTTACATAATTAAAATAAATAACAAATACGTAAGTTTGACAAAATATTTTCCTCTCATTTCAATGTATATTAGCAGAATATTTAAACAAAAATCTTCATCGGATACAAGATGTGAAAATTAAATGAAAGTTATTGATAAAAATATGATAAAAAAAAATTAGAGATATAAGTGTCTAAATATCAAATATTGGGGACATTTATTACAATTAAAACTTGGTGTGAATAATAAAAAGTGTGGTGTTAATATAATTACCCTTAAAAAATTAACAAATGTGAATTTATCATTGTTATTTATTTTTTATTTAGTAATTTAATACATTTTTTGCTATATATGTAAACATTTTTTTTTTGAATTACAATAAGTAACTAAATTTTTTTAGTAATTTAAAAAAAAAATTATTTTTTATTCATACGGACCGAATCGGGTCAAACCGTGACCCACATGGGCTCGACCTGGATGAGCCGACCAAAATAGGACTCGTATTCAATTTTTGTGGACTAGGTTGACCAGGCACGCAATTCACCGTGGCGCGGGCTTTTTCTAATGCCAGCCGTCACTGAGCTTCGACCGAAAACATGGGGGGGAGAGATCTCCCCCGTCGCAGCGAAATAGGGGGGATTTCTCCCCCCTATTCGCGGCGAAACCAGGGGGGATTTCTCCCTGGTTTCATGAAAGCGAAGGAGGATTTCTCCTCTCGCGGCCACGGCGTCGTCGGCGGGGGAGGGATTTCTCCCTCCCTTCCCTTTCAGATTGGGGTGGGAACTTTTTTTTTTTAATATAAAAATTAATTAAAATTTAAATATGACCGATCCGATAACTTTGTTGCTCAAAAGCGGGTTGGATTGGCCCAAGAATATGAGGCTCAGATAAAATCGAGTTGGATTGAGCATAAGTAAAATTTTTATTTGTGACAAATTTATTTTTCTTCTTTTGTTGTAATGATAAAATTAAAGTTTGAATTTTAAATAATATGATTACTTAATAATAATAAAATAATTTTAATTAGCACATTTGTTAATAATTATGAATTTCAATTTTGGTTATTTTATAATAGTTCATAAAATATTCAAAATAATTTAGTATATTATCAATTTATTAGTTTTTTTTTTTTTTAAATTTTTATAAAAAAATTAAAGTATCGGACTCATTTTCACTTTTTTAAAGGTTAGGAATACAATTGCAAATTTCTTAAGTTTAGGGACCATTTGCGCCAATTGAAAGGTTGAAAAAAATGTAACTTGGCAATTTTACCCCTGCTAATAAAGACAAAAAATGTTGATAAGGACCATTTATGCGACTTAAATGGATAGGTTATGGACCATTCATCAAAAATAAAACGTTAGGGACCATTTGCGCACTAATGGCAAACGTTAGGGACTATTTGCGCCAATTTCCCAATGTTATATCAAAGTGTTTCGAGTTCAATACGGGCAAATATTTAAAATTTAAAAAAATTACATTTTGTTTTGTATTTTGTTGGATAATTCTTAAAAATCATTTGAGCTTTGTTTGGTATTCTTTGCTTTTAAGAGAATCGAACACATTGTCTTTGTAGAAAGAATCACCGTGGGGAAGAATCGAGATAAGTGTTTGTCAAACTCTTGTTTCAAAAAGTGTTGTATGTTTCAAAAGCGATGGTTGAGCGTTTGGTAAACAAAAGTGATTTATTCTTTATTAGATTAAATTACTAAAAAAGACATTGATTATAATAATGTTATTTTGTATTATTATTATTATCACGAGTGGTAAATTTTTTTTTTTTTTTGCCTAGTCAAATATTTTTTTAACAAGACAATACATTCATTATTATTGTTTTAAAATAAAAATTAAACACCTAATAAATTTCAAATTTTATAAAAATTACAAAATAAAAGTATAGTCTTGCAAAAATTAATTAAATTTATATTATTTTTTATGCATCCAACTTGCATCAATTCGATTTTTCAAATGAGTATTAAAGGAATTATTTTAATTAATTAGGGGTAAAATAGATATTTTAATAATATATATATGAAAAGCTAAAAGCAAAATCTGAAAAGCTACCCTTTTCACGCTTCCAAAATCTGCTTGTCGGAGTAAGTTAGATTGTTTTATAATCACTTTTAAAAATTTTGCCAAACGCCTAAATCAACTTCTGATTGTTTGAGAATCAGAAGTTGGGTTCCAAAATCAATCCCAAACGGAGCCTGAGTAAATATGTGGGTTTAATATAAATAAAATATACTCGATTTCGTGGAAAAATTATATTTCCTAAACAAATATAAAAAAATTGAAAAATATACGAAAATATTAAAAATAAAAGGATTCTTAATCAGTGAAGAACTATAATGTACCGATACGAATACGCGTGTCCGATACGATACGTATCCGATATGTCGATACACGATTTTAAAAAAAATACCAAATCAACACACCATCAATACATCGAATTTCTTTTTTAAAATTTTATAACTTGAAGAAAATAAAAATTCTATACTAATTGCATAAAACAAATATGCAAAAATGATTGACCAATTTTAAAATGAACAAACAAATAATTAGTTCATTGACCGCCCATAAGGATTAACATATTTTTTTAAAACCTTAAACAAATATTCGACTAAGTGTTCGATACGTGTCCGACACCGACACGCCGATGTCGTTGGTGTGTTTGTGGTTTGTGAAGAAACAGTAGAAAGAAAAATTCAAATAGTAACAAATTTGTTACCCGGAAAAAGGAAGGTCGACCATTGATGATACATTCTCCTCTACCGACCCCTTTTCCTAACGCGACTATCGCGCTAAGTGCGCAAAATAAGAAAGTGTGGTTATATTCACACTACAATTGTTATAAGTACACTACATTTTAATTGTACTTAAGATCCTTAACTTTTGTTCATTATTGTAATTATGTTCTTAACTTTTTGTCACCGAATTCTTATCTTCAATTTTCATTAATTAACACATTTCATCATTGATAATGCCATAATGGTTTCACAAGATATTTTTGTTACGTGTTTTGAAATGAGGAAAAATATTTTATTGTACTTTTGTATCATTATTTTTTTTAAAAATATGATGATAAACAAGTCTTTTTACTGAATTCTAAACAAATATTTTTTTACGGAAACCGTTATCAAACACAAGATGTGCTAACAGCTAATTAATGAAAAATTGAAGATAAAAATATGATAAAAAAAGTTGAGGACATGAGTGCTATAATGTTAAAAGATTAAAGATATTAAATATAATTAAAATATGGTACAAAAAATAAAAATTGTTGTGTGAATATAATTACCCAATCAGAAAATCAAGGGTTCTAGAAAGGTTTTGATCTCCAAGTTCTGTACTAAAATTTTGACCCACATAATTTCGTTGTTGTGAATCTGGGCTATGAGGCCCATATATCATGGGCCTATTAATACAAATCGAGTCAGTTCCGAAAATCATTTTAGGGAATTTCCGTTTCTTCTTTCAACTGCAAGAACAAGAACAAGTAAGTGCAGTCTTTCGATAATAATCTTTGTTTTTTTTTTTAAAATTTTAGAATCAACCAATTTTCTCTTCTGTAAACTCCCACTCACAACAATTTAAATTATGCATTGACGTAATGTATGTGTGTGAATTCCTCTGCAACGTTTTGCTGTGTTTAATTGATGATCATATATGATATGTGTTTTATAATGGATTTGTAGTTAGTGTCAACTGAATAAAGTATTCAATCATTAACAAGCATTCGGAAAATACGACAACTTGTTTACCTTAATATTGCACTCTACATGTTCGATCAAATGCTCCACAAAAGATGCGCTTAGTATTGTGCTTTCACTACTTTGCCGAATTGAATGTTGTGTGTGAACTTATAAAGCTTGATATTCTTATAGTTCTGATTTAAATTACTCTTTATTTGGTACTGTTATTAGGAGTTTTGGGTATGTGTTATGATGCTGAGGCTTCTGAGTTGCAAGTTATGTGAACGAATGAATGGAGGAATTAATATCAGACCATTATCATGTGCACAATCAAGTGGATTTCACAGTTCTCAGGTTTGCATAGGATGTTCTCAAAATCAATTCTATCCAATCAACTTACTTTCTTGAATAGAATTGTATGTATTTTCTCCTGCAAGCTGATTTTTATAAGATTTATCGATTCTTTCCTTTTCTGTTAAGAGACACGGGACTGTAATTCTCCTTGTAGAATATGTTCACCCATTTACTGTTATCTACATGTATGTTTATTAATCATCTTGTACATGTTAGTAGAAATGGCAATTGGAGGTACAAACAAATAAGAAGCAAGATGTATAGCTATGACTCATAGCCAGAAAGTTTTCTGGGTGAGGCCATATCATCACTTATCTCAATGCACTATCTAGCTGTATAAATCTTTTTTGGACATTAGAGTTGATAAAATCACAAAGAAATTACTATCTCTGACAGGGCACTAAATAAATCAGGAAACAGGGCACTGGACTGAAAATAAATCACCTGTGAATCATAAAACTCAGTATTTTTCCATGCATTTAGTGCTCCCAGACATGTATCTTTGAATTATTACATTGGTATGGAACTTTTACATAGAATACATAAATTATTCTCTTTAGAACATCTAATCAAATTTATGGGTTACTCATGTATTAAGTTATTGCTTCAACAGTCTGTATGCTTTGTGTAAAGGGTAAATTATAAGTTTCTTCCCCAACTTTTACCCCTCGTTACACTTTTTCCACCAACTGTGTTTTTGTAAGACTTTTAACCTCAAACTTTCATTAATTAACACATTTGTCCCTACTAACGGTTTCCACCCATTCTCTTAATCAGACGCAAAGAGACAATATTGGCCTTAAACTTAAAAAGACAAAAAAGGGATAATTTTTACTGAGAAAAGAAGAAAAATTAAAAGAAAATTAAACCTATCTTCTTCTTCATTCCCAACCCCACCCACCATGGCAAACCAACCCAGGCACTCAACCCCATCCAATGTCGGAAATTAAAAGAAAATTGAAAGGTTGTTATCTAATTCTTCTTGAATTAAATATATATTTCAGAAGCTTCAGCAACAGGACTTGAAGGTCATATGCTGATACCTTCTTTTCTTATTCTATGTCTTTAGGGAAAGCAATACAGATTTTTTGACTATTATTGGAACCATGTACACCTCTGTGTTGTTTGTTGGAGTTAGTAATTGCTCAATGGTACTGCCAGAACCATGTAGTGTCAAGCAGGGATGGGGGTGGGTTTCTGGTGTTGAATTGGGTAGATTGCCGGCATTGGATGGGGGTTGCCAGCATTGGTGGGTTTCTGGCATTGGAAGGGGTTGGGGAATGAGGAAGAAGATAGGTTTAATTTTTTTTTAATTTTTCTTACTAAAAATGATCCCATTTTTACTTTTTTTAAGTTTAAGGGCAATATTCTCTTTTTGTGTTTGACTAACAGAATTTTTGATGGAAACCTTTAGTAGGGGCGAATTGCGTTAATTAATGAAAAGTTGAGATTAAAAGTTCTACAAGAAAAAGGTTGGGGACAAAACCGTATAATTTAGCCTTGTGTAAAAATAGATAAGCTATAAATCAATATGTGCATATATACTGATTGGCAGATTAAAATTCATCCAAGGTAGCTGTCATGTCACCTATTGGAATAAGTATGCTTGAGAAGCATGCTAAATCTACAGACCAAAAAGAAACTGAATTTTCTTGTGATTGAGGAACTATGCAAGTAAACCTTTTCCAGCCGGTGGAATGACTTATTCAGTGCTTTCTTGTTTTCACTTTAGTCTGAGTTCTATATAATTAGCCACTTTAGTCTGATTTCTATATGATTAGCCACTTTAGTCTGATTTCTATATGATTAGCCCAACAGAAGAGTTTCAGGGGGTGAACTTCTTGATATATAGGCAATATTTTATGAATTCCCTTTACTAGCCTGATTTCATAGGTCAAAGATGGAGTCTCTGAGAATCTAGCCTCAGGGGTAAGGTTAGTGGAGTCTAAACTCATATTTTCATAGCTTTGTAACTTTGATGTGGTTGTCAACCATTGGAGCCACTACTTTCAATGGAAAGGCATTACCTGAACTTGTTTTAAGAAATATCCTATAAAATATACTTGCAAAACACAAAGAAAAGAAATAAAGAAAAATCTTTGCCTGTTGCATTTGCAAGAGGTGTATTGCCCTGCAAGATGCATGATTTGAAGCGACTAAGATTTGTTTTGGCATTTCTTTCAAGCTGAAAAAATATAAATTGTTATTCAGTCTCCTAGAGTCTTCATTTAAAGCAATATGCTTTTACGACTTGGAGTGTTACTGCAGTATAAGCTAAATTGGAAGTATAAGCTAAATTGGAAATTGGAATTATCATAATCGCGAGGTTGTAGCAAGTTAGCTGTTTGGTAAATAAACTTCTATAATTGAAAATCTCAATTATATAACCCACCTTTTCTCTGGGGTCATATAACCCTCTGTACAGTGATGGTATTTAATCATGGAAACTCCCTGGTTAGCTGACTCCATAGTCTTTTATTGCCAGAGTAGGAATGGACTGTCACTAGGTACAAAATTTTTTAGACTGAACTGACTATTTTAATAGACTGTAAGAGTGCAAACCAAGCCAAGCTGAGTTGGGGGATATTTGTGTCTGGCTCTCCGGATCATCTTTGGCTTGTACGAAACCCTCAAATGTATTCATGCTTGGTTTGAACACGCTTGATCACACCCAACTCCTTTATCCCCTTTGGAATTTAATATTTGTCAACATAATGATGAAGAACAATTCACTTGAATATTAATCATCGTAATAAAAGGCAAATTCAATAAACATGAGTCCAAAAGCAATGTTAGAATATCTTGTGTTCTCAGTTCCTGAAACCTGTCTTATGCAGTTTCTAATTGCATGTCATCAGCAAAAGTTGGCCACCATTGCCTTCTTTGGTCATTTGCTTTACTGAATTGGTTCTTTCCCTTAAGCACCCATCACCCATGTCAGAGCTAGCCTGTTCTTTCTCTAAAACAAAAGAGAGTACAATTAATCTTAGAAGCTTGGTGAACCAAAACTTCAAAATTTACCTAAGTTTTGAATTGCAGGAGCAATTGAACAAGCATCAGTTTGTGTTTGGAGTTCATTTAAGATTTGAAACTTTATAATGTTCTTATCTGATTATTTATATCTTCACAGCCTTATTTTGCACCAAGAAGCTTTTTTGGGGTGGAAGATTTCCTTGATGATGACAACAGCAGACCATACACTTACCAAAAGGAGAAAAAGTCAAAAAATCCAAACAAACATGTATCGTTTAAGCAACGTACTGTAGCTTACATGGAGCCATTTACTCTTGATGTCTTCATTTCAAAGCGCTTTGTTTCTGCCTCAATCACCCACAGGGTAACAAGCAAGCAGGTTGCGGTTGCTGGCACTAACTCCAAAGATATCAAGGCAGTACTCAAATCACGATCCGACATTCCTGCATGTTTGGCCGTAGGCCAAATTTTGGCTGATAGGGCAAGAGAAGCAGATGTGTACACAGCTTCTTATACTCCGAGAGAGAGGACAAGTTTGAAGGAAAAATTAGAGCAGTTGTTCAGTCCCTTATTGATAATGGCATAGATGTCAAAGTTTTTCTCGATTGATCAATGTTTTTAGTCTGCACCCGCATTTGCTTTGTCAATATGCTATCAAGATTCTTAGGGAGGAGATGTCTGTAACTTTAGTTTGTAAAACAAACTGATGTCCTCAAACGTGAAAGGTAAGGATTTTTCATAGTTGTAACAAAGAATTTCTACTTCATTGGACTGCTTTTCCTGCATTTTGTCTTCTTATGCTTGTACTTGAAAGTAAAATGTTAGAAGTTAGAATACATTACGTGGTGGGTTTCTTCTATTTTTCCTACTTTGGAGAATCTAATAGCTACGGGACTGATATCCTCCTCACATTGGAGAGGAGTTATTTTGCCAATTGCACACCACTTTTCATTGTCCAATGCACTCTTGGTTCACTTTTCATTGTCCAATACATACTTGCAAAGTGTGCAATTGGCAAGATAACTCCTCCCCACATTGGAGATGAGATCGGCGGTGCTAATAGCTAACCTGACTTGCTAGAGTCAACCAAGCATACAAGTGCTTAACTTGTGACCACTTCAAACCGTGTGTAAGACACTTCTTGTGCAATCTCTTATATCTTTCCAAAGCTTCCTAGATAGTTTTGTTGGATAAAATTCAACATATGGGGCCAAACATGTATATATTAAAACGTGTGGTGCTATCTTAAGGTTTTAGTCAATAAAGTGATCCACTAAAGACTATTTTGGACTAATGGGTATTAAGTGTTGTGAAATTAAAGTGTAGAGACGGATACAATATTTTAAATTGATGAAGGGCCAATTTAACAACATTGAAACATAGTAATCATCTGCAGATTATTTATACAGGTCATGGTCTCCAATTGAGCGTGGCTTTTCATAACTCTCTGCATCCCCATCAGCAAGAGACACTAGGGAGAAAACCACGGATCAGTTGGAAGATAATAACCCCGTTCGATCAAACATAATCATGGATTCAGGTACGCTTCCGCTTCAGTCTTGATCTTGATAATTACAGCATGATGTTCTTAAGTCATAGATGTGTAATCATATATATATATGGATTCAGTAAATACATCTAACAAGTGGTATCAGAGACACTTTCATGTTGAATTATCATATTTATATTTATATGGACATGATGCGTATTTTCTGAAATTCTCGTAATATTAATTTATAATATGCATCGTGTTCGCCTTTAGACAAATTGGCAATAATGTTTTAATTGAAATTCGAAATTCAGCCATTATAACTAAATCATTACATTCAGTTTCATTGATTTTATTGAATCATCTTCATCTGGCTGACTTTGTTCATGAATATATGGATTCAACTTTTGTATGTATATATATTGTTCAAGAAATATGGGTTTTTTTTTCAATTTTTGCAATCTGTATGTTGATTTCATCGATTGGGATTTCGGATTTTGTGGTCGGATTTTGTAGTTTGTTGGTTGATGTTTGATAAGTGAGATTGCGTCGTCGGAGAAGGAGAACACACAACACAGGAAATGGCGTCATGGAGGGAGGCTGACGTCGTTGCTGCTGACGACAGCTGCGTGCAAGTTTGCAGCCTGCCAGATGGCGCCGCAGCGAAAAACGCCATGTGGTGGCGGGCTCTATGGTGGCAACATTGTTGCATTTTTTTGACCTAGGGACCTCCTACGAAAATTAGAAGTTCTAAAGGGCTAGTTTGCAATTTGCGAAATTTTGGTTTATTTAACCTCTGGCCTCCCGCTTGTTCCTTCATTAATTAAACCCTAAAGTTTTAAAATAATTTAAATAGGCCATTTAGACTTCTGAATTTGTAAAATAAGTCCCTACAGTTTTAGTAATCAATTAAGTTGGGCCTTTGAAGTTCGAATTTTATGATTGAGTCCCTAAGGTTTAAGATTTTAATAAATTGGCCACTAAAGTTTTGGTAAAATTGTAATTTAGTCCTTCAAGCTTAAAATCTTTCATAATTAGCCAATCAAGTTTAATTAAATTATAATTTAACCCTTCAACTTAATGATTACTTAATCCTAAAGCATTGAATTTCACAATTCAACTCCTAAAGTTTTAAAAATATGCAAAACAATCAATTAAGGTTCAAATTTTGGTATGACGGACTCTTTTGAGAAATATAATATTCCAAAGTAAATTAGTTGAAGCAACATGTTGCCAAAGTAACATCTCTTGTGGAAATTAATTAACTTAGAATATTAGAAGGTTTAGTGTATGTGTTGTTCATGCGGATATTGATCGGCCCAAAAGAAGGTCAATGTTTGGCTGGAATTTCACATGCACCTGTGGTGATAAACGCGTGACGATTATTTGGTTTAACGTGTGATCAATAAATCGGTTCAAAGAAAGGTTTATTGACCGACATGTCTTATTGTCGATGTTGATTGCTACATCGAGGTACCACTTACGAGTTAATGTTTCGTCCCAAAGACTAAATATTGATGTTGTGCTAGGTATCTTGTGATGGGCCTTGCCAATATATTTGAAATTACTATTTGCATAATAAAGTACTGATGTAAGCTATTTCTATCTTTTTCTCTATGCAGCTCATTCATCTACTTCCACAATATCTGCAAATATCAATTCAATTCCCATGCTTAATGGGTCAAACTTCAAGGATTGGAAAGAGAATGCTCTAATTGTTCTCGACTGTATGGATCTCGACCTTGCTCTCAGGATTGAGAAACCCGCTTCTCTTACGGATGTAAGTTCACCGATGACAAGAGGAACTTTGAGAAGTGGGAACGCTCAAATCGCATGAGTCTTCTGCAAAGCTTGATTTCAATGAAGTATAAAAGCAATGAGAACATAAGGGAGTACATCATGCAGATGTCTCATACTGCTTCAAAACTTAAGGCACTAAAGCTCGACTTGTCTGAAAACTTGCTCGTGTATTTAGTATTAATATCACTTCCTGCACATTACAATTAATTTAAGGTCGGTTACAAGCACAAAAGGAGAAATGGACTCTAAGTGAGCTCATTTCATATTGTGTGCAAAGAGGAAGAAAGGTTGAAGCAGACGTAATTGAAATTGCTAACTTGGCAAGTACCTCTAAAGATAAGGGCAAGAAAAGAAAAAGCAGAATATGAAGCTGCTAATGGTCCAGAACAGAAGAAACGACATAAAGACAAAGAGGGTTGTTTCTTTTGCCAGAAGCTCATTTAAAGAAGGATTGTACCAAATATAACGCTTGGCGTGCAAAGAAAGGTACATTTCTTAATTTGGTCTGTTCTGAGGTTAATTTAACTTCAGTACCTAGAAATACTTGGTGGTTAGATTTTGGTGCTACTACTCACATAAGTGTTTTTATGCAGGGTTGCCTGTTCTGCCGAAAGCCAAATGATGCTGAAAGATTTATCTTTGTGGGCGACGAAAAATCGGTCGAAGTTGAAGCAATAGACACTTTTAGGTTATTGTTAGGAATTAGTTTTTATTTGGATTTGAAAGACACTTTTGTTGTACCGTCGTTTAGATGGAATTTGGTTTCTATTTCCTTATTGGACAAATTTGGATATTATTGTTCTTTTGGAAATTGTCGATTCGATCTTTCTTTAAATTCAAATATTATTGGTACTTGGTTCATTATGTTCATACGATAACTTATATTTGCTTGATACTATTAAGCGTCATATAATGAAACCTTGCATGTGAAATCACATGGTACTAAGGGAAAATTAAATAAAGAAAATTCGGCAAAATTATGGCACAAGCGCTTAGGTCACATCTCAAAAACTAGAGTTCAACGATTTGTGTCAGATGGCATTTTGGATTCCCTGGACTTTACGGACTTTGATGTTTGTATGGATTGTATCAAGGGAAAACAGACCAAAACAAAAAGGTTAGGTGCCAATAGAACTTCGGACGTCTTAGAATTGATACACACAGATATTTGTGGACTATTCCCTACGGCTTCTTGGAATGGTCAACAATATTTTATATCATTCATAGGCGATTACTCATATTATGGGCATCTATATCTTATTCATGAAAAATCTAAGTCACTGGACATGTTCAAGGCTTTCAAAGCTGAAGTTAAGAATCAACTCAACAAAAAGATTAAAAGCGTTAGGTCTGATCGTGGTGGTGAGTACTACGGCAGTAATGACGGTTCAGGTGAACAACGTCCAGGACCATTTGTTAAATTCCTAGAGGAATGTGGAATCGTCCCACAGTACACCATTCCAGGATCACCTAGCATGAATGGTGTAGCTGAAAGACGAAACAGGACTTTTAAGGACATGGTAAGGAGTATGATTAGTTATTCTACTTTACCAAAATCACTCTGGAGAGAAGCATTAAAACTACTAATTATATTCTCGAATAGAGTACCAACTAAATCTGCTTTGCTAAAACACCTTATGAGCTTTGGGACAGTGAGAAAACCCGTTCTAAAAGCATTTCCATATTTGGGGATGTCCAAATTGAGGCTAGGTCTTATAGGCCACATGAAAATAAATTGGACTCCAAAACTATAAGCGACTACTTTATTGGTTATTCTGAGCGATCAAGGGGCTACAAATTTTATAATCTCACAATTAAGTTAATTTTTGAAACGGGAACTGCAACATTTTTTTGATGATGTTGAGTTTGGGGGGAGAAATAAGGTTAGAGACATTGTCTTTGAGGAAGAAACTGAGGAATGATCGATTTCGATTCCTACTATTACTTTTGACAATGTGCAGGTTTCTATACTTGTCATTGATCAAGAAGTATATCCGGAACCTCAACAAGATAATGTTGAAGAACCTCCCACCATTCCATAAGTAAAAACTCAACAACCTCAAGAACCAATACCATTAAGGAGATCCACTCGAGAAAAGAAAAATACTATTTCGGATGATTTTATAGTATTTCTCCAAGAACATGAGAAAAATAATGGAATGATGGGATATGATCCAATCAATTTCTATCAGGCCATGAAGGGTTCTGATTTTCAAAAGTGGATTGATGCCATGAATGAGGAGTATAAGTCTATATAAGACAATAAAGTTTGGGATCTTGTCCCATTTCGATAGCAGTCGAAGCCCATTGGTTGTAAATAGATTTTAAAACCAAAAGGGATTCGAAAGGTAATGTGGAAAGATATAAGGCTCGTCTTGTAGCTAAAGGCTTTACACAAAAAAGAAGGCATTGACTTCAAAGAGACTTTCTCTCGATTTCAACGAAAGACTCTTTCGAATACAGTCATGACACTTGTTGCACATTTTGACCTTGAGTTACATCGGATGGATGTTAAGACAACATTTCTCAATGGAGACATTGATGAGACGATCTATATGGTGCAACCAAAAAACTTCATGTCAGGAGACTCGAAGAATATGGTTTGCAAATTAAAGAAATCTATCTATGGACTCAAGCAAGCTTCTCGTCATTGGTACTACAAATTTCATCAAGTGATTATCTCGTTTGGTTTTGAGATAAATATTGTTGATGATTGTGTATATCACAAGTTCAGTGGGAGTAAGCATATTTTCCTGGTTTTGTATGTTGACGACATACTGCTTGCCACTAATGATATATGCATATTGCACGAAACCAAGAGTTTTTTGTCAAGAAATTTTGAGATGAAAGATCTTGGGGACGCCTATTTTGTATTAGAGATTCAGATACACTGGGATCGCTCTCAGGGTATTCTTGATTGTCACAAAAGAGCTATATCGATAAAGTTCTTAAAAAATTTGGCATGCAGGATAGTAAACCAGGGGACACCCCAGTTGCTAAGGGAGACAAATTTAGTCTCAATCAGTGCCCGAAAAATAATTTTGAAGTTAAGGAAATGCAGAAGATTTCCTATGCATCAGCTCTTGGAGTCTGATGTATGCTCAGGTTTGTACACGTCCAGACATAGCATTCATTGTTGGAATGCTGGGCAGATATTTAAGTAACCCTGAGATGAATAAT
This sequence comes from Forsythia suspensa, assembly GCA_023638005.1. Lineage (NCBI taxonomy): Eukaryota > Viridiplantae > Streptophyta > Magnoliopsida > Lamiales > Oleaceae > Forsythia > Forsythia suspensa. Next base: position 14,144,644 of record CM042668.1, read on the forward strand.
TAGAAAGCAGCAAAAAGGGTTATGTGGTACTTGAAGAGAACGAGAGATTGCATGCTTACATACCGCATATCGGATCAGTTAGAGATCGTAGGGTACTCTGATTCTGATTTGCGGGATGCCAAGACAGTAGAAAATCCACATCAGGCCGCATATATCTGCTAGCTGGAGGAGCTATTTCCTAGAGGAGTGCTAAGCAGACACTCGTAGCTTCTTCCACTATGGCAGCGGAGTTTGTAGCATGTTATGAGGCATCTAATAATGGGATATGGCTGCGAAATTTTGTCATCGGGTCATGGATTCTAAATGGCATTGAAAGACCATTAAAGTTATATTGTGACAATAACTCTGCAGTGCTATATTCCAATAACAACAGGAGTTCAATTAAGTCAAAACACATTGACATTAAATTCCTGGTTGTGAAGGAAAAGGTACAGAGTGGACAGATTTCCATAGAGCATATTGGAACAAACTCCATGATTGTAGATCTGCTTACTAAGGGATTACCATCCAAGGTCTTTCATGAGCACACCTTCAGACGGGGTGTTGTATTTCTTAAGGATATCATGTTTTAGTGGGAGTTTGTATTTTTGATTGCTTTATGTTTTAGTTTTGGACACATTTGTGTATTTGGATAATTTTCCGTATGAAATAAAGTATTGATTCATTCCACTCTATTATATTATGTTTGGTATTGATCTCACTTAAGGAATAAAGTCGGACCAATTGAAAATAGACATGTTTGGATCACATAACATGTAATTTTCATACTACACTCTCATGATTGATCCATGCCATTTGGTTGTATTGGTGTACGTGACCATTGATGGATTTAGTTACGATTAATATAACGAAAGTCGCTTTGATCCTACATTGATATGACTAATGGACGAGATTGTTTGCAAATACCCTTAACAGTGATAGTAAAATTTTGAGCTCATAAGGTTGTGCACATTTGTAAGGATACATGTATGGTCCAGTGGGAGATTGTTGAATAAAATTCAACATGTAGGGCCAAACATGTATATATTAAAATGTGTGGTGCTATCTTAAAATTTTAGTCAATAAAGTGATTCACTAAAGAATATTTTGGACTAATGGATATTGAGTGTCATAAGATTAAAGTGTAGAGACGGATACAATGTTTTAAATTGATGAGGGGCCAATTTAACAACATTGAAATATAATAACTGCTCTGCAGTTATTTATACAGGTCATGGTCCCCAATTGAGCGTGGCTTTTCATAACCCTCTGCATCCCCATCAGCAAGAGACACTAAGGAGAAAACCACGGATCAGTTGGAAGACAATAACCCCATTCGATCAAACAGAATCATGGATTCAGGTACACTTCCGCTTCAGTCTTGATTTTGATAATTACAGCATGATGTTCTTAATTCATAGATGTGTAATCATCTCATATGGATTCATTAAATATATCTAACAAGTTTATCCTCAAATTGCACAAAATTTGTAATGTCTTGCAACAATTTGGATGCATCGCTTTGGAGGGAAGTACTTTGTGAGGAATTTCTTAGCAAGATCTTACCATGTAGTGATGCTCCTTGGAAGTTGAGATATCAATCGATCTCTTTTGATCCTCTCGGTATAAAAAGCCTTATTTTGATTGGATTGTCGAAAACACCTGTACAGGGGGCTGAATCACATAGTTCGAGAAAATCTGTGATGTGGGCATGTGTATCTTCATGTGCATTCTATGGAACTCAAGTATGTTCCTGATCATTTTGATAACTAGTGGCCTCAGCTGAAAATTATTCGGTTTGAAAGCAGGAGGTGCAATGCTGGAACGATTATTTTCTTGTAGTTAAACCATGAGCTCTTTGAAACATATGTCATTTTTATAAACTTCAGGTACATGCACAATTACATTTCTTGGAATAGCCACTCTAACCTGATTATTATGTGGTGGGTCTCCTTGATTATTTGACGGAAGGTCCATCTCTGTGGTGTTCTCTTTCTATCCCAGCAGTCTTTGATTGAATGTACGTTCGATCTATTGGTCAGTAGGAACTAAATCCGAATGGTTCGACCATGTTATGCATTGGACAGAAAGATTCAAATAAACGATAGAACTAAATAAACAAACAGTCGCCAATGACGGTATCAAAAACTTGTTCGTTAAATCGCAAGTATACAATATTGTGAGAAGTAGAAAAAGTGGATTGTGAGTCCAGTGTCGTTCCCATGAATTTTAGCCATACTTGAACATTTGCTAAAAATGAAAAGGGAATTGTTTGGTGATTTTAACTAAAAACTAATGAAAGCTATTAAAAGTGTTGGTTTGAATTAGTGTAATCGACGATGTTATGATTTCACGATTTCATCGTAGTTTACTTGATTCAATTTCACTTTTTAGTTTTCGATAGATACCCTTATGCAATATCGAATTTTTCTAGTTTATTCACTAGTTTCTCTAGAACAAAACCAAAACTACTTTAGAAACAAATTCATTATATATCTCTGTGTGAACTACAATAAATAAATATGTATTAAACGCTAGGAATTTCACACACGATCACACAAACTATAGGAATGTATTTCAATTTCCTATCCAAACTTATGGTCTTCGTTATTTTGGTCTAAACTCATAGATCTTCTCTCGGTTTCATTATGGTTCAAAAATTATTTAAATGATGATAGATTGTTTAAGGACATTAATTCAACCAACTAAAACAAAAGCGTGAAAAATATATGTTAGTGTCAAAACCCAAAAGTAGATATTAAACCATTAAAACTTGGCTACATCGTTTGTTTTAACTACGATTTAGCCGAGCATATTCATCCTGTACAAACACATAATATATGAAAACAATATCACATGGATTAAGAATTAAATAAAATTAAAGTTGAATCTTTGTCTGTCACTTTGAATTTTCAAACCCTTATTCTTCTTCGTATTGTCTTCCGGATGAAAGAATTGTTGTGTTTGGATGAATTTTGATATGTTTTTCAACCTTCCTTGAGATTAAACAAATGCATAATATATAGTGGAAGAGTCTAGGTCTTGAAAATGGTGCCGATTATACCAAGAATGCCCTTAAAAATCATGATAATTGATTTCTAATCGAACCAAGGATCAGGTGGCGCGTGCGCCTGCTCCTTGGCGCTTGCACGCTGACTTGTATCAACCTAGCAGCACGACTTTATATGCATTTAACTTTTGATAGAAAAATACATACCGCAATTCAGTAAATCGAATTGACCTCTAAATTCGATAATTTTTAAATAATATATTATATTTCGCATCTTAATTTGGGGCTCCAAATTCTCCACTAGTTCTGTCGTTCAACCTCCTTTCTTCAACTTCAGCTTTCGAGTGATTTGACTCTTCACTCCAACTTCTCTTATCACTATATTACATATTGTTTCTTTTCGATTTTCACTTCTTCCACGTACTCCAATGCTCGGATATTGATATTCACGTAAAAACCCCAACATCTTCTCATTTTCTCGCTAATTTTTACCAACGTAACTCGAGTTCGGAGCTTTCGTCCTACAATCATGAAAAAACTATAATCAATAATAATCGAATTCAAAACACTAGAAATACCATAAAAAACCCTCATCAAGAAGTCGAGATTAGTGTATAAAATACACTTATTAGTAGGCAAAGTAGGTGAAGAGATCATTGGGTCAAATTATTTCGTCATAAAGGTTAATTCCAATTTGGTTGAATCATAGGTAAAGAATTTCTTAAATTTTTGAAATGCCAGGACTTCCATGAGTTATATATAACTCAAAAGTAGTTGTTACAATATTACTTACTAATTTTGTTTGGAAAATATTGTTGATTCATAAAATTTGAATACATATTTTCAAAATCTTCTTATATTATAAATTATGGGTGGAAGAAGTATAAAATATTCAAAAACCACTACCAACCAATGTGGTTTTAATGTTGGCAACGCCTTTAACCAACGGAAAATTTTCGTTGGCAAAATTCCGAATGTAAAAGTTAAGTTGGTAATTTTTTAACAATAACCATATTAGCAATAACTCACACATTACCGGCGCATTTGAACCGTTGCTAAATATCAATGGACTTCTATAGTTTTTTTTTTCTTTTATTAGCTATTTTTGTTCGTATCTTTTTTTTCCCAATATAATTACTAGGTTTGAACGTTGGGTGAGTCGGTCCAAGTATTTCAATGCCATAAATCATCCATTACAGTTCAAATATTTTATAGATGGAACTGTTGGCTTTTTGTTTTCTATTTTGTTTCACAATTATTTGTAGTAAGAACAAACAAACTGAAATGAATAAATGCATAAACATATGAAGCAAGTAAATGTTTTTCATTTGCAAACGAGCAGAAAACTGTAACATGGCAAGAATCCAAAATAAGAATGATTGAGGCGAGAACTGAGCTCTCTGTCCTTAAGACGTTTTTACCCCGTCACACGGTGCTTATGGTATGTGGTAAAAGTCTCCCAAGATACAACGATCACTTTGTAGGACTAGCACAAGAACTGCAAGAACGACGAACGAGGAAGAAAAGTACTCTCTGAAGTATGTGTATGCAAAATGGGAAAAAAAGATCTGAAATGTGTATGCTCTTCTGTATCGTTGTTCTGTGTATTGTGTATGTTGAATGAAAGTCTGAGGAACTTATTTATGGATGAGGGAAGAGCGGTTGATCGGTTCCAAGCACTCCACTTACCCACTTGGTCTCTCCACGCATGGTTTCCACTAACACATGAATGCACGGTTTTGTAACCGTGTCTTTGAGGGAAAACATTCGAGACAAATTAAATAAATTTTATCCAAAAATTAATTTTGACAAGGCCCGACCCGACCCGACCCAAGCCCAACCCCAAGACCCGGACCCGGACACGGACACGCGTGTACGTCGTGGCCGAGCCGAGCCGGCCGGCCGGCCAGACGGCGGCAGCACGCGCGCGTGATGGCTTTGCTCGATTATGAGCATGCCTACGTCTTCTCCCCTCTAAAGACTTGCGGTGCCCCTTGGGGCCCAAACCCATTTATAAAATTGGAGTTTATTAAGTGGTTCAATTTTGTGTTTGCAACTAATGTGGGACAACCACTTTCCAATTATCTTCCATTTTATTCCTCTTTTATTGTCCAACTTTCAACCATAATTTCTCATTCATAATGGAATGGTTTAACACAATTAAATATACTACGTTCATCTTCTCGAAGCGTAGAATTTAATCGACTATTTAATTTGACAAATCGAAGCTTGGGTCCCACCCAATTATTATGTCAAAGTGGTCCATTTTCAACAATCTCCCACATGAATGGGAATTAGCACGAATATGCTAAATGCAATGCATGCTAGATTCAGAGAGTACAAGCGAAAGGCTTATTGCATCAGGAAATGTAGCTTTTGGCTTTGAACCTGCCTTAGTGGAATACTATCCAATTTACTTGGCTATTCAGTGAACTTGATGTCTTGAACTCGCTTTCAAATTGTTAATGTAAACTAAGACAATAGTATCCACACAATAACCTTACAATCATTTCTTTGGTTCTCATAGTTGTGTTCATTTTAGCCCTGAATAGTTCTTGGTATTTATAAGTGCTCTAGAGAATTTAAGCCTCAAATTCCCATTGAAGCGGTCCCACTTCACACTTATATAGGTGATTTCCTATAAAGAGTATTCTGTTATACTCCACTTGGTTTATTCAAGCTATAGGAATCATTAAAAGTTATAACTTAACGCAGACAACACTTTTATAAATGAATGGATAAGTGCTTAACTGAGTCTTAATAACTTAGTTGTCCCATTGAACCAAGATCTTGGGATCTCCAGTCAACAAGGTTGAGTTACCATAATTAAGATTCATGCATATTAGGCTTTAATCCCATTCTCTTTGATAGATAATATACTTGATCTCTTGGTAGGCCTTTTGTAAGCGGATCATGAGATTCTCCTTTGATTTCACATAATCAATGGAGATAATACCATTGAGATCAACTGTCTTATGGTATTGTGTCTCACGACGTATATGTCTAGACTTACCATCATACATGCAATTTTATGCCCTTGCAATAGCCGACTGATTGTCGCAATGAATGCTAATTGCAGGTACCGGCTTAGTCCAACACGGAATATCCTCTAAGAAGTTACGAAGCCATTTTGCCTCTTCTCCAGCTTTATCTAATGCGATAAACTCCGATTCCATTGTTGATCGAGCTATGCAAGTTTGCTTTGAGGATTTCCAGGACACGGCTGCACCACCAAGTGTAAAAACGTAACCACTTGTGGATTTAGAATCTTTCATATCAGATATCCAATTTGCATCACAATATCCTTCTAATACTTCTGGATATCTCATATAATGTAATCCATATTTTAAGGTATGCTTCAAATATCGAAGTACCCTATTCAATGCCTTCCAAAGATCATTGTTTGGATTACATGTGAACCTACTTAATTTATTAACCATGAATCGCAATGTCCGGGACGCGTGCGCTTCATTAGATACATCGGACTTCCAATAATATGAGAATATCTTAATTGATGTATAGGTTCACCTCTATTTTTGGCTAAGTGTAGACTTGTGTCTACAGGAGTTTTGACTGAACTTTCATCAAAGACTCCAAATCTCTTTAGTACAGACTCAACATAATGAGATTGTGAGAGAACAAGGCCATCTGGTGTTTTAGAAATTTTAATTCCAAGGATTACATCAGCTACACCCATGTCTTTCATGTAAAAATGTTTTGTTAACATTTTCTTAGTAGATATGATAATGTCATGATTGCTACATAGAATTAGCATATCATCCACATATAGACATACTAAGACATATGCTGTGGGTGTATTTTTATTGTACATACATTTATCACACTCGTTAATTTTAAATCCATTTGACAACATCGTTTTGTCAAACTTTTGGTGCCACTGCTTTGGTACCTGTTTTAATCCATATAAGGACTTAACGAGTCTCGCAAACCTTTTTCTCTTGTCCATGAGCAACAAATCCTTCAGGTTGCTCCATGTATATTTCTTCTTCTAACTCACCGCTTAGAAATGTCTTTGTTTAACATCCATTTGATGAATTTCGAGATTGTGTATCGCAGCAATTGCAATGAGGATTCTTATAAAAGTAATCCTCGTTACTAGTGAGTAAGTATCAAAGAAATCAAGACATTCCTTTTGTCTATATCCTTTTGCTACCAAACGAGCTTTGTATTTATCAATAGATCCATCTGATTTTAATTTTTTCTTAAAAATCCACTTGCAACCTAGAGGTTTATTTCCAGGTGGGAGATCAACCAACTCCCAAGTGTGTTTGCATTATTGATTCAATTTCACTATTGATAGCTTCTTTCCAAAAAGGAGCCTCTAGTGTTGACATTGCTTCACTCAATGTCTTAGGTTCATTTTCGATCATGTACGTTAGAAATTCTGAACCAAAGGACGTAGACTTTCTAGCCCTTTTACTGCGTCTAGGTTCTTCTTCATTTTCACTATCATTTGCGGTATCATAAGTTCTTTGGTTGAACTTACATCAATTTTGTCTTTGCGGGAAAGACGTTTTGAAGAAACTTGCATTCCTTGATTCAATAATCGTATCTCCATGTATATCGGTAATCTCAGACTTATGCACAAGGAAGCGATATGCACTACTGTTATGAGCATATCCAATAAATATGCAATCTACAGTTTTTGGTCCTATTTTTATTTGTTTAGGTTTTGGGACTTCTACCTGCCAAACACTCCCACACTTTAAAGTATTTATATGAAGGTTTGTGACCTTTCCATAACTCGTAAGGTGTTTCATCCTTTACTTTGTGTGGTATTTTATTAAGAATATGATTTGCAGAGAGAATAGCTTTCCTCCACAAATTATGGGGTAGACCGAACTAATCAACATAGCATTCATCATTTCTTTAAGTGTGCGGTTCTTTTGTTCTGCAATACCATTAGATTGAGGTGAGTAAGGAGCCGTTGTTTGATGAATAATGCCTTGTTCAGAACAAAATTCTTCAAACGACGCTCCATATTCTCCACCTCTATCACTTCGAACAATTTTTTATTGATTTGCTAAGTTGTTTAAACGTTTCCAAAGCCTCGTCTTTGCTTCTTAATAAATAAACATAGCAATGATCGAGTGCAATCATCAATGAAGGTAATAAAATACTTTTTCCCACCTTTAGTTTGTACAAATTTCAAGTCACATATATCGCGTGAATTAATTCCAAAGGTGAAGTATTTCTTTCAATGTATGAAACGGTCGTTTGGCTAACTTAGCCTCAACACAAGTTTCGCATTTGTGATTAGAATCGAAACTTAAAGAAGGTAGCAAATTTAAGTTCATTAATTTACGCATGATTTAAAGTTTATGTGTCCTAATCATTGTGCCATAAACAAGAAGATTTAACGATATACTGTAAGTAGAAGCTTCATTAATCTTGTTCAATTTAGGTACAATAGTAAGAACATTCATCTTGAACATCCGACCGATCATATATATCCTTTCCCACATACATTCCATTTTTAGTTAGTACAAATTTGTCGATACAAATACTAACTTAAACCCATTCTCGCTAAGAAGAGAACCGTAAACAAGATTTTTCCGAATATCGGTACATGCGACACATTGTTGAGGACGAGTTCCTTGCCGACATCATCTTCAAGGCCACCTTTCCTTGTCCTTCAACCTTTGAGCTTGAGAAATTTCCCATGAACAGTTGTTCTTCGTTGATAGTTTTGTAATTAGAAAACATGTTCTTCTTTTCAAGACATATGTGACGAGTAGCACCAAAGTGTCCACCCACCATTCCACAGGATTTCCAAATATTACATTCGAGATATTACAAAGAATAGGTGCATTTCTTGAACACCCTCACGATTGATTATCGGTTTCAACTACATGTGCACGATCATTTTGCTTTCTTATGACAACAATTGAGCGATGTCCGTGTTTGCCACAATTGTAGCAATCTCCTTTGAACTTCTTGTTTTTCCTCGTTGTTCTCAATTTTCTTAGGAGCATAACTTGAGTGCTTCATCTTCATATTCTTCTTAGAACTTGATTCAACTATGTTTGCCTTAGCTTCCATGCTTGGTCCCCATTCCTCCTTTTCGAGACTTTTAGTGTCTTCTTGATCCTCAAGCGCACAATCAACTCCTCCAAGTTCATTTCTTTACGCTTGTGTTTGAGGTAATTTTGAAATCTCTCCATGAAGGTGAGAGTTTCTCAATTCTGTTGCTACTTGGAATGACTCACTTACGATCAATTTTTCAAAGATGTAAATCATAGAGGAGTACCGCAAATCTTGAACTTGGGAAATAATGATTTAGAGTCAATCATTTTATAGTCCGTAAATTTACCGACAAAAAAACTTTTTAGTTCCAAATCTTCATTTTATATTTTTCTCTAAAGATTCCCATAATTATTTTGCGATTTCATTACGCTATATACACCATATAGTGAATCATTCAAATCCATTCAAGACATGGTTTTGCATAGAAAATCGAATGTTTCCATGCGTCCCAAGGCAATAACCGGCTCGATTATTTTCTCCTTGTTGAATAGAAGGAGGATCCTTCGTGAGAAACCTTGCCAAGTTTAGCGTGGTTAAGTAAAACAAGATTTTCTGTTGCCACCTCTTAAAATCGACTCCATTAAATTTTTTTCAGTTTCTCCGTGAGGAATATGAGTCGATCTGAGATGGACCACCCAGCGATGGGCGTCACAAGATTTTGCCACGATGGGCGTACGTTACGATCGGTGCCACATTAGGCGTCACAAGAGGGTGCCACATTAAGATGAATTGCATTTGTCCCAACGAATGTTAGCCATTTCGCTTTCAAAAGAGAAGATCAACAAGTTTAGAATAATAATTTTCGGTTTTGAAATCCGAACCAAAATTTGCAAAAGTTAGAAAGAATACAATTTCGGCAGTTTGAAAGAAACCATGCATATTTGTAATTTTTGAATTTTTATAGAAAGCATGCAAAGCAATACTATATCGGAATTTTACGTGAATCATTCATGATATTTGAATTTTGGAAAATTGCGTGAACATAAACATGAATAAAGACATTTTCGAATTTAGGAAAATTGCAGGACCATAAAACATGAACATCACACTTTCGGAATTTTGGATAAATTGGAAACATGCACATCAGACTTCAGACTTAGAATTTCAGAAAATTGCAAGGGACATGCTTAGCAGATTTTCACAGTGACATCATTAGAATTTCTGAAGAGATATCAGGTCAAATTATTTCCTCATAAAGGTTAATTCCAATTTGGTTGAATCATAGGTAAAGAATTTCTTAAATTTTTGAAATGTCGGGACTTCCATGAGTTATATATAACTCAAAAGTAGTTGCTACAATATTACTTACTAATTTTGTTTGGAAAATATTGTTGATTCATAAAATTTGAATACATATTTTCAAAATCTTCTTATATTATAAATTATGGGTGGAAGAAGTATTAAATATTCAAAAACCACTACCAACCAATGCGGTTTTAATGTTGGCAACGCCTTTAACCAACGGAAAATTTTCATTGGCAAAATTCCGAATGTAAAAGTTAAGTTGGTAATTTTTTAACAATAGATTCAATAACCATATTAGCAATAACTCACCCATTACCAGCGCATTTGAACCGTTGCTAAATATCAATGGACTTCTATAGTTTTTTTCTTTTATTAGCTATTTTTGTTCATATCTTTTTTTCCCAATATAATTACTAGGTCTGAACGTTGGGTGAGTCGGTCCAAGTATTTCAATGCCATAAATCATCCATTACAGTTCAAATATTTTATAGATGGAACTGTTGGCTTTTTGTTTTCTATTTTGTTTTACAATTATTTGCGAAGAACGAACAAACTGAATGAATAAATGCATAAACATATGAAGCAAGTAAATGTTTTCATTTGCAAACGAAAGCGTAAAACTGTAACATGGCAAGAATCCGAAATAAGAATGATCGAGGCGAGAACTGAGCTCTCAGTCCTTAAGATGTTTTTACCCCGTCACACGGTGCTTACGGTATGTGGTAAAAGTCTCCCAAGATACAACGATCACTTTGCAGGACTAGCACAAGAACTGCAAGAACGACGAACGAGGAAGGGAAGTACTCTATGAAGTATGTGTATGCAAAACGGGTTTTGTATTTTTGGTTTGAGTCTTAGATAATTGGACTCTTGTCTTTGGTACTGTGGTATTGGGTTGTGAGTCATTGGGTTAAGGTGAATAAACTGTAAATAATAAAATTATTATAAAAATGACAAATTTCGGTTTGAATTAAGTACCCACGTTTCTACTTTAAGAACCAAGAACCGACCCGGATTTACATCGCTTCTCGGTTTCAGTTCTTAATTTTATTTTTTGGAACTGGACCAGAACCTTTGATTCCGGTTCGGTTCCAGTTAAAATGTCCACCACTAATAATTAGTCACGAAACACGTTGTCGAAATTTTCCTAATTAATTTTCTATTTATTTCTTCTCTTGCCAAAACATTAGTGACATAATTTTACGAATGGAACATTTTCTTCCATAATTTAATTTTTCTTTTATAAAAATAAATAAAAATTAATCAATCGTTAATTCGTTGGCAATCCAACGACGGAAATGTTTGTCGGTAAATTTCATTGCCATTGCCGCTATTTCTAGTAGGAAATGTATTGAAGTTGAGCATTTATTGAAAATGCAATCATGTTTTAAATTGTTTTGATGTTAAATCTCTGCATTTTAACTTGTATGAACATAACTAATAAGTTCTTGAGCTCTTTCAAAATACGTGTCAATATTGTTAGATCTACGAGATTTCTTGGATTTTCAAATGAATTTATTTAAGTGTCAATATTGTTATGAATAGAAATGTATTTGACAACATACTTTTCTAGTTGGAGTGCGTTTGATTGCAATATATTTTTCATGAAAAAAAACCTTTTTTTTACATATTTTCCAACCGATACGTTTGGTAGCTACATTTTTTAATGAAAAAAGTATTTTCCTACTTTTTTTCCTACTACACGTTGGATTGATGGTCATTTTTTTCCAGGTAAAACGTTTTCTCATTTCTATATAAATGGCTACATTTTCTTTGAAAATAAGGAAAATATTTTCTTAGGGGGGATGATGTTTTATTTTCCAGGTAAAATTTGTCTTCTAAATTGATATTTTCCAATTAACAATTTCTTGGTAATTCAATTCCTTGGAATTCAATTTCTTTCCACCCAAATTCAATGTTTACAATCAAACGCACCCTTAGAATATTTATTTGTTGATAAAAAATATGAGTAACACACTTTTTACATATATTTTAAAAGGATAATTGCATATTTGGTCATAACTTTTAAAAATAGCACCAGACATCCCAACGTTTGAAAAAATTTGGCACGGTATGTTCTTTATGATGAAATTATCATTCCCTTTAAATAAACAAAAAAACAAAAAATACGAAAAAAGAAAAAAAAATGATTGAAAAATAACCAAATGTACCTTAAAAAAATAAAGAGTAAGAAATGTACCCTAAAAAAATAAAAAGTAACAAAGAGGTCATCTCTTTATCAAAATCCAAAATCCACCACCATTCCTAAAAACCCATAACAGCCACTTCTTCCATTTTCCGGATTCTTTCCACTCAAAGCGGCCACTAATGTTTCCTTATCCCTAAACTTCTTCAATAACTTATCATGCTCGGCGAACTTCAATTTCTTTGGCCTCGTAATCAAGTAATCTCCTTCGGAAGTCAATTTCTTTGGCCTCGTAATCAAGTAATCTCCTTCGGAAGGCTTTGTATTTTTTCCACGATGGAAGCATCTAAAATATGCAGGCTTTAAAACCCTTCTCTGAGGTTCAATCTCTACATCTCCCAACCTTACATCTCCTGGGCCATCACTCTCCATATTCGCTTTCCTCCTTCCGATATAGAAAGTTCTATTTGAAGTCCCAATCACTTGCATTGAACAATCTGGTGAGAATCCAACCGACATAAGAGGATTTGGAAACCTCATCGAATGAGTAATCTTGAACTTTGCATAATCAAAACCTTCATATAACCATATAAAGAAACACTCAAAATTCTATGGTGCTGAGCCTCTTCTCCACTTTCTTTCCCTATTTTTCCCACACAAAGCGAAGTCACAGTCTTATTGCGACTCTCCATTGAATACAACAATTTTCCACCTCCAATCACATCTCATATCTTCACAAAATTCCCACATGCAGTGGCAATTAAACCCCTAGACGGCAAGTAAAGCACACTTTCAACAAGTTTTTCATGGTTTAGTTCCATAACAGACCCCAAATTCGAACCCCAAGCATTCCAAATCCTTATCTTGTGGTCATAAGATCCTGATACGAACATATCATCACTCACAAGGGAAGTATCATTGCACCGGACATAATCCTTATGTCCCAAAAGATCGAAAAGACACGTCTCAGTAGTAACATCCCAATACTTCACAAAAGAATCATCACCACTGAAAAATAAATGAAACCTATCGTCGGCGTGTGGGTAGTGCACAAGGCGAGCCGCCTCAAAGTGACCCTTCAAATGGTAGAGATGGGTCTGGGACTTCACATCAAATACATGAACTGTCCCGTCAAATCTCTGGCAGCAAGAAGCTTTCCATCGCAGCGAAAGGTGGCCGAAGTAGAGAAGTCGGCGAATGACGATTTGGGGTGGATTTTGGGTTTTTGGAGATAGTGGTGGGTTTTGAAATTTGAGGTTTGATAAAGAGATGACCTTTTTATTACTTTTTTTTGGGTACATTTCTTACTTTTTATTTTTTTGTGTACATTTGGTTAGTTTTCAATCATTTTTTTTCTTTTTTCTTGTTTCTTGTTTTTTGTTTTTGTTTTTGTTTATTTATTGGAAAGGGAAATTTCGTCATAAATGACCTACTATGTCAAGTTTTTCAAACGTTGGAGATGTCTAGTGCTATTTTTAAAGGTTAGGGGTATATCTTCAACGTTTTTGAAAGGTTGAGGACCAAATATGCAATTATCCCTATTTTAAATTGACTTTTTTAATTAATCTTGTTAATTTTTATTGTTGAAAAAAGAGGTAAGCATGGACGTTCTGACTGGACACTTGTTGTTGTCGGCCTTAGTAGCTGAGATAGTAAGTAGATTTTTCCATAACATGCGACCTGCGAATTTATTCTATTTCTTTATATGTTATGATCTGATTTCGTCACTAATAAGTACAACTCGTGTATTTTAGGTTATGTACCTGTGGTAAATATTCAACCAAAATAATTGGACTCTGAACCTATAAATACAAGGTCTTTGGCCGTTCTAAGGTACCATTATTTCCACATTTAAACTCTGCTCAATTTTTTGCTTGCTTGTCTCTCCCATACCCAAACACTCTCTCCGATACTATTCTTGTACCAGCAGTTGACTTGATTGTCGGAGTACTAACGATCATCGTATCTTTTTTTTAGGTAACATAAGGATGACAGATGATTGTCTGGAGATCTGTTGACACGTGGATATTGCAGATTTTGAGGTCAACAAGTTTCATAAAATAGTCTACAACTACATGTTGCCGTAAACTCATATTATCTTCAAAACAATACTCAATTCCTCAATTTATATCCTGTCCATTAAACAAATCAGGTAACATTTGTCTTCAATTTATGAAGACAAAAGACTCTACTGATTTATGGAGCTACCAAATCAAATAAGGGATTCAAATATGAACATTTCAGATATTTAACCATGTATTCTACTTAAAGATGTAATTATCATTTAGTTTCACGTAGTGCATGTTCTTGATGAAGAAGATGCAATCTTATGATTCAATCATAATAGTCTACAAATATGATAAGGCTCACACTATTCATTCGTTATTTGCTTTGTCCACTTCTCAGTGGTTTCAGGTTAATCTTGTTGGTAAAGAGCCTCATGTTTTTAAGTCGGTTGTCATGCATCCTGAATGGCTTTCAACAATGGATGATGAAATTAACGCTCTTAAGCAAAATAAAACATTCATCGTCCCGGTGATCATAATGTTGTGGGATGGCGGTGAATCTTTCAAACTAAGCTTCGAGCAGATAGTACTATTAATGGCAACAAAGCTCGTCTTGTGGGACAATAATTTTCTCAGATGCATGGCATCGACTTTAAAGAGACCTTTGGTCCCATTGTTCGTCCTGCTACTATTTGGATCATTTTGTCTCTTACCGTTATGAATGGTTGACCAGTCTATCAGCTTGTCGTAAAAAATGCTTTCTTTTGGAGGAAGTCTATATGGAACATCCCCATGCTTATTGATCCACATTTTATACTCATGTTGTCATCTACATCGTGCTCTTTATGGCTATTCGGGCATGGTTTCAACATTTTAGTAATTTTTTTTGCACATCTTAGAATGAGCAATATCATCAGGTGAAGAGTCATCTAAAGCTCTAGCACATCTTTATTGCATCAAAATTGTCTTTAACTTTTGACCCCCACATTTTTATATTTCCTTTTCCATCAAAAATATTAAGTTCAAAGCCATTTTAAAGAAAAACATTGACTCCTCCCCCTTTAAAGAATTTTTTTAAAAAAGAAACTTATTGTTTGCAAGAAAAGAACAAAGCAACTTCGATTTTTTTCAGATATGCAAACAAGGAGTGGATCACAGAAAATTTTTAACTTTACCCAAAGTAAACTTAACAGTATAACTTACCACACAATACACACAATTTAATATAAAGCATGTATTACAAATTTTAGTATGTTGTCTCTAGGGAAAAAATTCCAAGATCACTATCTGTACTGGATTTATCTCAGATTCCCAAGGCTCTAAGGAACATTTGGACAAAGATTAGTCTCCAGGGGATTGTTGTGAACGGAACTTAAGGGGAAACAATCAAAAATCAAATAAGAGAGATTATTCTATCAAGATTAATATAAAAACACTAGATATGAGAGATCTCACCCTTTCCACATATCCAACTGTTAAAACATCATATCCAAGCTCTAATACCACTGTTAAGCCTAGAAACTTTAGAACCCACAATATTGTGACAGATCTAAGTAAATAAAGTGCAAGAAACAACACATAGATTTGTTTCGACCGAAGTCTCAGATGTTCGATGACCAGATCTAACATCTAATCCCTAGATTAAGCTCCAAAAGTACTAATAATCAACCAAACGGCAACAAAGGTATATAATAATTTCATATTACAAGCCCACAAGTCACTAAGGCTTAAACTTAAAAATAGCCAAAAACCAAAAACAAGATCAAAGAACACTAAGCCCTTTATCCAGAAAAAGAAGATGAAGAAGAAGAAGTTCTTGAGAGAAGAGCTTTTTCTTCCAGAGAAGAAGAATATATCTTCACGTCTGCCCTTTCACGCTTGAAAACCCCGACCCCTAATGGAGCAGACAAAGGGTTAATTTCATCTAACAGCTAGGAGCAAGTCAGGTGTCATAATCTGGTGAAAAGGCTCCACAATTTAAAAACGCATTTTAGTGAAAGCAACTTCAACAATTTTTTGGTAGCAAACACATTTTCTTCCAACAGTCTAGGAAATAATAACTAAATGCCTTGTTTTAGTCCGTGATGGGATATGGGATGTCATGACAAATGAAGAGGTCAATGATGTCCCGAGCCAAATCATAGACCTCCTCATTTGTAATGACATCCCATAGAATATCAACTAACTAGAACAAGACCGTTATCTTCAAAATAGTCTACCACTGCATTTATCCACAAACAGGTCAAAACAATAGTATTTCCATAATCAAGCACCCAACAACACTCAACGCCTAAACTTATATCCTGTCCATTAAACAAATTAGGTAACGTTTATGAAGAACCCCAGAAAAAAAAAAAAAAAAAAAAAAAAAATCTGCCAAATCAAATAAGGGATTCAAATATGCACAATTCAGATATTTGACAATGTATTCCTCTTAAAGATGTAAATATCAATTAGTGCATGTTCTTGATGAACAAGATGCAACCTTATGATTCAATCATATGATAATATTAATCTATAAAATACTACACAAGGAGCAAGATAACATACAAATCGTTCTCTTTAAATCGTAATCACACAACTCACCAATGTAGTTTTTGGAGAATAGTCGTCTAGCATTGAATATGAATAAGATCTTGTTTCATTGTTGAGTTGGATCAACTTCTTGTTGTGGCGAATCTTGATATTTTAAATTCTTGACCCACATTTTTCCGAGTCATATTATTTAAAAAATGTAAAGATTTGCCCAGGAGATAATCCAACTCACACAGAAAATTCATGTATAAAAAGGAAGAGGAAATAATAGTAAGAAAAAGAGAGAGATGAAGCGATCGAAGTTATGCACTTGAAAAAGGAAAGAATATATATATAAGAACAAATCAAGTTAAAAAGGAAATTAGGAAGAAAATAAGTTAATCACCAACAGAATTGTAAATAAGAAATTGAAATTATGAAATTTTAAAGGAATTGACAAAAGATAAGATGGGCAGCCATGCAATTAAAGCGGTAATTATGAAGGATTGAAATAAGGAAATATTATATGGGAAAAGATAAAGAAAAAAAATCAGATTTTTGAAATTCACATGAAAAATAATCTAATTAAGTTAGGACTCTTTAGGCTTGGTTTGGTATTCTTTGTCTTTTAAGAGATCGAACAACACGATGTCTTTGTAGAAAAAGAATCATCGTGGGAAGAATCAGATAAGTGTTTGGTAAATTCTTGTTTCAAAATTGCTGTATGTTTCAAAAGTAACATTTGAGCGTTTGGTAAATAAAAATGATTATTGCTGTAACAGTATTAAATTACTAAAAGGACATTGATTATAATAATGTTATTTTGTATTATTATTATTATCACGAGTGGTAAAATTCATTTTGTTTCCTAGGCAAATATTTTTTAACAAGACAATACATTCATTATTATTCTTTTAAAATAAAAATAATAAAAACTTAATAAATTTCAAATTTTATAAAAATTACAAAATAAAAATATAGTCACATAGTGCAAAAATTAATTAAATTTATATTAATTTTTATTATCCAACTTGTATCAATTTGGTTTCTCAAATGGTTATTAAAAGAATTAGTTTAATTAATTAGGGGTAAAAGGGGTATTTTAATAATATATAAATGAAAAAGCTAAAAGCAGAATGTGAAAAGCTGCCATTTTGCTGCTTCTCAAAATCTGCTGCCAGGTGAGTCAGATTATTTTATAATCACTTTTAATTTTTTTGCCAAACGCCTAAATCAACTTCTGATTGTCTGAGAATCAGAAGTTGGGCTCCAAAATCAATCACAAACGGGGCTTAATGAGATAAGTGTTTAAATTTTTAAAGAAAGATAATGACGAAAATGAAAGAAAAGGTGTCCAAAAACTCCCATAAATTCCCCCACTTAATGTAAAAGTCCAAATCGTTTAAAAGTTGTTTAACTATTTTTAGAGAAAATTAGGCTCGTCAAAAACTTCCATAAATATCCCCACTCCAAATATTATCAAAAAGTTATTATCAAGATGTCGAGATAATTATATAAAATGTATTTATCACTAGGCAAAGCAGGTCAATAGAATATTGAGCTTTATTATTTCCTTATAAAGGCAAATTCCAATTTGTTTGTATAGTTTTTGAAACGTCAAGACTTCCACGAAAGATATATAATTCAAAATTAGTTGTTAAAATATTATTAAGTAATTTTGTTTGGAAAATATTGTTGATTCATACATTTGAATCCATATTTTCAAAATATTCGTATATCGTAAAATATGAGTTGAAAAATCTTAAATATTCAAAAATTACTACCAACAAATGCGGTATTAACGTTGATAACTGTTGTAAATTTATGAGATAATTATTGATGACTATTTAAACTTATTAAAATACTTAGTCTTATCAGTATATTTAGATAAGCCTTGTTTGCTTATATCCAAATCTCTTTGTAACCTACTTTGGAATCCTATAAATATAAGTTCATAGTTATAATAAAATAGACAATTCACTTTACATCTCTTATATTTTTCCTTTCTTCTTTCTTTAGTTTCATAACTGTTATCAGCATGACGCTTTAATATATATATTTTTTAAATTCAAGTACGGATCAATCGATCAACAATCTCGTACTACGTATTCATTCTAAAGAATAAAACGGTGGTACAGTGATGCAACGATACTTCAAACTATATTCAAGAAAAAGGTAAAAGATTAGCACCACCACGTACATCTCTTGTTAATCAGACCAACCGCTACTAACTCAAGTAATATTTGGTTTTGGTCTCTGCTTATCGATTTCCCTCTCAAAACTAATGTGCATGTCATTATTTTATTCAAATTATAATTATGCCCTTAGATGGAACGTGATTAACGAATTCAACAAATTAAGGGTATTTAATTACTAAACTTGACTTGATATCTCTAAGCCTTCAATTGTTTAATGTTTAATAACAAATTATCAATTCTTGAATAATATTTGTTTCTAATTGTGATTTTCTTGAAGAAATACAATTTCACAATTATATCAATATTTTCAGAAAAATATTGTATTGTATTTCATCACCCAACATATAAATATTCTAGAAAAATATTTTGTTGTTGCTTCAGAATAAGCAAATATTTATATTATATTAATATTCCAGTAGAATATTAATTGCTTCCGAAGAGCCTAATTTTATAAGATATAATATTCTATAAGAATATTATAATATTGCTTCTGAAGAGTAAATCTTCACATCAAAATAATAATTTGTTGTAGCTCCTGAAGAAGTAGAACGTTATAATATTCTAACAAAATATTAATTGTTCTTGAAGAGCATGACATTACAATTTAAATATTTTTGAAGAATATTGAATTATTGCTCCTCAAGTAGCAGTAGTGTTTACTGTTCAATCAACTATTATGTTTTTTTTAATCTATTCTTTCATACGTAGTTATGAATACAAGTTAGCATGAAATTATTGTGAGAAGCCTTCAAATGTTGAATAAGTTTTGTTTATTTGTTTTAATTGTGCTTTTCTTGAAGAAATACAATTTTACAATTCTATTAATATTTCAGAAGAAAATAGTATTGTATGTCACAATCTAACATATAAATATTTTGGAAGAATATTTTTAGACATGGCACAAAAATCGAGCTTGGCTCGTCCTCAAAACTGCTGCTCGGTTCGGCCCATGAGCTCATGGGCCTAACGGGCCGAGCTGAGCTACCCACGAGCTCGGCTTGGCCCTCAAATTTGAAAATAAAATAGAAATACAATATCAAGAATCATTTATGATAAAAATTAAAGATTGAAAGCCCTCATCCTTTTTCCGGGCTTGGGACTGGCAACTTTGAAAGTAAGCAGAGTTAAAATTGTACACGAACAAGATGTTACGTGTATAATTTTTTATTAAAATATGAAAAAAAAATATTAATGCAAAATAATACTTACTACGAATCTGATTAATCCATATTCAAATCTTCAAGTTCTTCGGACATTATTCTATCCACTTTGTCTTGGATTCAAATTTCGGCGTCATCACGATCTTTTAGACACAGTAAGCTTTCTAAAATGTCGCCTTTTAGTCTGGACCTGATATCAGACAAAACTCTGCCACTTGTACTAAATGCAGCCTCTGATGCTACAGTTGAGACCGGATGTGTTAGTAGATCACATGCCATTTTTGAAAGAATTGGGTAACTATATTGATGTTGTCTCCACCATCGTAATATATCAAAAAATTTCTCTCTTCGTCATCTAACATACTAAGCACATCATGCGCAAAATACCTAACTAACTCTACATGTGTATCATTAGAACGGTGAATGGAAGAACTAGAAGAAGAACCAACTGATTGTTGACCTTGACCACTACTATGTGTACTGACGTAATTCCATAAGTCAATATCATCAGTTGATGACGAAGTATATGTTGGATTAGGGGGTTGTACAACGTTTGTACCGACCTTTTCAACATAGACCTCATACATAGAACATAAAGTTTGTTCTAAATTAGCACACGTTACTGGATTTTCGTAAGTTAATTTATCTGAAATTGCTATTATTGTTACTTTTGTACCCTCTAAGTTAAGTCTAGGATCCATTATACATGCTAATAGAAATAACATAGGCAATGTTTTCCAATATTTTCTAAATTTAGCTTCTATAACATGTATAATACTAGAAAAAAGAGCAAAATTCTTATACCTATTAAAATTGTTAGCAATATAATAGAAATGATTTTAAAAAGTGGAGTAGTTGGATAATACACACCAGAACATGCTGTTGTTGTGTCGAAAAAAACTTTTAAAAATTTTCTAACATGACCACATATTTTCCAGTCATGTAATTCTAAATCATATTCTGAGCCGTGTGAGTGTCGGCTATTATAATATACAGTAATGCAATCTTCGTAGCCTTCACAAGATTCAAGTATATGATATGTTGAATTCCATCTATTGGCAACATCAGTTGCAAAACTTTTTGATTGCAGGCCATTTTCTATACATAGAGCAGCAAAAACTTGTTTTCTTGATGGTGAGACCGAAATATAATTAATAGCATATCTAATTTTTTCTAATTGGAGTTGTATAAACTTTAATCCATCTTGTACAATTAAATAAAACACGTGACCTACACAACGAATATGAAATAAAATACCATCAAAATTTGGAATACAATGTTGCATTAATTTTTCAATTACTATATTATTGGGGCCTGTATTATCAAATGTAAAACTACGAGCCTTAGAATCACATTTAAATTCATGTAACACACCTAATAAAACATGATAAATATTATTTCCATTATGAGGATAGTCTATTTGTTTAAATGCTATTACTTTTTTATGCATTATCCAATTATTATCAATATAGTGTGCAGTTGCAACCATGTATCCTTTTTTATTACAACTTGCCCATAAGTCTGATGTAAAAGATATAACACCGTTGTAATTATTATTATCATTAATAATAGCTTCTTTTTTTGTATTATATCTAATGATAGTGTCTTTACGATGTGTATTTCTAGAAATATTAACGTATCTTGATTGGAGATATTTTTGGATGAATTTCGTCCAATGCGGATTGTCCACCAAACATAGTGGAAAGTTGACATTTGCTATCAATTTTGGTATTCCTTCGTGGCGCATGAGTTCTTGTAAATATATCTAGTTGTTGAGCGTGGGACTACTGGACACGGCTCCTGAAGATCAAAACTGAAGTTGTGCCTATCCCCTTGTACCAATTTTTGTATTGACAATTTTTGAAGTGTTTGTTTAGATGGGTCGTGCCTATCCCCTTGTACCAAGATAACTTATCTTGACAGTGTTTACATTGTGCTTTGAACTCAGGGACTCTGTCCACTAGTTTACCAGTTGGCAACAACTCAAAATACTTCCAGCATTTAGTATTTTGTTTGGTGGCTGTTCGTTTAGTGCTAGAGCCGATGGTAGTTTGTGTATTGGCATCTTCTTGAAAGTCTTCCAAATCAATTGGATCAGTGCTACAACCAAACTGATTAAGAATATCGTCTGGAATTTGAATATCATTAAGACCACTGAAATCATCATCACTTCGATTATATGCCATTTGGAATAATATAATAAAGAGAATAGTAGAAGATGAAGATGTAGTAGAAACTATAAAGTAGAAATGTAGAAAATTAGTAGAAGTGAAAAATTACAACTTAAAATTACAGAGTAATATCTAGATAATGAGATATTAGATACTAATTATAATACTAATATTGAGATAATGAAATTTGAGAATTGTTAATGGATTGAGTATATAATTGAATGAGAGATAAGAGATTGAAGTGTGAAAAAATGATTTTAGAATACGAGAATTTATAGGAAAATAATGAAATTGAAAAAAAAATGTGACCAACGGTCACGTTTTAAGGCATGTTACACGAGCCACGATCTGAGCTGGCTCATGGCTCGTGCTTTTGGGCTCGTGGGCTTGTGTCCACGAGCCCAAACGAGTCAGGCTTGTGGGCTCGTCGGCCGAGCCCACAAGTCGGCTCATTTTTTGATCGAGCTGAGCGAGCTCGGCCTTCTTTTTTTTTTAAGCTCGGCCCTAGCTCGTGCTTGTCCCTCGACGACCTCGAGCCCGAGCTCGAGCTAGGCCAAGCTGATGAGCTTTTTTGCCACCCTAAATATTTTATTATTGTTTCAGAATAAGCAAATTTTTTTATATTATATTAATATTCCAGTAGAATATTAATTGCTCCCGAAGCGCCTAATTTTATAAGATATAATATTCTATAAAAATACTATAATATTGCTCATGAATAACAAATCTTTACTTCAGAATAAAGTTAATATTTTAAAATAATTTGTTGCTACTCCTGAAGAAGCACACCATTATATTAATATTCTGACAGAATATTACTTGCTCCCAAAAAGTGTAATTATTAAATTTAATATTAAACTATTTGTTTCTGAAAAATCAAATTTTATAAAGTTTAATATTTTTAAAACACTAATATGTTGTTGCTTTCAAAGAAACACAATTTTACAATTCTATTAATATTTCAGAAGAATATTGAGCAGTAGTCTAAATAATATTTTATTGTGCTCTAGAAGAAGTACATGACTAGAAAAATACAATATTACATAATTAAATGAAAAAAAAATTGTAATGTATACACGTAATTTATGAACTAATGCTTATTCCTGAAGGAAAACATACATCTCATGTCATTTGAACTTGATTATTGTGACTCATTGATTGGTCGCTAAACTATTTCATAGTTTATTAAAGGATTACTCTATGCTTAACTCTTTTTAGTTTTAAACTCATTTTTTTTTCTAAAAAGTTTTTATTTGGTCATGTTTGTAGATTCATGATGAATTGTCAAAATATCTGTTTAACTGATAGTGCAACTACTCATACAATTCTTCAAGATAAAAAATATTTTTTGGACTTAACATTTGCATAAAATAATGTTAATACAATATCTATTACATCAAATATCGTTGAAGGCTCCGGAAGAGCTAGTATTATCTTACCAAATAATACAAATTGCATATAAACGATGCCCTTTATTCTAGCAAATCTAGAAGAAATTTGCTTAGTTTTAAAGATATCTGCAGCAATGGATACCATATTGAGACAAAACAAGAAAATAATCATGAATATATTTGCATAATTTCTTTGGTATCTGGCAAAAGCATATAAAAGAAAAACTCATGGCACTCCCATCTTGTATGTATTATACATTCATAAAAATATTTGAATCAAACAATGTCACGAACTCAAAGTTCGTTGAACCAAAAAGCTTTATGCTTTGGCATGATCGACTTGGACACCTATGAGTAATAATTATGCGCCGAATAATTAATAACTCACATGGACACCCTCTAAAGAACCAGAAGATTCTTTTACCTAATGATTATCCATGTGCTGCATGTTCACAAGGCAAGTTAGTCATTATACCTTCTATTACGAAGGTTCGTGTTGAATCTCCAACTTTCTTAGAAAGAATTTATGGAGATATATGTGGGCGATCACCCACCATGTGGACTATTTCGTTATTTTATGGTATTAATTGATTCTTCTTCTAGATGGTCACATGTCTGCTTACTTTCTACTAGAAATGTAGCTTTTGCTAGACTACTTGCTCAAATTATAAAACTACGAGCTCAATTCCCTGATTATTCAATCAAGACAATTCATCTTGATAATGCTAGTGAATTTAGATCACAAGTATTCAATGATTATTGTATGTCAATCAGGATTGATGTTGAACATTCAGTTGCTCATGCCCATAAACAAAATGGTTTAGCAGAGTCGTTTATCAAACGTCTTCAATTGATTGCTAGGCATTTACTTATGAAAATAAAACTCCCAACATCTATTTGGGGTCATGTGATGCATTATTAGTTCGTATAAGACCAACTGCTTATCATGAATACTCACATTTACAACTTACATTTGGTCACGAACCTAATATTTTTCATCTAGACTTTTTGGCTGTGCTGTCCAAGTCCCAATTTCACCTCCATAACGTACAAAGATGGGTCCTCAACAAAGACTTGAATTTATGTTGGGTTTGACTCACCATCCATTATTAGGTATCTTGAAACTTTAATGAGTGATTTATTTACTCCACGTTTTGCAGATTGTCATTTTGATTAAATGAATTTCCCAACTTTGGGTGGGAGGAGGGGGGGGGGGAACTACATCCTGAAAAACAAGATAAATGTTTTTGGAATGAAACAACTCTATCTTATTTTGTTCCCTACATTAATCAATGTGAGGAAAAAGTTGAGAAGATTATTCACTTGCAAATAGTTGCAAGCCAATTACCTGATGTATTAATTAATACAAGAAAAGTGGCAAAGTCATATGTTCCAGCAGAAAATACTCCTGCAAAAATTGATGTCTTTGTAGGACAATCTTCCATAGCAAATGAATCTCAAATACGCCAGAAGCGTGGTCAAACAGTTGGTGCCAAAGACTCTGTACCTCTAAAGAAAAAGGTACAAGAGAAAACCTAACTAAAAAATTTTAATGAAACAATGGTAGAAATGATTGATCAATCAAAAACTAATAATGTGTTTCCTAAAGAACCACAAGTGTCTGAAAACAATGAGATTTCAATAAATTATTTATTGTCTCATAAATTAGGGGAACGAAATAATATTGTCGTGGACAATATCTTCGCCTTTAATGTGGCACTAGATATCATGTAAAATGAGGATCATAAACCACAATCTATTAAAGATTGTCAAAATAGAAATAATTGGCCAAAATGGAAAGAAGCCATACAGGCGGAGTTGAATTCCTTAGAAAAATGAAAACTGTTTGGACCTGTAGTTCGAACCCCTAAAAGTATAATCATTGTAGGATACAATGGGTCTTTGTAAGAAAAATGAATGAAATCAATGAAATTACAAGATACAAAGCTCGACTCGTAGCCCAAGGCTTCTCACAAAGACGTGTGATTGATTATGATGGAACATATTCTCCCGTAATGGACACCATCACATTTAGATTTTTAATAAGTTTGACTATGTCACAAAGGCTCGATATGCGCCTTATGGATATAGTAACTGCATATGTATATGATTCACTTGATAGTGACATATACATGAAGATCCCTGAAGGATTTAAAGTGCCATAAGCAGATAATTCATTCCCAAGAACAATGTTCTCAATTAAATTGTAAAGATCATTGTATGGATTAAAACAATTCGGACGAATGTGGTATAATCGCCTTAGCGAATATTTGTTGAAAGAAGGTTATAAAAAGGACAATATATGTTCTTGTGTTTTCATAAAGAAAACATATATTGGATTTGCAATTGTGGCAGTTTATGTTGATAATTTAAACCTTATAGGAACACCTGAAGAGCTCAACAAAACTGCATATTATTTAAAAAATGAATTTGAGATGAAAGATTTGAGAAAAACCAAATTCTGTCTTAGATTACAAATTTAACATTTTCCAGAAGGATTATTTATTCATCAATCTTCTTATACTGAAAAAATCTTAAAGCGTTTTTATATGGATAAAGTACATCCATTGACATCGCATATGGTCGTTCCATCACTTGAAGTGAAAAAAGATCCAATTCGCCCATTTGAAGATAGAGAAATAACTCTTGGACCTGAAGTACCATACTTAAATGCAATTGGTGCATTAATGTATCTTGCAAATTGCACTCGACCGGACATAACTTTTTTCTGTAAATCTCCTTGCAATATATAGCTATGCACCCACTCAAAGACATTGGAATGTTGTTAAACACATTCTTCGTTATCTAAAAGGTACTGTTGACATGGGATTATTTTATTCACGAAAATTAGGATCGTCTTTAGTGGAACTTGCAGATGCAAGTTATCTCTCTAATCTACATAAAGCTAAATCAAAAATAGGATATGTGTTTACACATGGAGGAACAGCTATATCATGGAGATCTGTGAAGCAAACATTGACAGCAACATCTTCAAATCATTCTGAAATTATTGCAATGCACGAAGCAAGTCGAGAATTGCATGGTTGAGAAACATGACACATCATATCCAAGCATCATGCAGATTACCTTCAACAAAAGATAGTCCAACAATATTGTATGAAGACAATGCAGCTTGTATTGCACAACTCAAAGGAGGTTACATTAAAAGGGACGGTACAAAGTATATTTATCCAAAATTCTTCTATACACACGAGCTTCAGAAGAATGGTGACATCGATGTTCAACAAATTCGCTCAAGTGACAATTTGGCTGACTTATTCACAAAAGCATTGCCAACATCTACATTCAAGAAATTGGTGCACGAGATTGGGATACGTGGACTCAAAGATCTTCAATGATTAATTGGGGAGTAGCTGTATTCTTTTTTCTTAGTTCAGGTTTTGTCCTACTGGGTTTTCCTGGTAAGGTTTTAATGATGCGGCATTTTCTTAATACTCCAAAATTTTAACAATTAACTGTACTCTTTTTTCTTTTCGTTTGATATTTTGTCCTACTAGATTTTTATCAAACAAAGTTTTTAGCGAGACAGTTATTGTAGAAATAGTCATCAAAGGAGGAGTGTTGTAAAATTATGAGATAATTATTGATGACTATTTAGACTTATCAGAATACTTAGTATTATCAGTCTATTTAGATAAGTCTTATTTGATTGTATCCAAATCTCTTTGTAACCTACTTTGGAATCCGATAAATATAGGTCCATAGTTATAATAAAATAGACAATTCACTTTGCATCTCTTATATTTTTCCTTTCTTTTTTCTCTAGTTTCATAACAATAACCCCTTTTATTGATTGGAAAATTTTCGTCGGCAAAATTCTGAATGTCAAAGTCAAGTCGATAATTTTGTGACTGATTTTAACATTAGATTTAGCAACCATGTTTGCAATAACTCACTCATTTCATGTCAAGGATAAACTAGAAAATAACAAGAAAACTGAAGATAATAGCCCTCAAAGCTCATAATCAATTGATAAAGATCAATCACCTCAACAACATCTAGATTGGAATCTTTATCACTTTGTATTGTTATCATTATCACTTTGTATAGTTTTTCTCTCACTGTAACTATAAATATGTATCATTCATTTCATATCAATGAATAATTAATTCATATTTACTTTTCCTATTCATGATATTAGAGCCTTCAAGACTCCCACGAGTTCATGCTGGAAGAAATGGAAACATTGAGACTTCAGTTGCGGATACTTCAACGTGTAGTTGAAATGGGCAAGCCCCTGCATAAGAGTATGTACCTATGCTCTGATACTAACTATCACGGAGCGCCTTTCTTTCTAGCGCAGAAAAGGGCACCGTGCAGCACTAGTCTACTATGCTAGAATATCTTTCGTTTATTCTCAATCGATTCAAAAAACGAAAGACAATTAAAAGAAAGTTTACAACAAAATATTTGAATGTATTGAAAATAATTTGTTCATTGATTGACGAAAGTAGGAAATTACAAATGCTGGTGCATTGGGTAGTTGGTATTTGAAGTCTTATCAAGTTCACTGGTGTTCACTCCCTGCACCAGCAATTGTAATCTATTGCTTTTGTCAATCAATGAACAATCTATTTCAACGCATTCCAATCTTTTATTGTAAAACTTTCATTAAATTGTTTTTTGTTCCCAAATCGATCGAGGATAGGCGAAAGGTAGTCTATGGGAGTAGACTACTTCCGCATGGTGTCTATTTCTACGCTAGAAGGAAAGGCGCCCCGTGATACTTGGACTGGATACGAGGGGAGTAAAGATAGGATCTCAAAACCCAAATTCATCTTTTCCATTATTTTTTTCCCTCAACATCCTAGACAACGAAACAAAGTTATCATAAAAGTTATTTCTTCGAAAAGACAAGATCGATCCAAAAGTAACTAAAAATTTATAGAACACATACAATCAAAAGAAAAATATTGTACAAAAACGTAAATTCTTCAGGTGTTCCTTGAAATTTGATGAAATTATCATCAAAATGTAATTAGTCTCTTTGAGTCAAAATTTACCTAAAATAAGTCAAAATACTATGACAAGAAAGTAAACCTGAAAATATGAGTTTAGGTTTTCAGAATTGGGATGGTTGAGGTATTGGAGAATAGTTTCATATATAACATCCACAAAGCTATGCTATTTTCAAGAAACTAAAAACCCCCAAATTCATATTTCTCATTATTTTTTCTCCCTCAATTTTGTAGACATAAAAATTAAAAATAGAGTTGTCACAAAAATTCATTTATCACATACCAAAAGTAACTAAAATAAGAAAAAAAAAATACAATTAATAGAAAAATATCTATTAGAACTATTTTACATGAAAATATATCCATATCCTACGTTGATGCCACGTGTGCCTAAGGATACAGATGGCACAAAATCTGGGCCCTATTGGACAACCTTGTCAGATGCTTACATGTCAGTAGAAACCTCGCTTTAGCCTAATCATTTTAGCCTCATCGGCTGAAGCACATTAGGCAGCCTCATCTGGAAAAGGATGGATCTAATACTTAGGAATAGACGAAGACATAAGAAATGGAACATATTCAACCTTGGACTTGGACAAGGCTCTATAATGCGAATTCTGACACATTCAATTCAAGTTTTAGTGCAACATATCTTTGCGTGCAAACTAGATGACATTCCTTCTTACATGTCAAATCCATCTCCAAGAATTCAGTAAAACTGGTGAAATTGATTAACCTTTAAAATTTGGATGGAAGGTTATTCTTGGACCAAATGATTAAAACTGTTTGAAAAATGACCTAAATATACCTACTCATTTACCTATAAATACTCGCCATATTCTTGGACCAAATGATTAAAAAATATGCTGTTTGAAAATCTTACCATGACCTAAATATACCTACTCATTTACCTATAAATACTCAGTTTTTTTGATGTCATTCCATTTTCGTGAGGTTAGAAGGCTTCGATGCATCAGAGAATGAGGCAGTCCATGTATGTGTAGGCAAGAAGATGCTCGATCACAATCAAAATGGAGGACCAACATTTTTCTAATTATCCTGGCGAGGGGATGGAAAATCGAACACTCCGTCTCTAAGAAATGGATAACAACGATGAATACGCTTCATTCTCCGACGCAATAAAGGCATTGAGAGACCCAAACATGTTTTCCATGCCGAAAATACAAAAATTCAGCAGGACTTGTAATCCAATGTCGATAATGTTAGAAAATACAATACCCACATAAATTTCTTGGGAGTAAGCCCTACTCTCAAATATCGAGTCTGTCACATTACTCTTTCTGGAATGGCCAAGAAATGGTATAACAAACTAGTATCTGGTAGCATTCATAGCTGGCCATATTTGAATAATTAGTTCATCCACATGTTTATTGCAAGAACCCTGGCTTAGCCTTAGCTGGACGCCATTCAACATATAAGGTAAGAACTATGAGAGTCATTGAAGAGCTATCTCAGCCATTTTACACAGAAAATTGTGTTAGTATGAAATGGCTGAGGTATAAAGTATCCCATAAGAGACTTTTTTTAGGCATTGAAATTTGAGATGAACCGATCGATTTACTTTTGGAGGATATATGAAACTTACACGAAGAAGAAAATTATCTTGCAATGCACAATTAAAATCTTGAACAAGAACCTATATAGAACAAGGATATTTATATGGGTATTTTGCAGAGCAAAGTAATCAATAGTTAAATGATCCAGAGAGAGATAAATCAATAGTTAAATGATCCACACAGAGAGAGCTTCAGAAAAGATAAATGCTTCGGAAAAGATAAATGCCTAGACTGCTTTAAAATTCAATACACAAGAATATTTTCTATAGTAGGCTGATTCTTCCAAGTAGCCTCATTAGAACTGGATAGAGTGATTGACAAAAATTCTTCTACATCATTGTATTAACATTTCATTAATAGAGTGATTAAACATCACTCTATAAGCCAAAATCCTACAAAACACGTTAAATCCAACAAAACACTACATGTGATGTAGAAAGCATCAACATTAGACGTTTGGCAAAATAAATATCATCAACTAATAACTATTCATCAAAAAGCATTTCTTGAGTAAATATACTATTTGAGATAACATCTTTTTATCGATGAAGGTTAGATCACATCCAAGCTGAGTGTCGACATGAATTCTTCAACTCCTTCGCATTGTACCCACGATGGAGTCTCAGTCATGCTAAAATCCTCGTTTGCATTGTTTGTATTGCCTCTACTTTCATTTTCATTGCCATCATTACCACCATCATCAATATCAACCTCGAGATCATCAATATGTAATTCATCTGTAATATATTTTTAAATTTGTCATTATAAAAAATATTTCACTAAATAAAGAAAAACATTGTACGTGTAAAATAATTACCATAATTTTCATTGCATTGTATGTTACAAGCTACTAAGTTACGGCGAAAAGCTTCTAATTCATCATTCATCAAATTTGGCGCTCTTCCTCTAACACCCAATTGCCATAAATGTCAAATTTTTCAAAGTCGATGGGATCATACTTCCGTTTCTTGAAGTAATTCCTAAAATATTTGGTTATAAAATTTATAGTAATTAACATAATTTTGTAAACATTGAATAAATCAAGAAAAGAAATGATACATAAAATGAATAAAGACTTTATTTAAATGATAGTACCTTTGTTCCAATCTCAAGTTGTAGTGAACATAAACAAGATCATTGAGCCTTTGGTGCTCTAATCTATTTTTCTTTTAGAATGGATATGTTCAAACATACTCCAATTCCTCTCACAACCTGAAGAGCTACATGGTTGACTCGATAATCGAATTGCAAGTTTTTGTAGATTTGGTGCTTACTTTGCTTCCATAATTAATCCACCACTCATCTCTGAAAATAAAATATGTGTTAATATTAACCCAAATCAAAAACTTAAAGCGAAGAAATTTTTATAAAAATGCACATAATTTTTACCAAAAGCCATAGTGCGACAATCAGATTTAGCTGAGAGGCGTCCAAAGTCACCGTGTGCTTGCCTAAAAAGTCGCATCTCACTAGTTAATTTGCTTCTTAAATCTGGTTTCCCATAAGCATATCTCTCAATAACATCCAAGAGTCTTGATATAGTTTGGTTATGATTCTCCATAGCAAGATTATCATATTGGAATGTAGGATTTAACCAATAACCAGCTGCATAGAGATTCCTACATAACTGGTTATCCCATCGTTTCTGAACAATATCCAAATAAGGACCAACTCTACTCTTCCTTCTCTGAAATCTTCTTTCCATTTCATTTTTGGCTACATGAATAGCTTCATACAAATAGCCCATTAAAGGTCTTTCTTCACTATCAACAATTTGCAAAACACGAACTAGAGGCTCAGTATGTTGCACTATCGTGGCACATTCTTTCCAAAATGTAGAATCAAGCACATCATCAACAAATCTTTTTCCCTTAATTTCTTTAGCATATGCGGATAATGTCCAATCCCTTGATGTCACCATAGCCCTCAATGCATCCTTTTGAGTTAATATGCTTTGCAATGCAATGAAATTAGTTGCAAAATGAGTAGGAGCAGGCCGAAGTATTTCCATTCCTTCAGTAAATTTCCTCATTAAATGTAGAGGGTAGCAATGGTTGTATATGTATTTTGTAATCTTCGATGCACGAGCTACAATCTTGCTAACTTCTTCAAGTTTGCCAATATCTTGCAACATTAAATTAATGCAATGAGTTGCACATGGAGACCAAAATAACGTTCGAAACTCTTGTTCCAATGACCTACCAGCAGCAACATAATTTGCATTATCAGTCACCATGTGGACAACATTTTCTGAATCTACAAACAACACTACTTCCCTAAACAACTTATATAACAACTCAGCCGTTTTGAGGCATCCGATGCATCTCTTGATTTCAAAAAAATAGTTCCTTTAGGACAAGTAAACTAGAAAATTAATAAGTGTCCTCCTGCATTGATCGGTCCAACCATCGGCCATGATTGTGCAACACTGTCGCTTTCCATGTTGAGCGATAGCTATCAACAAAATTTTGTATCTCTTCAACATTTTTGCTACCAAGTAACCACGAAGACTATGGAAGTTTGGCCCTTTAGCATGGGGCAAAGGATATTTCCTTCGGGTTTACCATGTTACATCTTGTGTTCGTATTTAATCTTTTAATTTCTGCTTAATAAGATTAGGTAAACAACAACATCAGCAGCGAAGTCGAATCATTATCTTTATCTCTTGCCGCCCGATCGCGTTCTATCCTCTCCGTTTGTTTGATTATTATTAAAATTCTTTTTAATTTAATTAATCTAGGTTTTAGAACTTTCAATTGGTATCAGAGTGGGTACACTTTTTAAGTACGATCTAAAGAAACCTAGATATGGACGGAGCTCCGTTTAGACCACCTGTTTTAGATGGTATTAATTATGCTTATTGGAAAATTAGAATTCAAGTTTATATCCAATCCCTTGATGAAAATTCTTGGCACTCTATTGTCCATGGCTATAAAATTTCCACCATTATTGAAAATGGTGTAGAAAGAGAGAAAAAGGCAAACGAATGGGCTACGACTGATTTTAATTATACTAATTAGAATTCCAAAGCTTTAAATGCCATATTCTCCTTCGTAGACTCTAATCAATTTCGCTTTGATATCTCGCTTGTCGCTTGCAAAGATGCTTGGGACATATTACGAATTGCTCACGAATGAACCACTATGGTCAAGTCATCCAAGCTTCAAATTCTTACTCTAGAGTTTGAACAACTAACCATGAGAGACGATGAACAATTCAAGGAATTCTATGCAAAACTCAGTGACATTACCAATACTGCTTATACTTTGGAAAAGAAATATTTGGAGAGCAAAATTGTAAAGAAAATTCTCAAATCCTTGCTTGATCGTTTTCATTCTAAAGTAACTGCAATTGAAGAAAGTAAGGAGATTGAGAATATGAAGGTTGAAGAATTGGTGGATCTTTGATGACATGTGAATTATATCTACAAAGGAGAAAAAAAGAACATAGATCTGGTATTGTCTTCAAAATTAAAAACGATGAAGAAGAGGTTGATTGTGAGGAGAGTGAAACAAATGAAAACATGGCCATGCTCACCAAACAATTCAAAAAATTTCTAAAAAGAAGTCAAAAAGAAAAAAACTTGAATACCCCACTCCAACAAAAGAAGAGATTTCTGAACAACACAAAACAAAACCTCACTACATCTATGAATAGATCTGACAATCGAATTCAATACTATGAGTGTGAGGGTTTTGGTCACATAGCCTCTGAATGTGCAAATACTTTAAAGAAATCTCATACCAAGAAGGCCATGAATATCACTTGGAGTGAAGATGATGAAAAAGATTCAGATGGGGACGAAGACGACAGAACCACTGTTGATCAGGTAACGTCTTTAACTATGAACTTAACTTTTCGTATTGATTCCATGCCAAACTTGACTGCAGGTTCTGACTTCTTGACTACAACATCTAAAGAACCAGTCCATGTCTGTTATAACAACAGCAGTATGAATAAAAAATTAAAAGATGAACAGGAGAAAAACTTGTCTATTTAAGTCATGATGGAATTTTTAGAAGATGATAAGGCTGAAATTGATTATCAAAATAATGTTCTTACCAACATCTTAAAAGAGAAGGATGATCAAATTGCGAACCTTCTTGATGAATTAAGAGTTTCAAAAGAAAGGATCAAGCAATTAACAATTTGAGCCTCTCGCTAAGTGAAACCCTAAGCTATGGAAGAACTCCAAACGCCAAAGAAGGTTTGGGATATGTTGAAAAGGTAAAAGAAAAGTTGGGAATCGATCAACTTC
Organism: Forsythia suspensa; assembly: GCA_023638005.1. Lineage (NCBI taxonomy): Eukaryota > Viridiplantae > Streptophyta > Magnoliopsida > Lamiales > Oleaceae > Forsythia > Forsythia suspensa. The sequence continues at coordinate 14,179,326 of CM042668.1, forward strand.
ATCAAAGAAACAAAGTCAAAGTCAGATTAAACAAAACGCTCCCATCGCCGTCGAATCTAAGTCGACCGCCTATGTGTAGTCTTGACCAATGCCAAGACTAAAAACAAATACGACCATCAATGTATACAACTAATACAAAGAGGTAAATTAAAGTACTTTGTAAAATGTTGCATCTCTATGAATCTAGGACACGACTTTTTCATTGTTTATATAGTAAAAGTTTGGCTAATAGACAAATGAGACACCATAGCAACACTAAAGTAAGACAAATCTGGGTCAAAAAGGGTGATTTAAATTGTTATATAGTTGATGTTGCCTATAGAACTTTTATTCCTAACTCTTGGTATTTTGACAGTGGTTGTTTTAGACATATGACAGGTAATAGATCTTATCTAACTAACTACCAAAGTCATGAAGGTGGTCTGGTCACTTTTGGTGATGGAGTACACGGTAAAATTGAAGGTGTATGCACTATTCTAATTGATAGATTCTCCCCGTTAAAAGAAGTTCTTTTTGTTGTAGGTTTAAAAGCTAACCTGATTAGTATAGGCCAATTCTGTGATGATAAACACTTGGTTATGTTCTCAAAAAATTCTTGTAAAGTCTTGAATTATGATGGTAGTTGTATTCTACATGGTACTAGATCTAATGATAAATGTTATCTTCTTGACACCAAAATTACTTGTCATATTTTAAAGACTGACTCAACCAAGTTGTGGCACAAACGATTGAGACATTTAAACTATAGTGATCTGTTGAGACTAAAAAATTGGAATACGGTATGAGGCATTCCTAAGTTTACTGAAAAATTTGAAGGATTGTATGGTTCGTGCCTAAAAGGTAAGCAAACCAAAAGCACTCACAAGCAAGGTAAGTTTCTTACTACATCTCATGTATTAGAATGACTTCACATGGATTTGATGAGACCTATTCAAACTGAAAGTATTGGAGGCAAGAAATATATTTTTGTTTGCGTGGATGATTTTTTTAGATATACTTGGGTAGATTTCTTGAGAGACAAATCTGATGTTTTTGAAAGATTCAAATTTTGTACCTAAAATTAACAACAGAAAAATATTTTGAGGGAATAAAAATATTAAGGATTAGAAATGGTCATGGGAGGGAGTTTGAAAATGCTACTTTCTCTACTTTCTATGATTAAAGTGGCATTTTTCATGAATTTTCTGCACCCAAAACTCCTTAACAAAATTGTGTTGTGGAAAGGAAAATAGGTCTCTACAAGAAATGGCTAGAGTAATGCTAAATAGTAAGATGCACCATGTTAAATTATAATTTCAAGCTATTAATACTACTTGTTATATTTTGAATCGTATGTTTTTGAGAACAGGAACTACTCAAACTTCTTATGAAATCTGGAAAGGAAGAAAACCGAATCTCAAATATTTCCATACTTTTGGTAGCAAATGCTATGTGTTGAATGATTGGGAATACTTGGAAAATTCGATTCAAAAAGTGATGAGGGAGATTGGTTATTCTAAGAAAAGCCGAGCTTACAGAATTTATAACATGCGTACTCAGACTATCATTGAATCAATATAAAAATTGATGATACTGATGATTTTTCATCTTATTCACAACAGCCTAATATTCAGACTTTGGAAGAACAGGTTGCTAGACATCAACCTACTCAAGATAATCATGTACTTGCACCGATAAAGGATAAATGAAGAAACATCCAACATCAAGTTCTCATGTCTCTCCTCGGTCTTGGAAGTTCGACGCACCATATACAAATAACGAATAGAACATGAGAAGGCAACCTCCATCTTGGATACAGAAAGCACACCCATTGGACAATGTTATCTCAGATTCCGTAGACGATATGATGACTCGGAGGAGACTTGCTAATGAACTTAGAAATGTTTGCTACACTTTACAAATTGAACCCAAAAATTAAATGAAGCTATTATTGATGAAAATTGGGTTCTAGCCATGCATGAAGAGCTAGCTCAATTTGATGTAAATGAAGTGTGGAACTTGTACCTGGCCAAAGGACACAAATGTGATTGGGACAAAGTGGATATTCAAAAATAAATCGATGAACATGGCAACATAGTCGTAAACAAGGCACGCTTGGTTGCACATGGATACACTCAACCGGAAGGAGTGGATTTTGATGAAACATTTGCTCCTCGTGGCTCGACTTGAATCCATTAGACTTTTGCTATCTCATGGTATGTCAAATGAGGCTCAAGATGTACCAAATGGATGTTAAAAGTGCCTTTCCGAATGGAATTTTTAATGAAGAAGTCTATGTTGAGCAGCCTAAGGGATTCATTGATTTGTATTCTCCCGACCATGTGTTCAGACTCAAAAAGGCCCTATACAGACTAAAGCAAGCTTCACGTGTTTGGTATGAACGATTGACCATGTTCTTGTTGGAACAGGGATACAAGAGAAGAAGAGTCGACAAAACTTTGTTCACAAACATTTCAAAACTAGATTAATAATTGCACAAATCTATGTCGATGATATTGTGTTTGGTTCTTCACTAGAAACAAAATCCAAGGAGTTTGTTACACTTATGTAAAATGAATTTGAAATGAATATGGTTGGTGAACTAAATTTCTTTTTAGGTTTGCAGATCAAACAGGTTGGATCAGGGATTTTTATCTTACAGGCCAAGTATGCTAAAAATCTGGTGAAGAAGTTCCGTCTTGAACAAACCAAGTCAGTCAAAACTCCCATGGCCACGTCCTTGAAGATCTCCAAAGATGACCAGGGCAAGGAGGTTGACTCCAGCTTATACATGTAAAGCATGATAGGCGAGTTCAGATGTCGATCGCAAGCCGTCCCCGACATATCATTCGGTGTTGGAGTTTGTGTGCGTTATCGTGCCAAACCAAAAGAATCACATCTTGCAGTAGTGAAGCAAATTATTCGCTATATTAATTGTACTTCGATTTTAGTTTATGGTATACTAATGATACTAACTCCCATCTTGCAGATACACCGATGTTGACCGGCCGAAAACATGGATGATAGGAAAAGTACGAGCGGAGAATGTTTCTACATTGGTAACAATCTCATTGCATGGTTAAGTAAGAAACAAAACTCTATTTCCTTATCTCTTGCACAAAGTTTAGTATATTGTTCATGGGTAGTTGTTGCACTCACCACGTTGGATGAAACAAATGCTTTGTGATTATGGTATTGATCGGGACTCACATTATATATTCTAATAATAACACTAGTGCTATCAATATTTCTAAAATCTTGTTCAAGACTCTAGGACCAAAATATTGATATTAGACATCATTTTATTAAAAATTTGGTCGAAGAAAAATAATCACTTTGGAACATATTCGCATCCGAGTATCAGGTTGGTGATTTGTTTACCAATGCCTTAGATTCGCTAAATTTGAGACTCTACGGAAGGCCGTGGGCATTTGCTTGATGCATTAGTTTTTTTTTTTTTAAAAAAAACCAAATTTATTTCGTAGAAGTAGTGTTTTTCTTTTTGTTTGATTTTATCATGTGTGTTTGTGTGCATTTGCTTATTTTTTTATTTATTTAAAATAAAAAAAGGAAAGAGGGGGTTATTCTTGCAAATAGCATATGATATAAATGTATGATTTGGTCTATGAATTTTAAGATTTACTTGGATTAACCAATCGGATGGTATGCTCATCATACTCATGATAAAATATGCTCGAGATAAGCACACTTTGAGGACATATCGACTTGTTTGATTGTACCTTACTACTAACTAGATTGTTATCTTTAAAGTAGTTTCAGATTTGTTGTGACCTATGGTCAAGAACTATGCCTTTCGGCACTATAGTATGTTGTGTTAAACAGACAATTTCATGGAGGAGAGGGCTACCACCATAGATGTGTGCAAATTGCCCTTGATAATGAACATAAATCATGTAGAAAAGGGCTACCTCTATGGCTGTGAGAAAGTCAACTCCATGATCTTATAAATTCAGTACTTTGACAAAACAAAAAAATATATATATACAAATAAAGTCAACACTATGAGTAATCAAAAGAAAAATTGCTATGGTACTCTTGTCTGGCACGCACATATTTTTTTTTTATATTTAAAGAGATATGTTCAGATGATGACTGATTTGAAATACATCTCAGTACTTATCTTCTTGACAAGGTTCAATTTGGCTTAGTGGGACATGTTATGATTGATTAGTCCAGTATGTCCTATCACACACTCACGTTATAAATCTGACCAATTAATTGAATCTAATTATGCACATATATCTGATTAGAAGATTCTGGTTGATTTTGATATTTTTGGACTGATTGTATAATTTGTAGACTATAAAATTTGTCTATAAATAAACGATTCAATTTTGTCTCATAAAATATTTTCATTATTTTTGTGTGATTATCTTGTGTAGGCATTTTCGTAGAATTTTCAATCAACAGTCTAATTTTTGCAGCATAATCAGCTTTAACTGAGAAAAATATGGATGAATTTTAGTTTATGGAATCTAATCGTACTTTGTTCTGATTTTATCTTCCTAATTTAAAATTTCTGTTTTCCATAAATTAGCATCTTAGGCGGTTTAATTTAATTTAAATTTGACATATCTGATTAAGAAAGGTTTCTATGCCCATAATTGCCAATCATCGGTTTGTTTTTGGTAACTGCTTTACATACGTCTCAAATTAACTGTTCCCTACATTTTTGAAAAGAATTCTACCTCTTTTAAACCGTGATTTAGGGTTTTCTCATTCATCTTTTACACTTGATTCTCAATTGCTTAACATTAAATTCTCTCTTGCATTTGATTCTAGGGCTGTGTTAAGTTCTTTATTTCGATTCAAACAATGGCGCAAACCAAGATGCCAAAATCAAAGAAAAACATTGGTGGTTCTTCCAAGAACACCGTTAATCTACCGCTGTTTGTTGAAAGCTGTGATGGGGCCTCAACTGCCGTTCAGTAAGAACTCTTCGGCGAAGTGCACGAAGACCGAACCCTCCGGCTCGGACCCTGACACCTCTCCGGTGTTGTTGCATCTCAAAGCTAACCAATCGATAGACATTGTTGCATATCAACTGCCGGTCAGCCATTCTAAAACACAGCCCCGTCCAACATCTAACGACCCAATCACCTTTCTGAGCAAAAAAGTTACCTTAAGTGCTCAAGACCCAAATGAATAAAGAGATGAGGATGACAAATCTGCGGGTGACGATGGGTTTGACAATGCTTGAAATTGAAGAAAAAATTCATTAGAATGAAGGGATCGGAGATGAAGTGTCGAAACAAATTTCTCCAAATTGTTGAAGGTTCAAGTAAGCCCCCTTCTCAAAAATCAGATTCTGATTTTGATGTTACTCTTAATAAATCTTTAGAATCTACTCCTACACCTCCTCCAACAAAAAGGGCCACAAGGGCTGAGAAAGAGAAAGGTAAAATCGTTGATGTTGCTGAAAAGCCCACACATGCTAGTCAGAACAGGCCTACCACTGCCTCATGGGGTGCCTACAAAGTACTGCCTACTTCTAGTTCAGACCTCCAAATGTTTAGACTTAACACATTAACTAGAGGTAGACACTCTGTTAACCCCCTCAACTACTGTTTTCTATCGGAGAGTTTGTTTCTGTCATTTACCATCTACCGTAAGTTCATCATTGAGTGCAAGGTAGCAATTGCCGAATTTAGTTCGTTTGGTTTAGTTGAAATTGTTGATTTTCACAACTTACATAATCTGTTAAGTTTTTTTGGGCCGTTCAATGAAACTCTGGTCAAGGAATTTATGGCTAATGTTCCAAAAAATCTGGGGAAGGCTAGAAATGAATTTAGGTGGCAGGTCTATGTCTGACGAAGACATGTTACCTTCAGTCCTAACTTTCTCAGGAATTGGCTTAGGGTGACCACGGTGGCTGTCACAAGTGACGAAGAATTGACCAAGGACAGTATTGTGCAAGAAATGATTGGCTCTACTTAGCCAGAATGAGGAGAACTAACTGCTTCTCAACTACTATCCAAACACAAAATTCTTCATCAGATTCTTATCAACAATATCGATCCATTAACTCATCGATCTGACATTTCGGGGACAGGGTCATGTTATGCTATACAAGTTAGGGATAAGGATGCCGATTGATTGGGTCAAAATAGTTTTTGATAAAAAATTTTATGAAGGGCCGAAGAGGGCCAAGCAATACAGGTTACCGCATCCAGCTCTCATCCATCACTTTCTTGTTCATCAAGAAGTGCCTTCCATGGATTCAAACAGAGTCTCCGAGGATATTCCAAAGACTAGGTGTTCATGAGTTTACAAATTTGGGTAGCGCACCGCATCCCACTCCCGTAGTTCCTGTGCACGTTCAATCCTCGTAGGACCATTCTGGACGTCTGGATGCACTGGAAACTCAGTTGGGGGTGGTTCAAACACAGGTAGACCAAATTTTGCCTTAACCAAAGGTTTTTCCGATGAATTTATTTTCATGCGTAGGGTGTTGGGTAAACTGGAATATCCGGGTGATGAGCATATAAAGTCTCGTGATACCGAATAGTTACTCCGCATTCTCTACACATCCCGGAGGTCCAATAGAGATTCCGACTTCGATCCAGCTTGTTGAGACAATCTGTTGCCCCACCATCGCACCTCTCACCGATGTTCCTCCAACGATGCTCCTTCGTATACCCATGCTCATAGGAGAGTTGCAAACGATTCGCATTCGGACAAAGAAGCCCAGATCCTCCTAAGACTAACTATTTTCGGTTATAACTTTTAACTTTCTAACTATTTGGTTATGGATGACCGTATTAACTCTTAAATTCTGCTTTATTTTCCTTCAAACACTGCTTTTCTTTTTGTTTTTCTCTTCATTTGGCTGCCTCTTACAAAAGGAGAAGTATTATTAATTTTTAAATTTTGTGGTTGTTAGGTTTTTTTTGTTATTGATACTTTATTGGTTAAACTTTAATAGTAGTATTTTTAGGTTTATAGTAGTTTGATCATTACACTTAGATGATATCTTGCTAAAGGGGAGCAATATTAAAGTTATGGCTAATGTGTGTGGTATTTGCATATTTTGTTAACTTCTTTGCGTGAGTTCTTGGTTTACCTAGAAAGGGGGAGGGGGGCATAACCCTTATATGTTGATGCTCATGGTTTCTTTACTTATTCACAAATCACACTTACATTAAAAATTCGATAGTTATGTGTTTGTAATTAAGCAACGCCAAAGGGAGAGATTGTTGGAAAAATATGTCATATTTTTCACTTTTTATATCTTGGCTCACTTAATGAATATAACTGATTTTTAATGATAAAAGAGGAGGTCAACGTTTTTATTTTTGACTGGTCTGGATAACGCCAGTTTTGACTGACTGGGTTGATAAGCAAATTATTTTTCCAGATCAGTAAAGTTGCGATTTTATTCTATTTTTATACTTGATATATTCTGATCTCATGAATATTATTGACAGCTCTTTTTGTAGGTTAAAGAATCTTTTCTTATTCTCTTAGATTTGTTTAGGAAGGAAATATTTAGTTTCATAAATTCTTTCCTTATACAAATCTAAGAATATCTTTCTATATTCTTTCCTACTAATTTTCTTATCATTCTTGTTGCATATTTTTAGGTAAGAAATAATTCCTAATTTGATTTTTACTTTAACTATAAGAAAGAGTAGAAATCAATAAGGAATTAGAGCATTGAAATATAATTTTGGTTCTTGTTTTCTGTAAGCAAAAACCGGCCGAATTCATTGGTGGAAAAACAAGACTCGATGCTTCATTGATTCAACTTTCAAAGCAAAAATATTTTCTTCAAACTCATTGAAGAATCAAGAACTAATTGGTGCTCAACGAATAATTCCATATCTTGTTTAAGCTACTTGGTATAGAGTTAAGAACGGGGGTTCTTAATCCAAGTGGTGGTTGCGGTCAAGTACAATAGGGAAGTGGCGATAAAGTCAAGACCGGTGGGTTTGATTCAACTTCATCAACAAGTCAGAAAAAGAAGTATCACAGGAAGTTGATCTGTTTTCTTTTGATTATTATTTTGTTAATTTTGCAAAATTACAAAAATTGATACTATTGTGTTTTTTAACAAGATTATTAGTAGATTGTTTTTACCCATGGCATGGGGGTCCGTGGATGTTTTCATTCGGGATTTACCGCGTCACATCTTGTGTTCGTATTTAATTCTTTAATTTCCGTGACTTAACAAGATTATGTAACGAATACGGTTGTGCGAGTCACAATCGTTATCTTTATCTCTTGCCGCCTCGATTGCATTCTCGTCCTCCGCTTATTTAATTAAGATTAAAATTTGTTTTAATTTAATTAATCTAGGTTTTAGAACTTTCAGGCTACAACAAAATCATAATCGGGCGCAAGAAGAAGAACAATCAAGGCAGAATCTCCACACCCATCGAAGTAGTCAATGGCCAATCAGATAAATCCATACAATCTTTGGAGGCCTCTATATCAGAGGGTGATCGATGAATGAGAAATGAAACTATGCCTGAGATGCAAGAAACCCTTCGATAACAAGTCTCATGGTTCATGGAGAAAGGTTTGCCAAGACAAATAAAAAGTCACTTATGAACCCATAGGTTTAACGGATAAAGATGAGGAAGGGGTTCATTATCTCATTTGTGATGCCCTAGTAATTAGGGTTGAGGTGGCGAGGGATGGGATAAAGAGAATATTGATCGACAACGGAAGTTCGATCAACATCATCTTCAGGTCGGCCTTCTATCAAATGGAGATAGACTATTCACTAATCCCCCAATCATAGAACCATTATATGGCTTCACCGTAGAATGAATCATATTGAAGGGGTAAAATCACTATGCCAACCATATGAGACGATGTCCTAAAGTCAATCAGAATATTTCAAAACTTTTGATAGTTTACAATAGATCAACTTATAATGTTGTTCTTGGAAAACTCACATTAAAATAGTTAAAAACGGGTGTGGCCACATTCGAGAGAGGGCCATTAGGGATCCCAAGAGTGCTATTTGAATTCTATCCAAAAAGCTACTCAACGGGTCGGACCTAGCCATATCATGATCATAGACACCTTGATGGATGAGGCTATGATTGATGCAATGGTGGATGAAGTTCTTGTGATAGATAATATAGATATGAATGATCAAGAGAGAGATTCAATAATTGATGATAGAATCGATCCTATAATTATTGAGTTAGAGCCTCAAGCTTCTCCACTTGAAAAGCTGGGAAGTTTTCCTATCAATTAAGATGGTACCAAAGTACTCCAAGTCGACAACGACTTATCTGAGGAAATGAGTAGGGGACTGGAGGCTTTCTTGAAGCAAAACCTCAACATCTTTGCATGGAAACATGAAGATGTGATAGGAGGTGATCCCAAGATATCATGTCATGCTTTGAAAGTTGACCCTAAGTTTCACTCTCATAAGTAGAAAGAAAGACCGCTCAATTTGGAGTGGTATAAAGTTTTGAAGGATGAGATAGACAAGTTGAAAGCAAATGGCTCCATTCGTGAGGCACATTATCCCAGTCGGGTTGCCAACTCAGTTCTTGTGAGAAAATCAAATGGAAAGTGATGAATATGCATTAACTTCTAGGATCTAAACAAGGAATGTCCCAAAGACAACTTATCGCTGCTCGTATTGATCGGTCGTCGATGCGATGGTGGGACATGCCTTGTTGAGCTTCATAGATGCCTATTTAGGCTACAATCAGATCACAATGTACGAGCCGATGATGAACATACTTCTTTCATCACTATTCGATGCTTGTACTATTATAAAGTAATGTCTTTCAACCTCAAGAATGTCGGAGCAACCTATTAGTGCTTAGTGAATCAAATGTTTACCGGTGAGATTGGCAAAATGATGGAAGTGCATGTTGATGACAAGTTCGTAACAATTCTGAAGGTCAAAGACCACATTGCTCACCTCGAGAAAACATTCAACATCCTCCGAAAATACTTGATGAAACTCAACCAGCTTCAATGCGTGTTTGGAGTGGCTTCCAATAAATTATTAAGCTTCATGATAAATCAATGAGGAATTGAAGCCAATTCAAAAAAGATTAAAGCATTGATGGAGATGAAACTTGTTGGAGATGAAATCACCACAGAAACCCAAGAAAGTACATAATTAGATAAGAAGGGTTGCCGCACTAAACTGCTTCATTTCAAAATCCACAAAAAAATACTCACCTTTCTTCAAAGTCTTGAAAGGATGGAAGTGGTTCAAGTGGATGATAAAGAGTGAAGAGCCCTGACTGCCTTGAAGAATCACCTCTGGAAGTCCCATGTATTGTCCAAACCAATTTTGAGAGAAGTATTGCAAATTTTCTTAGCTTTATTCAGGTGTAGCCAGTATAGTGCTAGTTCGAATTAAAGGGACGAAGTAGCTTCAACTTTATTAAATAAGAAAGGACATACATTACGCTAAGATGAAATATCCAGATATAGAGAAGCTCACCCTAGCACTTATAATTGCATCCAAGAAGTTGAGGCCCTATGTTTAAGCCCATACTATTGAAGTGTTAACCAATTACCCACTCAAGTAGGTATTCCAAAAGCATGATGCTTCAAGTAGATTGTTAAAGAGTGCAATTGAATTAAGTCAGTTTGACATTCAGTTTCAGCCTAGATCATTCATTAAAGGTCAAACTCTTGATGATTTTGTAGCAGAATTCACAGAATGGCCTGTAATTTTGAAGAATGTCTAGGATGCCGAGTCAAACGAATTGTAACACTAGAATTTATTTGTTGATAGGTCATCCGAAGAATCAAGATTGGGTGCTTGGATAATATTGATAAGCCCCTACGGTCATCAACTTAATTATGTTTTGAGGTTCATAATTAATGTAGCAGAATACGAGATTGATAGTAGGTCTTAAAATGGTCAAAGAGATGAAGGTGAAAATGTTCACTATCAACAGTGACTCTTAACTTGTGGTAAGTCAGGTAAATGGTTGATTCATAGCAAGGTACAAGGGAACAGCTGCTTATCTTAAGTGTGTCATGGACCTCCTGCCTAGCTTTCACAAGTTTGAGATCTTTCAAATTCTTCGAGAGGAAAATAGCAACTCCAACACTCTATCGAAATTGGCCAGCAACAAAGATTCAAAATTACTGAGAGTCATTCCTATGGGATACTTGGAAATACTCTCCATTGAAATGAAAGAAGGAATTATGATGATTAATGAACAACCAAAGTACATGAAAAAAATTAGGGACTATCTAATAACTCAAAAACTTCCATCAGACAGGACCAAAGCTAAAAGGTTGAGGCTAAAAGCCGCCAGCTTCGTCCTCAGAGACAGGTTACTTTATAAGCGAGTTTTTCAACTCTACTCCTCCACTGTGTTGAACCAATCAAGGCTGAGTACCTAATGCGAGAAATCCATAAAGGGGTTTGTGGCAGCCACGAAGAAAAACGGTCAATGGCACACAAAATGCTCTAACAAGGTTACTATTGGCCAACTATGAAGAAGGATGCTCTGAACTATGTCAGAAGCTATGCCAAGTGCCAAAGGTTTATCTCGGTACCTTATCCTTATCCTACTGAATTGACGACCGTAAGCAATCTTTGGCCTTTTGCAAAATAGGGTCATGTTGACATTGTGGGCCCACTTCCCAATGGTGGAGCCGTTGCTCAATATATGATAGTGGCCATTAATTATTTTACAAAATATGTTGAGGCTGTAATTGTTCACTTCTATTACCGAGGACAATACGACCAAATTCATCTGGATGAACATTATCTGCCAATTTGAAATTCCACACTCTCTTGTTACGGGTATGGAATTCGACAACAAGAAGTTGCACAAGCTGTATGACGACTTAGGATTCATAAAGAATTTTCTACTCCTTATCATCTTTAAGCGAATGGACAATTCGAGGTTGTGAACAAAATAATCAAAACTACTTTGAAAAGGAAGTTGGACGCCTTGAAAGATGCATGGGTGTATGAGCTTCACCATGTTCTTTGGGCATACCGAACCACAAGCCAAGCGGCCAATGGTGAAACTCCAATTTTCTTAACTTATGGGGTCAAGGCTATGGTTCTAGTTGAAGTTATGTTTTCTTCACCTCGACGAATCCATTTTAATGAATTATCTAATGATAAGTCTAGACGAATGGAGCTTGACTTATTGGATGAGGCTAGGAACAGATCTCAAGTGAGGCTAGCCACATATCAAAAAAGAATGACCAAGTATTACAATTACGAGGTCAACAAAAAATTATTTTAGATCGATGATTTGATATTGAGAAAAGTATTCTCATCAACTAAGTAAAGCAAAGTATTCCTATAAACTAAGTAAAGCACTTCAGGAACTTTAGGTCCAAATTGGAAACGACCCTATCGGATTACTATTCAAATCCAACCTAGAACATATAGAATTGAAGACTTGGATAGGATGAGCCATTCTCACTATTGGAATACTCAACATTTGAGAAAGTATTACCAATAGAAGTTGAGTCCCCGGCTCACCAACTTTTTATATGCTTAAGATATGTTTACTTTCAATTGAATATCAAGCTTAATCTTTTACACAAGTTATTCACAAGCTCATGTGTTAATTAAACTTATTTACTTAATATGTATGAGGCGTGATTATTATGTCACTTTGATATGGAAATACAGAAAATCCAAAGTTGAAAATAAATGAATTGTATTGATAATGTAAATGAAAATTACAAATACAAAAGCATTGAAACTAAAGTCGTCTCATAGGGTCGGCATAATATAAAAAACACACACAAAAGTCTTCAGGGTTCGACAGAGGTTGCAGGATCAGCGGGGGCTGGAAGATTTGAAGGCACCAGATAGGTCAAATGAGTCGGCTGAAATGAAGAACGATCTAGCAGAATTAGAGTGATGTCAAGTTGGATTGGATCGGCGTAGAAAGCATGCACAACAATTGGCAGTTCAAAGCATCTCCATCCAATTCATCAATAGTCTCCAAAGAGTAGAAGTCCATCGAATCAAATCCAGCATCAGGTCGTCCACACCAAGCTCAGCAGAGAATTCCAAGTTTATGTTTGGAAGCTTCGTCTAGACAAGCTTCTTCACCTCATTGACAGTTGTGCTTTGAAAATAATCAGCCACACCTTCGTAGTCAGAGGTTAGGTAGAAAGAGAATCTGAACTCTACCACTGCCTTGGCCCCAACATTATCAGTGATAAGTACAATTTTGTACTTATCAATTACATGCTCACAAAATAGGATGATTATGAGTCATCTTATTTATTTTTAGTTTAATGGCATGTCGCTTTCTTGTTATTTTAGGAAATAATCAAAGTCAAGTGTCGAATTGGTGAAAAGTGACCAAATAGAAGAAAATGGGACGAATTGCAAAGATAAAGATACTCGAGAGGACTTGACATGCAAATATCAAGGAAAAGAACCAAAGAAAGCACCATTTCATAACCATGCGATCACATGGTTGTCCAAGTTTGATCGCGATCGCAAGAAGGATTAGCGAAGCATCGATTGGCCGGTATTATCGGCATGAAGAGGAGTAGAACGAACACTGTTCATACCAACCATGCGATCGCAAGGTTGTTAATCATCTTGATCGCATGGCTTCAGAAACGAACTTCGGCGCTTTCCTAGTTGGATTAGAATTCATATAACTCCAAATCAAAAACAACCACCTAGCACACGTTTTGAAGAGTTGGGAGATGAGTAAAAAGTCGGATAATACAAGAAGACTTACGACCAAATGTGTCGACTAACTTTGTTGAACAACAAACGAGATATCGTGTCTAGTAATGGTCGTAATGTGCCATTCGAGACAATGTTGGACCTCAAGTCCAAGAAAATAATTGTAGTAGACTAAGATCTTTCATATGAGATTTAAGATTTGAGGCGTTACTGCAGCCTTCTCAATTAATCGGAGATCATATCCAGAATCACAACATCATCGACATACACAAGAAGTATAACGATCCCATTGATGTTCCAATAATCGGCTCACAAACATGGAACGAGGAAAGCCAAAGGTCATATAACTGTCTTGAAGTCCCTGTGTTAGGTCGAGATGCGGTCGAGACAATATTCATCATAACCCCACATGCGCCTAATCCTCGCAAGAACACCACTGCTGGGAGGCTCCGACTGCGCCTAATTACAAAGATAGCTAGCTTTCGTAAGTAGATACCAATGACCGATCTGTGAGCCCACTCCTGTATGTATTACGAGAAGGTTAGTATGGGTGCAAAGATATATATGGCGACAATGTAATACCACTTGAGCGAGGGAAGATGTGTGGAAGTGTTGCAAGAGAGATTATTGCAATGGTGATGTAGCCAACAATGGCGAGCCATATAGGGATTTGGTCTTTGAGAAAAAGTTGTGTACGGCACCGGGTCATCATAAGAAAGGGAATCGAATGAGAGAAGGAACGGCCGCCAACTGGGAGGACCGGCGAAATTTTATCGCGGGATTTGGTGATACAAACCTCAAATGTGGTGTGACCAAGACTTTAAAGAGTTGTAGAGTCCATCACCAAGGATCATGGCTATTGCTATGAAAACACTCAGAGTTTTGCAAACCATGAAGGCAAGCAGTTTATATTCTGCGTAATACCAATCGCCTTCATGTCTTCTATGAGTGGCCACATTATACCCCAAGAGAGATTGCTCCGACTAGCAAAAACCACCGAAGAATCCCCACACGAAGTCGAAAGAGAAGAATTTTCCTAGAGTTCGACTTGTTTCTTTTATTAGTTTGGCCCCTTGGGGAGTGTTTGATTAGGTGAGCGATTGCCCACTTGGATAAGTCGCTTTGAAGTCAATGATGATTATCTATCAAGATATTAAACCATTACATTGCAATTGTCAATAAATGTCACAAAATACCTATAGTGAGCATGAGAAAGAACAGGACTCATACCCCAAACATCGAATGAATAATCTCAAAACACGAGAAGCACGACTACCATGTAAAGGAAATGGTAAATATTTGCTTTTACCAAGTTTACAAGATACACAATCAAAAGACAAGAAGAGCTTGCATTTGTATTGCTTCAAATAACCATGCTTCATAAGATGTGTCAAAATTACGTAGTTTGGATATCTCAATTTCTTATGCCAAAATGGCTATTATTAGAAATTTTTCGTTATCTCTTGTCCCAACACTTGATCCTCGCACACGACAACCATTATGATCAAAATGAAGGGAACAATTTTCCTCTACTAATTGTCCAACGTAAATGAGATTACGGATAATGAAGGAGATAACGAAAACATTAGTAAAAGGAGACCCCAGTATTTCCAATCGCAAAGAATAAGAAGAGTATCGCCATCGGCGATCCTGAATATGTCTTGCTCACCATCATACTTACGAATATCATGTAACACCGCCGACTACCATTCATGTGATTGGGCGGCGTAATCAATTAACCAAGGAGAAGGAAGAAGATATTTCTTACCTTGGAGACTAAGAAGAGCGAAAGAGTGGAAATAATCATCTGTTGAACACCTCTGAGGTAAGGTTTGACGAAGAACTTGAAACAACAGTTGGCCTTCCTTTTTCAATAATTGCGAAGTTTTTCCATTTAGTAATTAATTGCTTTTTGTGTGATTTTATTCCTTTCATGTATTTTCTTCGCCTTCCATTCAAGTGTGCGATGGATTAATGCAATCATGCACTTTCAAACTTCGGTCGAAGATTCATCAAAATTGATCCCCATTAGAATGTATTGTCTTGTAGGGTCATAAAGCATCTTTTCAGGAACTTTAGATGAAAACACGAGTAAATTGTTCAATCGAGAGGTTTCCACTGGCGTTTAAGATATCTAACTTTGAAACTTTTAATGTTACTCACATCTGCTTAATGATGTGAACCCACGAGATTGTTGACCATATAGGGTTCAGAAGCTAAGTAGCTAAGAAGCAATTTGGCATCCTTCCCATGAATCGAGTTCTTTGGGGATCGATTGGGCAAGTAGAAGACCCATCCAAATGAGCTATAACTCTTTCTCTTTAACAAACATCTTAAATCTGAAATTCCCAATGGCGTAGTTCTTGCCATTAAAGCGAATAATAGAATTTTACACCGACATAATAACCACTAAAACAAAATTGAAAGACCGCATGGATCACAACATCACAAGATCGGTATGATCAATCAAGACTCCCAACAATTCTAGACAAGTCGATCGAAAGTTAAAAAATTACGGCGAATCTAAATCACCAAAAATTAATCCAAAAATATCCTCTGGAAAGCTAAGAGACTACTTGTGGTAACCTATGAAAGAGGTTTCAGACTGATTGATTACGATCTTGATAAAAAAAGAACTCTAATAATACCAAATTCAAAGCCAAGAGAAAATGTGAAAAAAATAACTTGGGCTCGAATACCATGTCAAAGCTAGTCTAAATAGAGTAGATGCTAATTACAATATACTCTTCTATACATAACTAGTTGAATATATATAATTTCTCAATTATCCATTTAATATAATGATAGATTTTCCTTATTATTCATTCCTATATATAATATATGCTAACAAGGGTAAAAGAGAATCTGAACTCTACCACACTGCCTTGGCCCCATTTGCTATCAGCCGAAGCTATCATATTCCTAAGCTAACGATTAAGCCTGAGTAGTAGCTTGGCCCCCACTCAGATCACTTAGCTTTCGAAAGCCTTTGCTTAGCTTCCTCATCAACCTTCTTTTAGTCTCGTCAGTAACTTGCCAACGCACCACATATTCAGGGTCCTTCAGCATAAAGCTTTTGAGAGCCCTCGTAGTTGGAGGTAGCGGCGACACCATGAGACCAACCTTGGCTTTCCTTAGGGTCAGTAGCAGGTGAAAGTTGACTCGGCGGTGGTATAGAAGATGCAGGAGCTGTAGTAGAGGGAAGTTGGCTGCTACTGCTAGTCTGCTTCTTTTGCTTCATAGCGGGAAGTGCGCTGAGGCTGGAAAGTTGGCCATTGCTGTTGATTGAGTCTGCAAAAGTCAAATTACCAGTCTCGGCAAAAACAAAACAAAGCAAATATTGACAAAAGAAATTGTTAAATGACTTTGTTTTTACCTTTGCTCGCCATTAGTCTGGACTTAGAAAAGTAGCAGATTTTGTTTATCAAGTTCAGGAAGTTCATCTCTTGTTGAGGCACTTCTCGAACAGCTATGATTGTTTATGTTGGAAAGCAATCTATTTAAATGGAGACCCATCCAAATGAGCCTATAACTCTTTCTCTTTAACAAACATCTTAAATCGAAATTTTCAATCTTGCCATTAATAATAGAATTTTCGCTCGACATAATAACCACTAAAAACAAAATTGAAAGACCGATGGATCAAAGCAAGATCAAGATGATCAATCAAGACTCCCAACAATTCTAGATTATCGAAAAAAAATTCGGCATAAATCACCAAAAAATTAATCCAAAAAAATATCCTCCGGAAAGCTAAGAGATTCTTGACGTGAACCTATGAAAGAGGTTTGAGACTGATTCGATCTTGATAAAAAAAAAGAACTCTAATAATAAACCGAAAATTCAAAGCCAAGAGAAAATGTGAAAAAAATAACTTGGGCTCGATACCATGTCAAGAAAGTTTGGTTTTGAATACCTTTCATTGTGAGGGTTCCTTCATTTATATAGATGCAAGGTAAATAACTTATCAAAATAAACAACTATCAATTACATTAATTACAATATAATATTCTATACATAGCTAGTCTAAATAGAGTAGATGCTAATTACAATATACTTTTATACATAACTAGTCAAAATAGAGTATAATATAACTTCTCATTATAATATATAATATGTTAATCTAATATCCACATGTGGGCAAAATACTCATAGATGTGGCGATACTCTGGGCACATGATAAAGTGCACTTTATTATCAATTGCCCACATGCTTTGGCATGTGGGCATTATATCACCTCCCATATATAATATATGCTAACAAGGTAGAAAGAGAATCTGAACTCTACCACACTGCCTTGGCCCCAGCATCCGCAGCCAGCCTGCTCACTTTTGCCTCAGCCGAAGCTATCATATTCCTAAGGCTAACGATTTCTCCAGCCTGAGTAGTAGCTTGGCCATCCCACTCAGCAAGCCTTCCTTCTTGCTCTTTCCTCTCTTGTTAGGCCGACGCGCCCATATTCTCCACCAGGTCTTTAAACTCGACGTCCTTAACTTTAATTTTCTCCTTCAGGCCTTCAACCGTTGTTATCGTCGTACCCTACTTTCTCCTTCAATTTGGCCATTCTGCTTTCAAAGTCACGCTCTCCTTTTTAATAGTCTCGGCCGTAGTAGAAATGGCCTCAGCTTCTTATCTCATTTTGGATTGCTCCACCGAGATATTCCCTAGCTTAAAGCACACATGGGCGCCCGAATGATAGAGCGGGCTCGCTTTGAGTCAGGATTGACTTAGCTTTCGAAAGCCTTTTGCTTAGCTTCCTCATCAACCTTCTTTTTAGTCTCGTCAGTAACTTGCCAACGCACCACATATTCAGGGTCCTTCAGCATAAAGCTTTTGAGAGCCCTCGTAGTTGGAGGTAGCGGCGACACCATGAGACCAACCTTGGCTTTCTCCTTAGGGTCAGTAGCAGGTGAAAGTTGACTCGGCGGTGGTATAGAAGATGCAGGAGCTGTAGTAGAGGGAAGTTGGCTGCTACTGCTAGTCTGCTTCTTTTGCTTCATAGCGGCAAGTGCGCTGAGGCTGGGAAAGTTGGCCATTGCTGTTGATTGAGTCTGCAAAAAGTCAAATTACCAGTCTCGGCAAAAACAAAATCAAAGCAAATATTGACAAAAGAAATTGTTAAATGACTTTGTTTTACCTTTGCTCGCCATTAGTCTGGACTTAGAAAAGTAGCAGATTTTGTTTATCAAGTTCAGGAAGTTCATCTCTTGTTGAGGCACTTCGAACAGCTTGCCGACTAATTCATTCTCAGCCACAGTAAGGCTCGATCTTTTGCTGGGCTCTGTACAAGAAAAGGAAAAATAGTTGGTGAAAATAATTTATAACAGTCAAAGCAAATGTTAAAGGCTAGTCTAATTAGTTTCACTTACAGAGAAGGTCATATTCTCTCGGAACACTTATGTATGGTCGAGGGTCATCAGGGAAAAAATTTATATCGCCTCAGGCAAAGAAGAGTGAAGTCCTATCCTATGATTGAAGACCTCAGGTCGGCAACCAAGGATGACATGTAATACCAACTAAAGTCAGCTGCCCAGGAGACTTCCTAGGGTTGTGGATGGCACGAAAGATTTGAAACCGAAGGTCGTCCTCATTTTTCGCTATTCTTCATACCAAAAAAGTCCCTACGAGGTGGGCTTATTTGAAGGGAACCCGCGAAGAATTGAATTTCGGAACTCACATCCAAGATTGATATGAACTCCAAGAAAACTAAAATCTGGTCGCAAGAACTTGACCCAATGATTACTTGAATCAAATAACCAAAGTTATGAATGTCACAAAAATTTGCAAAATCTTTGATAAGTTTTAAGTTATTTCAACTAATAACAAGGAAGAAAGTGAATCCTCACTTTTAACTAATCTCTCAAAAATCAAAGTTTTACAATTAAAAGTGTTTATATAGTAAAAGCAATAAAAATCCTAAACTAATTCGAAATTAAGTAAAAATTGAATAAAATAGAGTTCCAATTGAAAAAGGAAACTAAAATACTAAAAAATACCAAAATCCGAATTTTCTTGAAAATAAGCCTAGGCGTCGCCTAGTGTATTCCTAAGCGATTGTCCAGTTTATTGGTTTTGCTTGCTGTTTAGCAAGTGGGGCAATCGCCCACCTCTTTTGCCTAGCGAACGTTTCTGCCCTTTGTCATTTTTTGCGTTTTGACCTTCAAACTTTGTTTTATGCTTATTTTGGTCATCCAATCTTCCATTAGCCTCCGATATGACTTCAATATGGTCCTTAGTTTGACTCAAATGTACCAAAGTTGGTTCTTCATTTGTCAAACTCATTTTGAAGGTTGGTGTCGCATGTTGAATGTCGGTTTCGACACACGTAGTTTGAACAAGACCTTGTTTGGCATCCTTGATCTTCTTAGCTCTTGATCTTGTTATTGACCCCATCTGAATATGTAACAAGTCTTTGTTAGGAGGTCCATGGATCGCCTCATCTCCTCCTTCATCAAAAGGATTCGACCTCGAATCATCACCTGCATCAAAGGGAGTAAGAACACCTTTCATCTTCACATGCACCCAAACCCAATCACCATGCTCAAAGATGACTATGCAGCCTTTATTGGCTTTAATTTGATGTCTTTGAAGCTCATTCGTCCCATCTCGATTACTTCTGTAGGTAGGTTGTTTTGGAATAACAGCTTCAAGTACAAAGCAAAGTTGATGTGCAATGTCTCTAATAAGTGATAACCTACTAGACATTCATTCAGATAATACGTCCTCCAATTCCTACAATGAAGAAATTGCCAAACTGGTGGTTTTG
The DNA here is from genome assembly GCA_023638005.1 of Forsythia suspensa. Taxonomy (NCBI): domain Eukaryota; kingdom Viridiplantae; phylum Streptophyta; class Magnoliopsida; order Lamiales; family Oleaceae; genus Forsythia; species Forsythia suspensa. The sequence goes on from CM042668.1 coordinate 14,199,713, forward strand.
TTTTGGTAGTACAAGGTGGGATTCTTTGTGTACTAGCAAAAGCATTTGTTGATTTTTTTTCCTCCATCGTTGTCGTTTCTTGTATATCTAAATCCTCTACTTTAATTTGCGCATGAAAAGCATGCCTCGCAAATAAGACTTCACCGTCTACAGGGTACTCGACATCATCATCCTCCAACTCAAGCATCTCATCACTATCACTATCACTATCACTATCATCCTCAGTCTCCACTTTTCCATTATCACGCAAAATTATTACCCTTTTGTTTGAGCATTGTGATGCAATGTGTCGGGATCCCAAATATTTAAAATATTTGATATCCCTATTTTTGAGGTTGGAAATCTAGCTTGAGTTTATTGTTGCTAGTGACATCTTCTTTTCCCTTAGGTGGTTCGGTCTCCCCTTTGAAATAGCCCTATTACTCACATCAATACTATCCCACTTCGGTTTCCAAAGAGGGTTAAATTCTGAAGAAAACCTAGCTACTCATTTTCTTTTCAATCATCTCTCTACCTTCATAGCCATGTGCACCATGTCATCCAAATTCACATAATGTTGTAATTCAACTATATTGACTATATCCCTATTTAACACTCAAAAATATGGCAAAAGTGGCCTCCATATCCTCATCAACATTATCCCTAATCATTGTCATCTATATCTCCTTATAGTAATCATCTACACTATTTAAACCTTGAGTAAGGCTCTGCAATTTTTTATAGAGGTCCATATAGTAATGACTAGGTACAAATCTCTTCCTCATGAGAGCTTTTAAATCATCTCAATTTTCTATAGGTCTCTCATGATTTCTCCTCCTATTAGTCACCAATTAATCCCACCACATGATAGCATATTCAATGTAACTCAATTACTGCTAATTTGACATTCTTCTCATCCGAATAGTTATGACAATCAAAGATTAATTACATCTGCATTTCCCATTCTAAATAGGTTTCAAGGTTATTCTTACCTTAGAAGGAAGGTATTTTCATTTTCATATTCTCAAAGTTTCTATCTATCCCATCTTGCCTCTATAATCTCCTCCTCGAGGTGGCCTTTCACGCCTATCTCTTCAATGCTTCATTCTACCCATCTCAACCCCATAATTATAATGATTGTCATCCTCAAATTCAGCCATAAGGTTATGATCACGCCTATCATGTCTCCTAACATTAGGGATCCCATGTTGTTGCTCCCTTAGTAAAGTTGTAGTCACCGTATCATGCCTATCCATCATACTCATCATCTCTTTATTACTATCCTTCATCTCGTCAAACACCATATTCATCCGTTCAAATTATTGTTGCATGGCTTTTAACAAAAAGAATTGGTTGTTCTCTCCCCTAGGTGTTGTTTTTTCATTATTAGATATTTTTGGGATAAAAAAATAGAAATTAGGATTGAAAGAAAAATTTGACCACATGTTTATACTTGTGTTTCATTCTATATGGCTTTTTTCCGATAATAATCTCACCACTCCTGCATTTTACCTTTCTTTGTGTTTCTTACCAAGTTCTTTAAGGAACTAACTAAACTCAATCAAGAATTCGGTCTCCGCAACGTTCAAAAACAATAAATAAGAAGGACAACGAGAATTACTAAAGAAAAAAAGCAAAACAAGAATAAGATACAAGCACTAGATGATAATTATGACACAAGAATCTCAAAAGAAGGTGTAACTTGATTTTTCTTGCCAAATATAACACAAAAAACTCAAAAAAATACGTTTCTTGAATTTTCTTGAAATTTCATTTTTTTTTTGTGATCCAACACAAGGGACAAAAAAAAATTAACACAGAACAAGAACGAGAAGAAAAAATATTAATTTTGGTGCCTTAATGGAATTTGCCTAAACAATTTTTGAATGTTCCAAAAATTATATATATATATATGATTCAAGATGAATCTGATGGAAGCAAAACGAAAAAATTAGAACCTAATTTTAGAACCAAAGCTTTAATACCAACTGATGCAAACTCACGAAGAATTGAATCTCGAAACCCACAACCAAGATTGATATGAACTCCAAGAAAACTAAAATCTGGTCGCAAGAACTTGACCCGATGATTACTTGAATCAAAGAACCAAAGTTATGAACACTACAAAGATTTGCGAAGTCTTTGATAAGTTTTAGGTTAGTTCAATTAAGAACACAGAAGAAAATTGAATCCTCACTTTTAACTTATCTCTCAAAAATCAAAGTTTTGCAGTTAAAAGTGTTTATATAGTAAAAGCAATAAAAATCCTAATCTAATTCAAAATTAAGTAAAAATTGAATAAAATAGAATTCTAATCAAAAAAAGAAACTAAAATACCAAAAATATGGATTTTCCCTGGGCGTTCGCCCAGTGTATTCCTGGGTGATCGCCCAGTTCAATGGTTTTACTTGTTGTTTTGTAGACAAAGAAATGGGGCATCGCCACCCTCTTTTGTCTGGGTGATCTGCCATTTACCGTTTTTTGCGTTTCGACCTCCAAACTTTTTTATACTTATTTTGGTCCTACAATCTTCCATCAGCCTCCGATATGTCTTCAATACGGTTCTTAGCTTGACTCAAATGTACCAAAGTTGGTTATTCATTTGTCAAACTCATTTTGTCGATTTCGGCCCACGTAACTTGAACAAGACCTTGTTTGGCTTCCTTGATCTTCTTGGCTCTTGATCTCGTTCCATCTGAATATGTAACGAGTCCTTGTTAGCAGGTCCATGGATCGCATCACTATCCATTTAGCAGAAGCTGGGTAGGGACAGTCATGCTTAAGTCCGCACAAAGGGGTGCAGCCTTAAGCCCAACACAAACAGTGACATGTTGAAGACCATGCAACCTAAGAGTGGATGGTCGGCCATATCACTTGGCCCCAACATGAATAATTCTATGGAATAGAGAATCCTAAAGGTCTCCCTCAACCTAATAACACATCCTCGATTATGACCAAGGCTATTCCAAATGCAACCCATACTAGTGGCCTTTCCATCACCGTTTTCTTGAGGTTCGACCATACCCTCAACTGGGGCTTTCTCATCCATGGGTTCACCACCAATAGCCTCTTGGTCGTTTGCCCAACTCTTAAATGCCAGGTCCCTCCAACCACGGCATCTATGCCCTCACTATCTAAAGTTTTCCCACGTGGCATATTAGCTTTCCTAGATTGAAGAAGCATTGAAAACCCAATGACTATAACCCCGTCATTATCAAAATCCTCAACCCCTTGGTCCACTTCCCGGACATGGGTCTCATGAGGCAACATTTTTTACTTTTACAAGTGAAGCAAAAAGGTAAGATAAAGAAATTTTAAGAAAGTAAGAGAAAATTCGTACCTAAAATTGATCTCTCACCGAATCTCTCTTTTTCTCAGACGGCAACGGAGAAAAACCCTAGCTCTTGAAGGATTGAATGCAAAGGTAAAGATAAACAATAGCATCTTAAACCTTTTTTATATAGATTTCAAGATCAAAATCTCGTCCGTTAGAGTATCATCTCAACCATTAATTCAAAAGTAAATCCAGGCCTTGAATCTAAAAGGGCACCAGATTAAATTTTAAACTAGCGGTCCATAAGATTCGCATTCCTCACGAGCGCGTCATCCCGAAGGTTGCATATTTCAAAATACAATTGTAATTATTGCATCACAAACGTGTCCTCTCAGATATATAGAAAAAATCACGAAATGCACCCTCTCTGATACACAACTTTAATCATTGTGACAGCTAAAGAAAATGCATGTGTTTTCTCTTTAATGTCAAGAAGTTAAAGCTTGACACGTGTCACATCTAACATCTAAGTCTTTCGCCTCGTATAAATATAAGTCTCAGACGTATAGACTGATGATGATGCTTCTTCCTCAGAGAATGTTGCTTTTTTGGAAAAGAAAGAAGCGAGTTGTTTCAAATTTGGATATGCTAAAGCAAATTGCCACAAATCCAAAAAGTTTCCAACTCCATTTGACATTATATGCCTCGAAAAGGAAAAAAAGCCAAACAATTTGAACCTTAGATCTGCTTTGCATAAAAGCTACAAATCAAAAAAAGCTAAGTTTACTATTTTTTTCAAACTTTAGATTTTTGATTGGTAGCATGGAAAAAAAAAAAATATTTTCCATGTAAGTGGGAAAATCAATTCCACTATCTAGCCAAGAAAATATTTTTCAAGAAACAAGGCAAATCTATGCTTTAAATGGTTGTACCTAGAAATGTATTAGATTTTCCATGTGCCAATCAAACAAGAAAGTGGGAAAATAAAAGCCATGGATTTGACAAGATTTTCCATGGAAGTGACATTTTCCATGGAAAATTTGTGAATCAAACACACCCTTAGATTTTGCTAGGCATAAAACCTCGAATGATGAAGTTTTTTATTTAAAAAAAAAACGAATGGGAAAATAAGAGAAATTGGCATGGTGAAAACAAAACCCCAAGTTACATATAGCTTCGTGATATGCTAATCACTTCACGAAATCAATGTCCTTACATAAATGTAAGGCTCGGACATGGACGACTGATGTTGTACATAAAATATCTTTATCTTACGTGATGAGATCACTAAAGATACATTTGGCACAAAATATGGGTCCTATCGAATGACCCTGTCAGATGCTTACATATCAGTAGAAACCCTGCTTTAGCCTAATATTTTTAGTCTCAGTGGCTAAAGTGCATTAGGTAGCCTCATTTGGAAGAGGATGGAACCAATACTTGGGAATAAAGGGAGACGTGATAAATAAAATATATGCAGCCTCGTCCCAACCTCGGACTTGGACAAAGCTCCATAGTTTGAATTATGAAACATTCAATTCTAGTTTTAGTGCCCCATATCCATGCGTGAAAAATAGGGAACATTCCTGCTTGTATGTCAAATCCATCCTCTAGAATTCGTAAAATTGGTGAAATTGAAGAACCTTAGAAATTGGATGGATGAAATGATTAAAAAGTGTGAAAATTAACATAAATACCCCTTCTTATTTATCTATAAATCATATTTTTCCTTCCATTGTAAGGTACGCAAAAATTATGCAAAAAAAGACACAAATACACAAAACTCTTGCGACATCCATCTTACCATATAATTTTAGTGCGTGACTTGATCGTCAAAGTACCTATAACTACTGTACCACCCAGTGTAATTGGTCGCCAGTAGTCTAACGTGTACTCATGTGTACATATTGATGTTACGTAGGCCACATAGATTATTTATGTTGATCTCAAAGTCTAACATGGTTTTGATGTCAACAAGAAACTTAGGCCTCTTCTCTTTGTCATTTTCAACCATTTTCTGCTTTTGTGTTTTCAAAATAGTGAAAACGTGTTCTCCTTTCTATTTTTCAAAATACATTTTCAAAACACCAACAAAATTTACAAAGGAAATGGAAAACACCTTTTTATCATTTTGAGCGCTTTTGTTAACAAAACGTGGAAATGAATCTAAACGCCAAAACGCGCTTTGGGCCGCTTAGGCCGGGCGTTCGATTCCCCTTCGGCCTTTTTTTTTTTTTTTTTTTTTACATTGGGCAAAACGCTATGATTTAATCAATGTCTGCAAGATTTTTTCAAAACATGGCTCCTTACCCAAATGGCCAACCACGCAGATTTGGAAGTGGAGGTCATAGGTTCAATTTCCAGCTTCTTTCAAAGTTTTTGAATTGTTTTTAAATATTTTTATTTCTTTTATTAGATGTTGTTAATTGTTTTAATGGTTTTTAAATGTTTTTAATTACATAATTAAATATTTGTAATGGTTTTTAAATGTTTTTAATTGTGTTTAAATATTTTTTATTGTGTTTAAATCTTTTAATTCCATAATTAAATATTTTTAATTATTTTTAAATATTTTTAAATGGTTTAAATATTTTTAATTCCATAAATTAATGTTTTTAATTGTGTTTAAATATTTTTTATTGTGTTTAAATGTTTTAATTCCATAATTAAATATTTTTAATTGTTTTTAAATGTTTTAAATATTTTTAATTCCATCAATTAATGTTTTTAATTGTGTTTAAATATTTTAATTGTGTTTAAATGTTTTAATTCCATAATTAAATATTTTTAATTATTTTTAATTGTTTTTAAATGTTTTAAATGTTTTTAATTCCATAAATTAATGTTTTTAATTGTGTTTAAATATTTTAATTCTAAGTTTAAATTGTTTTTAATTCCAAATCCACCTTTCTAAAATTTTCAAGAACGCGCTTTTCGAGTTTTACATTTTCGTAAACAATTTCAAAATTTCAAAAAGAACGATTTTCAAAAATCTCAAAACAAACACTCAAAACACAAAACACAAAATGAATTCAAAACTCAAAACACAAAACTCAAACGCAGCAGAAAACACCACCTTATCCTCTCAAAAATTAATGAAATTACCATAAAAATAGTGGATTTCACTTGTAGTCAAAATTAACAAATAAAATAAGTAAAAATAAATTGACATCAACTAATTTTGAAAATTTTCATCGCAATTATCAATAGAAAAATCTAACTTTTTTCAGAAAACTGTCTTTCTGTGTGAGCAAATATGTATTTCACATGGGGTGATGCGGTTCGGGGTTAGGGCTTATGGAAAGAGAAGTGTGATATATGTGTCACCTAATGCTACAAATTTGAAAATAAATTGTCGTATCCCAGATCAGGTGGCACTGGCATATAGTTCAAATTTTGCATCAACGGTTTGATTAGGTGGCATATTTACCTAGTAACGTATTGGTGGATTGCTTAAAAAATAAAAAATAATAAATATATTCGCATAAACAAAATAAACAATATTTACAAACAATTCCTCTTTTATGCTATTTGAGATATATGTCAAAAATAAAAACAGACATTATCTAGGACTCCGTCAAAATTTAGAGGCTGTGTTAGACATGCTTACTCACAATTTATCATTCTGGATTCTATTTTAACAACATTGAATTTTCTCTCTCTTTCTCTATTTTATTTATTTTAAATTTAGAGTAGATAAAAATACGTAAGGAGTAATATTGAGTTGTAGATAGAACTTACTTACGACCAATCTAAGAGCATCTTCAATGCTAATATGCATTGTTTTTTAAAAAAAAAAAATCACATAAGAAAAATAGAGTATCTAAATAAATCCTCTTAAATGACATCTTAAATGACATCTGACAAGAAGTATGTAAAAATGATGTAGAAAAAAAATAAAAATAAAAACATTTTCTAGAGTTTCGTCTAGATTCAAAAGCTTGTTAGACATGTTGACTCGAAGAACTTATTTGATTATATTTTTGTTTTTAGAGCATTGAATTTTCTCTCTTCCTCCCATTTTTTATTTTTATTTTGGGTAGATAAAAGACACTTAGGCAGTATTATTGAATTGTTGATAGAATTCATTGGAGACCAATTTAGAATTGACTATGTATTCATTAGACATCAATGTCACGTAGACTACAAGTCTTTCAACTTGCTTGCAACATAAACTGCAATCCATGAAATGCATTGAAAATGCTTTTAAACATGTTCTGTCAACAATTTATTTGATTCTATTTTTGTTTTTGGAGCATTGCATTTTCTTAGTATCACATAGACTGCAATCCATGGAACGTATTGAAGATGCTCTAAGACATGTCGGATTGCCATCAATTTTTTATGTCTACAAATGATTGAAACATGACTTTTAACAGTAGTGGTTAACAAAATCGCTAATATTAAAAATAAATTAAAGTACAATAATCTAATTAAACAAATTAAAATTGAGCGACCCAATTGAAATTTTACTGAAAGGTCGGTAACCAAAAATGAATTAACCCGACTAGTTGAGTTGTTCAGCTTAAAAGGTTTGGTAATAAGTAAAGTTTATAAATAAATATGTTTGCTTTAAATGAATGTTTTTTTATTAGAATTAAAAGTATATAACTAAAATACAGTAACGTAAGAATTATTTTAAAAATAATTAAGTATTTTTAATTAGAAAGTAACAAAGATAGCAAGTTATTCACAATACACTCAGAATGCATTTCCTGTAAGCTGGAATAGACAATAAAAGATTAAGAATGAGTTTGTTGTCACCAATTCAGACGTACTAAACATGTCCCAGTGATTTATGAAAATTAGAGTCCAATCAGGAAATAAAGAAACAGGGAAAAAGAAGCGAGTTTTTAGTAACACATTACACAGCCACCTGATACTGTCTGAAAAAAAAAACAAAAAAAAAATCATGTAAAATTACATCCCCAGCTCCTCCACAATCAATGCTAATGTATGTACAAGTATACCACAGTCCAGCTTTACACGACGACGTAAATTTACATCCTCGGACAACCCGAGTGCCACATTGCCCCACAGAAAAAGGTGCAGACGAGATCGAAGTTCCATCAACCGAAAGTATCCCAATTATCTGCTCAATCTGAGCCATTCGAATGACCATGTGTATTGGAAAACTCCTGCTATGAACAGTATTATGTTCCAAGAGGATTAAGCTTTCTATTTTGATTTTCCTCCTCCATGACCACTGGGCATAAATTAAGCATGTTGAGAAGCCACCTTAACCCGATTTTGATTTATTTAATAGAAACGACCGCCTTGTTGAGAGAGGAAAGATAACCTCGTGGATATTGTTTAGAAATCCTCGATCATACATATTGTTCTTAACAACTTCCAATTCTTCCAAACGAGATCTTCTAAAGAAGGCCTTCCATTTGCTTATTTGAGGCTTCCTTTCTTGACCTAGTTCATCTAAACTTGCCTTCAGAGCTTCTGCACTTGCCTTTGCCTCACTCACCTTCCTCTGCCAGCTCAAGTACTCTTGCCACTTAAAAGACTGCATTTTAATAGAGAGCAAACTCCGTTAAAAGACTGCTGGTTCAAATATTGTTGCCACTTACATGACATTGATTCAGATGCTAAAAGTGTATGAATCAGCACATAATAGAAGGATGCAGACAAATGCTATATACATCATCAAATCAATGACAATACAGAGACAGAAATCCAAGATTCAACCCTACCAGAAATCTAATTATTTCTACTGATTGTTCTATATATATTGATTTCATAGTTCTCATTTTTGTTTTGCACTGGGATTTCTGGTGCTTCAAGTTCTTCTTTCTTCATTTTCTCTTTCTTTCATTCTTACACCCCGGTAACTAGATGGAGTACAGACTAGGAAAGGTCACAGCGTATTCTCTTGAAATTTATTGAAAAATTTGAGCAGTAGGGTTGCTAGAACTTCCGATTTGCATAGTAAAGCCTTAAGGAATTCAATACAGTAAACCCTTCATGCTTCAAGTATCCAAGTAAATACACCAAAAATTTTGTAACACTTTACCCAATTTCTATGTTGAAACATCCTTTTCTTAGTATAAAATATATTTTAAAAGCAACAGCATTCTACCTTTCCAGAAGTTTGCATTTTATGGGGAGATAAGGGGCCGTTCTCTTTGTGTTTAGTTTTCAGTTTTGAGTTTTTGAATTCATTTTCAGTTTTGTATTTTGAGTGTCTATTTTGAGATTACTGAAAATACGTTCTTTTTGTTATTTTGGAAAACTGTTTCTCAAGACAGAAAACTAAAAAACGCATTTACTTTGAAATGTTGCGAAATCGGAATTATACTGGTTATATTGGCTGCTAATAATCAGTTTTTTGTGCCTTACATGGGAATAAAAATTATATTAGCCCATCCAAGAAATGAAGCTTAGGACATTCTTGCTTCAACCAACATTGAACAAACAAACACATTTTTATGCTAGAATAGGAAGCCTAGTTGCTTCCTCAATTTGTTGAACAACCAACATTGAGCAAACAAAAACATTTTCCCCCTTAACTCGGAGTTATTAGCTGAAACCAAATCACTCGACAGCAATTCATCCTTTTCTTCAGGTAATTTTCTTTCCTTCTCAAATAAAACAAGATCCAACCAAATAAAGACCACTAGTCAAGAGCTATAAACAGGTAAATTAAAAATGACTTTACAATAATAATAGATATACCCATGATAAAACCACCAAAAATTACCTCATCGTTGTTACTCTCAGATTCAGTCTCTGTCTCACTCACTCGGCAAATAACCTTTACATTTCCCCGAAACACGGTCCTAATAACATACAAGAATCATAAACACTCAAATTGAACTCGCTTTTGCCACATTTACTAAATGACAAAAATACCTCGAGAATTGATGGGAGATAAACTTGGTGTGACTCCAACATCCAATTGTTGGATAATATAGAAGAGGTTGGAATGCATTGAAACTGAGACCAGGGTTTGTTAATTACAAGAAATTTTCTGATGGAAAATTGAAGAATTGAGAGTGCAGAGTATGGGAGAGCTTCGGTTTTGTAAATATCTTATCTCCTGGAGCCTAGAGGAGTAGAATCAGTAGAATAACTAACGGTGGCAAAAGTGCGCCTCCGTGGTTGCTGATGGAGTGCCGTTCGGAGTTAGGGCAAAGAAGAGGAACGGGAAGAGTTTGGTTGAAGTGCGACGGCGGACGGAGAAGAAGGTGGTGGAAGACCGAGACACCAGGTGTTGAGGAAGAAGAGAAAAGGAAGAATGAAGGAGAAGATCATACTTGAAATAGCGGGGAGGGAGGGAGGGGAGGGAGGGGAGAGAGGTGGGAATATCACAACAAAAATGATGTAGGGAGGAATCGAAATGGTGACCAGCTTTGCACTTTCCATGTTTTGGCCGTTTTGGAAACAAACTCTATTTTGTAAAGGAAATGATGAAAACGACCCAAATATCATTTTCCATTTCCTTTGTAAATTTTTTGGGTGTTTTCGAAAATGCATTTTTGAAAATAGATAAGTAAACACGTTTTCACTGTTTTGAAAAATTGAAAACTAAAAATGGCTTGAAAACAACAAAGAGAACATGGCCTAATCTTTGGAATCAAAGGTCTTTAGGTTAAGTAGAAGTAAGATGTAATAAAAGGAATGTCCTTTAAGTAATATTGTAGTTATAAGGGTGAAGAATCAAAATAAAGCCTCTTGTTTCCCATATAGTGATTCTTTTAGGTATTTATGATTGATTCAAGAACATAGACTTGAGATGATACAAATTTAGGACAAACTATCCATAAGATGAACCTAGTAAAACTGAAGATGTTAGAATCCTATTCACAACTTGTCTCAAACAAGAGAAAGAAACAACTAACAAGTATAAAATTATTTACACATATTGAAGACATGTTTCCTTATGGTAACTGAGGAGCCTCTTTTTCCCCGTATAGTGATTCTATTAGGCATTTATGATTGATTCAGGGACATAGACTTGAGATGATACAAATTTAGGAAAAACTATTCATAAGATGTTAAGATGGATTCTAACACATTAGAATGGCTAAAATAATAAATGAGGAAATATACCAACAAATGAAGGTGGAACCAATCGAGGGTGTTGACACACATTTTTGGGACTTTGTGTAGACCTAAATAAAACTCCCATTTACAGGAGCAATATAATCCAAGTAGAATTGGCTAAGAGGAGAGGTAGACTATAATATTAAAATGGTGTTAGGTGATTGCAAAATATTTGATTTCATTAGACCTTTTAGTGTAGGTACCTTTGATTAAGTAAAATGGAGAAAAAGGATTTATGTAGACTCCAAGATTATTGAGGATACGGCTTAGCATGTTGGTAGTGTTATATTAGTCCTATAATATCCTAAGCATTCATATAGTTTGATGGTAATAAGAAAGTATCCACACTAATATCATCTTAAATGCATTATGTAACATTCAATTCTTGGCAGTTCCAGTTTTCAATTTTTATGAAAGAAAGGAAACTAGGATAGCTTATACTGTATAAAATATTAGTAATCAACCTAAAAACAGGACATTGCTTAACCAAATGAAGCCATCTAACACTGGTAAAGAGAAAAAGAGTCAAAGTCATGTATTGAAGGTGATGAAGACTCCCTATTATCTCACTGAAATTTGGTCAAATAAAGAGAGTAAAATTTTAGAATAAGGAGCCAATCAATTGGGGTAAAATGAAGATCATAACATAGTTCTTTAATCCTAATATCAGTCTGATGATGAATCTTTCTAACTTCTTTTAGTTACCCCACATCATAGTTAGCAACAAAAGCGTGTGTTAATTGTACCTATGCAGCTGTCCAATATACTCGAAAAGAGAACGGAAAATTGTGTTATACTTCGATGCGACCGTAAGTTCTCTTTAGTTATTGTTTTCAAATCTTACGGTTGTATACAGTATGAACTATGTGTTAACCTCCTCCTATTTGGACAAACAATAGTTGCCATCCATTTAGTTATTTGACTAATATCCCTTGAATTAACCCCTGCATGATTATCAATTATAATCAAAATGTCATGAAATATTCTATTCTCTCTTTAGTTTGGTGGAATTCTATTATTATCAATTTATCACGAATGTTTTCTAAGCTAACTATAAGAAAAAGGGATATTCATAATATACAATACACCATCATCTCCCTTTTTCTAATGATAAAAAAATCAACCAAGCTACAGCTATTCTATTCTCTTTAGTCTGTTAATGATAAAAAATCAACCAAGCTATAGATATATACATGCAACATTCCACATTTTTTTTGGTCCATATTTTTTTGCTGGATTTATCAACATACTTTAGGAAAAACAAGTCTTTTATGTATGCAGTACCTTACTTTTCACATCCTGTATTTTAGTAAATATACTTCACTATAAATGACATTTTCAATTCTAACAACCAAGAATTTTAAAGGATTTTCCTCAAAGCGATAATGATAATTAGATAGTAGAACTATTAATTCTGCGATGTGAAACAGATTTTAGGAAATTTTATTTGCGATATATTTAAGGAAATTTTATTAATTCTTATAGAATTTAGTTATTAAACATTAAACCTCGGACAACAACTGTACTTTAATTTGGTGAGTTCATTTTATTAACTGATATGAACGTTCTAAATTATAAAAATACCCAGCAATATATTTATTGTTGATGATAAACCGCCAAGATCATTTAAGTTTTTTGCTATTCAAATATATCGATTCCTCTTGCACCAAAGGGTAACAACAATCAGGAACACGTAGTGCAGGTAGTATATGTGAATAGTTCTCCTCACACGGTGAAGAATAACGCTCTACTGCATTCGGCGGAAATCTGAAAGAAATATACCTCATTTGTGGTAGTGTTTGTGAGACAGAGTTTGGCATGGTATGCAAAGAATCCAGCTAACAGCAGAGAAACTACGGCTAAAAACACCATAATAAGTATTTGAGTGTTGTACGCTCCCAACAACCACTGTCATAAGACAAAGAACTATAAATAGAGTAATATAAAGAGTGAGAACGTAACAAAATTCATAATTATCCATATCGAACATATCCATCTATTCTTTGACAGAATTAACTAATCTTAATTAAGAACAATTTGCAGATCACCAAAGTGAAAATAGAAGAAAAACGATCTATTTTATCCCCCCTATAGGTTCCCTGCATTCAACGGTAATGTTTGAGAAGATATTTTTATACCACTGAATGTCCATTACAAACTCTTTTAACCTAACTGCATAGAATATTGAATTTTACTCATCAACATTTTTTTTAAATTTGAGACCAGAGGATTTTGGACCTTCCTACACTTTTTGCTCGAATTAGGTTAAAAAAAGTCTGCAACAGTGGGAAATGGATCCCAATATCACGATATACAAATGCATCCCCCATGATGCACCAATACAAATACACATGTCTGATATGATAAGTTTCGATACACACGCGATTTTCAAAAAACTACTGACACCGACACTCCGCCGACATGTCTATTAATATTTTTTTTAATATTTAAAATGTTTTTTTCCAAATTTTATAGTGTAAAGAAAATAAAATTTCTATACTTATTGCATAACAACAAGTACTCAAAAATGATTGACCTATTTGAAAATTAACAAACAAATAATTGACCTATTTAAAATGTTGACCGACCCATAAGAATTGACCTATTTTTTCTAAATCCTAAACAAATATCCGATGAAGTGTCCGATACGTATCCGACACCGCCATGCCAGTGCCGGTGGCGTGTCCGTGCTTCTTAGTGCATCCCTGTCGTTACGATTTCTTTTAAGATAAAAGCCATCTATAGGGATGCAAAATGGACAGAGACACTTAACCCCGATCTTTGATTAGCTCATTAGTGGATGGTTCAAGTTTAGCATGGATTGTTTCTACTCCATGGTTTTGGCAGAAGGTAAAATAAAATTCACTTACCTGTACAACATGTGGAGCCAAAGCCCATAAAGAATTTTCAATGCCATAATACTCTGCAGTAAAATAAAATTAGAGATGTTTGTTCCAAATTTTAGACAAAACTCAAGAACCAGCAAGAAAGTTTCAGGATACACGAATTGCACCTGTCAGAATGTGGATTACTTTTAATTCTTTCAGCCTACCAGCAAGAATCAATGCAAGGGCTACTATTCCATAAATGCATATAAGGAAGTGCCTGCATGAGTTTTAATAAACATGTGAAGGCGAATCCCGGTCTGGTTAGAGAAGTCTTGTAATCACAGAACAACTTGCATTTCCCTACATTTTCATCTTTAGAGATTCTCTTTTGATAAAATAGCTATGCGTGTGGAAGAAGCATTGATAATTATCATATTGATAATTATCATAACCTCAAATCTAAGTGGACAAATTAAACAACACAATTCTGTAGTGCACACTGAAGAAACATTCATATACATACCTTCATTCATTGTCAGAAAAATGTTCATAACATTGACATAGAAAATTCCAGAAGACTAGAAAGATCTAAAAATATGCTTTTCCTGGTTCTAACAGAAATCTTGTTCGATTTATCACTCACCAAAGGATAAAAGCCATGAAGTATCTGGCGTTTCTCTCCCCAATGCAATTGTTCTGCAATGGAGATACAAGAGAAAAATCTTAACACAAATGACAATCTCTGGTAACACAGGCAAAGGTATCCGAACTTTCATCAAGGAGGGTAAGTAAAAGTTTATTAAACAAACCATCCATCCACAATGATGATCAAACCGAGCTACACAGCGATTGCATATGCTGCAGTGCTTTGACCTAGCGGGCCTGAATGAGGGAAGGAGGAAAATTAAATCCAGTCAGCACTTTTTTCGGACAAGTTTCAGAGGTCTGATAACGAGAACAATGAACTTACTTTGGGATCTTGCAAGTAGAACATTCTTTCTCTGTGAAGATAATATTGTCGTAAGGATAAGCAGAAAGATATTGAGAGACATTTGCTGAATTCACAGTTCCTGAATCTGAAAAGCTAGTCAATAGGAAGAGTAGAATACCAACGCCAACTGCCAAGAAGCTCGTGTACCTGAAATTATACATAATGATCAAGAAAAGTTGTACATATACAATGTATCAGTATGCAAACATCAGCTATAAGAATACCATTAACACCTGTGAAGTCCACTTAAGTAGTATCCAGGAATGTAGCTGAAAGATGACGTTGCAATCAGGTAATAAGTAGCTCCAATTATACCCAAATACATGATCTGCATTCGGAAGGAAAAGAGGCTGACAAAATATTTTTCTATAAAATGGTTAAAAACAAAGAGGAAACAAGAAAAAGTGTTCATTTTTCCCCAGCATCATCTTCCTATTTGAAATCTCGGATTAACACTAAAAATAGCTAATCCAATCTGGGAATTTTTGGCACAATTGATTTTTGAAAAATGTGATTCTATACTCGTTAGTTTTTTGTTTAGCTAAATTTTCTAACTCACTTTCCAGCTTAAAGTTTTGAGAGGTGTTACAGCTACCGAAAAGCGATGCTCAAGTAGGATGTGGCACATTGCACAGCATTCTAGTAACCAAGCACAAAAGCTATTTAGGAAACCAAAATATTTTTATAGAGACAAAACCACCTCGTCTTATAAACACTTCGTCCACTTTTATCACGCAAGTGCTCAGGGATCCAGTCCACAGACCAGACCTTACATACGGAAGAGGTAATGAAATACATCCCTACAATTCTTTTCCTCCTGAAGTGCAGAGAGCTTCTCAAACAAGGAAGATGATTAACTATTCAGCAATTTTGACCAAATACTAAAGTTGTGTGAACTAAGAGTTAAAATATATGTATAGATATTTCGTATCAATTATATTCTTTATTTAGCTAGGAGTTTACATAGAAATAGAATTATATCTTGTATAAATATGATTGAAGTAGATAGAATAATTGATTTTAGCCAATTTATCAATTTGGTATCAGAGCTTAGGCAAATAATTTCCGCTATAGCTTCTTTCTTTTTTTTTGGGCTAAAACCCTAGCAACCACCATCTTCTTCTTTCTTTTGGCACTATTCACTGTTACTGTTCACCGTGCCGTCAAGATGTCTGAAAAAATCAGCACTAACACTTCTAACAGAACCTCACCAGATACTTCTTTCTCCAATTCATATTAAATTAGATGGGGATAATTATTGGATTTGGTCTAAAATTTTGGAGATGTATATTGCGGGTCGGAAAAAACAAACCTATATCATGGGACAAAAGACTGCATCTGCAGAGAATAATCCCGCATATGATGAATGGGAGACTGAAGATGCTTTAGTCAAATTTTGGCTCATCAATTCCATGACCGACAATCTAATGTCACATTTTGCCTAATGTAGAACAGCTAAATAAGTGTAGAATGCAGTAAAGAGGACATATATTGATGTTTCTGACTCTTCACATGTATATGAATTGATGAAGAAGTCGTTCCAATTGCGTCAAGGTGGTCGGCCTCTTGCTAGATTACTACAACGAACCAAACTCCATATTTATGGAACTCCTAATGATATGACATGTGCAGTTTATATTGAGAAACAAAGGAAGCGTATAGTTGAGGATCGGGTCCATATGTTTCTGGTTGGTCTTGATCACACACTTGATCAAGTTAGTAGTTGTGTTTTTGCTACATCTCCTCTCTTTTCAGGCCTATTCGCTAGTCGGTCGCGAAGTGAAGAAAGTTACTATAGGGAAAAAGGTTCACTCTGACGCTTCAGCTTTAGCTATACAGAAGAATAACTCTCAACCAACTACTTCAACCACTTCTACCAGGGATTGCACTTACTGCCGCAACACTAGACATACAGTTGATGTTTGCTGGAAGTTACATGGTTATCCAGGGTAGTTCAAACTTAAAGCAAGCTGAAAAGAAAAAGAAATTTGCTTAGGTTGCCACTAACACCTCTCCACCTTCTGCTTCTCTCATGTATCTCAAGCATTCCTTAATGAAGGTAATTATGGTTCAACATTTATCTCTACTACCACTAAAACTTGGATAATTGATTTGATTCAGGGCCACAAATACTATGACTAGGAACCCTTCCTTTCTTGACTCTCCCATATTGTGACGACCGAATCCTTAACGATCCAAGTGCCACTAAATCGTAAATTAAAACTACTTTGAAGGGACTTAAAGTATAAATAGAATTATTAACACAATAAACTAATAATAAAAACATTTATCATAACGGACCAATCTTTCAAATAGCATAATTAATTTAATAAAATTTTACTTAAATATCTTTAATACTTAAATCTAAAAAAAATAACATTGGCTCCATAAATATAATTTATTATTAAAAACTCCTGCAACCATAAGCCATCTCTATACCAACCACCTCGAACTGCTAATTTTCTGAAAAAGGTGAAACAAACATAACGTGAGATAAAATCTCAATAAATGTGCGTGAGTAATATTCTTTTCTTGTATATGTATTTCAACGAAAAAAAATCATACTTGCATATGGAGACGAAAATTGGACCGAACTTAAATGGTACCAAATCTTCGTGTGTAGCGCTACTAAACTCTGGTCCGTTCTTAACATATCTTGCATAATGTAGACTATAACATAAACATAGCCGTGAAATAACATATAAAAAGAATTACTCCTAGTCAACATAACAGCATACTTACCTTATGTTTGAAACTTGAAATAAAGTAAGATCATTTCAAGAATTGTCTCTTTTCTCTCTTATTCTAAGGAAAAGAAGAAAATTGTTTGTTTGTGTATTTCTTGTTTACAAAAGGGGTGAGTATTTATAGGAGAGATTAATGTTTGCCATGCATGGAAACTTTAAATTTCATTAATTATTTTCCTATATTACATGTATGCATTATTAGAAAAATATAGATACTTATCTTAAATTATATGCATGATTAAATGATAATTTAAGTTAATCACATAATCATATACATTATATACATATTAGTATCTAATTACATGCATGATTAAAAACTAATTTAAACTAATTACATAATCATATGCAATCATATACATATTAGTATCTAATCACTATTTTATGTACCATATATATGCAAGAAAGCATTAAATATATATATTCATACCTTAAATTATATGCATGATTTAAGCTAATAACACAATTATATATGTTTATATACAACCATATACATATTAATATCTAATAAACTATTTTATCTACCATATATATCATATATGTAATATGATATAAATATATCTATTTTTAGCAAATTATTACTGGTCACGACACTATTCATAGGACAAAAATATGCATATATCTAATAATTGCAGTTAGATCCTCAACTATGAGTAAACCTATAATTTGGTCCCTAGACTATCATGAAGTGTTAAATTCCAATTTAACTACTACTAATGAAGTTTTAGGATGTTACACATATCTTCATCTATTACGTTAGTCCAAGTTTCTAATGGGACTCTTATGCCAATTTCGAGGGCCAAGAATATCTCGCTCTATCCCACTCTCTCTATGACTTATGTTTTATGTGCACCAACTCTTTCTAATAGTATTTTCTCTACTAGCAAAATCACCAAACATTCTGTAACGTTTTCTTCTACTCATTGTATATTTTAGGACAATCTAACAAAAGATGACGATTGGCATTGGTAAAGAAATTGTAGATCTGTACTACTTGGATAGAGCAAAAGATGTAAACTCAGAATATGGCAATGGCTTTCAAGTAGCAGGAGAAACATCAATTAGGGAGAAAATCATGTTATGGCATTGTCGTTTAGGTCATCCATCTTTTTCTTACTTAAAGTGATTATTTCCTAAGTTGTTTCAGAATATTTCTACTTTTAGCTTACGATGCGAAAAATGCATTCATGCTAAGAATCATCGTGTAATTTTTAAAATCAATTTCAATAAAAGTTCATTTTCTTTTGCTTGTGTTTATACAAATGTTTGGGGCCCTTTTTCTATTCAGCTAGATCAGGTCATAAATACTGTGTATTTTATTGATGACAATACTAGAGTGAATTAGGTATATTCGTTGAAATCTAAAAGTAATGTTATAAGTGTTATTCCTCAATTTTCAAAAATGATTGCTACACAATTTAATACACAAATTCTGGTGTTCCATTCCGACAATGATCGTATTTTAATCAATCTCTAACCCAGTTCACCAGATAACATATGCCTACACACCACAACAGAACAACATAGTAGAACATAAGAATCGGCATATCATAGAGGTAGGGTATTATGTTTTACTATACACGTTCCTAAGTGATTTTGGGCCGAAGCTTTCATGATTGTTGTCTTTATTATAAACTTGATGCCTGCTCGTATCATTGACTATCAAACCCTTTTAAGAATGTTATCACAATTTCACTCTATCCCCTATTCCCTAAATCTTTGTCCTGAAGTGTTTGGTTGTGTGTTTTAATGTTCATGTATACTCTTACCTTGGGGATAAAATTGATCCTCGTGCTCTTAAATGTGTCTTTTTTGGATATTCTAACTCTCAAACAAGCTATAAGTATTTTCATCCTCTTACAAGAAAATTTTATGTGTCTATGAATGTTCAATTTTGTAAACCGGAGTTTTTCTATTTTGGGGGAGATTAGTAGTAAGAAAGAGGAACGAGTGTGGTTGGAAGAAAAACAGCCGTAGATCTTAGGTAAGGAGGAGTCTTTAGATGAATCTTAGTTGCTCCACAAACCAAAACTGAAGATAGAAGTGAAAGATCACCTTAGGTTGTTCCAAAAAGGTTATACAAAAAGAAAAGAGGGTGCTACGGTTGACCTCCAAACAGACTCTGATAATAATGTCAGGCCTTCTCCAGATTGCGACTCCCCCCTTGATGATACTACCGTTATAAGACCCGCAACCAACATAGGTGGCTGTTAAATTTGAATCTATAGGTAAAATTTATTATTTAAAAGATTAGGGACTGATTTGGATGTAAACTAATAGTTTGGACCAGAGCACAATTTACTTTATTTTCCACGTATTACAGATTTTGTTTTAATTAGATAATTAGATATAATCTTGCATATCATTTAATTAATTAATTTAAGGGTTGATTACACTAATGGTCCCCATTCTTTCATATTTGTAACGATTTTATCTTCATTCTTTTTTTTAGCAGAAATCATCCCTATACTTCCATTTATACTCACAAATGGTCCCAAATCACTATTTTTCACTATTCTAACAATTCTTGGACAATTTTGCCCCTTGACTTAAATAAATTAAAATGATGGAAAAAAAATACAATAAAAATATTGCAATTTAACCCTTAACATTTTCAAAAGTACAAATAAATCCTAAACTATTTTATTTTATTCAAATAAGTGGTCTTCCCCAACACCCCCACCCACTTTTTCAAATAAGTGAAATTGTCCTAATAAACTACCAAGAGTGAGCACCAAGCTTTGTGGGTTGCTAGTCAAAATGGAATACCCCCATCGACACCATAGTCGAGACAGGAAAGAAGATGAGTACCCACCACTGGCACAACCACTCCCGCCTCCTTTTTACAGGAAAAATCCACCACCGCCTCCCTTCTACGGGGAAAATCCGCCACCGCCTCCCTATTACGGGAGAAATGAGCCACCGCCTCCCTATTACTAGGAAAATGAGCCACCGTTACCTCTGCCACCGCAAGTCACCAATGTTTATCATAGCTCCCATATAGGGGGGACAAAGAATCATCCGCCTCCACCAATTGTCTCTCATCAAAACAAGAACAACTCGCATCACCATCAACATCACCCCACTTTCCATCGATTGTCCATCACCACAGCAACGAAAAATCAGAATTCACTAACAAGCGATCAATCGCCGTGTACTTTGCCATTTTAGCATTGGGTTAAAGATGAGAAATACAACACAAGAGTAAAGAACGAACAGGGGATTTGAAAAGGGGTTTAGAGTTGATGAATCACATGAACAAATGTGGTTTGAATCCCAATGGATTTGTGTACAATGTCTTGATTGGAGGGTTATGCAAACAGATTGTGGGGATAGTGTGGGGGGTTGAAAAATATGATTCTTTTTTAGTTGGAAAAGAACACTTATTTGAATAAAATAAAATAGTTTAAGATTTATTTGTACTTTTGAAAAAGTTAAAGGGTCAAATTGTAATATTTTCATTGTATTTTTTCCCATTATTTTAATTTATTTAAGTCAAGGAGCAAAAGTGTCCAAGAATTGTTAGAATAGTGAAAAATAGTGATTTGGAGACCATCTGTGAGTATAAATAGAAAAATATGGATGATATCTGCTAAAAAAATGGGGATGAAATAGTTACAAACCTGAAAAAATTAGGAACCATTAGTGTAATTAAGCCTTAATTTAATTGTGATAATTAGAGTAGTTTACATCGTTTAAAATTTGAATGGACTCTTAAGATAAAGTTCTAGTAAAATTGGGTTATCTTCGATGAATTTTATCATTTAAGATATGGTTGGTTTCTCATAGATAAGAGTCCTAAAGACTCAGTTGGATTCAGTTAGATCTCTTGATAAACCTATAAATAGACCCCTTAGGTCGAGCATGTTATTCCACAAAATATATTATATCTCCTCTCTCTCTCAGTTTATACTACACATGCTGATTTAGATATATTTATATATATAATAAGAACACAATTCAAGAAATATTGAGGTGAAAGTCTAGCAAATCAGTTTTCTTCGATCATTCAAACAAAGTAAGTATACACGTGTTTTTATATTACGCTTTTAGAATATTATCATGAGTCTACATATATGCTATAAGATTGGACCGGAGTTTTAGTAACGCTACGCACGAACAACTATTACCATCAAGTTCGATATAATTTTTGTGTCTCCTCTATGCAAGTTTCATATTTCAAGTTTCAAGTTCTAAGATTCCATAAAGTTGTTAATATATGAACACGTATATACTTATTGAGATTTTTCTTACTTTTATATTTTTTTCTTATCTAGGTAATTAGGACTTGTGGAGATCGAAGTATGGACTACACTCGTGGTGGAGCGATTAATTTAAGATTTTTCTATTTAATTAAGAATTTTAAGTATTTATTTTATAGATTAATTGCGTTTTAAATAAAATACTATTTTATGATCTTTCAATCATGAATTTTCAAAATTTATTAAGCATTATCTTTTACTGCGTTCATGATATGTTGGTCCTCGGGTTTTAGGATCCGGATGTCACAACCGTGCTCTCAGATAACTCTTCCACAAATAATCATAAGTACATGGTTCCCTTCTTATAACTTCAACTCCATTTTTTTATTATTACCCTCGAGAAACTGTTGTCCTAGATCCACTAATTGATAATCAAGATATAAGATACCCTCTTCGCGATCGTAACGAACCCGATAGGTTGGGATTCTTCAAATCTTTTTCTAATGTTGCATATCATATAGACTATATTTTTTATAATCATTTATCGAAGACTCACCTATCATTTTTCATTCAATTATCTTCTGTATCTATTCCTAATCAATTTCAAAAAGCCCTTGAAGATCCTAAATAGAAGTTTACTATGATAGAGGAGACAAAGGCTCTCTTTCTTCTACTTGGGAGATGGTCAACTACCTCAGGAAAGAATGACGGTGGAGTGTAAGTGGGTATTTTCAATGAAGTACAAGACAGATGGGACAATAGACAGATATAAGGCTAGATGTGTTGCCAAAAGTTATACTCAGACTCATAGGAATGACTATTAGAAGACCTTTGCTCCAGTGGCTAAGATGAACAATATTAGAGTTATAATATCCTAGTAGTTAATCTGGACTGTCCATTAGGATAATTTGATGTCAAAAATATCTTCTTCCACGGTGATTTGATAGAAGAAGTATATATAGATCCACGTCCAAGAGGTAAAGTATGTAAGTTGAAAAAGGCCGGGTTGAAGCAACCACCATGGGCTTAGGTTTGGTAGACTGAGCTACTCAATAAAGGCGTGTTGACTTTAAGTAGGCTTTGAGCAAATCACACTCTGTTCTATAAAAGAGATGGTGATGATATCTCGCTGCTTATTGTGTATGTCGATTACATGATTGCTACAGATAGTAACCTCAATAAAATAGAGAAACTTCAAAACTATCTGGCCAAAGAATTTGAAATGAAGGATTTGGGAGCTCTAAAATAATTCTTGGGCATTTAAGTATCTCGGTCCAAGCAAGGACTTCTTCTTTCCCAAAGAAAGTATGTACTAGATCTCTTGGCATAAACTGGTAACTCAGTTTGTCAGCTCATAGACACACCTATTGAGGTGAACCATGGACTATCTATCTACTATGATCAAAGTCCTACAAACAAATGACGATATCAAAGACTAGTTAGGAAGTTGATCTATCTAACTCACACAAGACCTGATTTATCATATGTAGTGAGTGTTGTGGGTCAATTCATGCATAATCCGAGTGACCAGCATATAAATGCAATAAATCGTATCTTGACGTATTTAAAATCCACTCTAGACAAGGGTATTCTATTATCTAAACATGGGCATCTAGATATTATGAGTTACACAGATTTTGACTTTGCTAGATTAAGATTAGATAAGAAGTTTACGTCAAGGTATGTATCATTGTTGGAGGAAATTTGGTGACTTAGAGGAGTAAGAAATAAAATGTGTTATCAATGTCTAGTACCGAGGCTAAATACCGTACTCTTCATCATGCAACTACTAAACTTACTTTGAAGATTCTTCTTAGTGAACTTGGATTTCATCAGAAGAAACCCATGGTGCTTTTCTATTATAATACAACAACCATTGAGATTGCAAATTAACCCAATACAGCATGGTCGAACCAAGTATGTTGAACTTGATAAGAAGTATATCAAGAATAATCAACTGGCTAATATAATGACCTATGCGGTACCTAGTGAATTATTCTATATATCACTATCCAAGTTGGACATGTGTGACATCTATGCATCAACTTAAAGAAGAGAGTTAAAATATATATATAATATTTTGTATCAATTATATTCTTTATTTAGTTAAAATTTTATATAGAAATAGAATTAATTATCCTACATTAAATAGGATTGTATCTTGTATAAATATGATTGAAGTATATGGAATAATTGATTTTAACACATGTTTGGACATGCTAAAATTATAATTTCCTGAAACTGGTCAAACATACTTTTTATCTACATATTTCATAGGACCCACAACTTACAACTCACTTTTTATCCATACATTCATTAACAACTTATATTATAAGCACTTAAAAAATAATTTCATCAAAACCAAACAAGATACACTATTCCTTATAAGTCTACATAAAGCAGCGACATGAGTACAATACTAGGGTTCACTAATATACTTTTGAACCCTCCTAATATGAAATTTGTTCATGAGCTAATGGTATATTATGTATGTAGGTATGTCTCCAAATGGTATATTGTTATCATTTATACTGTACTCTCGGCTAGATGACATTTCAGAAATCATCATCCTTGCACTGTTGCTCTCCCTTCACACTTGGTATTCAAGGCACAAGTTGCAATTCTATATACATGGGTGACAGGATTTCAACACCAAATCATCTCGATTCAACATCAATTTCCAACTATTTACAAACAACAGATCCATTACTAAATAAACTAGAAAAAGAAAAAAAAAAACACAATACTTAGGAAAACTGCAAGTTACTTTTCAAATTACTTAACGCTATGTTTGGCGGTGGTAAAAATTATTTTTTAAGTACTTATAAGTTGTGGGTCTTATAAAATGTGTAGATAATAAGTGAGTAATTGTGAATCCTAATGTGTGGATAAAAAATATGATTGACTAGTTTAAATTATAATTTAAGCTTGAGCAAACAAGCATTAAAACTAATTGAACCCATGTTTTAAAAACTGCAAGTTACTTTTCAAATTAATGAAGAATCCAACAAATCTAAAGCAATCGGATAGAATACATAAACATTACCCATAAAACTAAGGAGTGATAAGAACTACCAAGAAATATACAGAGCTATTGTTCATTCAATCCCACGTACTACACTGCATTACTAATATATATCGCTTTCCCGTGGTAGATCTGACCGTAGGTTACAATTCAAATTCAATGGCAATTCAAATATATATATATGAAAAAGAATGTGGATTTGAGAATTTGATTTGAGGAAATTGAATTTGAAGAATAGAGGACATATGATGGAGAAAAATCAATTTTGAGAATGAAGATGAAACAGATGTATAAATGTTTTTTGGGCAAGGAGAAACTACTCACGATCGTGATTAAAAACACCCACAAAAAAAATGGTATACAAAAAGGCATAAACCATAGGATAACCATTAAATGAATAACAGAAATGAATAGCAATTAGGTAATACTACTGCATTAAAAATGTTAGGTAAACAAAAGGGTATACCTGTAAAATGGGATTAGGCCGGTCACAACAATAGTATTCAACGGAGTTTAGGGCATTACTGCCTCTAGACCCACATACAAAATGAATAAATCGCCTATAACAGCAACAAATACAGATTAATTACCCATTAATAACAACAATACTAACTAATTTGCAGAAACATTTAACGACCCAAATTAGAAAAAGAAAAAAATGGGTATTACCGGAAATAATCATAGGCACCGAATGTGAGAAAAAAGTGGATTCGCTCTATGAATGTGCCCTGGAAAATGGGCCAATTCCCGCAGAGGAACGACACCACAACCAAAAGCGTCACCAGGCCGTGGCACACCAGAAGCCACTGCACTTCCATGGATTAAAAGTAAATTTTTAAGGGTAATTATAAGTGAATTTTATGCTATAATGAGTATACTCAATTTCATGTATGACAATTCCTCCAAGACGTAAAGTCGTAAATTATGCTATATTTGAATGAATGTGCCCTGATGTATATATGTTGGTGTGGATCTGGAGACTTTGACTTTGACTTTGCAGTATCTGCTACTTCTGTTACATAGATAGGAAACCATAGCGTGCGTTTGGCTATGTCCTACAAAATTTACTTCAAAAGTAAATAAGTTCGTAAAAAATTTAGGGGTTGGAACGGGTCAGAGTGGCAATTCCCGTCATGTCAGAAATGTTCAAAAGCAAAACCGGGACAAGGGAGGGATGATGATTAAAATATCTTTATTTTTTTGCTCGACTTATTTATTTATTTATTTTTATTTTTTTTATTTTTTAAATATGATTAAAATATATATTAAAAAAAAAAAAGCATAAAGTTTATGGTAGAGACGATATTCTTTATTCATGTCTCGATTCCCCCAACGGGGAAGGACAAGATCCAGGCGTTTTGTCATCTTAAAAAAACTCTCAATGGTCAATGCACTTTCAACATTGATTTTCAATCGTAATTTTTGACTAATTATTGAATTTTCAAAGTTATTTCTCAACAATCAGAACTTTAATATTTTTGTAAAGATGCATTGTATTCTTGCAGTTGTTATCAGTCATTGTACTTTTAATGTTATTTTTCATTCGTTACTTTGAAATAATTTAAAAAATTAACGATTATATTTGTTACATTATGCGAATCATTAATTTTCAAATAGAATAAGATAGAGTGACGGATGAAAAATAATGTTAAAAGTATAGTGACCCGATCGACAAAAAATAACTACAATCCGTTACTTTGAAATAATTTTAAAATTACCGATTCTGTTGTTAAGTTGTGCAAATCATTAATTTTCAAACAAAATAAGATAGAGTGATTGATGAAAATAAAAAAGTAACAAAAAAATAACTACAGTTAATTTGCAAATATTGAAAAAAAGAAGGAAAAAAGGCCAACTTTTATTATTAAACATTAAGACTAAAAAGTTTTCAACTGCCGTCGAATTAGAAAATGTGACCATTCTAGAAAATGGTTTGAATTGTCTGGCCATGCTACCAATATGCTATAATAATGTGATGATTTTTTTGTTTGTTTTTGACACGTAGTAATATAGATATGAAAACAAAGACAAATATTAATAGTCAGTTCATTTTTTTTTTAAATGTTTATTTTTTATATAGAACTAAATAATCATAAATTATCTTAACATCAACCCTACTTTTGCAGGGGGATCAATTTCTATATGTTATAGAGCTACTCTCGATATGCACGGGAGTCCGCATCTTATGGAATTGAAATCAAACAAGATAATTTCAAGTAAATTTACATTACTCATGACCAGGAACAGATGCAGGAGACTCCCCTTTTTGCTAGTCTCTCTTGACCCAAAAATTATGTTTATTTTTTAATATAGCAAAAAAATTATATAAATTTTCATGAATCCGCCCCTACTCATGTCATGAGCAATATCTATTACTTTACATTGAAACATTTAGATAAGACCATACAATCAAATGAAGATAGATTTGTCAATAAAGGTGGCAAAATCGGTCAATCAGTCCATATAGTCTGAATTTTGGGTTGGGTTGATCTTGGCCCAAACAAAACTGAGTCTATATGGCCCGACCCAACTAGCCCACCATGCTAGTTGGGCTGGTCCGCAAATTTTTTTTTTTTTTTTTTTTGTTCCTTAACACTATCACTCACAAATTTTGTGAATAGCCCCAATATAATTCAAATAATATCAATCTAAAATGACGTAAGCTCAAATCTCCAGCTTAAATTATTATTATTTTTAAAACATTAGTCCAAAAATCTCAAGCTCCAAAATAAAATTATTTAGATTTAATTCAAATTTAGTTTAATTCAAATTTCAATCCAAATTATGTTTAGTGTGATAAGTAAATTATTTATTTTAAAGGGGGGTGAATTTACTTATAAGTAAACTTTTTAATTTAAACCAAACATGCTTATATCTCAAAGTAATAAAACTATCATGCTTTTACTAATTATATTTTTTTAAAAATGTGTCAAAAAATAGTTTACAATTAACAAAAAAAAATTATTATTTTGAAAAAAAATTGATGTTTATCTATTGACAAATACATGAAAGTCCAATTTTATAAATTAATCTCTTTAAAAATCTCAAAATATACATTGTCTAAATTTATCTAAGATTGTATTTGATACAATGTATTAGATTGTATTAAAAAAAAAAAAAAATAAAATTAAAACTAGGTTAAATTGTATATTTTTGGCATAAAAATGTAGCAAGTGTAGCTTGCTTGGAGGGCCAGGCCGGCCCAATCTTACCCATTTGCTCTATTTGTGAATCTATCAATATATTATCAGCTACAACCAATCAAACCTAATCCAAAGACTCAATATGAGACTTTAATGTCCAATTACCCTGCATTCTTGATTTACCAAGAGCAACGTTAAGATGCTAAATTGGAATTACTTCTTCATTTGCTTGTTTATTTTATATTTTTCTTCATTTGCATAAAATTCTTTCTATGGTTTAGGGTACAGTCAAAATTATCCTTCAAGATAATATTAAGTGTGTGTTTGATTGCACAAATGAAAAAGAAAATGCCCTAATTTTCCTTGTTTTTGAGGAAAACAATACCATTTTTACATGAAAAATGTTGACAATCAAACAGTTAGATCTGAAAAACGTCCATTTTTCATGGAAAATGGATACAATCAAACACACCCTAAAATAAAATTACAAATGTACCAAAGACACGTTTATCTTTGCCAGCGAAAAATAAGACAATAACAAGAATTTTAAGGATTCCAAGCCAATAATTCAACCACCAACCTCGGGCAATGAGCCAAGAGTCCTCCAAAGATCACAATTGTGACATAATTATAAGAATAACACACCGGCATATAAGGTAATATTTTATCACCCGACCGTGATATAAGTTTTCACCCCCACTCACACAAATAAAGCATATACGTCTGTCTTTCCAAAAAAAAAAATCACTCCCTCCTCAAATCTCTCATTCTCATTTTTCTTTACCCTTCTTCAAATTTCTCTTCTCAATCTTGTCCCTCTTCATTCGCGAGCAAGTTTCTACGGTCGAATTCCACCAGTAAGCAGTATACTAGTAATATATGCGCAGAATACACGGGCAATCAAATATCAAGAGGAAATATTCAAATTTTATTTCTATTTAGGTATATAGAATGAGCAGAATTAGTATTATATCTTCCAAGTATGTGCAAAATACTTGGGCAAGTTGATAGTCGTGAAGTTGGATCTACAAATCAGCTTCACCTATGGTTTTTTCAATGATGTCAATGCAAGCACCCACAGACCTTCCCGCGGACATGGCGTCTGCGAGCATCACTCGTGTTTTTTCATGACGACGCAAAATCAGGATAGTATTTAGTACAGCCCATCGTACTTGAGAATCAGCCTTCTTCTGGGTGAAACCCAAGCTCTTAAGTAATCTATCCAACTGCCAAGCAAAAATGTAAGACTTGGCAATTTACTTTACATGGTAGATAAAAAGTTAACAGGAGACAGAGTAAGTGGGAAAATTGGGTTGTTAGTCTCCAACCTTTTGACAGAGTTTTAAGTTGGTTTTCAACCTACAAAAAGGAACAGATTGGTCCCTAACCTTTCAAAATAGGTGCAGAACTAATCTCCGGGGACAATTTCAGTCTAACTGCTTCTAATTAGGAAATTCCTTCTTGAATCTTTAGTAATAGCTCTTTGGAGCGCAACGACTATTCTGAAACCACTACATGGATTGTTATTAATAGGATAAACATGAGCTCAAGCAACCTTACTAAGAGAAGAAAGCTCTTCGAGCTTCCCTTATATTACAGAAAGAAAGTTTGCTCGTTAAATAACAACTTTTTGTTGAGACGACAACTCTACCCTTATGTTTAATAAGGAAATACAAGAAAATAGAAAAAAGGAAAAGCAAACAGTCACCCTGCCACCACATGTTTGTCGCCTCCTAGTGCCACTGCCACCTCCGCTGCGGACTTCTCTCTCTCTCTCTCATACACATACACGTACATAAAACTCAAATAAACAGGCGGTTATTGGGTGTGGCAGGAGGCGGGGCGATGTGGGGTGGGGTGGCACTGGAAGGGATAGGCTAGGTAGCATGACACATATTTTTGCGCATCTAGAGATGACACTCAAATTCTTTTACATTCTTTTTTTCTTTTTCCTTTAACTTTTCTTTCTATTTCCTCTATTTGTTTGTAAAATTAGTTGTTTTATCCATTTTACTCTCACAACAGTGCATTACGTGCCTTGCATATGTCATTTTAACGGATTTCCTAAGGAAATTGTCCACTGGACTAATAGTGCAACGAAATTAAAGGGTTAGGGACCAAGTTGCTCCTTTTTGTAGGTATGGGGCCAATTTGCAACTAGGTCAAAAGGTAGGGACCAGCAGTGCAACTTTCCCCAGAATATTTCGTAGATTACTACAAAGATAAAAGGAAGTATGCTTTTCTCAAATGATGAAGCAAGATCCTTCTGCCTAGCCTAGTAGCATACTGGCAAGAACTTGCCCACATATAACTTGTAAATCAATAGGATATTTTCAATCACTAAAATCACGTGGCTAATCTGTATAAAAAAAAAAAAAAAAAGAGCAGAGAGCTAAAAACCGTGTTAATATCTGCAAGACCTCCCTCCGCATAACCAAAAATAAGATACTCCGTTGCCACACCTGCTAGTGCTATACATGTAAACCTGTTCAGCGTCTGAAAGAAGCATTAGCATCAGTATTTTCCAGTTTTCATTAAAAAATAGCAAAATAATAATAATAATATTAATACACGGGGAAAAAATATAACATACCGTGGCAGATACTTTTCCTTTGCTTACCTGCATTATAAGAAAAGAGCCTTACATCAAAAGACATTAAAGTCAGCCTCATGAGTGCAGCACATGCAGGGTTACCGTTCCTGCACCACTATGTCATTTGTATGTTCGAAATCATTTATAATTTTTCTATGGTTACTAAACATCGGTGGAAAAATTTATACTCAGATCGCATTCAGATCATAGTCTATGCAGACAATATCCACAATCAAAATATTAAGGGGAGCGTACAACCGACAGCAATATTCATCTTAGGATACAAAATGAACTTGTAAGGGCACCAGTTCAGCTCCAACTCCCAAAATAACAATGGCAAAAACTCTAAAGGAGGAAACAGAATTAGAGTGCAAAATAGGAGGTAGAAAGAACAGTAGAAATTGTTAAAAGAAATCCTACTTCCTCAAGAAACTCAAAATCCACAAAAGCAGTCCCTGCTTGAACATTGAGTGATCCTTCCTTCTTCAAAGCTTCCAAGCTGGTTAGTGTATATCCCCTTGGCAGGATCCCAAGCAAGTATGCAATCAAGAAATGTCCAGCTTCATGCTAGGTCAATGTCATAACAATTAGCTTACAAAAATAGAAGGTACTCTATCACCAAACAAAGTTTTTTTTATTGAAAAAAATAATAGATGCTAATAGGAAGTGCAAAAGTGGAGCCACCCACATGCATACACATGGAAAGTAGGGGTGTAGTTGTGGAGGGAAGAGAAAGAAAGAGGGAAAGAGGTGTTGGGGGGGGGGAGAGATGAATCTTACTTGGACAACTCTATTATGGTACTTTTGGCTGATTGAATGGCCTATTGTATCAAGAACCAAGAAACTGACTCCTCCATTGGAAAAAACCTATCATGAACACTTGAAGCAAATAGTAAATTATATAAAGACCATAATAGTGTAGAGGAACCACGCTGAGCTAAATGCATGCATGGTTAAAAAGAAGTTAGTGCAACCGTAAGTAGAAGAAGAGGTCAGCAACTTTGAAGGAAGTTACAATAACGTCCGGTTGAACCTACGCACATTCACAACTACAACTGAGCTTATCATATTGAGATCAAAATTAGCTTTCCCCATCTTAAAGCAAGGTTGGCATGTTATTGCTAGCTATCAACTCCATAGACTTGCTCAACAGTCAAGGCAGATTTGTATTGTTGGCAGGAAGAATGATCAAACTGCAAACATGCACTAATTTTTTGGATTTGATTTTATCTATTCTCATATGAAATGCATGAATCCAATGCACCTTTGTTACTTACGGAAATTCTTAGGTTCTCTATATTTTCCCCCAAAAAAATTACTCTTAAGTTCATGACAAAAAAAGAAAGCAGGCAGGATAAACTTCACATTAGTTAAATCCCAAAGTGCACTGAAATGACGAGACTGCCCCAGGTTTAGAATGAAATGCAGAACAATTATGTGTGGTTCATACTCAAAATACAGAACTTTCATAATTTATAATACTGCCGATGCACTGATTGTTAATATTCACGGATTCACCAAGTTAATAGTCTTCAATTATTAACAAAAATTAGCGAAATTAATACTTCTAATACCAAACAATTAGTGCCATTCAAGAAAGTTTATACAATTAATTATGAGAATTGAAATCTCACTACAATCTAATCATTTAATATTTGTCCATGTGTAGTTTGTGCATATAATAGAGTAACTAATAGGGGGAAAAGACCATTTATATGGTTTTGGTGTATTATAGGTTGCAACTAAACAAGGAAAACAATGTGTACTCTCGATCCTAATGCTTTGTCCCATGAAAAATTGTGAACAGGTCTCATCAAAAGTAAAAGCCATTTGAGCTGCAAGGTTTTTTCTTTCGTATTCTGTTCCAAAACCAAAAAGTTGTAGTCATGTTCCCTCACAGAGACACTTTTTCTTTCACATTTTTCATTGTTTTTATCTTCCTGCTACAAAGTTTTCATTTAATAAAGATTAATAAAGAAAAAATAAACAAATTGAAGATAATCCCAAAAGCTATGACTTTTTTGTCCAAGTCAGAAAAATGCAGGAAGTGACAGTCAAACATGTGGAAGGTGCTCAATGTAGCAGGAATGATATAGCGCCCAAAGTGGGAACTAGTTATGGTTCCCACTGCCCACGTGGGTAACTTTTTCTCAAAATAAAGAAAGTGTCAGCCTTTTTTAACCCCCGCCCCCCAAAAAAAGTGTCAGCCTTTTGTTGCAATCCCCAACCCAATTTCTATATCTGCTCTTAATCCCCGAATTTCCCCACTACCCATTTCTTCCTCTCTTCTCTTTGCTCACAAGAAAATTCTCAATTTCACAGTTAATTTTCGTCTTCTTCTTCCCTATGTCATATCGTTATTTTCGTCTGGTAAGACTCGTATATTGTAAAAAAATTGTATGTTAATCTCTCTAAGCTTATTTTAACTTTTATTGTTTTTAACCCCTAATTTTTGAATGATGAATCTATATGTTGTTGTGGCCCATTTGAGTTGTTAATTTGTCCATGTGTTAATATTGATTTGGGCAAGAATACAAAATTGTGATTCACCATTTTTTATAGAGATGGAATTAGAAAGTCTTGATAATCAATTTGTTCCTCAAGTTTCCGTCGATCGCATTCCTAAAATTGGGCAAGAATTCGAATCACACGAGCACAATTTTTACAATGAATATACTTGAGAAGTAGGATTTAGTACATGAATACCGAACAGTAAAAAATACAAAGAGACGAATGAAACCTACTAAAAACTATTTGTTTTAACAATGGTCTTGCGTAGATGTTAGATTGGTCGGTTTTTTATGTATTTTTTGTACTTCTATTGTATTGAAGCTATTGAAGTTATATAAACAACGTCAAATTAAATTGTGATTCACCATTGCATTGCTTGGAAAAAATTAGCCCAAAATAATCTTAAAACATATCAGGCGAAAATGAGATAGAAAATGCATGAAAATGGAGATATTTTACAGGATTTTTTGTGTAAGATATATAGTCGAAGATAAAAAAATGAGTGGATGTGAGAGAAATGAAACAAAAAGTAGATTGCAAGTGGGGTAGGGGTTTACCTTTTAAAAAAAAAATTCTACCCACTTTTGTTGACCACTTTTTGTAAATGCACATGGGGTTGGGAGGAGAGGGACAGGTGGGGTGGGAGGAAATTTGGGTGGGGAGGTGCAAATGGGTGGGAGAATTGTTGGCTAACACTTTTTTTTTGTATGAAAAAAAGTTACCCATCGTCAGCATCCCAGTGGGCACCATAACCTAAGTGCCCACTACATGCGCTATATCATTCCCCGCTCAATGTAGTCTAGTTCAAAAGTTTTTAATGATCCTTTCAAAGCATAGCTTGGGCTAGGAATCTATTTTGGATTAACTTTAGAAGATTTGGAATGACCGTAAAGTGTAGCGAAGATAAAGTCATTTTTTGCACGAGGGGTATGGATATAAAGATTCTCCTTTTTGTGAATTTAAAATAGAAAGTTCATAATTATTAGCCCGAGTAATTAATAATTTCTTTTGTTCCCATAATCACTATTTAAAAAGCCGCGCCTCAAATCCCGCCCCTTAAGTTCCATTTGTGAGGCTTACGCCTCGACTTAGTAAGGCTTAAGCCTCAAGGCTAAGTCTCGAGACGACTAATAGTGTGTTTGGAAGGACTTTTTGAGGTCCAAAAGCACTTTTTAAAGAACAAAAGAACAAAAGTGCTTTTGATTATATTTATGATTGTTTGGCAAAAGTAAGAAGCACTTTTTTGACTAAAAATAGCTTAAAAAGCTATTTTAGATAAAAAGCTCTAATTGAGCTTTTACGAGAAGTTGTAATTAACATTTAATGAACTTAAAATTAACAAAAATATCATTAATATATCAAAAAAAAAAATTATTTATTTATCTTAATTACTTATAACAAATTGTCATTTCATATATTTATATAAAGTGAAAATTATATATTGGCATATTAAATAATATAATACAAATTACACATAATATGTTTGATTTATATAATTAATTAATTTTAAGTAATATAGTATATACTAAATAATTGTATTATTATAATTAAATTAATATATTAATTTTAATAGTTATTATAAAATATTATTTATTTTAAAAATAATAATATGAGATATATAATAATTAATTACTATTTAGTCAAATATACTAAAATAATTGTGTTATTGTAATTAAATTAATATATTAATTTTAATAGTAATAGGATATAAAAATATTATTTATTTTAAAAATGATATGAGATATATAATAATTAATTATCGCTTAGTCAAATAAATATAAAATTTATACAAAAGTATTTTTATAGTTATTTAACCAAATACTCAATTTAGTATTCATAGCACTTTTTAAATTCATATCCAAACAGTCAACATCTTTTTAACAAAAGTTCTATTGCCAATAACTCTACTACCAAAAGCTCTGCCAAACGGACCATAAGTAGTTTGCTTGTTTGTCTTGCATTTTTTAGACATTCTATTACTAGCCTTAACTTTTTAGGATTTTTTTTCTTTTATTATTTATTTTATATTTGTTTGCAAACTAAACTTTTAATTTTGTTAATTTGTTTTATTATATATTTTTTAAGATGGTTAATGATTTATTATCGATATATTTTTGTATTTTTATATTTTTTTGAAATATTTATTAATCTATCTTGAAGCTTAGACCTCAAAGCGCTTCGAAGCTTACACGTCTCCCCGAGGCAAAATGCCTTAGTACCTGATTAAGATGTGTGGTTAAAAAATTGATAAAATGTGTGGTTAAAAAGTTGTAAAAAATTGTGGTTAAAAAGTTGATAAAAATACATTTTTCAAAACACAACAAATTGATAAAAATTGATAAAATATGTGGTTAAAAAGTTGTAAAAAATTGTGAGTCCATGAAATGTGGTTAAAATTAATTGTTGATTTTGACTTCAACTTTTTAGCAAAAATTTAAGTGATTTCAAACGGACACTAAATCTTTTTAAACATTGCACATAATTGTTGATCATTAGAGAGTCACTTTAACTGTCAATAAGGTAATCAACCATACTAACTCTTAAGCATTGACACCACATGAAAGAAAAAGACTTTAATAAACTGAAGTGCACTCTTTTTTAAGCTCAAATGAATGTTTCAAATTTAAATACTCTAAAGTATGTCATTCCCTTAAAACAAGGGATGAAAACAAGAACAAGGAATGTAGACCTTATGTATAAATCAATATTTCAAGTACAAATCTCTGAATGGTTTCACGTGTTCGTAGCTTGTATTACACATTCTTCACTTCTAGTTCTCACACTTTTCTTCATATTCGGTAATTTAGTATTTCTTCCCATGCGACTATACCAATACGTGTTTCCCTCCTCCTTTATAATGGCACAATTATTTTAAAGTATATCATATTATGTAAAATTTATATGTTTAAACTATAAACATAATGTGTAATTTCTTTAATATATATATAACACACCAATATATGACAAATATTTGTTAAATGAAATAACGCTAATAACAAAATAAAATGATAAATAATGACAACGTATTATTAAAATATGTCACATACCCTCCCAAAATTAATTGATAATATTAGGATTTAGGAAAATTTGAATAGTTGGAAATTTAAAAGTTACATTAAATGTAGATTCAACCTCCCATAAAAACTAAATTTAAAACTTTTAGAAAATCTCCAAATTTAATGTGATATTCTCTTTGCGTTTGCGTTTTGTGTTTTGAGTTTTGAATTCATTTTGTATTTTGTATTTTGAGTGTTTGTTTTGAGATTTTTGAAAATGCGTTCTTTTTAGAATTTTCAAAAATTGTTTCTGAAAATAGAAAACTCGAAAGCGCATTTACTTGAAATTTTTTAGAAATGTGGACTTACTTGGAATTAATTATTTTTAATTCCATAATTAAATGTTTTTAATTGTGTTTAAATATTTCAATTCCAAGTTTAAATTGTTTTTAATTGTGTTTAAATGTTTTT
Source organism: Forsythia suspensa (assembly GCA_023638005.1). Lineage (NCBI taxonomy): Eukaryota > Viridiplantae > Streptophyta > Magnoliopsida > Lamiales > Oleaceae > Forsythia > Forsythia suspensa. Next base: position 14,236,525 of record CM042668.1, read on the forward strand.
CATTGTTTTGAAATGTTTTTAATTCCAAGTTTAAATTATTTTTAATGTTTTTAATTCCATAATTAAATATTTTTAATTATTTTCAATTGTGTTTAAATGTTTTTAATTCCTAGTTTAAATTGTTTTTAATTGTGTTTAAATATTTTCATTGTTTTTAAATATTTTTAATTCCAAGTTTAAATTGTTTTAATTTTTTTTAATTTTTTAATTAATAATTATTTTTAATTCCAATTAAGTCCAAAATTCTAAAAATTTCAAGTAAACGTTGCGTTTCGAGTTTTCTATTTTCGTAAACAATTTTCGAAAATTCCAAAAAGAACGCGTTTGCAAAACACTCAAAACACAAAACTCAAACGCAAAGAGAACTCGACCTAAGCTTTTCCCAAACAGTTTTAAAAGTTGTTTTTATGGTTAATAAGCACTTACTAACTTTAATCATCCAAAATTTTAATGAAAAGCACTTTGCCCTCCAAAAAGCGCTTTTGGACTTCAAATAAGCTCTGTCAAACACACACTAAGTCTTTAACCCAAGCTTACAACTTAGAGATGGAGCCCATTAAGAAATGAGTTCTAAGAAGGAGATATGAAAGAGATGGACCTTTGGTTTGTGTTCAAAAAAGATTCATTATAGCTTTATATCTACATAATCACCAGTGGCAAATCAAAATGTTTTAATTGACACAATTCCCAAACTATCACAATGTTTCTAAATTGAGTAAATTAATTTGAGGTTTCTATTATGTGTTTCGATGGAAAGTGGAATTCTAAAATTGTTGGACACCAATAACCCAAGTTATGTTATGAATCACATTAATTCAAATTACTACTTACTTGCCTAGCCTGCTCAATTTTAGTCGTTAGAAGAAAAGAACAAAACAATACGTTAGGGATAATGTGTGAGAAAGCCATAAAGGCTAACCCTAGTTAAATTTATTCTATACATTAATTTCTGCACATTTACAAATACCTCCTTTAATCCTTCAAGAAGTGAAGTACTAATTAAGTTGCAACTGATGCATAAATGTTTACTTGGTCTATTCAATCATTCAGCTCATTATCAATCACATTATCATTATCGTTAATGCATGAAGAAACATAGCTAGATGATGGTTTGAGCTTAATCCTACAAGCGTATGGCTACTTGGAGTTTTAATGAGGACTTTGTTGCATACTAGCATTAGGGCATCATCATTTTCATCCTACTCTGTCATTCTTCTGTACTACTTTAAAGACTATTTTAAAGACGCATTATTTTCTGGATCTCTGTTTCTATCCAAAGTTGCCAAATTTTATTCCGCATTTTTTTCATTTCTAAGAGGGGATGAAGACGCTTTTCCTGAAAGAGAGGTCATGGTTTTCATTGGATCTCTTCAGTCTAAAAGCAAGATTTTCATGTTATCCTGCTCCTTGCTATATTTTCATTCCCCAGTGGGATAGAACAATATTATTCCTTTCAGCTTGCAGCAGGTGATTACTGATATAGACCATTCTCTTCAATCTTTTAAAGGCTACTGACTTAGTTAGGAAAGTTTGAAGAAGTAGCTGGGGTAGCCAAGAGTCATAAGAGTCAAGCAGCTGAAGTAGACGCGATGGTGCCTGGAAAAATTAAGTATATGGAATTACGTTAAATGTCTCTCTATTTTGACACGTGGGACTAGACAATCAATTAAGGCCCAAGTTGTACTCCTAACAGTAGCTTGGTTGAACCTCCCATTTGTTGTTGGAACAACTTAATAGAAGATGAAATCAAAAAAGACCACTTGCGACAAAATAATACTGCAGGAAACAGGCCATAGGAAAAAGTGCCATTTAAACAAGACTGTTTAACTCGATATCTTCCTTTCAAGAAAAATAAAATTAGTCTTTTTTTGTCATACTACAGTGTTAAAACAAAACATCCAAGAGTATGATATCTTATTCTATTCCTACATCTTAAAGGATCGCTTAGAATGTTAAGGGCATTGAAGCATAGTTTAGTTAAGCGTACCGCATCTAAGGTCCACAGAAACAACAATCCGAGGGAGGAATATAGGATTTCTTGTGGACTTAATCCAAACACATTCCATGCGGCTATTCCTCCCAACAGAACAGCCACCTGCAAGTTTCTCTCTATAGAACCCAGGGTGGAATCTACAGGTGCTAGAAGAGATGCAGTTTCAATTCCATTCAGTCTTAGCTCATCCAAAGTGTATAGCCTCTGGGGTATCTGCAGTTAGTCTATTTAAAAAAGTTAAGTAGAAGCCAAACATTCAATTGGGGGCATCTTTACATGAGAATCGATAACTTGAAGACCACACTAGATGACATTTCAAAAAACCTGGAAGAAGAAAAAGAAATATTCTTCAAACAATCATGACACTTGTTTTAGAGAAGGGACACCTTTATATTTAAATTCATTCTTCAACAAGCCCTCGACAATCACAAAAACATTTAAAAAGCAATTTAACAATTGATACAAATACAGGCAAGAAAGAATTCAATTACACCACAAATAATAGGGGAATAAGCAAACAATAATAATAATAATAATCAAGGGCCAATTGCATGAACCTGGCGAGCGGCGCCGAAGCATCGGAGCCCACCGGGCTTGCCCTGTAAATCCTTAACGAGACTCAATGCGGCCCTCTCATCCCCCTTGCTCAATTCCATGTCCATTTGCTCCAAAAATTTCCACCTCGAGCTCAATCCACCGCCGGTGCCGCCACCATTAATTGGCGAATGACGGGAAAACAGTACTCCATTACAACACATCATAATACCGCTTCCCATTTAAGTTCACCTTAATGCAGAACTTAAAAAACGCAGATTGAAAAGTTTATGCAGACAGATGGGTTCACAGCCATAATATCACGCCGGACAAAATACTAGTGGATCATATGAGAAGATCGAAACGCCGTCGTTTCTTCATGGGTTTAAATATTAAACTTTTATTTCTCTTGAAAATGGTGGTTTAGTATATGATCCTTTACAACCATTTGGGTTTGGCCACATGTTGGCAAATTTTGTGAATCAGCCCCTGAATTCCTATTATCTGTAAAGCTGCCCCACAGTTTCCATGATTTGCATATTTGTCTCCGAAGTTTCTGGATTGTGAAAATATGTCCATGATGTTTCAACATGCTATAAACCAGCCCCGTATTATCACATTTCTGCATTTCCAAACTTTTGAAAAATGCAAGTATGCTCCTGAAGTTTCTAGAACGTGCAATTTTTTCTCAGCGATTTCAATATTCTGTAAATGGGTCTCGAAACTTTTTGATTGTTCTGTTTCAATTCCTAAACTTTCTGACTGATACACATTGTTCCCTATATTTTCAAGGATATGCAAAGTGGTCACTGAGTTTTCTGGAATCCTCAAAATGGTCTGTGAATATTTGGTCCTTGAACTTTCTATAAACCGAAAATTATACCCAACAACCCCCGCCAAATTTTCTTCCAAATCCATAGTGTCTTCTTTTTTGCTTGAATGCTTCGCCCCATTTAAATTACAAACCACCTGAATTTTTTAAAATTAAAATCAGTTTATGTATGAAAACACTACATGATCCAAGCACAAGTGTTGTTGTTATGCCTCTTAATAACTTATCCAAGTGGCATATGACATGTAGCCTTAGTTGCCAACTTGACTCCAAATATGACTGATCACATAATGACACTTGGAAAGTGCCCTAAGTTCATCTGGACTGCTTAACAAAGGCAATCTGGAACATTAAGTAAGGACCGAATTGACTTGATTGATTGATGGGATGATTGTAATGATACCTTGTTAACCAGTTAGAGAAGAAAGGTGTAAATGAGGTTAAGTGACAGCTTGCAAACACAAATTCAGAAGCATAAAAGAGCGGCGACATTGACTTATTGAAAGAAACCAATCAACCTCCTACGTGTAAGGACTAGAAGCTATCAGCCCTTCTATGCCTCTACTATAAATAAGGGACAAAAAAATGGAAAAGGTAAGTTTTATGATATTAGTTTACTCAATATTTTATATATCTTCCTCCTTTCTTTCTGAGATTTTTAGAAATATATTTACTAAGTTGATCAAGTCCGGCCAAAACATGAATCCTAACTTCGAAAGCGTCAAGTACATATGGTAGCGTCAAAGACATTTTGGCGCAAAGTGTTTGTGGATGCTTGGAGAATGGATTACGAATCGAAAACCACGATTGAAACATTTTGCGTGAAAAACTTAAGCAAATCTGAAGCATATTAAGGTTTGGATCCAGAGCTAAGAGGGTAAAGCCTTTATGTTACAAGGATAGCCCATTGCTAGATAATCTAGTTTTGTAGGCATTTAAAAAATTGCTCAAGTCTCTTGGAAAAGGAGATGTTGTAGTTCAAACCCCTCTGTTGTAAATATATTCTCTTTCTCTTTAAAAAGGGTAAAATTTGGTTTAAAGTGTTGTGATTGTAAAAATTTTCTTCGAAAAAAGGTGAAATTTGGTTTGAAGTGTTTCAATTGTAAACTTTCCCTTGAAAAAAGGAAAATTTTGGTTCGAGTCTCAATATTGTGAAAGCATCCTTCATGAAAAATGAAGAATCAAGTTGAAAGCGAGATTTTTTGTGAGAATTTCTTTTGAATAAAAGGAGAATTTAGTACTAGGCGAGCAAACTAGTAAGAAAAGAGCATCTTCGTATAAAAGGAGTGAGAACGAACCCCTACATAATCCTTTAAATCAAATAGAATACTTACATGATGAGTGAAGGCGACCGAGATACACATCCAGGGCAAACTAATGAGCGATTGGATGGAGAGCCTGAAGGAGCCCCTGAAATTGTGCAACTGTCGAGATGAGGGAGGCGCTCCAAGGCACGCCTAGCTCGTAACATGGAACTTATGGTGGTCCAAATGTTGGAAATGCAAAGGCAACAGGCAGCTCAAACTGTTGTTTTTAATGCCTATCTACAACAAGGATTCATACCCCCCGTACCATATGTATACCCTCTATACTGACACAGGGGCTACGAGGACTGGCATGTGAATGAAGAAGATGAGGATCAATATTCATATGCCTCGTTAACCCAACTAGAGGTTCCATTTCGGAGAAATGAGGAAGTGGATCCATTCCAATACCAAAATCAGAGGTACAACATGGAGGAAAATAATGGGAACCCAAACCTCCCTCCTAGATACTCCCAAGAGCCAGAAACATCTCAGGCGTCCAGCGTGTTCGACAGATTAGGAAGCAAACCTCCTAGGAATAGGAGGGAAAGAAAGACATATGCGGTCGCTAGTCGAGCACCACATATATCTCCACCACACCAGTATTAACCTGCTCAGGCATAAATGCCACCTACTGGCAGGCTCGTGCAGGAGCCGAGTAAGGAAATGTGATAAACTCAACGAGTTTGGTCTCCAGCGATGGTACCAGTTTCGATCCTACGAGATAGACGACGATGAGAAGATAAGTCCCTTTTCAGAGGGAATACGGCAATGCATGGTTCCTCATGACTTTGAAATGCTTGAGATAAGCAAATATGCTGAACGAAAGGATCCTGACGACCATCTTTTAAACTATTATGCCAGCATGGGTATTGCTGGGGCAAAGCATTCCCTCTAACATTAGAAGGAAGTGCACTCAGATGGTATAAAATGCTCCATCCATGAAATATCCACAGTTGGAAAGACTTGAAAACAGCTTTTAGGAATGGATTTGTATCCTCGAGGCCTGGCCAGCTCTCTCTTCAACGTGTACAGGATGTAAGGCAAGGAAAGAATGAATCATTAAAAAGCTACTTAGCTCGATTCACTGAGAAAATGCATAATTGCAAAAATATCACAGAGGCAGAAATGTTGTCCGCACTTAAATGAGGGCTAGATATGAATAGCATGTTATGGAGGGATGTTCGGAGCCAAAACCCCGAGACTACAATGCTCAAGTGGACGTGATGGAAGAAAAGATAATATATGAAAAGATAACTAGGGCTAGAGATACCATGCCCAACATCGTTACAATCATGGGGGACAAGTGAATGCCAAACCATCAGACGGATGATGAGCACACCATGTATCGGACATCACCGAGAGGTCACCAAATCTATTCCTCGAATCGGATCCAGTTATGCAAACCGAGATAATGGAGGCCATCCCAAACTTGCATGATGGGGTAAATACTCCTAATCAGGGAATGCTTGCTGGAGAAGTAGGCTCCAGCAAGTCGAAAAAGCCGTTTTACCGGGCCATATTGCACCTACCATAGGTTCTATGGCATAGGACCGAGGACTAAGGTTCTAAAATGCGTAATGCGTAATGCGTGATACCGCGGCAAGGTGAAGCATCAAGAATTATAGGCCTAAGCGCGCCTATGCGAAGCCTAGACGTCAAAATGCGTTTTCGAATTTTAATTTTTTTAATGCTCAGTTTTTAAATTTTAACAACATAGCCTAGAATATAATGATTTAGATTACAAAATTACAGGCCTAGTTTTCAAAAAATAAATAAATAATACACGAGTTTTCAAAATTAGAATGAAGAAAAATTAGATTTATATTAAGGCACATATCACAGTTGAACATATCACATTCAACGTGGTTCAAAATCAAAATTGTAGGACTAATTTTAATATCATAGCCTACAATTAGATTACAAAATAATAACCTAGCATAATAATTTTTAAAAGTTAGTAAATTACAACTACCACAAACATAAACACAAATTACTCAATAATTTTCTACAATTTGATTACATACCAACATAGCTTAACTTTTATCTAACTATTTATCAAAGTCTAAGTCAAGCTCTTCTTATTCATCTAACTCATCTTCCGTGCCATCTGATACAAAATCATTTTCGTCGGGCTCCATTATTTCATCTTGAGCATTTCTAGCACATCTTGTAGATTTAAAAAAGGTTTATTTTGACCCAATCTGAAAATAAATTTAAAAAAGGCTTGCTTGCTCTAATGCGTGTTATGCGCAATTATTCGCGCATATTCTTGCCTAATCACGTTTATTTTTGCATATTCTCATCTATTCGCGCCTAGACAGTCAACAAAAAGAGTTGGCCGTATTTTTACATGTATATCCTCAATGCTACGCATTTTACAAATGCATCGAGCTTAGGTGAGCCTAGGCTCGGGCCTTTTCGAACACTGCCGAAGATTGCCGTGACATACAAACACCGTCGGAACAAAGGACACAGAAGAATGACCATCTATCTTTTGGAGGGAACAGAAGTAGAAACAACTCTCCATATCGGTCCAATGAGCTGCGTCGTGGGCGACGCCAGGACGCTAGAAATGAGAGACAAAAAAGAGAGGTCGGGTATAAGGAATGTGGCCGAACTCAAGAAAGGAAAAACGTTCCAAGGATGGAAAGACCGGACATGAATCAACCACAACAGCCAGTCCAGCCCCTTATCCGTAAGATCGACACCATTATAGGAACCCCGCATCCAGGTGGTAGCTCAAATAACTCTCAAAAGAGATATATTCGTGAAGCTAAGGAGCCTGTAAATGTGAATTACCACCTGCATACACATCTAGTAGGAACCAGAAAAAGCGATCCCATCACCTTATCTCCTGACAATGCAGTTAGAGTGCATTTTTTCCACAATAATGCTCTGGTGGTCCGAGCTGCGGTGGCCAAAAATGGCCCAGGAAGAATGCTAGTGGATGATGGAAATTCCATCAATATTATCTACGGGGCAAAGTACGACAAGATGGGAATAAAAACTTCGTTGATCCCGGCCACAGATCCTATTTATGGATTCACTGGGGACTCTATCATTCCTAGAGAAACTATTGTTTTGATGACAGAAATAGATGAGGCACCAACTATCATCAGGACCCCAATGGAGTATTTGATAATTGACAAAAGATCTTCATATCATGGGGTTCTCAGAAGACCAGCACTTATCGACTTGGGAGCCATGACGCACACCAAATTCTTGTACATGAAGTTCTCCATAGATCGTAGGATCGCCACAATAAAGAAAAATCAATCTGAGTCAAGGGCATGTTATACTAATGCCATGGGGAAGTTTGTGGATCGAGAAGTCCATGTAATTGATATAGAGATGAGGAAGGCCCCTACAGATCCTAAAAAAATGGATGTTGGGCCCAAGGAAGAGGATGAGCACATGATAGAGGTGGAGGACCCTGAAGACCTAGACCTACGGGTGATAGAGGACGAGCCTCGAACATCTCCAACTAAGAAGCTGAAATGTTTCCCTGCAGACCTTGGTGATTCTACTAAGGAGTTACAGGTGGAAAGCAAATCCCCAACAGATTTCAAAGATCTTTTAAAGAAGTTCTTGTCCAGAAACTTGGATATATTTTCTTGGAAACATGGAGATATGGTTGGAATCGATCAAAATGTTTCATGCTATAAGCTGCAAATAGATGTGAAGCATCTAGGATATAGGCAGAAGCAACGACCCATGAGCCCTCAAAAGTATGTGGCATTGGAAAACGGCTTTATAAGAGAGTCTTGTTACCCAAAATAGGTTTCCAACCTAGTACTGGTGCCAAAGTCTAATGGGAAGATGAGGATATGTATAGACTAGTTGTTTGATGTCACAGCCGGACATGAAGTGCTTAGCTTTATGGATGCATATTCTGGGTACAATCAAATCTCCATGTACTCACCAGACGAAGAACATACCTCATTAATCATGGACAGGAGGTTGTATTGTTATAAAGCCATGCCCTTTAGCTTGAAAAACGTCGGAGCGACATATCAAAGGCTAGTAAATAGGATGTTTGCCAAACAGCTAGGCAGCACGATGGAAGTATATGTATATGACATGTTGGTCAAAAGTATAGTAAAGGCCGATCATATTGGCCACTTGGAAAAGAGATTTGACATACTGAAGATAAAGCTAAACCCACTCAAGTGCGCCTTTGACATCACCTCTGGGAAATTTTTAGAATTTATTGTGAACCAAAGAGGCATCGAGGTAAACCCTGAGAAGCTTAAGGCGTTGCTTGAAATGAACCCTCTCCAGACTCTGAAGAAAATGCAGAGTCTGACTGGTAGAGTTGCTGCTTTGATCCGTTTGATCTCAAAGTCTACTGTTAAATGCTTACCTTTCTTCAAGGCTCTGAAAAGAAAGAATAGATTTGAATGGTCCACTGAAAGTGAAAGCGTTTTCCAAGCTTTGAAGCAATACTTGAGAGAGCTTTGCTCTTGTCAAAGCCATCTGAAGGAGAGCCCTTGATGTTATATCTGGCCGTCTCCAAAGAAAGAATTAGTACAATACTCATCAAGGAGAATGATGGCCATCAGCAGCCTATTTACTATGTAAGTAAGGTTCTACTTGGTGCTGAAACATGTTATCCAGACATGGAGAAACTTGCATTAGTTTTGGTCATATCTTCTAGAAAACTTAGGCTCTATTTCCAATCACACACTGTCTGTGTGCTGACTACATTCCCTCTGAGGCAAGTGTTGCAGAAACTTGATGCTTTGGAAAGATTGATGAAATGGGCTATAGAGCTAAGTCAGTTTAACATTCAGTACCAACCTCAGATTGCCATTAAAGTCCAAGCTTTGGCTGATTTTGTGGCTGAGTTCACCAATACTCTAGAATTAGAAATGATTGATCAACTTGAGTCCACCCAACCTTGGAAACTATTTGTGGATGGTTCTACAGCTGAGACTTGAGTAGGAGTGAGAATAATGCTAATCAGCCCCGAGGTACACAAATTGCACAGCTCTTTACGCTTCGGATTTAGAGCCTCCAACAACGTTGCTGAATATAAAGCCCCTCTTGGCTGGGTTAAAGCTTGCTAGAGCCCTATAGGTCAAAGCTTTAGTGGTGTGTTGTGATTCTCAACTTGTTGTCAGTCAAGTGAAAGGTAATTTTGAGGCAAAAGATAAGAATATAACTTTGTATCTCTGGAAAGTTCAGGACCTAGCACCATACTTTGAAAGTTTTGAGTTGATCCAGATCCCTAGGACCGAAAACCACAGTGCACATGCACTCTCTAAACTGGCCATTAGTAAAGACTCAGACCTCCTTGGATGTGTCTAGGTTGAATTCTTCTCTAAGCCCACTACGAAACAAGACGATAATGTTTTCACCATTGAAAGTGCGGATTCATGGATGAAACTCATCACCACATATTTGGTGGATCAGGTCATTCCACAAGACAAAGATGAAGCTTTAAAGATTTTCGCTTTGTTATACAGGACGGGGTGCTCTATAAGAAGTGCTATTCTTTTTCTCTCCTCAGGTATGTGGGACTGGATGAGGCGGACTACATCTTGAGAGAGATTTATGAAGGGTATGTGGAAACCATTTAGAGGCTATATCATTGGCCCATAAAATCCTCAGGCGGGGTATTATTGGCCTAATCTAAGAAAGACGCACTTTAGTTTGTCTGCAAATGTGATAAGTGTCAGCGCTTCGCCTACTTTCACACACAACCCCCCCGTGATTTGCAGGTCGTATCAAGTCCTTGGCCCTTTGATAAATGGGGAATAGACATTATCGGTCCCATGCCTCAGGGAGGAGGTAATCATTGTTATGCAATAGTGGCCATTGATTACTTCACTAAGTGAATGGAAGCCAAACCAGTGATGAAAATCACGGAAGCAAATACCTTAAAGTTTATTTGGAAAAATATTATTTGTCGATTTGAAGTACCCGTTCGTTAGTCTCAGACAATGCTAGACAATTCAGAAATCGCAAGATTGAAGAATTGTGCAACAACTTAGGGATAAAACAATATTTTTTGTCACCGCACCACTCCCAAGCTAATGATCAAGTAGAGACAGTGAACAAGACCATTAAATAAATGTTGAAGAAGAAGGAATTTGCAAAAGAAGTATGGGTCGACGAGTTGCCCCAGGTATTATGGATGATACACTCTCTTTCTAAACTGCAATTGGAGAAACCCCGTTTTCTATGGTGTATTGAGCCGAAGCAATGTGCCATGTAGAGGTTGAACTACATCTCATAGGCAAATCTACTTTGAGGAAGTCTCCAATGAAGGGTCCCGTAAGGCTGAGTTGAATTTCCTTCAGAAGCGGAGAGATGATGCACAAGTGAAGTTGAAACGCTACCAGCAAAAGATGGCACGTTATTATAACAAAAGAGTGAAGACCCGCTCATTTCAAGTAGGGGACTTGGTCCTAAAAAAAGTACTTGTGTCCTCTCAAGAGCCCGGTGTAGGAACCTTGGACCCCAACTGGGAAGGTCCTTACAAAGTTGTGAGTAAAATGGTCCTTGGGATGTATGTGATAGAAGACCAGTCAGACAAACGTTTGCCACATATGTGGGATGCTGAGCACCTCTGTAGATACTACCAGTGAATTTTTTATAGTCATTTGACTTTAATCTCTTTAATATTCTGTCTAGATTACCTGAAGATCTGAGTCCATAATTTGATGGATGCCTCATTAAAAGCAAAAGTGATCCTATGAGGATATTTATTTTATTTTGTCATCAATCAAAGATATCAAACTTGCAAAGAAAAAATATATCCTAGTAGAATGGATTGTTAAATTCCAATTGTTCGTTAATCATTTCGAGGATTCAGAGTTAAACTTCAACGATTGCTGGATGAACTCTATAGTACACAGGTCTCTCAACACTGGTTGGTGCCCAGAGCGCTTACGCTTGATAAAATCCTCATTAAGTCCCCTTTTTGGGTGATCGGAGTCCTAGCATTTGTTTATGAAAATTATTCTTTTGGCAGAGGCAAATTAAAAGAAGAAGACACTATAAAGCTTTTTGTACTTTCTATTCAAGCCAGAGTGTTAAAACTTGTTAATATGAACCCATTTGAAGACTCACCCAGCCTATCCCATCCTGTGAGCCTGTGTCGAAGTTCGTATGCTTAGGAAACGAATGATTTTTATTTCTTTTAATCCAAAAGAAATAGATTACGATGGATTGAATTTAACAACTAAAGCTTGTGCAAAGCATAAACACAGGAACAAATACATTAAGAAAAAAAATTGACAATTCATTTAATGTGAAATATTAAAATGATTTTCAATAGAAGGAAGTACAATGACCCTATCGTACGCTCTGTCAGCCAGAGGCTTGGTTGCTTCTTCTTTAGACTCCATTAGAGCGGGGTAGTCAGCCTCAATGGAAGAAAGATCCAAAGATGGATGGAGCACATTCAACTCTGAAAGCACTTGTCAAGTTCCAAAGTTGACAAAGAAAGACTGGAGGTTCTCATAATCTTGAGTGAACTCAAATTGATTTCTGAAATTCTCCACTCCTACCTTCACAATTTCTTCCTTAAGGCCAGAGCACTAAACCTTTAGGGCATCCAGAGTATTCTCCAAATCTGCCACCTATCGACCAAGCCCCTCTTTTGCTCATTGGATTCTTCCAAGGCCTTAGTTGTTAACTCCTGAGTGGCGTTGTCATACCTTTTAGAAAATTCAGCGACATTGATAAGTGTGGTTTTACACTTATTTGGACCATCAAAAGTAGACAATTGTAAGTACTTTTAAGTGATTTTCTACTTAATTGTGTGTTGATTTTATTGTTTTAGGTCAAAACCCGAGTTCGAATGGAATTGGAGAAAAACAAAGCAAAATAGGCGAAAAAAGGACTGAAAAGCGTACAAAAACTTGGATATGGAGATCAACTTGCAAACATCCAAAAGTTGAAGGACTTGGGGTTACAAATAAAAGAGGACTAAATTGAAATGAAAAAAGAAATTCGAGGACTAAAGAGGACAAAATTCAAAGTTGAAGGATTTGGACAGCAAATAAGATAACTAAAAGAGGAAAAATGACAAAAATATGACCAAGGACCAAATAAAATACATGTCAAACCTTGGAGGACTAAGCATACAATATGGAGATTGGACCATAATTTGGCAACAATTCATTTGCTTGTCATGCGGTCAAACCATGCTGGTTGACCGCAAATCAAAAATCTGGGTGATTTTTGGCTTATTTTTAATTCCAGTCAGGGCTTATTTTGTCTTTTCATGTACATGAATTTTAATTTTAGTAAAACACTATATAAAGACATGACCTAGATCAAAAGAAGGGAGGTTAATTCTTGGACGAACACAAGAAAAGACGAAGAAAAGAACGACGAAGAAGACGAAGAACGACCAAGATCAAGAAGATTGGAGCGGGAAAACAAAGATTTCTTGGTGCAAGATACTCAACTTTTTCTCCTCTTTTATTCAAGATCCGGTTATGTATTCGAAATTCTTCATCTTGTCTTTATCCCGAATCATGAATAGCTAAAATTCATTGTTTGGATGAACGATGTAGCCTAGTTTTAATTCTTTAATTTCGAATCTCAAGTTTTGACTTATAAATTGTTTAAGTATTTGATTTTACTTCTTTTCTTAATGCTTGGAACAACTGGCCATTATTTCATTGATCTCGTAGATTGTAATGAACTGAGAAGCAAATTATTAATCTAGACCACGTAGTAAAATCGGCAATTGGATAAAAGGTAGATATATACTTTTATTATTGCTTTCGTGATCTCGAATTGAATTCTTAGGAGAATTAATGCATCTAATTAAGGACCATTCTTTGCCTAAGTTGACTTAATTAGATAGAACTAATTTGAACTCGAGAGAGGTAAATTAGGTTAAATTAAATGAATTCGACCGAATACAACTTTAGGAAACAAATCTTGAGAGGAGGAATTAGAGATGACAACTAGGTGAATTCGTTTGTCCAAACTCTTTAACCATTATTCTGTCCTAAATTCTTGTTATTTGCTTTTACATAAGTTACTGTACTATTTCCTTAAATTCGTAGTTTTACTTTAAATATTCAAATCAAAATATTTCAAATTGTTTTAAATAAATTAGCATTACGATTAATTTAACTAGTATCTAAATAAGATAGTCTTCGTGGGAACGATAATCCGGACTCAATAGATCCACTTTATTACTTGTTTGTGATATTGTACACTTGCAATCACATTATTTTTCCCAACAAGTTTTTAGCGCCGTTGTCGGGGACTATTCTTATTTAATATTAGTTTAGATTAATCGTTAGTGTTAGTTTTATTTTATTTTATTTTATTTTTATTATTGATTTATTTTATTATTGTTATTATTACTATTTTCTTTCTTCTTTGTCTATTTCTTTCAAATGATGCTATTACTGCACAACTAGCTGCGTTGACAAAGTAGGTTGAGCTCTTTGTCAGAAAACAGACGCAAAGAATGAATGCCATCCAAGCAACCATCATGTGCGAAAATTGTAGAGCTAACCACTCGATATCAAATTGTCTGTTATTGGCCTCTCAAGAACAGATCAATTTTGTGCTATATAATACACATCAGTAGTATAATCCAGCGAATTGTCCAAGATTTTGAAATTGATGAGGGTAACATGAATTTTGGAGATTTCATCGCAATGCACCAATCTAATACAGTGAGATATGATGAAACTTCTGAAACTGATGAGGACAACATGAATTTTGGAGATTTCATTGCAATGCATCAGGCTAATACAGCGAGATATGATGAAACTTCTGAAATTGATGACGATGACTTGATCTTGGAAGATATATGGAAACTATCGGTCCCACAAAATTTTTGTCCATACTCCTACATGTTCTCAAGTGAAGTTGAAGCCAACCAATTGGAACACATGCCAAGCATTACAACAATGAGTGAAGAGCAAATGTCCAAAATTTTGGATAATAGACATGTCATCCAACCCGATGAAACACCAGCTAAAGAAGAAGAGTATGTGGAAAAAGAGAAATTGATCCTATATGAGCAAAATAAAAAAGCGACATTTAATGATGTTTCACTTATCAAGCAATTCTCCGACTCCCGTATTTATTCTAAAATTGATTTTGTGATCAAGGAAGATGAGGAAGTTGAGGTTTTCGTAGTAGTGTTCGAACAAGATGCTAAACTACAATTATATTTATTTGAGAAGCACAAGTTAAAATTTTGGAGGATAAACGAAAAATGGTGTAAAGTCAATAAATGCAAGCAAAGCAAGTCCTCCAAAGTACTATTTAAAGTGCCATAAAGTAGCTAGACAATAAGTGAGCTCTAGACTATAAATCGAGCGCTTAATGGGAGGCAACCCATTTTTCTATCTCTTATATATTTATTGTATTGCATGTAGAATTTTAGGACTGCATTAAGAATTAGAGCACGTTTCCTGATTTTTAGTAAATGAGTACATTTAATTATTTTTATTTATTTCAGGCTATACATCGTCATTCCAATCACAATACATACTCATCAGCTGAAAGACCGATGTTGTCTCCATATCTTTTGATTCGGGTTAACTCTTTCCTTTTTTATTTATTTTGCTTTCTTTTGTCACATTGAGGACAATGTGGACTTTAAGTTTGGGGGTGAGATTTTATTATTTTCATTATTGTTATGTGTGTGTGTGTTCTTTAAACAAAAAAAAAAGATTTTATTATTTTCATTATTGTTATGTGTGTGTGTTGTTTCAAAAAAAAAAAAATTTGTTATGTGTGTGTATATGTTGGATAGCCTTGCCGGCTTATAATGATATTATTTGAAACTGCTATCAATTCATGAATTATGACTCGGTGATGCTACTTAAGTTGTTTTTATAGACTATATTTATCCATGTAAGATATGATTAAGTGTGAGCACAATAGTCATGAGCATCACTAACTTTGGTTGGTGTATTGAATAGAATACAATGAAAGAATAGTGAACCTAAGTTGTGAAACCAAGACAACCAGTTGACGACTCAATTACCTAACCAGTTGAAAGGATAGTTTGGGAGTGGTTAAACCATTGCAGAAGTTGTTTAGATAGGTGTTGATTCCGTGCTTGAGTAATAGTTGTGTGGAGTGTATTTGGCTACTAGGTGGAATCTAGGTATTGACCGGATACTAAGAATCTAATCCCCGCTTATTTATCTTGCAAAAAAAAAAATGAAAGGCATTGCACTTGCATTATCTTATACCTCTCTTCGTAGCCTAGTTGACTCGAGTGATAAAGCTCATTGGAGTTCTCAAAACTCGGTGCCCTAAAGTCTATCAGACTTGGGAGCCATCGGCCTAAAGCTCGCTATAGTGGTCATCTAGAAAGTTTAAGGGAGTGAGGTCTTACATATAAGATATATATCTATATATGATTATAAAAAAAAAGAAAAGAAAAAAAAAGAGAAAAAAAAGAAGAAGGAAAAGCAAGATTGAGCATTTATGCGCATAACTTGGAGATTTAGATTACTAGTGGGTTTGACTTACCTAGTGGAAGCTTGATGGCCAAAGCATTCAATAAAAAGGAAAATCTTCACAGATCTAGATAACAACTGTATTAGCTAAACCTAACCAAATTTTGAATGGTAAAAGAATAAGTGTTTTGAAACAATTTTAGAGTTAACACCCAAGGTGAGAGAATGAATATCAATATGGGAGTGTGTATTCTTACGAGAGAGAAAAGAAATATTTGACCTCTGGGGGAACAGAATATTACCAATATAAAAGCTTAAGTTGATTGGATTGACTATGCGCACACACATATATCAATCGAGTATCGGATAAGTAAAAATTAATTTTGGTAGCATAATTTAGAAGTTTTTTATGAATTGATTGAGTTGTTTCAAAAACATGAGGCAAATACGGCAAGCTATCTACTATAGTATATTTTAATATTATTTGTTTGATTGTTTAAGTAAATAGTCTTGTTCGAGGATGAACAAATGTTCAAGTTTGGAGATATTTGATAAGTGTGGTTTTACACTTATCTGGACCATCAAAAGTAGACAATTGTAAGTACTTGTAAGTGATTTTCTACTCAATTGTGTGTTGATTTTATTGTTTTAGGTCAAAACCCGAGTTCGAATGGAATTGGAGAAAAACAAAGCAAAATAGGCGAAAAAAGGAGACCGAAAGCGTCATTTAAAACTTGGATATGGGGATCAACTTGCAAACATCCAAAAGTTGAAGGACTTGGGGTTTCAAATAAAAGAGGACTAAATTGAAATGAAAGAAGAAATTCGAGGACTAAAGAGGACAAAATTCAAAGTTGAAAGATTTGGACAGCAAATAAGATAACTAAAAAGAGGAAAAATGACAAAAATATGACCAAGGACCAAATAAAATACATGTAAAACCTTGGAGGACTAAGCATGCAATATGGAGATTGGACCAGAATTTGGCAACAATTCACTGTTTGCCGCGGTCAAACCGCGGTTGACCGCGAAAATCGCGTCTGGGTGATTTTTGGCTTATTTTTAATTCCACCAAGGCCTATTTTGTCTTTTCATGTACATGAGTTTCAATTTTAGTAAAACACTATATAAAGACATGACCTAGGTCAAAAAAAGGGAGGTTAATTCTTGGATGAACACAAGAAAAGACGGAGAAAAGAACGATGAAGAAGACGAAGAACGACCAAGATCAAGAAGATTGAAGCGGGAAAACAAAGATTTCTTGGTGCAAGATACTCAACTTTTTCTCCTCTTTTATTCAAGATCCGGTTATGTATTCGAAATTCTTCATCTTGTCTTTATCCCGAATCATGAGTAGATAAAATTCATTGTTTGGATGAACGATGTAGCCTAGTTTTAATTCTTTAATTTCGAATCTCAAGTTTTGACTTATAAATTGTTTAAATATTTGATTTTACTTCTTTTCTTAATGCTTGGAATAACTGGCCATTATTTCATTGATCTCGTATATTGTAACGAACTGAGAAGTAAATTATTAATCTAGACCACGTAGTAAAATCTGGCAATTGGATAAAAGGTAGAGATATACTTTTATTATTGCTACGGTCTGAATTGAATTCTTAGGAGAATTAATGCATCTAATTAAGGACCATTCTGACTGCCTAAGTTGACTTAATTAGATAGGACTAATTTGAACTCGAGAGAGGTAAATTAGGTTAAATTTGTGAATTCGACCGAATACAACTTTAGAAAACAAATCTTGAGAGGAAGAATTAGAGATGACAACTAGGTGAATTTGTTTGTCCAAACTCTTTAACCATTATTCTGTCCTAAATTCTTGTTATTTGCTTTTACATAAGTTACTGTACTATTTCCTTAAATTCGTAGTTTTACTTTAAATATTCAAATCAAAATATTTCAAATTGTTTTAAATAAATTAGCATTACGATTAATTTAACTAGTATCTAAATAAGATAGTTTTCGTGGGAACGATAATCCGGACTCAATAGATCCACTTTATTACTTGTTTGCGATATTGTACACTTGCAATCACATTATTTTCACAATAGACATCAGACTCAATAGTTTGGAGGTCTGCCTTCAGCTTGTCCCTCTCCTCGGTAACAATCCTGAGTTCTTGCTTCGATTCATTAAAGGATCCCTGCAACCAAGTAGTTCACTCCTTGAAGTAGTCCCGGTATTTTATTATATTCTCTATGTTCCGGAGGACAGTGTCCATGTTTCTTTTATTTAATTCGAGGTCCTGAACACCAACATCTGCCTCTTCTATCAAGACCATGGACCGGGCAGCAAGGGCTTTACCAGCATTTAACTTGGCCTCAATAGATGACTTGGCACAACCATCAGTCTAAAAATAATCAATGGTGATGGTCGCCCGCTGGAGATGGTTCGAGAGCATGCTTAAGACCTTCGAACTAATATCAGACGGTCCAGACTCCAAGATTTTCTTTATATGGACCGAATGATCATAGTCTTCACGTTCTAATGTTAACGGCTCCGCCACTTCGTGAACGATAGAGCCTTCTACTTCTCCAATCGATTGATTTTGGAGAGATTTAGACGAGGCAGTCCTTGATTTTTTGGCCTTCCTAACAAGGCCATCATCCTCTAAAACTTCCAAGTCCTCGTCGTCCCTAGAGGAGCGCTTAGAGGTTGGACACGGCTCCCAGCAGAAGAGGCGGGAGCAGCAGACTTTCCACTTTTCCCTTTATCTACTTCAACAAGCCCTTTTTCTTGTTGACTCATCCAAACTTCTTGCTTCTGCACCATCAACTGCACGCCCTGGGTTGACATCGATGGTGCAAGGGTTAATTGCTTAGGGTCAGTAGCAACGGATGTTTGCTCTGTAGACTTGAGGCTCAAGCCAACCAATGCATTCTTTTGATTCTTATCTATTTTCTTTTCCTTCACCACCGGGAAAATTTTCTTTGCTGCCAAACCAGCTAGGCCAATATTTGGCAGGTTGTTCAAACCTGAGAAGCAAATGAACCATTATGTAACCCGATATAGCCATAGCAAGATAAAAAGATAAATCTAAGCAAACACCCAATGTATCTATAAAACCCGTTTGGGATATACATTGCTTCTTTATCAAGCCGTGCTTTACAAACAGGTGATCAAAGCAGATGATGAAGGAAAAATCTCCCTTGTAAACGTAAAGCTTGCCTATCACCTCAAAGTCCCTCTTCGTCAATAAGTGATTGGGCACCTCTCCTACAAGATGATTGAACTCAATTAGATAGGTCAAGAAGGTGAACACATTGATAGGTGTATAAGTAAGCCATTAAACTCACACTGATAAGATAAGGTCGGGGGGACTGTAATCTCCAGGACTGGATCATTAGGAGAGCATTGCCATTCTCCTGTGGCCCAAAACTACTGACACTTTTAGTGTTTGATAGAAGAGGGATGTCCGGTGATGACAGGGCTATGTGTCCCTCTAGGTGTAAGGTATACCAGTCATTTACCCCCTCCTTAGGTTTTCCATCCCTTTTGGCACACTTGTTTGATTTAAAGAGTGTATAGAAGACATAAAGAGGCATCGAGTAATCCGGGCTTACTTCTTGCCATAAAAGCCAAGTGCCTACGGCTTGAGTCCAGAAGTTAGGGGACATTTGGTAAGGACACAAGTTATAGCTCCTTAGCAAGGCCCTGAAAAATGGGTGAAAGTGGTAGTCTTATCCCATACTCAAATGCATCACTCATCATTGCTACCTGGCCCTCAGAGAGGTTGCAATGCCTATTTGATTTTGAAGAGAAAATAAGCCTAATCTCTTCGAGTATCATATATTTACTCCTAATTTTCGTAAAATCAGACATACTTAGCTCACTAGGGTATTTGTTGCATGCCCAGTAGCTAGGGTCGGACTCTGGGTCCCCGTGCCCACTCGGACAGCTCCCTAACATATTCTACCCACTCTTCTACCCGGTTCATCTCCTCAAGTGTTAGCTTAAGATTCACCATGTGGGTCCTAGGACTGACCCTATCCCCTCTCCTGGTATTTTTTTCCCCGGAGAGTCCAGCCACCCCATTGTCTTTCTCCTGCCTTAAGTCCTTTTTTCTTTGCTTTTGTAAATCAGCAGCTTCCTCTGGTGTTAATTTGGCCTTCATAAAGGTAGTCCCTTTTGCTTCGCTATCAGAATCACCCAAATTTAGTACTCCAGTAAATTGTTCAACCTTATTTTTTTCTCATTTACCTAAAATAGTTGGCATTGATGGCCATTTTTGAAATAGCTCAGATAGTCCTAATAGGCTCTGCCATAACTACTATCTTCCCTAGACTAGCCCCCCCAACCTCTTCCAAACTACTACCACCAATATCACCCATCTTATGGTGGTGGAAATTTGTACCCCTTTTGAAATAAAAGAAATAAATACAAATTAAAATACAAAAAGAAAGAGAGAATGGGAGAATGTAAGTAAACACACACACATTGGCACGCGTGGAAGTGTACCTTTCAGGATTTGCGGGATTTCGTTCGATAATTTCTGGGTGTAGATGATAACGTCGCCTGAATGCACAGTCAAAAACTGGAAAGGAACAAATGGATCTCCTTGGCTGAAAAACTATTTCTTCTTTCTTGCTTCAAGATAAGCTGAAACTCACTTTTGAATGCACTTTGATTTTAGAATAAACGTGAAAAGGTTAAGCATGGTTTGCCTTGGGCTTGTTATAGAAAATTACTCTCAATCCCTACCATTCGTTTTCTCACCCAGCAGATCCGGGTGTTCCACGTGTCCTCTGATCCTAACCATTGAAGATAGACAGTGTGAAAGCACACAAGCATCCAATTGCCCAAATTCACAAGTGTCCTGTACACGCGCGTGATGCAGCGTTGTCTGAAAGCTCATTAAATAGCGTAGTCCTCATCATTACTTTCCCACGTCCCCAAGCTATAATTGCAGGCCGTTTCGTAACTTGAGAATCCAAAACGTTTTGCCAACTCATACCCTACCAAATCACTCAATGGTCACTTGTTAATAGATCTAATTGTTGTTCCACAAGTGCTCAAACTCCGGATCTTTATCTTAGCTCTACCACTTCAGCATATGATGTTGGACCGGACCGCTAACTATGATTGCGCCCTGGTACGAATCTAGTCCGTCTAACTGCACAAGGACTTGGTGCTTCATTATAAAACTCAATAAGCCCATGGACTCACACGAATGATTTAGTCCTGGCTTAGGGGACTATTGTTACGCCTCTTAATAACTTATCTAAGTGGCGTATGACGTGTATCCTTAGTCGCCAACTCAACTCCAAATAGGACTGATCACATAATGACACCTTGGAAAGTGCCCTAAGTTCATCTAAACTGCTTAACAAAGGCAGTTCGGAACATTAAGTAAAGACCAGACTGACTTGATTGATTGATAGAACAATTGTAATAATGTCCTGTTAACCTGTCAGAGAAAAATGAAGTAAATGAGGTAAAGTGACAGCTTGCAAACACAAATTCAAACGCATAAAGGATTGACGACGTTGACTTATTGAAAAACACCAATCAATCTTTCACGTGTAAGGACTAGAAGCCATCAGCCCTTTCTATGCTTCTACTATAAATAAGGGACAGAGAAAAATGGAAAAGGTAAGTTTTTATGATATTAGTTTACTCAATATTTTATCTATCTTCCTTCTTTCTTTCTGAGATCTTTAGAAATATATTTACTAAGCTGATCCAGTCTGGCCAAAGCATGAATCTTAACTTGAGCATCGGAGCATATATGGTAGCCACTCTGGCTGCCTATGTTAACTTACTATTTGGTGCAAAGTGTGTAGGGAAAAGATGCTTGGAGCAAAGGATTACGACTCAGTGTTGATTTGGAATCCAGTTAGGATTGAGGTCAACAGTTGTAATAATAAAAATGGATAATTAGCCCAAATACCCTTCTTCTTTTTTTTCTTTCTTTTGCAAAAAGTTAAAATATACCCTCAATTTCTATTTTTTAATTTTTACCCTTCTTTAATAAGTCTGTATACATATTTGTCTATAATTTACAAGGACTAATTTGTAAAAACCCACACCCGCACCCTAATGCAACATACACCCACACCCACAAACCCCCACCCATATGCAAGATAAGGTAAAAAGGGCCTTCCAGAAAACTCCATATCACCTGCAACTTTCCCAAATCAATTACAATAAAAATTTCTTCATCTCATTTTTCAGAGCTGATATGTTTATCTCAAATTTGATTTTCTATTCAGATTTGACGAAAATGCATGGTATGAAATTGGTATTTATAGTTTTAGGGATTGGGTAACATTAAATTTGATGACTTTTGTTGTAATTTGGGTTCAACAGTTTCAGCGATTTGGTGTTGAATTTGGTGTCGCCCTTTTGGTTTTTTTTAGATGTTTTGTCTAAGTTGTTTTTGTTTTTAGGTAGTTTTATGGTACTTTTTATTAGGTTGGTTAGTTTTTTGGTAAATTTTTAAAAACTAATTTTGAGGATATTTTTCAACATTTTTGTAAATTGTAAGTCACTTGTCAATTTTGTCCTCTTTTTTATTAAGTTGGTTAGTTTTGGGGTAAATTTTAAAAAACTAATTTTGAGGATATTTTTCAACATTTTTGTAAATTGTAGGGCTCTTGTCAATTTTGACCATATAAAAATAAGTGTTTTAGTCGATGCAACTATGCAAGGATCATAAGTCATCTTTTATATCTTATATATTCACAAGAGTATGCAAATTACCGATCCACTTATTGCTAAAGTTTTGGGAGTTAGTGAGGCTCTATCTTGGCTAAAAGTTCGATTCTCCAAGGTCCAAATAATCAAAATGGATGCTCTTTTGGTCTACAATGCTCTTCAACATAATGAAGCCGATAATTCCTACTTCGGACTGCTTATTGAAGAATGTCGACTCCTCTCAAGTGATATGCCAAATATTAAATTTAGCTGGGTGAGGAGATCGGTCAATCAAGTTGCACACACACTAGCTAAGGCTGCTAGTTCTTCTCACGATACTTTAGAATGACCTTATTTTCCGCCTTTGTTTCTCTCGACTGTACTCCTTGCCGATTTGATTAATGAATAAATTTATTTTCCTAAAAAAAAACATGGTAAAGTAATCTATAATCTATACTAATCTAAAATGGACTTAAAGGGAGAAACATTTTTGGACAAATATGTCCTCATTAATATTTTATATTTTCTAAATTGTCCTTGAGTTAATATTATAATTGAACTCCTAATTTAGCATCTATAACCATATATAGTCGTTATAAGTTGAAAAGACTAAATATTCATTTATTATATTTAATTATTGGATTTTGAAAATATTTTCTTTGAATTGTGAGAACGGATTTAGTCAGTTACAAGATTAATAATAATTGACATTCCACTAACAATTTATTCAGCTTATTTAAGGTCTAATTTGAAGTTTAAGGTTGTTTTATTTGAAGGTAATTATGTAGTTTGTGATGTCCATAAAGACTTCATTTGAAGATTTGTATTTATGATTGTAGTTTTTGTTAGTTAATGTGAATAATCCTCTCTCAATACTCTTCTTTTTCCAAAAAAATAATAATTTGTGTTGGACTATAAAAGTTATGGTGTATTATTTAATTATTGTGCATGCTCATGCGTATTTGTATATTGTTTATATATCTGATTGACTTGCAGCTTCAGATTTTCTAGATGAGAAAAACTTTGTGGGCTAACTTCAATAATAGTTTCAATCCACTATTGATATGTATCTTATTTCTATTATTCTTTTTTATGCTTTTGAATTAAATTGTTATCTATTTTTCTTAAATTAATTTTTATTAATTATTTATACTTCAACGTGAGTAAGACACTAAAATCGCTAGAATATTTAGTTTTGGTAATATTACTTTATTTCTCCATTACAATTTGGATAAGTTCACGTGAAGATATATGGGCACTGAATTGTGCAAATGAAAATGTTTAATTTTGCCAATTTCAAATGTAAATGTTATTTTGTTTTCTTTTAAATATTGATTGATAAATCTACTTAACTTGAAGTGCTACGAGCCCAAATTGCATGTGATATTTTAGGTTAAAACCTCTTCATAGTTGGAGAGCTATATTAAATTACAAAGATTTGTTATAAGTCATTTGCCATCTCATAAAGCAAGAAAATTCAATGGGTTTGAGTTCTCGATATATTTAAGTACTTATGTACACTATTTTTTATTTTTTATTTTGTTTGTGTTTTTTCATTGACATTATTTGACTATATTACAGATCTTAAAAAATAGATGTTCAATACTGGCCACACAATTGTAGAAAGTACTTTTTTGAATACAACTACGAACATTATATTTCACCGTATTTTCTAATGTCAGATTTTTGAATTTTAATGCAGTATTAAATTAAGTTATAATTATTTAAATATTTGAATAAACATATATCTCACAATACTATTATTAAATCACGTGCAACACACGTTTTACATACTAGTATATTAAATAGTAGTTATATTTACACCACATTTTAATTGTATTAACCACATTTTAATTGTATTAAAAATTATTAACCTTTATTTGTTATCACATTCATATCTTTAACTTTATTTATTGGATTCTTATCTTTAACCTTCTATTAATTAATACATTTTGTATGTACTAAAGATTTTAGTCTAAAAATTCTATTAGTTTGCTTTGAAATGAGGGACAAATATTTAGTCGAAATTTTGTATTTTTTTTTTTTGCTTATTTAAAAATACGAGGGGACAAATAAGTCTTTTTGTTCCATCTTAATAAAATTTTTGGACAAAAAATTATTGTCAGAGAGAATATGTGTTAGTTAATAGAAGGTTGATGATAAAAATTTGATAAAAAATATATTGGGGAAGTGTAAAAAAAAAATGGTTATGGACCTTTTATGCAATTTAAATGTGGTGTACTTATAGAAAAATATGGTGTGAATATATTTAGCCTATATTAAATATCACGTGAAGTGAAAATTATTTTTTGGACGATTCTAATCCTACTATACTTAAATTATTTTCAATAAAACATTTACTTTACTTTTTTCAATGCGTATTTAATTTATCATTGAACTCTCAATTAAATGCATATGTATCTATACATATTTTTATGCACATACATTCATTCACCTCCATGCTTATTTGAATTATAATATACATGTCACCATTATTACATTCACCTTTCACCACGCATTCAACTTCAAGTTTATTCAGATTCCATAGTGGCACTCAGGCCTGTCTCTATTGTTTTAAATTGAATCTAATTTATTTCATCTCAAATATATATCCAGAGGTGAAATGCAATTTTGATTCAACTCCTTATTCAATCATATGGCTTCTATGTCATTATTCAATCATATGGCTTCTATGTCATTATATATGTTAACAAGAAAAATATAGAAATATAAAGTAAAATAGCTTTGGTCGTTTGAATTGATGTCTTTTGTATAAGAAATTAATTTTTTTTGAAACTCCACCACGAAAGATGTCTTGGAATCAGGATAAACAAATTCAAAATCAAGAAACATTGTGATATCAAAATCTCTTCATAGGAAATAACAAAATCAACTTCAGGTACTGAACATAATTTTTTGTTATTTTTCAATTATAATAAATAATTTAACCACATAGTAGTACTCGATCATTAGAGTTTTTTTTTTTTTTTAATAGAATTACGTTAGTGATCGTCGACGGCATTACTATAAGTGATTTTGATTTAAGCGCATGTTTGATAGTACTGAAATTATAAGTTGTTAGTAAATGTGTGAATAAAAAGTGGGTTGTAAGTTGTGGGTCCTATGAAATGTGTGGTTAAAAAGTATGTTTGACAAATTTGACGAGCTAAAATTATAATTTAAACAACCTCAAAGATAATGTAAATCAATATTCGTAGGTAATCACCAATGTACATGTGCTAGTGATAGCAGACGACAATGTCATTAGTGATATAATCGACAATCACCGACAGTGCTTCGGTTACTAATCAGAAGCCAAAATGACCAAAGGAATTTTATTCATTCTTTATTTTTATTTATTTTTTAAAAAATTTATGGACCAATAAGTTGAGATATCTTTTATTTTTTATTTATAATATTATTGGCAGGTAAATTATTAGTTTAACTAGTATTTTAAAACTTGACTAAAAATTTCTTTAGTATTTAATTTGATATTTTTATTAATTTATTTATTGATGAACTGTATATAAATAAATTAATTTTATGAAAGTATTTATGGTTTAACTGTACTAACTAAAAATATATTCGTAATCTTAATTTATTGGGATTTTGGCGCAAATGGTCCCCAACCTTTGCCCTTAGTGTAGAATTGGTTCTTAACATTTATTTTTTGGCATTCAAGTCCCTAACCTATGTGTTTTGGTGCAAAATTGGTCCTTATGGGATGAAAAAGACAAATATGCGCTTAGTTTTAATTAGAAAAAATTGTATGTGGATTCGTAATCATTACAAAACGTGCAAATAGTCCAATACTTTTATTTTTTATAAAAAAATTAAAGAAAATTAATGATTTTTTTTTTTTGAATTAACACTTTAGTAATAAACATGTCAAATAAAATTATTATTTTTATTATTAAGTAATTATATTATTTAAAATTTAAACTTTTATTTTATTGTTGTATAAAAAATAACTTTGCCACAATCTTGATGTACAAATACTTTTATTTAATTGAGTTATATGTTTATTAACTACAAAATATAGAGATCCAACTATATTCTTCATATTTTAATTTATCATTTTATTTTCGTTCAAAAATAAAACACATAATGTGTAAATTTATTTTTATTAGCATTTTTATATTAAATAAAAATGGAATAAGATTAGTTCAAGTTGTGTAATAATTTATATTTAATAAATTGTAATAAAAATTTTAGTTTTATTTGACATGCCTTGTATAATTTTTATTTGACATGTCGTGTGATTGTAGGTATATAATTTTCTCAATGGAGTGTGTATATACCATTGAGTATTTTTTTTAATGCTCATGTTCCAAATTATTTTATTTACCAGATTTAATAGTTTGGCAACGGCATGATAGCAGGTGGTAGTGACTGATAAAAATTAATATTTTTATTTACCAAATTTTATTTTATTAATATTTAACATAAAAATACTAATAAAAGTTAATTTACACATTATGTGTTTTATTTTTGAATGAAAATAAAATGATAAATTAAAATATTTAGAATATAGTTGAATCTCTAATATTTGTAGTTAATAAACATATAACTCAATTAAATAAAAGTATTTGTACATCAAGTTTGTGACAAAGTTATTTTTTTTATACAACAATAAAATAAAAGTTTAAATTTTAAATAATATAATTACTTAATAATTAAAATAATAATTTTATTTGACATCTTTATTACTAAAGTGTTAATTCCAAAAAAAAAAAACTCATTAGTTTTCTATAATTTTTTATAAAAAATAAAAGTATTGGACCTATTTGCATATTTTATAATGATTATGAATCCACATATAATTTCTTCTAATTAAAACTAAGGGCATATTTATCTTTTTATTCCATAATGACCAATTTTGCACCAAAACACATAGGTTAGGGACTTGTATGCCAAAAAATAAACGTTAGAGACCAATTCCATACTATGGGCAAAGGTTAGGGACCATTTGCACCAAAATCCCTAATTTATTTTTTCAATTGTTGTTGAATTACCAAAAATAAAAAAAAATCGAAAGTAATATTTATTTGTTTTATATTTGTTGTACTTTATTTAGCAATAAAAATTATATTGATAATAAATTTATTAAGACCTATTTTTAATTATTGCCAATGAAACTCTACTATTAATTAATTATTGATATGACCCCAAGCGATTAAGGACGTAGAAGTTGCCCGTGAATATTCGATTTAATGGGTCTCACCTTTTGATCCAACTCAATAGGGATAGTTTTACCACAAACTACAAAGTATAAGATAATTTAAATAATACTATCTAACTTTTTTTATTCTAAAAATATTGTTTTTATTTTTGTAACAATTGTTACATTTGTTACGTTTGTTATATTTTTTATAAAAAATGTTCGTTACATTTATTACATTTGTTATATTTGAAATTTAAAATGTTCAAAAGTAATTGTATAGTTTTTATATAAAATCAAGTATGTAGTGAAATTATCACAACTCAATATTTTGAGCAAGTTTGAAGAAGCGGCCCAAGATATGCACCACATAGAGATGAGAATGCAGCCCGAAAAACTACTATATGAAGAAAAACACCATGCAAATGAAGAAGAATTTAAAGGGATTGATTTGCAAGTTCCAAATAATTTAAGGGCTGATTTGCTACAATAGAAACTTCTGGACTTATTTACAACAACCAAAAAATGCAGAGGCTAATATGCAGAATCCAGAAAATTCAAGGGCTGAATTTCGGAATCCAGATAATTCAAAGATTAGTTCGTTGAACATAGAAAATCCAGAGACTATTTTGTAGAGTCCATAAAACTCGGGGACCAACTTGAAGCAGCCAAAAAACTCAGGGACAGATTCACAACAAATAGAAAATGCAAGGGCACAAGTGTCGACATATGGTTGACTTTAACTTTAATGTTTTGATCATAACAAACAATTTAATCTTGTTTTACTAATAATTGATTTAATGTGATCATAATCTTCAAAACGCTCAATGACAAGTCGATCATTGTTAAAAATCAAGATCGGACTATCATTACAAATTGACTCTAAAAAAAGATCAAGATCAAAGTCATTTCATTCAAGACAAGAGCTCAAGAGACCCTTTTAAGAAACAGAGATGCCTAGGTTCGATCAAATGTAAATGTACTAACACATTAGTATTTATCATTAAATGATACAAACTCAAAAAATAATTTTATGCACCAAAAACTATTTTGATATTACTTGCAAAAAATATTTTGATCAAAGCTAAAATTAATTTTTCAAAACTTTTCGGATCAAAATTTTTATTCAACTGAACTATAGATAGGTCAACCGAACTTCATCAACTGGTCGACCGATTGAAACATAGGTCAACCGAATTCCCAATGCTAAAAAATTTGACCGTTGTGTTTCTAAACTTGTACTATTCAAACAACTACTTTTTGGTCAGACAAGGTGCCTTCTCAGGGCGGAAAGACAAGCTATTTGATGGACAAAAGAATAGACAAAGTGATAAGCAAGCAGAGCCAACGGAGCCAAAATATGGTTCTACTAAGAGTTTCAAGGAGTCTCGATGGATACCACAATTTTAGGTATTCACTTAATCTTGTTAGGTTTCACTTACTTAATACTTAAAATGGAATTTCGGAGTAGGGAGATTAAGAGAGATAACGACGAAGGTAGGTCGACCAACCTCTCATCTGACTTGGCAGAAGGTTTTGCAGATTGTTCTCTATAAATTGTCTTTCTTTAGCAATTAATATAGACACTTACACGAGCATTAAATTATCTTGAGAAATTCATTGAATTTTCATTGCATTTACTTCTTCATTGAAAAACTTTGATTAATTCAATCAAACTTTTAAATCATTATTTTCATCAAAATTTCTTCCTAACACTCGAGCTTTTCATTCATTACTACTTATTGAAGTGTTAGTTTCTCTTGGTACTTAATTTGTATCTATTTTTTATTAAGAGAGAAAAATTATTGTATATCTTCATTCACATCTTTGGGTCATATTCTTCAAGACCTTTACAACTTCTCCACATAGAACTGCAAGTTTAAGTGGTAAAAACTACGCTTTTGTCATTGTTGACGATTTTTCAAGGTTTATTCAGTTTTATTTCTAAATCTAAAATATGAAGCTTTAATGTATTTAAACATTTTTGTAAAAAGGTTCAAAATGAAAAGGGATACACTATCACCACAATTAGAAATGATCACGGTGGAGAATTTGAAAACATTGCATTTGATGAGTTTTGCAAAACAAATGACTATGAACATAATTTTTTGGCTCCTACAACTCCTAAACAAAATGGTGTAGTAAAAGGAAGAATTACACATTACAAGAAATGGCTCGGACTATGTTGAATGAAAATGGTTTACCAAAATACTTTTGGGCTGAAGCCATTAACACATCTTTCTATATCTTAAATAGAGAAAACTAAAACTCCATACAAACTTTGAAAAAATAAAGTTCCCAATATAGGATATTTCAAAGTTTTTGGTTGTAAATGTTTTATCTTAAACACAAAATAAATTTTAGGAAAATTTGAATTAAAATCCAATATTAGAATCTTTTTTGAATATTCATCTACTAGCAAAGCTTATAGAGTTTTTGACAGAAGAACTTTAGTAGTTGAAGAATTCATGCATGTTGTTTTTTATGAAACTAACTCTCTTGAACAAGAGAAAGGTATTGAAGATGATGTAGATTTGAAGATTCTTTTTGAACAATTGAATATTCAAAATCAAGACAAGGAAACTCTTAACAATATTAAAAATCTACATGAGGAAGAAACAACTATGCAAGGTGGAGAAGAATCTCCCAAAGAACAAAATCATTCTATCTCTACCCAAAGAATGGATGTTTGTCTTTTCTCATCCAAAAGAACTCATCATTGGTGATCTGTCCAAATGTGTAAGTACTATAAATTCTACTAGACGCTTTATTAACAATTGTGCTTTTATTTCACAAAATGAACCAAAGAATTTCAAAGAAGTCGAGTTTGATGAATTTTGAATTCTATCTATGCAAGATAAATTAAATCAGTTTGAAATAAATCATGTTTAAGATTTAGTTGCTAGACCAAGTTTTCAAACTCTTATTGGTACAAAAAGGGGTTTTCAAAATTAATGAGATAAAAATGATATAATTGTGCGTAACAAGGCTAGATTAGTGGTCCTACAATCAAGAAGAAGGCATATACTTTGAAGAAAATTTTGCACCGGTGGTTAGATTAGAATCTATTCGCACGCTTCTTGCTTTTGCTTATAATAAAGATTTTATTCCTTATCAAATGAATGTCAAAAGTACATTTTTAAATTGTGTTATTCAAGAAGAAGTATTTTTTGAGCAACCCCGGTTTCAAAAATTACAAGTATCCAGATAATATTTTTAAACTTAAAAAAACTCTCTATAGCTTAAAACAAGCTCTTAGAGCATGATACGAAAGATTGAGCAAATTTCTTTTATCAAATATCTTTCAATGGGAAAAGAAGATACTACACTTTTTATAAAAAAAAAAAAGGATGATATGTTGTTGTACAAATTTATGTCGATGATATTATATTTGGTGCCATGAACATTTCTCTTTGTGAAGAATTTTAAAATGCATGAGCAAAGAATTTGAAATGAGTATGATGGGAGAACTCAAGTTCTTCCTTGGACTCCAAATTAAACAAACTAATGATAGAATATTTATTAGTCAATCCAAGTATATCATGGACATGCTCAAGAAGTTTGAAATGGTGGAGTTAAAACCAATGAATATCCCCAATGAGTTCATCAATCAAACTGGACAAAGAATGATCAAGGTACTTCTGTAGACATTACTAAATATCGAGGTATGATCGGATCCTTTCTCTACTTAACCACTAGTAGTCCGTATTATGTTTAGTGTGTGTTTATGTGCAAAATATCAATCTAATCATAAGAAC
The DNA here is from genome assembly GCA_023638005.1 of Forsythia suspensa. Taxonomy (NCBI): domain Eukaryota; kingdom Viridiplantae; phylum Streptophyta; class Magnoliopsida; order Lamiales; family Oleaceae; genus Forsythia; species Forsythia suspensa. The sequence goes on from CM042668.1 coordinate 14,268,166, forward strand.
TCACTTTAGTACCGTTAAACGCATTTTTAGATATCTAAGTGGCACTAGATCATTAGGTATTTGGTATCCTAAGGGTACTCACATTGATTTACTTAACTATTCGGATGTCGATTGGGCCGGTTGCACAATTGACCATAAAAGCACTAGCGAAACTTGTCACTTTTTAGGCTTTGCACTTGTAACATGGTTTAGCAAGAAACAAAATTATGTTGCTTTATCCACCGCCGAAGCCGAGTACATTTCAGCCGCTAGTTGTTGTGCTCAAATTCTATAGATGAAACAAACCTTAAGTAATTATCATTTATCCTTTGATCATGTACCTATCATGTGTGATAACACCAGTGTCATAAACTTGTCTAAAAATCCTTTCTTGCATTCTTGAACCAAACACATTGAAATTAGACATCATTTTCTAAGAGCATGCACAAAAAGGGGATATTGTTTTAGAATTTGTAAATATGGAAAAACAATTGGCCATAATATTTTCATATTATTCGAAGAGGTTCGGGCATAATTGATGAATCCGAAGCATGTGGCTAAATTATATACCATCATTTATTGGTTGATATTTATATGATAGGAACATGACATAAAAATCATTTCATCAAGTCTCAAACTTTCATCAATTTTAGCCAGTTAGACGACCGTTGGAACAAACAGACGATCGACTAAAATATTTTGGACGACCTATGTGTCATCCGAATCATTTTCCGAATTGATAGAGAATTATTCAAAATTTTATTTAGCATAAAAAGGACGACCGTTCTTTAAATCAGTCGACCTATCCAACTCACATCGGTTGAACGGTTCATCATCCAAACCATCGTCCAAATTGGCAGTGAATTTTTCTACTTTCTGGGAAGAAAGTTCGGTTGACCTTCATATATATAGGTTGATCAAACCTACGTGAAATCAGAATTTTGAGTTCAAAATTTTCCATTTCTTTTCAAAACCCTACACTCATTTATCACAGTTTCTCTCTAAAATTCTTCTCACATTCACAAATTCATCTTCAAACCTCAAGATTTTCATTCAAAATCAAAAGCCCATTTCATCTACATTCAAAATCTCTAATTTTCATCCACCAAAACATCAAAATTTCTTCCTAAGTACGTAATCTGAACCTTAAAGCTTCTAATCCGACTTCATCTTCCGATTACCACAATGTCTCAAGTTAAGAGGACTAGCAAGAAACCAAGGAGGGAAAGACAACCAACACCGACCTCTAATGAAGACTTATTGCCGAAAAATCAGGTCAACAAATATCCAATTTTTATTGGTAAGAGCATCGACTTTTCATCATTTACATTTGATGCCCCATCATTTCATATAGAAGAATAATTTCTAGCCATGGGTTAGGTTTCCATTGCCACTTTGCAAGAAAAGGCCGACCCTAACCTTATGAAAGTTTTACAAAAATATGATTTATGTTCTGAGAACGGGAATACAATGTTCCGTTAAAAGGAAAAAGAATCAAAATTACAAGAAACCTCATATGTTTCCTTCTTGAACTAGAAGATTGTGAAAACTGTAATTATTGCCAAATGTCTACTCCGAGTTTTAAGGGATATAATCTGCTTGAAGTGTATAGTTGAGTCACCGAAAAACCCTTCCAAGATGTCACAAAACTTAGTGCAAACCTATTTGCTCTCACTTGCAAAGTTATGCACAACATTATTTCACACATCATAATCCCTAGAAAAGTTCACCTTGATGGTGTAACTTTCTTTGATCTTTTTCTTCTCGATTCCTTTCTAGTTGGTTGAAAAATTGATTTTTCTTTCATCGTTTTAAATCACATGAATCATGTCCACTCGGCCCGTAGGATAATGGGATTGCTCTATGGTATGCTCCTTACCAAAATTTTTTGTCACTTTGAAATTCCTATGAGCGATGAAGTCTCCATTAGCCAAAAGCTCACCGACACAATCAACATTGGCACTTTAAAGAAGATGAAAATTGTAAAAGAACAAGGGCAATGGGTGGCCAAGACTAAGGGATTTGATACGAATTCTGGACCTTCCATGCTACCTTTTAAAGGTGATAAAGTTACGGGCGACGATGGACAAGATAAAAAAGACGTATTCCTCCCGAGCCCTACTAATGATATGCCTCGGTCAAGTTTCCCATCATCCTCATTCGGCTTTACCTTCTCCGAAAATCATTATAATTTTTTCAATGATTGGATCGACTCTCTTACCTCCACCGTCGACAACACTTGGTGGATGGTTTGACCTCTATGCTTCAACAAGTGCTTGTCTCACAACAAGCCCTTTACTTTTGCTTCGACATGATTTTTCCTGCTCTTTCTCCTCCGGAGCATTCTATTCTTATTTACATTTTTTTTAAGAAACATTTTGGCTTATGTACTTTGAAAATGTTTACTTTGATATTATGCATGTTTTTGTTATTTTCAAACAATGGGTATTTTTCTTAATGATATCAATGCATGTTGTGGAATGTTTTGTTTAATTAAGGGGGAATACCACCTATTTATATGGGTGACTTCTTGTTTTTGATCATATCTTGCTCTTATTCATGTCATCTTTTTGTTTATGCCAAAGGGGAGAAAATGAGTATTGATGAATTGCCATGTATTAAATGAGTAAAGATAGAATTATCATTGTTGCTTATGGTTGACTTTAACCTTAACGTTTTGATCATAACAAACAAGTTAATTTTGTTTCACTAACAATTGATTTAATGTGATCATAATATTCAAAATGCTCAATGACAAGTCGATCATTGTCAAAGATCAAGATCTAGACTATCGTTACAAATTAGACCCTCAAGAAAGGTCAAGATCAAAGTCACTTCATTCAAGACAAGGGCTCAAGAGACCCTTTCAAAAAAGATAGATGTCTAGGACTTTCAAGCAAATGTAAAATTTCTAACACGTTAGTATTTAGCATAAGTGATACAAGCTCAGAAATGATTTTATGCACCAAAAACTATTTTTCTATCACTTGTAAAAAAATATTTTGATCAAATTTAAAATTAATTTTTCAAAACTTTTCGGATCAAATTTTTTGGTCAACTGAACTTTATTAACCGATCGACTGATCAAAACATAGGTCGATCGGATTCCCAGCGTTTAAAATTTTGATAGTTCTATTTTTGACATTGTACTATTCAAACGAATATTTTTTGGTCATCCAAACTTATGTAGGTCAATCGACCTCTCATCCGACTTGGCAGAAAGTTTTGCAGATTGTTCTCTATAAATTGTCTTTCGTTAGCAATCAATATAGACACTTACAAGAGCATTAAAGATAGAATTATCTTGAAAAATTCATTGAACTTTCATTGCATTTACTTCTTCTACATCTTCATTGAAAATTTTTGATTGATTGAATCAAACTTTTAAATCATTTTTTTTTTATCAAAGTTTCTTCCTAACATTTGATCTTTTCATTCATTGCTACTTATTGAATTGTTAGTCTCTCTTGGTACTTAATTTGTATCTATCATTTATTAAGAAAAAAATTATTGTAAATCAATTCATTCACATCTTTGGGTCATATTGAGGTTCCTTGAAAGCTCAATATTGTATAACGATCGGTGCTCCTTGTTTGTAAGTCACCAAAAACATTGTAAAAGGTTTTTGATTGTACCATAAGTTAATCAATATAGTAGAAATGCCTTGATCACGATGGAGAGCTTGGTAACAGGAGACATAAAGCATTGGTTTGGATCTAACCTCTATGAACATATCGCTTGCACTCTTTCTCTACCCTTTAATTTATTTACATTGTGCTTACATTTATTACTTGATTAATCTATATTTCTTTAGTTTCTTATTTTGAGATTGTTTTTCGAAAAAATTTGTAAAAACCAATTCACCTCCTTCTTGGTTAGTTATTCTTGGGTTATCAATAAATGCATAATATTAGAAATTCAGGGATAGCTTCAAAAATTTGAAAAATGGCTTGTTTGACAATTGTGATTAAGGATGGGCATTTTAATCAGAACCGAACCGTCCGGTTAAAAAAATAATAATATTAGGAACCAGAACCGAGAATCGACTAGTTCTTCGGTTCTCGATTCTTGAACCAGAACTATGGGGTACCCAACTATGAAATCAAATTTGTCATTTTTTATAAGTTTTTTTATTTTTAGAATTTATTCACCTTGACCTAATGACACGGCTCAAAAACACAGTACCAAGGACAAGAGTCCAATAGTTTAAGACCCAAATCAAAGGCTCAAAACTTACCACTCCTCAATTGACCAAATTTCAAATACCCAATTTCCAAATTCTCATTCCCTATTCGCTCAAATGCACAATTCAAACATTGTCATATCTTTTTGCACTCTTGCTTAACACACAGTACGACGGCGAAGGCGAAGCTCCTCTGTGACCGTGGCGAGTCCTCAATTTTGAGAGATAATTTTTTTTTTGTAACCCTAATTTATGATTTTACAATTTTGGTGTCTATTTTTTCGGTTAATGTTTATATGTTACAGAAATTATTTCAATGTCTATTGCATTTTAATGTTAATGAGTTTGAAATTTATTTTTTCAAAACATGTTAGACTATTGTTATGCAATAAAATAAATTAATGGCGGAGTTGTTTTTCTTTAGCATGTGATTTCTCGCGAATGCTTTAATGAAATAATTATGTGTCATATTTATTAGGAAAATTGAATAAATTGCTCGATGTTTCAATAAACACACGACCTGCTCACCTTTATTTTGATATTTTTGTAATGAATTTATAAATGAATAATTGATTTATGTAGGTGAATAACAAGACACTTGGAACTAAAAAGAATTTGAAGACAAGGTCAATAATTTGCAGTGGATTTAGAAAGTGTTGAAATATGTATTTAGTGGCATATTTTATTAATTCTCTTTTTGCTAGGTATTGAGAAGATAATTTGTTAGCTCATGATTTTTGAAAAAAAAAAGTACTATGAGTAGAATCGAACCGGAATCGAAGTCGACAATTCAGGTTTATGTTCGGTCCTAATAATTACGGGGATGGTTTCATTTAAAAAATATCCAAAATGTAACGGATGGTTCTTGATATTGAAATACCTTAATCAACCCACCAGACGTCCATACTTAATAGGTATAAGGTTTCTACAAAGCAAGACCTCATTGATCATTTCAAGAGTGCCATATTAAAATGTGATCCAACCTTTGTTGTGGGAGTATATGATGTCATGTCTAGTAGCTAGGGTAGGGAGTTCAAGGAAATCAAGGGTTGAGACAAACACAACATCGTTAGTGAACTAAGGAAGCAAGACCAAGGATAAGGACAAAGTAAGGGTGTTGACATACAGAAATAAGCCCAGTTAAGAAGTCCAAAGAATGAGTCCAAATGAACCCATCTATAGGTCCAAAACAGATTATTGAGCGAAGGTCCAATATTGCTCAAGCCTAGAAGATGCCCAAGATCTGGGCGAGTGGAACATCCTATCATCATTTAAAGCAACAGTTATTAAACAGTTAAGGATAATCTTATCACATCTCATGATCCAAGGATTTCGATTGCAAGCAGTTGAGTTATGGAAGTAATGGCAGTGGTTAATACAACAGTTTTTTATAAGTCGTCCATTATGGAGAAAGTGGGTAGTTACTGGGTGACGAGCAGTTTCGGAACAAAATTGAAGGAAACCGTTAAGGGGGTATAAAAAGGAAAAGAGAATGTAAAGACAAGGATCCGATCAATCACTCTCAAAACAGAAAACTATGTAATATCATTTCTTCTTAATGTTCTTATAAGTTTTATTTACTTTGCATTTCAGTGTGCTTGTGTCCCTTGGAGGCATTTCGTTTTTCTTTTTAGAATTGTAGTCTTCATAAATAAAGCACCCCTTATTGGGATTTTGTTTCAAAAGGTTGTTGTTCTTTACACATCGTCTGAATTCTTTTAATTGTTAGCGATAGTTCATTTCTGCGCGAAACAATTTGGCACGCCCAGTGGGACAACTTTGGTGTTCGAAGATACAAGAAGTAAAATAATATGCCTCATAAGAATTCTGATAAGGAGCCAGCAAGCCAACGATTAGTCCAGTCTATGATCGAGCGATATGAAGAGCAGCAAAGTACTCCAGGAACAGAGAGACAAAATCAAAGTCGTTATGAACCAATGACAGAATTGAGTCCTCGAATCATGTGTGCACTGCTTGGTGAACTCACGCAAGATGTTGTTGGACAGGTAAATCTACAAATTATTCATAATATGGAAAAGTTTACTCAAAATGAAAATATACACTATGATAACATGGCAAAACAACTAAGTACTTTAAATGAACTTATGAATAAGTTAGTGGGCCAGATTTGCCAACCAAATTTGCCAAGTATAGAAAATCATTTTCAAACCAGAATGGTTGTGGGGCATAATTCTCCAGTCTTACGTCTAAATCAGGGAATAGAACCACCTTTTGCACCATCCGCTTCAAATTCAGAGGATGGTGGAATGGCAAACTTGGTAATGGTAATGGAGCATCAAACCTGGGGGTAGCCCGAATGCAAGAGACAATGTCCAAAATACTGGACAAAATACCACACGTATTAACGATGGGAGAAATGTTCAAGTTAATGGCAATAATAGTTTAAATAACGGTAATTTTGCTACAAATCCAGGGCCAAATAATAGGCCTCAAGTGATGCCACCAGTAAACCAACCTATAGGTGTCCCATATGATCCCAATGTGTTGTTGAGAAACCAAATCAAAGAGATAGTGCAAGATCATATGGCTTTTGGGATGCGTCCTTTTATTAGGCCAGCCTATAGGAAGCCATTTCCTGATTGGGTACATCAGGCATACCCATGGCCTAGAGAATATAAAGTACCAGAGTTTGCATTATTCATTGGTCTAGGAGAAGTCTCTACTCTGGAACATATAGGGCGATTCACATTACAATGTTGTAGGTAAAGTAACTGATTATCACAAAATGAGATTGTTTCATAGTTCATTAACAGGGGTAGCTTTCTCATGGTTCATTAATTTGACGGCAAATTCTGTTCAGACATGGCAACAATTGGAACAATTGTTCCACGCTCAGTTTTATAAAACTAAATCTGAAATTACTTTGGCCGATTTGGTGAATTTACGTCAAATGCCAAATGAATGGGCAGAAGTTTTTCTTCAAAGGTTTAAAACAGCCATGCGCAAGTGTTTTGTACCTTTACCTTAAAAATAATTTGTTAAAATCTCTCAAAGTTGTTTAAGCTTTGATTTAAAGAAGAAATTTTAGGACAGAGAATTTCCTGACCTTTTTTAATTGACTTCTAATGTGATTAGGTATGAATGTTTAATAAGAGAAGAAGAACAAATGAAAAATTCTAGCAAAGGAACTTATTATAGAGATCCAAATTTTGATGTTCATACTGTTGATGAATATTATGACCAGAGCGAAGTATGTTTGGCCGAATTGGTTAAAGGAGATGCATATGCTTGTCCTTTAATGGCCAAATCAGGAACATTGTTAAAAAATGAGCCTATGAGAGATGAAAACAAAAAGGCTAGAATATTCTCATTTGATGTGACCAAATATGATATCATATTTGATAAACTATATAAGGACAAGCAAATAAAATTGAGCGACAAGCATAAATTGCCAAACCCTAAACAAATTAAAGATAAAAAATATTGTAAATGGCATAATGCATGGTCTTATATAACTAATAATTGTTTGGTTTTCCGTCATGTATTACAAGATGCCATCGAATCAGGGCGAATCACTTTTGAGGCTAAGAAGAAGATGGCAGTGGATGAAAACCCTTTTCCACGGCCACTTGGGATTAATATGGTAACAACTGCTTTTAAAAGTGGGTTGACATCCCAGTGTCTTTGAACGTCTCAAATGAAAGGAAGTTAGAAGAGAAGAATGAATCTTATGTACTAGATGTAAAAGAGAAGTGAATGAGAATGTGGAAAAAACAAGAACATGGGGACATCATCATCGTCCTAGTATCGTTCCAAATTTCTAGCCTATTGGAGGACGAAGCATACCATTCGATGGAAAACCACCTTTTGAGAGGCAGTTCAGACCAATGTACGATGGTAGAACGTTTAGGCCACTACCTCGTCAATCAAATGTATAGCATTCATTCCAGTATAATGTAGGAAGGGTGGTGCAACGCAACAAAGGCATTATTAACAAAATTATGGGCGAATGATTAGGCAACAGCAGGGGATAGCACGTCCTCAAATGCCTAATTTACTTAAGGTGGCTAACAACAATATTCTCAAGGATAAGAAGGAAGACAGTGTGGGTGAATCAATGGAAGAATTACCAAAAATTCTTCTAGGAGGTCAAAATTTGAACGTAGTAAGAAGGATGAAAATGAGGACGATCCAGGGCGATCCATTACTATTCAATTTGGTGATTTACCTCCAGTTATGGCTAATAATTAATTACTAGCCAACGAGTTCAAAAGTAAAGAAAATGAAGAAGAAGAAAGGAAAGATAATGAAGAAGAAGCATGCATGTTGGAATGTGGAGAAGGAATTGGTCAAACGTCTCAAGACGTATGTGAGGAAAAAGAGGATGATGGTATGACTGATGTTAAAGAAGAAATTGACTTGGAAGCAGAAAGAAGAAGAATGGGAGTCTCATATAATAATCTATTGAAGCAGTTGTATCAAGAATGTGTCTGTGAGGTGGATTTGTTGGGCGAACCATCTGGACGTTCCTTTGATTATTACGTATTATATGGAACACCTAAGAGAAAAGTGAGAGTACCACGCTCTGAAAAGTATGGATTGCCTCTAAGGGTATTGCCACCCCCAATGGGTTGGGTGACCGAAGAGGAAGCACAAGAGAAAAGTAATAAGGAATACACAAGATCAATGCGAAATATTGCATGTAACCTGTCGTAAGAAATTGATTCTATAGAAGATAATCAAGAAGTGGAGATAGATGCGACTGAAAAGTCATCTTTAAGAGACCGACTGTAAAACTAACTAAACACCTAAGGCCATTATATGTGAAGGCTTTAGTCAATGGCATTCCGATAGCTAAAGTACTCATTGACAATGGAACAACTATAAATACTATCCCATCTAGGATGATGAGAAAATTCGCAAAGACGGAGGGCGATATGATGCCAATAGAAGTCATTCTCACGAGTTTCAATGGAAGAGTCTTCAGCCAAAGGAATGATGCCATTAGACATAACGGTAGGAACTACTACAAGGACTACAGTCTTCTTTGTGATAGATGGTCCTACTAGTTACAATGTATTATTAGGAAGAGATTGGATTCATGGAAGTCGTTGTGTACCTTCATCACTCCATCAATGCCTGGTTTTCTGGAATGATAAAGGTGAAGCAGAGGTGGTGCAAGCAGATCATAGGCCCTTTGTCGCAGAAGCAAACTCAGTAGAGAGATTCATGTATGAAGGAAATTATGGACCTGTCAGAGTAGTTCAAGATGGAGAGGAAACTCAGATCGTCGCACAGAGTGAAGAACCATTTTCAGTAGATGCACTTACTGAAATGTTCAATCAAATAAGGCCAAACATAGTGGCCCTTGAAGAGCCTGTAATTGGTAAAAAGACAATCAAGGAACCCTAAGGAATATGGCCGATGTTCAGGCCTTCAAAGCCAAATTGATGGCTTTCAATAAAGAATGTAAGAAAAAATAAAAGAGGAAGCAGCATTAATGACATTAAAGAACAAATTAGCAGTGTTCGAGTTAGAGCAGAATATTGGCCGAGAGATTAACAAGGTGGATTGTTTGGAAGAGGTGATGATTACAAAAAATCTGGATGATGAAGTGATGAGGATCGCAAAACCTGCGCATGCTCAAGCATAATATCCTTTGGTAAAAGTGAACATTGTTGATGAGGAAGAAGATCGCCCAACATTTGCCAGCCAAATACTTAGCAAAGAGGTAAGTGACAAATTAATTGCTTTGTTAAAAGAATACAAAGATTGTTTTGCTTGAGAATATGAGCACATGCCTGGTTTAGGTAAAAATTTGGTAGAACATATATTACCAACCAAATCGAATTTTAAACCTCATAAACAACCTCCTAGGCGTTTTGCCCCTAACGTATTGCCTGAAGTAAAGAAAGAAATAGAACGATTATTAAAGGCATGTTTTATTAGGACAACCATATATGTTAAGTGGTTATCAAATATCGTGCCTGTATTGAAAAAATGGTAGTATTAGGGTGTGCACAGATTTTAGAAATTTGAATTTAGCAACGCCTAAAGATGAATGTCCAATGCCAACGGTGGATTCCTTAGTTGATTCAACTGCCGGACATATAATGTATTCTTTTATCGACGGATGTTCAGGATATAATCAAATCTATATACACTACTAAAAAATCGACTATTGGGGACGGTTCAAAACCGTCCCTAATGCTAGATATTCGTCCCCAATATATATTGGGGACGATAAATATAACCGTCCCTGTTAGGCGTGTTGCGGATAGTATTAGGGACGGTTGTAGGGACGGTTAGATGACCGTTGGAAAAAGTGTACGTATTCGCGACCACAGGTTATCGTCCCTATTGAGGTATTTTTTTTAGATACCCTTTTCATTAGGGACGGTTTCTAATGTTGACATTAGGGACGGCTTGAAACCGTCCCTAATGTTCATGTAATTTTTTTTTTTCCTTTTGATCATTACAATATGCACCTGTGGTTACTTACACAAAGAAAAAATCACAGCAAAGTTGATTGATCCACAACTAAATCACACCAATTCTAAATTTATAAATCACAGCCAAGTTGATTGATCCACAAATAAAAAATAATAACCATTATATATCCACAAAATATGTATCAATTCTAAACATAAACTGCTTTCAAGTAAATATAACATCCACCTAAATTCAATTTATAAATCCAAACTAACATATCCATATTCATTTAGAAATCAAAAATAAGATCATGCATATTTGATTCTCAAGTCAAAATAACATTAGCCTGCATTCCATTTAGAGATTTAAAGTTTCATATCTTCATCTATACACAAAAAACTATATATAAGATCCTGCGCATTCCATTGACAAGCCAAAATACCATTCACCTTTGGATCATATCCAAATTCCTCTATCTGCATAGCTATCTTGTTAGATATCTGCAAATACAATAGTTCTTAATATTAATAATATAAATTAAACAATATATGAATTGTAAATAAACTAAAGTTGCACAACAGGTGAAGCATATATCCAATATACATATATGAATACCAAAGGGGTTCAATTTTACCAAAATTTAAGGTCTTCAACACTCCAATTTAAGATCAAATGAAATGTCAATATGATTTTACAAGCATCTAAATGGATCAAGTAAGCTTTAGAGGAATAATGTACATATATGCATACAACAGAGAAGGGAGGATAATTTGTTGAGCATGTGAGTATGGATCTTGAAGAGGAACACAACTCTCTAATTCCATCTCTAACAAATGAAGTATCGACAATCCTTTGTGATAAGACAAAAGTCAAAAATCCATTTTTTTTATCGGGGCGTGTTGAAAACTAATTCAAATAGTATGAATACATGTTAATTTTCGCCAATCCAATCAAATCATACATGATACTAACAATTAGAAAATTTACACATAATATCACTAACTTCATGCAAACAAATAGAATAGGAAACTGATTGGTGAAAAGCTTTTTGCATTCATACCCTCAAGCATGGATTGACTAGAGCAACTATGGCCTAGAAACTGATACTTTCAAATAATAACAGGAAGGGCATCATTCTCGACATTAGTCCCGTAACCAAATTTTACGTAAGTATAAATGACAACATGAAGAACCATTCGCATGCAGACTAATTTAATGAATCATGCATCGCAAATCGTTCATCAAGGATCAGCCATCACCATTAAAAATGATCCCCTGTAGCTAATGGAACTAAGTTCAGCATTCTAATTAAGCTCCGGTCTGATCATTACTTGGTGCAACTAATTAAAGACAATTTAGAAGCAAAATGGTGTTCCTAACTTATCGGTGTAACCACGTAAATAACAGGTTCCTATAAATCTAAATGAAAATCACAAACGTAGTGCTCAATACCATAATTTTCACAAACAAGTTTGGCAGAGATGAACAAAGGATCATAGAACCAACCTTTTTTTCTTGTTCTTTGAATATCTATAATTTGCTCATGATTGATACCTGTCTAAGCTCGTAGAATTCCTATTATCTTATCCGCTGTCTCCATCCATTACTCAAGGCATGGTTTTGATATTCATTCTTTACTTGTTTAATCTTCACTTTCACGAGTAATCTGTTCTCCTCTTTATCTCCTCATAATTGAAATGAGGGGTTAAAGGTTGCAAATTGAATCAAATTGTACCGCAGATTATGCTTTCTCTAAAGCAAATTTCGTTTACTATGTCATGGGAAAAAAGTTGGAAGGACCTTTAAACTTCTATGATAAGCATTAAATTTTTTCCTAGTTATTTTGTTTCAATAAAGAATCGGGTTTTATAATATATCATGTTCATCGTTATGGTTTCTTTGTCTTAAAAACCGAAAGCCATTGATTTTGGAGATTTTCTTAATCCAAGGAACCCGTTATTATTTCAAAGAAAAGGATCCTTATTGGTTCACTAAACTGTGTTCACATGGCTTTGACCAATACAAATCTTGCTTTGCAGACAAGATTTCTATATCTCAAAAATTGCAAGTCAACATGTAAAAAAAAAAAAAAAAAGAGAGAGAAAAAAACGTCGTAATATGCAATAATTCTAAATCTAACAGAATTCTAACTTAATACACAAAGAAGTTCATATATCATGCATGTGGGAGTTTTAAACAATATCTTCAAGTTGGCAATACTCTATTTTATCTTCAATTTATGGACTTGGGTTGCGACCTAGAGAAAGAGAAAGATAAGTACACTACTTACTAATGATTAAACTGTGTGGCAGAATTGGGGGATGAAGTTGAATTCCTTGGTACTTGAGTGTTTTATGACGGTCTGCAATGAAGTAATAACCACTTAATGTTGTACATAAACATATTCACTAATGACAAGTGTTAAAATATAACATAGATAACAAATTTTCTTACTCTTTGTCAATCTCCATGAAGTAATGACTTATGCATTTCCCCTCACAACTGATCAAGATGACAAGTGATGGATTATTAAAGAGAGAAAAGGAGTCAGATTATTATTTGTAGAAAGTAGAAAGCAGTTTATCAAAAGATAGTAAATAATGCAAAAGGTCTCGAGAAATAACATGTAATAACAAAGCTAACAAAATGCAATATAGGTGATATATCATTCGAATTACATTTAATGTAATAAAGTAAACAATAATTTATATAAACATTCTGTAAAAAGCAAAATTAACATATATAAAATTTGTGTTTAAAAGATTTTACTCCATGTGAAAAGCCCACCCTTGGCCTGATAAGTAAGTTTCTTTTTGCAATCCAAACAGACAATTCTAATAAATTAAAATTAAATTAAAAAAAAAAAACCAATGAAGATGAAGTCAGATGGCATTCTACGTTATATTCTTAAATAAAATAAGACTCCATTAATGCTCTGCATATACATCTTTGCATCAAGTCAAACTGCTTGGGGCTGCATTTTTCAAAAGTTCTGGACGGGAAAAATTACTAAAGAATTGAAAACCCATATACATTGCTCCCTCTCCCTTGATTTGTAGTCCTCATAATATGAGTCGGTTCTAACGTATCGGGTGCTGGTATCACAGTATCCAAGGATATCAAATTGTTATAAATACACGGTATCAGGTTGCTATCAATACAGAATGGAAATTTCGTCAAACCTGATTCATTCATTTTTATCCCTTTGTAAAACTATCTCCCGATATTCTTATGAGGGGTCTGTTTGCTACAAATTGGGTGAAATGCTTGCTCTGTCTCGAGACAAAGAATGCAGGAAAGCTCGAGGAAGAAAGTATTACTATTGAAGACCCTAAGGATTCAAATCCTCTATTCATTAATGATCGAAAAAAGGTTGAAATTAGGGATAGCTCACCTACGAATCTCTTGAGGTTGAAATATGTTCCTGCATCTTCTCCTGAGTTCAACAGAAGACTTGACGTAAAAATTCAGATTTGGATGAGAGCAAATCGGTGGTTCGTAAACAGAAGCCACAAAGGTACAAAATGTGAAATCTTCACTCGAGGGAAAGTTTCAAGTTTGTTTTCTTCAAGAAACAAAAACCTAGTAATGATATATCTAGCTCATGTCAATCCAAAGATGAATCTCACTCTTTGGGATTGCTTCATGGACAAATTGGCAATGATGAATCAATGTCTCGGTGACAAAGAGCAGGAGCTTCATTTACTCGGTCTTACGGAACTATCCAAGAAATCATCTTCCACTAATTTAATTGGCAAGCGGGGCCTCGATATCTCTTGAGTGAAATTAGTGAAATATGAATCCCAATCGCGTTCCATTCTTCCTTATTCTTATTTGATAGCATGATTGATTAAAAATAGATTCTCGGTCTTAGATCCACCAATTGAAGAGGATGAACATACGGCGCCAGAGTCCTCTGGTGACAGCAAGCTCGATCGACAGGGTAAAGTTTACTTTTAGGACTTTCTGATTATATATTTTCTAATGTATAGTTGAATTGATTACTTTATCTAATTATTTGTCTCCTTGGAAATAAGTGGTCTTGAGTGTTCTATTCAATTGATTGAGAAATCACCACCTATAGGATCAATTGCTCGCACTCTATCAGGGGATGATTCTTGTATGGATCCTCAAATATATAAAAATGGTGAGTTGATTTTTCCATTATACAGGCAACAAAACTTTCATTTTCTCAATTTTTGCATCTAACTATCCTTTCAAGAATCCATGTCCATGATTTTCTCATCCGTAGGGTTCAATTGATTACTAAATTATCATTTATGCGAAAATAGAATTCAAGAACATCACATACACGGAAAGATAAAAAAAAAACAAAATTTTCACCGATTGAGCAAAAATAAAAAAAATAAACCCAAAATTGTACTTGATAAATAACCCAACTAGTGAACAAAATTCATTCTTGAAAAGCGTAAATTAAGAACCCATGAAATTTCCAAAGAATTCTAAATTGGGTGGACACATTTGTAATCGAGGAATTATACCATCGGTTTCAAGACAAATTCATAGACCGATTTTGCTCAACAATCCCGAGATTGATATCCAAGGATGATAAATTAATGTCATAGGCATCAACTAACAATGATAGACCACATATGGATGGTGAAACTCCTACTGCACTAAAATCCCCAATACGGAGAAATTCCCAATTTCACAATCATGATGTGCCTACTTATTGAAGGAGAGAAACGAAGGAGAGAGAGAGAATGAGAGATATACCGCGGGAGACGGAGAAGAAAAAAATTACAAATGCTTTTCCTTCAACTCGGAAATGGCGGCTAGGGCTTTTCAGCCACACGCGGATGTGTTCCTCGAATTCGAATTTCTTGGCGTTTGGTGAAAATTGGAAGGAAATAGCGCGCAAAATATTAACTAATTAGGGACGGATATTTTTGGTAAATTATGCGTCCCGATTTAAATGTTTGGGACATTTTGCTAACAATTCCCAATACATTTTTTCCGCCAAACATTAAACACAAAATGGAATGAACATCTGGACGGATAAAACCCTCCCAAATAATATACTATTGGGGACAAATCTTGAAAACCGTCCCTAATAACTCACTTTTTGGGATGCACAGATTCAAACCGTCCCTATTTATTGACTATTTGGGACGGAATATTAAACTTCCCCAATTAGACGTCCCCAAAAGTCCTTTTTTAGTAGTGATAGTCAAGAAGATATACATAAAACTGCCTTTAGATACCCTGGTGCTTTAGGGTGTTTTGAATGGGTAGTTATGCTTTTCGGCTTGAAAAATGCAGGAGCTACTTATCAAAGGGCAATGAACTTGATTTTTCATGATATAATAGGCAAATTTGTTGAAGTTTATGTTAATGATATAGTGGTTAAGTCACTTAAAGAAGAAGACCATTTTCAACAATTGAAACACTCATTTGAGCGAATGAGATAATATAAGTTAAAATTGAATCCGTTGAAATGTGCATTTGGCGTTAATGCAGAAAATTTCCTCGATTTTTTGGTACACAAAAGAGGAATTGAATTTGATAAAAATAAAGCAAGAGCCATTCTAGAGGCTAAACCACCTAGTAACAAGAAGGAATTGCAAAGGTTTCTAGGTCAAGTGAACTTTTTAAGACGTTTTATCTCTAATTGTGCAGGGCGAACAAAAGTTTTTTCGCCTCTTTTGAAGCTAAAAAAACAGGACGAATTCCTCTGGAATGAAAAGATCAAAAGGCTTTTGATAGCTTGAAAATATATTTACCAAGTCCACCAGTGCTAGTCTCATCTATCTAAGGACGACCAATGAAAGTATACATATCGGCTAACAAGGATCAATAGTTGGAATGGTCGCTCAAGAAGACCAATTTGGCGAAGAGAGGGCGATATATTAACTCAGTAGAAAGTTAACAAAATGTGAATGTAATTATTCTACTATTGAAAAATTATGTCTTGCTTTATATTTTACATGTACGAAACTAAGGGCTTATTTGCGGCTTGTAACTGTTTATTTGGTTTGTAAAGTAAATTTAGTTAAGTACATGTTCTCTCGCCCTATTTTACATCAAAGGATTGGTCTATGGACTTTAGCACTGTTAGAGTTTGAGATACAATATATACCCCAAAAGGCTGTTACAAATCAAGCATTGGCTAATTTTTTGGCTGATCATCCATGCCTTGATGTACCTAAAGAAATTGAGTTAGAAGTTGACTCATTTGAAATAAAACCTTGGGTTTTATACTTAGACGGATCAAAAACTGCTAGGGGTGCAGGAGTAGGGTAGTGTTAATAAATGTATTGGAGGTTTATTATAAATTTGCTTTTACTATGGATGAAATATGTACCAACAATCAAGCTGGGTACGAAGCCTTGATTGTAGGTTTAGAACTATTGTTAGAGTTGGGAACGAAGGATGTAATCAATAGGGGCGATTCCCAATTAGTGATTTATCAATTGATTGGTGATTTTAAATGCCAAAGTAATTCTGTTATAAGTCAATATGAAATCGCCAAGAATTGTTGGAAGAATTTGATCAAGTGGAACTTCAATACATTAACAGAATGTATAATGACTTAGCAAACGAGTTAGTCCAAATAGCTTCGGGCTATTCAAAGATGCTAAATTTGGATTCTACTTGTGAATATGGAGTGATATTGCCCGTAGTACAACGGAGGGCGAGAAGAATTGATGTTCATTGCATATAAAATGGAGATGTAGTAGATTGGAGAGAAGAAATAAAAGGTTTGTGAAAGAACCTGATAAGAAGAATGATAAGAAAATGAAGTTACTTTCATTGAATTACATGCTGATAGATGAGTAGTTATACAAGAAGAGCTCAGACGGTGTGCTACTAAAATGCGTAAATTTGCAAGAGGCTAAAGTAATCATGGCCGAAGTACATGAAAGAATATGTGAGACTCATCAAGCTGGCTAAAGAATGAGATAGTTAATTATTAGGAGCGGATATTTTTGACCTAAGATGGGTGAATTGTGTGTTCAATATGCTAAAAGTTGTTTAGCATGCCAAAAACTTGGCCCAATCCAAAGAATGCCAGCAAGAGAAATGGCACCTATTATTAAGCCTTGGCCATTTAAAGGTTGGGCGATAGATCTAATAGGGAAAATTTATCCCCCACGTCCAATCAACACACGTTTGTACTAGTTGCGACAGACTTCTTTTTCACCAAATGGGTGGAGGCAATACCCTTAAAGGAGATCTCTTAGAAGAATATCATAGAATTCATTCGTGATCACATTATTTATAGATTTGGGATACCACAAACTTTAATGATAGATCACACAACTTCTTTAAATGGAGATCAAGTGAAGGAATTCTTGAGCGAATTTGGAGTTAAGTTGGTATACTCTACGCCTTATTACGCCCAATCTAATGGGCAGGCAGAATCTTCTAATAAGATTTTGAAAAATATCATAAGGAAAATGATAAGTGAAAACACCAGGAATTGACATGAGTGTTTAAATAAAGCTTTGTGGGCTTATAGAACATCTCCATGTTCAAGCACCAAAGTAACTCATTTCCAACTTACTTATGGACAAGAGGCAGTGTTGTCTATGGAGATTAACGTACAATCAATTAGAGTATGCTTACAAAATAGTTTAAGTGATGATGAACATACAGAATTGCTTGCCCAAATTTTATTAGAATTGGATGAACTAAAGTTGGACGTCCTAGATAATTTGCAGGTTCAAAAAACAAGAATGGCTAAATACTATAATAAAAAGGTTATAGCCAAGTTTTTTAGTGTGGGCGATTTAGTTTGGAAGACAATATTCCCTTTGGATAGCAAGGATCCAAAGTATGGGAAGTGGTCGCCTAATTGGGAAGGACCATACACAGTGAAAAATGTGTTGCCTAAAGGAGCATACCACTTAGAAGATTTTGAAGGCACATGAGGTTTATTAATGGTAAATACTTAAAGAAGTACGTTACTTCAGTTTGGGACTTTGAACAATTAGAAATTTAAAGTACACAGCTATTATGCAAGTGAACGAAATACTCATTTCATTAATAAAATTGGCTACCATTACATTTATGGAAATTGGATGCCATCACAAAATTGAATAAATGAAACAAAACAAGATGAAGGATGAGATCACTACAACAAAAAGGACCTTTTGCAACAAACAACATTCGATTAAAAAGCAAGTTAATGTCATCAAATGTCATTGCAATTGGTTAATCTCTATCGGCCGCTTCTGGAGGCCTCCTCGACGCCCAAAGACGACATGGACGCTCTCAAGAAATTTGATGGTCAATATCGGCGATCCCTTTTCGATTCCCGTGTAGGCAAGACCACATGGCCTTATGGGTCGAGTCCGTCCAAGAAGGAGTGGGTTTTACCGGAAATTGATGGCGATGATATTGTTAGTGCGTTTGAGGGGAACTCAAACCTCTTTTAGGCGAGGCGCGCTGGGCAAACAGTTTGGGCATGAATGATTTGTGGTGAAACATTGTGGGATTAGTCATACACGGCGCTTTAAAGACTTGGGCATGACTGCTTTTGGTGAGCCAGTGAATCGGTTGCGCAAATTGAACCGGCCGTGGTGGAGTTGGGTGTGCATCCACGGGTGATACATCGTGCTCTCTTTTCAACTTATTATCGCACCTTTGGGATTCCGCTCAATTGTGTTTTTACCCACGAATAGGATATCCATTGCACGATTGGTTCACCATTAATGTTCGGTTCATGGAGAGCCCGAGGTTATAATTTTTCCCAAATGGAAGCGTTTACCTTCCGGATATTTCTCGCTACTTCTAAGCTTTTCCCATTCGTCATACCGCTTTGGTTAATAGAGGCAAGTGATAATTCACCCATGATTTCCTCATCAACTTCTAGATTTGAATAACGTTCAAGCCAAATAGATGGAGCATTTGGTTTGTTCAACTTCCCGAGAGGCATTACGTTTCTTAGCTTTTGTTCAAAGTTACAAAGTATGTCAACCTAGCCTTATCAATTATAATCATTGGTACATAAATGATTTATTTAGTTTTAATTTAGGCGGACAAGTGGACGTCCATTTTGTTACTGAGGATAAGTTTTCATTAATTTGTACTTAATCTTAAATTTGAGCTCCTTCATCTCTATCGTCATTGCAGCCCAAACTCATCATCAAGGAGTCTTCAACCATGACATCGAAGATATTTTATTTAGGTCGCTCTTAGCTTTCTCAATTTCATGATGCAAATACTTTTTTTCATTCATAGCGCGAACATACTGAGTCTTCTTGGCCTTCAACTCTACATTTTTTGCCAACAGAGAGCTTATTTCATGATGGATGATCTTCAAAGACATTTTAATATCAGCTGGGAGTTTGAGTGAAAGAAGCTCAAGTGCTTGAGCCATTTTATTACTTAGGCGCTCAAATTTGTCCCGTTGGCTGGTAACACTAGCATTTACTATATCCATGTCCATGAAGGAGGTATATTCAAGTACTGCATGCTTGAGAATGTTCATATTTTCTATGAAAAATGCAATAGAAGTAGCAGAATGACGATTGGCTGAAGAAGAAGCGAGAAGCATGACCTGCCTTAACTTGTTCCCAAGAAGTGAACATATCCTGAATGGAGTGTAAAATGGCATCAACATCTTGTAAAGAAAAAATGCAATTACTTAGCATTTTCATTACAATAAGCGAAGTGAACATGTAGGATAAAATAAAGGTTACCTCATCAGTAACTTTGGAAGATGAAGAATGGAGTATATCACTGGGTGATTCACCCACTTGTGAAGATTTTCCTTTATCCGGACGAGCCGATTCTTTTACAACAGGCAAATCGATTGGTGTTTCTGCAAAAGAATAAACAATGGTGAATAAAAGGCCAATGACATAAACATAGGAAAAACCATAAATATTTACATTACCTTTTGGTTCCACATGTGGAGGATCAACGCCCTGGAAAGGTGAAAGCTCTCCAACTGGTTGGGCAACTGAGGATTCTTGGCCTTTGAGCTCCTCTACAGGCAAAATTCCATCATTGGATGGTACAGATGAAGGAGGGCTTGAAAGAAGAAGTGGAGCAAGAGCTTTCGAATGAGAGATAGAACTCTTTTGATAAGACACAGGTAAAATATCAACATATTAAGATTTTCATATAAATCTCATCAGATGAGTAAACAAAAAAAGTATATACTCAAAGTACGTTCCTTCTGACGATTGGAGGAGCATCATCATCATCATCATTATCATCAAACTGCTCTGATGGGTCTGAAGCTTGCCATTTACGGCTGAATGCACCTTTGATAATCCCAATCTGAGTAGGTGGAGAACTGGAATGAAGAGAAGCCATTGCAGAGCATCTAGTATGAGCAAGTGGGGATTTTGAAGGAGAAGAAGATGGTGCATGACATCTGGTAGATAAAGGCACATAAAATATGGGAGTAGGAATGGAAGAAATGGAAGTGTTAGAAGTCCTTAACCCTCAAGTAAGTGAAAGGCATGATTGAAATTAGTGGCAAATAATCTACGTTTCACAGAAGGCTAAAATTACTCAAAAAGAAGGTGAACAACAGAAGTATAATTAAAAGGAGCTAAAGAAAAACCAGTCATTAAAGATGCATTACGACCATCAATGGTTTGTGCTTCTACCTTGGTGATGGTTTGGAAGCGTTCTTTGAGACTCTTTGAATAACAAGGATGGATAGGCCAAGTTAGGCCAAAACCAAGTTGACGAGCAAAAAATTGGAGAGCATAAATTTCAACCCCAGCCTTGACGTTTGTCCCAGTCAAAATGTCATGGAACAATTCTCGCCCAACTAAGTATTGAGCCCAAATGGGCAAAACAACACTTACCTCATTTCAAGCGAGATGAGGTTGCACATAAATTGGAATTTGATGGATTGAGGAAGGAAAAAAGGAGGGGATTGAATTCAAATTGTAAAAGAAGGTAAAGACGTCCCTATCGGACATATCAACAGGGCTCAATTGGTTGATAATCAGCCCATAGCAACTAACTAACCAAGGTAACTGACCGAGGAAGAACTGAAGGGGTACCAAACTGTGGAAAGTACGCTCTCAACCACAATTTAGTGAGCCAAAGAGGCCCACTACTAGTAGAAGATGCACTAGTCCTCAGTTGGAATTGAAGATAAGCCATATCTCTATAAAAGGCAACCAAAAATAATAAACAAAGGTTTAAAGACCTACCATGTGCCAGTTCATGTGCAATGGACAAATAGGCCATGGAAGGTTTGAGAGTAGGCACACAAATGACATACTTACAAAGCCAGACTTGAAGAAAAGCCACACGCTCTGCATGGGTAGGCTCAGCACTAGAATTGTTGTAAAGCTCTTGCATTCCCGAATAGGAGGCAATGAATTTCTTATCAAATTTTGGGGCAGCAGAAGAGATCAAAATGGCAGGAAAGATGATGTCGCCCAAAGGTGGAAGGTTGAGTAAAACACCAACATCCCTCAGAGTGATGGACATTGGGCCAAGTGGAAAAATAAAGGTATTGTATTCAGAGGACCAGAAACTTAAGGTGGTTGGAAAAAGCACAAGATCGTAAATTGGGGGACGTGTAGCAATTTCTAAAAGCTCAGAAATTCTAGCACAATCAAAAATTGCTTTAGTGGTACTGTGTTTCATCATACGTGCATGCCAAAGGCGGAAAGTTGTATCAGTTTTGGGCCAAGTATGAATACTTTTGTCGCGAATTGGCTTTAATGGGAAAGGGTCCAAGAAAGGAGGTTCTTGAGTACAAGGGAAAAGTTGGGCTACAGTTGCTTGCCCAACAGAGTCCGCATCAATAAACGATGGACCCAGATAAAACTCATTCAGTTCAGGCTTGGCTGGTAAAAGGCAAGATGGGTCTACGTAGGGTTTGGTCAGAAGTTCTTGGAAATCTTCGAAGCTAATGGGATTGTTTGAAAGTTTCTTTGAAGTCGCCATTTATCACAGACTGTAAGTTTTCAAAGATTTTGGGGACATGAGTGTCTGAATATGAAATAAGAAGATGAACAGTATTCTTTATAGAAAAAGGAAAATGTGGCAACGCGATGGGGGCAGAACGTGGATGTAATGGTGCGATGTAGTGGCGTGCTTTTTGGTTTATAGTGGCGTGCTTTTTGGTTTATAGAGGGTTGCGTGGTATTGTGCTTCTTGGGATGTATAAGGTCATCGCCAAACAAAAGAAAACGTCGCAGGAAAGGTATAAAAGATGAATATGGCACAAGATTAATAATCAATGTTAATTTGGCCATATTGGTGGGGGGGGGGTAATTCTTGACATACAGAAATAAGGTCCAGTTAAGAAGTCCAAAGAATGAGTCCAAATGAACCCATCTATAGGCCTAAAATAGATTTGTTGAGCGAAGGTCCAATATCGCTCAAGCCTAGAAGACGCCCAAGATCTAGGTGAGTGGAACATCCCATCATCATTTAAAGCAACGGTTATTAAACAGTTAAGGATAATCTTATCACATCTCACGATCCAAGAATTTCGATTGCAAGCGGTTGAGTTACGAAAGTAATGGTAGCGGTTAATACAACAGTTTTTTATAAGTCGTCCATTATGGAGAAGTGGGTAGTTACTGGGCGACGAGCAGTTTCGGAACAAAATTGAAGGAAATTGTTAAGGGAGTATAAAAAGGAAAAGAGAATGTAAAGACAAGGATCCGATCAATCACTCTCAAAACAGAGAACTATGTAATTTCATTTCTTCTTAATGTTCTTATAAGTTTTATTTACTTTACATTTCAGTGTGCTTGTACCCCTTGGAGGCATTTTTTTTTTCTTTTTAGAATTGTAATCTTCATAAATAAAGCACCCCTTGTTGGAATTTTGTCTCAAAAGATTGTTGTTCCTTACACATCGTCTGAATCCCTTTAATTGTTAGCGATATTTCATTTCTGTGCGAAACAAAGGGACACAATCCAGGGCAACTTGGATTGTATGGATTTGGGAATTTATGCTTCAATGTAGAAGCTGGGTCGCCGTCAACATTAGTCGGTTCAATACAATTGTATTACGAGCGGCACTTACATGTGATGAGTTTGTAGTGCCCTTCTATCCACAAGCTAGATGCTCGATACTTTCGATTACATCCATGAGGAGATTGATGACATGGGAACCTTTTAGTATGCTTGGGTGCACGATCTCCATCGACCAGCAAGTATGACTCAGACGACGAGCTCTATAAGAACTCCATGCGATGCGTGATGTCTAGAATAGGAATGAGGTCACACGAGATTCAATAGTCTACTTGTGTTTTGATATTTCTTATACACCTCGTCTATAGACCATGATAAGATTATTCTTCTTGTCATTTAGTTGGAGGTCACTGGTTGTTATATTCTCGAGGCTGAGGTTCAAATTCAATAATCTCCTACTGGACTAGATTTATCATCTTAAAGGGGAAAAACTGATTTTAAAAATTAGTTATTGTGCTTTAGCTTAGGCATCATTTGATTACTAAATTCAAAAGCATTGACAATTTCTCTAAAATATTTGGCACATGTCCAAAACAATTTTTTAGATGAATTTAAATATTATTTTCCTAACAAAAAGTAATTCTCAATTGGTGGTGTTGTGTGGTAGTGATTGTTTTGTGATATGACATGAAATGCAAATATAAGTTGTCATACAAACCAAGATTAGAAATGTAAATCAAATGAATTTTAAAAGTCAAATATGATAGGCTATAAATAAGTTTTAATTGTGAACATCTTTTATAAACTTATTAATTCCTATGCATTTAGCATAATCTAAAACTTAGACTATCAAATCGTGAATTAAAAATTTGACTTCTTTTCTTTTTTAATCCAATAAAATTTCTATCAATTTAAAGTATGTTTGTCATTGCTTATAAGTACTTATAAATTGATTAATCAGTTTTATCTACACATTTCGTAGGACCTACAACTTTTACTCACTTTTTATCCACATATTATGTATGACCCACTGCTTGTAATCTTCAAAACCTTTACCAAACACAACTTATTAAGCATTATTGTGAAACCACAACATGGTTCATGCTTGGCTAAGTTTAAAACATGCATTTAAATCTTTTTTTATTTTATCAAATATGCTTTGAGTTTTTCTAAAAGTTACTTTTAATTCAAAAACTTACTTTTTGACAATAAAGATTACTTATATTTTTAAAATTATTTTTACTTTTTATTAAGCTTAGAGCATGTGCTGCCAAACTTAAAAGTAGCAATGGGCACAAACCAGCCGTTGGCCTGGTTCGTCAAGGCTTGGCTAGGGAACTAAATTTATATGGTGCAAGGACAAATATGGCTGGCTTTCCAAATCAACGGTCTAGATAGTGCCCGTAGGCATAGGCCTACTGGCCACCAACCCGTAATAAGGGCTAGTCATGTGGCTCGTATATATCTGGTGTTCGAGTTAATTGGTCAGACGACGACTACTTCTTAGATTATTATTAGCCGCCTATCCCGGAATGGAATGGGATGTAATAGAAAGAACGCGAAACGCTAGCGATACAAGGTTGGATATTTTTGTGGGAGATAAGCTTGTGAAGAAGCAAGCTATCATCGCCCCGACCGGCAGCTAACCCTATGGTTTGTTCATAGGGGCTATATTAAAGGTCGTAAAAAGTGATCGATTATTATTTTTTCTAGTTCTCTTTAAAAAAAATTCTATTCAAAAAAAAAAAAAAAAATCTACTGGATGACCTATAATAATAGGTCCTACTCCTAGGACCCGACCATTGATGAAAAGGTCGGCCCTGACTCAAATTTAATATTTTATAGGGATACGGGAGGTCCATTGATAGGGCCGGCTCGACACCCCAATTCTAACATATTTTTACAAAAAATAAATAAATAAATAAAATTAATTCTATGGAAAGTAAACTTTTACCTATTTTATAGAAAGTTAAAGGTCTTAGCCAAACACGTTCTCACAAGTCATTAAAGTTTGGGCAAATTTTGCTTGGGATATCTTATAGTAATTTTGTCTTAATTCTATTTTATTCACACTTATCATCCATAACCTTTCATTAATTCACACAAATGATCAATTTTGACAATTTGCTCCTAACTTAAATAAACTAAAACAACAAAAATAAAAAATTATAGTTGGAGTTCTTAATATTTTTAAAAGAGAAAAATTCAACATGTTTATCCAAAAACAAATGCAAAAAGTAAAATAAAAGACAAAACATTAAATAAAAAAGAGAAAAACTGATATATACCAATTTATAACTATGCTTTTTGATAAATGACAAAACTATCAAAAAATTGTAAAATTCAGCCACAAGTTGTAAAAATAAGGTGTTTCATTTATCTTCTACATATTATTTATCAATAATAATTACAATAATATTGTTTGAATAAGGATAAGATTTTGTAACCGAAATTTGAATAGGATTTAAGATAAACATGTGATATAAGTATATAATTATATTATCTCTCATCAAATTCTATCCATAAAATTTAGGATTAGTTAATATGATGTTTCACAATAAAAAAAATCTAGTTCATAAAGAGAGAAAAAAAAATGTTTCGTCTGTGACTGAATAAAGTCATTATAACTCGAAACTGCCACATTGTGACTCGCGTCTTTGAATGGATATAGCTGCTATCTGATGTTTGTCTACGTAGGAATGAAACAAACTCTGGTATGTGAATGAGATATGCAATATTTTATATTCCTATTTGTTTTGATTTCTGATTTCTATAATTTAATTAAATATATTTATCTAGTAATAGTTCGTCTTATCATGATTATCTGGTATTAGTATGTGACTGATTATGTAGTGATAGTTTGTGACATGATAATCTAGTGTATGCTTGTCAAAAACTATCTGGCAATGGTTTATAGCCGTTGTGACCTGCTGTTATGGTTTAGTAAAATAATGATTAATTTTGTGACCCATTTCATGAAGCTGTCACTTTAATTTCATGTTAAGTATTTGAATAATGTTGTTCGGTTGATAGTTTGTAACGTTGGAATCTGGTGTATTTTTGTCTCTGGTTATAATTTGTGACTGTTGTTACCTGCGGCTGTGACCTTGATTTTTATGTTAAGAATATGATGACTGCTGTTATTGTGATAGTTTGTGACTTGCTGTATGGTTTAATAATTGATTATGAATTGTGCGACCATAGACCTGTGACTGTGAATTTACTTTTATGTTAAGTATTTGATGACTGCTTATAAGGTTAAATAATTAATGAATGGTCATAGTAGAAAAAATGCTACATCATATTGCTTCTGACATTTGTACATTCGTAGAAGAATTGAGGAATTCATTCATGAACAGCAAGAAGCAACCTCGTTGAAGATGTAATGAGGTTTAATATGCCAATCTTCATAGTATGTTTATCAACTGCGTCCTGCAAGTTGAAGAAAACCTCCTTCATATCCTCGTTTGTTATCGTCATTAGATGACTGAAATACTTTTCCTCCACCTCCAAATATTTTGACTCATATTTCTTAAGATCATCATCTCCAACACATTGAAAACCAGCCACCAAGTAGAATTCCATAATAGAAAATCTAATAAACCGTCCTCCAATATTAAACCACATTTTATCTTTCTTCGGTTGCTTAACTTCCCTCAAAATTACGTAATGGAAAAGTATGTAATGGATAAGTTGTGGTTGAAAAGATATTTCTTTGCTGTCAATGAAGTAGCAAAAACAAGTGTCTCTGAAAATTGACTTCTATTGATCAATTAGCTTCTCTGCCAAGTTTGAAATCACGTTGTTGGTGGGACACGTAGTTATTTTGCCGAAAACCAGTTGACATGGGGTATTATAAAGTCCCATTCCTGAAAAGAATTCAATGAAAAAAAAAAAAAAGTAAAACCAACTTATCAAAACAAGCGACAAAATAATGTTCAAAATATTCATACACAAGTCACAAACTTTTGTTCTCCCAACAGTAAAATCAATAAATGCCAATAGTGAAATTGAAGTTTACTATTTTTTTGTCGTTTATTACAAGTATACTCGTATATACTTTGTATTTGAGCATAGACATTTCCAATAATCAATTATATTACATAATTGGAGCATCACAACACAGCTTCAAAAATTTATAGGTCACAGAAGGTCACAATATACAATTCAAAAATTTAGATGTCACAGTTTACAATCCAGCTAAACCAAGAAAATTTAAAACTCACAGTGTACATTACAGACATGCATTCAAAATAAATAGAAAATCACAATGCCACACAGAAATTTACACAATAAATTGGAAGAATTTGTGACAATCTCCAAAATGTGACTTTAAAAAAGAACAATTCTCGTCCATAATAGAAATTTATACCTAGAAATTTAGCTCATGAACATGAAAAAACCAACATTATAGGATATTTACCTTATGACCAGATAATGAACGGACGTTCTTCCTCTTTATTGACTTCGGGTTTTCTTTATCTCCACTTTGTTTCCTTTTCTTGGACCGATCAATAGACCTGGTTATTACCATTAATGATTCGGAGCTAGGATTTTTAAAATTTGGAGTTGAATAGTTCTTGAAATCGATTTTTGGATTTTACCAAAGCCTAAATTTGGAAGAAATTTCCAAGTCTGTTTTGATTTTGAAACTCGTCCGCGTGGGTGCTGAAAGAAACCCTCCTCTCGAATGATGAACAAAACTCGCCCGCGGATGATGAAGAAGATGAGAAGAGTTTTGAATTCTAAAATCTGTTTTTCTCAACAACCAGATATCAATTCCTAATTATTTGGAAAGATAAATACAAATATTGATATTATCTCATTTTATTATTAATTAAAATATTTAATTAATTAGTTAGATTTTAATTTATTAATTGAAAAAAACTCGATTCTTCAAAAAATATATTGCTAACCTGGATTTGTCAAAATGTAAATATAAAAGTAGAGTTAAGCCTAATTATCTTAATAAAAATGAAAAAGAGTTTTCTTCAATGACCCACCCCACTCAACTCAAAAGCCCCAAACCCATTAGACTTCTCCTACCACACACCAGAAGCGGCCGCCAACAACCACCACCACCGCCGCCACACCGCCACCGCCAAAAATTCAAAACCAGAAAAAGAAAAGAAAAAGAATTCACGAATTTTGAGTAGAAAACAACCCATTACTTGAGTTGGATCCACGAGGCAAGAAAACACTAGTTCCACAAGATCCATTACTTGATCCAGACTCTCCTCGAAATATAGCTCTCATACTTGACTCGAAACGCCCATTTCCACAGCCACCCTCCTTTGTATTGCTGCTCAGTTTAATAAAATTGTTTCAATCGAGTTGACTTAGTCTCCTGACTCGTCTTCCCCATGAAACCCGACCTTCTTTTCTTACTGTATGTTGGTTTTTCAATTGATAATAAACCCAAGAATTGTGTTAAAAAAATTAATGATAAATAAATTGGAAGAAAGTAAAAAATCAGTTAAAATGTAAGATTCATCATAAACGCAATCATCTTCCTGAAGCATACACTTGGTCATCTAACGATTCAGCTTAGGAATGACATCATCATCGTTGCTTTTAGACAACCCATTTAAGTACAACTCAGAGTCGAATGGTGAACTCAAAACAGACGAAAAAGAGGACATGTTTGAACCAAATGCCGATTAAGTACTTGGACTTGATGCCATACTTTGGTGGCTTTTGAATAAATCAGAATAAAGTAATTTATTCTTCTTAGTGATTTTAGAAGCTATGTTCGAGATTTTGCTGTTTCAATTAGGTTCTCCTTTTATTTGGATGTGTGAATACTATTTGAGATGTTAAGTGTGGATAAAATTGAATAAAATGAAATTGAAAAGAATGAGTTAGTGAAAGTTACTTACCCTTAAAAAGTTTTCAACCCGCCTCCCCAACTTTGTAATATCACCACCCCCACCGACGCTAAAAACAACCGCATAGGCGTCATCATCACATGTATCTTCAGAAGGCTCCACTGAAAAATCAAACAAACCACATTCTCATAAACCCCACGCACACATATATCTCCAAACAAAACCAAGAAAACTAAAGCTAAAATCTTGAACTATATTTCCACAAAAATGGAGGGTTTCAGATCCAAATCACTCAACAATGAAAGCCTTCAAATGGAGAGTTACAACCCCAGCAACTATAACTACTCCTCCATTGGAGTTCCCAGTTACAAACCCGGTTCAAATCCAACTGGGCTTAAAGATCTGAGGTGCTACAGTGCATCATATGCATCATCTTCATCAGCACCAAACAATGCCCAGATGGATATCGTGCCCGCCAATAATAAAGATCAGTGGAAATTCAAGAAAGGGAAGTCAACAAATGGAGCAGTTTCCAAAAATTGGAGTTTTAATGACCCAGAATTGCAGAGGAAAAAGAGGGTGGCCAGTTATAAAGTCTACACTGTTGAAGGGAAAGTTAAGGGATCTATCAAGAAGAGCTTTAGGTGGCTCAAGGACAGGTACACACAAATGGTTTATGGGTATAGATGATCTTTCTCATACTTGGAGAACTTCTTGTTTTAATTGAGTTTTATGCTTTAATTAATCCCTTTTGATGAATCCATATAATTTGTGTACTATATGTATATGATGTTCTTGAATATGAGTGTAAAATTAAGTGTATTGTACTCTATATAAATTAAGTCATCTTTTTGATATATTGTTGAGGAAGCATTCTGCAAAGTGGGGTTCTTTTAGCAGATCAATAATTGATTCTTCTGGCTTTGTATTCCAGTTATAAATTAGAGGATATATTGATGTGTTACATTGGCCATAATTGGGAATAATGAACTCACCCAATATTGGGATAAATACTGGGTGATCAGAGTATTCCATGACTACTTATTCTCGCTCTTGTTGTTTTGTGGTTCAATTTTAAAGATGTATTAGAAACGGAGGGTCGAGAGACCCAGCTAAGATAATAAATGGTGTAAGAGAGTGGCAGCAGGCTGGCTCCCACCCATCTCGAGATGTTGAACCATATAGGTACATATGTAAAGGGATAAAGAGAGAAGTCATTGGAAACTACCAAATCCAATAACTTTGATTTAAATTGATATGTATATTAGTTGTACACTATACGATAATCTTGAATGAGTTGTAAAAGATATTAGTTGTATTCTATGAGTTGAATACTTTTAAGTTGCATTTCAAAATTAAAATCATTTGATGAAATGCAGATGAAATATTTGGACAATCTTGGCTTTTCCTTTTAGCAAAATCCCAACAATATTGCAATCATTTTGGTTTTTCTATTCTATACAAAACCTATACCTTAATAAGTATAAGTGGCAGAATTCTGTTTCTAGGAATGTTTTATCAATTCCTTTCCATTTGGATCTGTTGCAAATTCCAATTTAAGTAAAAAATTCTCTTTATTCCTCCGTTCATACGTAGTTCAGGCACATTGATCATGATGAATTCTATCGATGACTCCGATTTATGTATTTGTTTCTGATCTGCTCAACTTGTGTGTGAAGGATTATGGCTTTCCGGTGAATTTTGGTTTGTGGTCTTTCGTTGAATGAAAATTGGGCTTCCCTACGAAGATCCTATGCAAAATATGGTCCATGATTTTATTTTTGTTGGTCGGGTTATATGCAGTGCACAGTTTTAAGATGGGAGTTGCACACACAAAATCAAGTCATCTATGGTTATTTGTTAGTGGAATGTTTAGTACAATGGACTGGATAGGAATAGACTAGATTAAAGAAAAGACATATCCGCCTGAGATTTCTGCCCCTTGTCCTGTCCAATCCAGCATACGAACATGCCCGAATATCTCTACAATTCTTTTTATTTCTAAATTGCTGTGCTTTTTTGTGTTTAGATAGGTAATAGATTTTGTCATGTGGAAATGAAATATGCTTGAGAACGTCGTGCCTTTACTAGAATTATTTGTGTAGCAAATTTTCTACAAGCTGATAGAACAATTTTTCAGCACATTTTGGTTTCATCGGTAGGAAAGATAGGAGAATATTTTAGCAAACTGTAGGCGTATTTTTGGTTTCTACAAGCTGCGTTGAGACTAGAAAGCCAGTAAAATCTTAATCATTCATACTTGTAATATGATTTGTTTCGACTCTCTTTTTGGCATTTGAATCGAACAATCAACTGCATCGCTTAGCTGTCCCAACTTCTTATAATATTCTACATTGCCAAATGGATCTTACGTATTCTATCCAAGAAAATGATGTTTTTCATCTCGTGATTCAACTTGAATGATATACACTCCGGGGCTTGTTTGGTAGTGTACTGCAAAACACTGCTCAGTATCAAAAGAAGTTAAAATTTTGTTAATTGCACGATCCAGTTCGGTTGATTACTATGTATGAAATATGTCCTTATATCATCATGGTGCTAAATTAAAGTTCACGGCTTTACAAACCTTGATATGATAGATCAAATCGGGATTTGGGTAGTCTGCTTATTAACTCCTATTTTGGTGATAATAATTGAGCATCATGCAGTGAGATGGTACATTGCAATTACTAGTTTTGCCACAAGCCTACAACCTGTTCTGCTTGAGTTTATGGTATTCCAACCAGACATGGATTTTGTTTAAAAAGAATGGTTGTGTGATATTGAAATGTGAACTTTTTATAAGTTTAAGATAAGATATATGCTAATGCTCTTTTTGTTTCAGTGAAGCAGACTCATCTGTGTATGCCTGATTTGTCTTTAGTTTGTACATCTTTAGTGTTGAAAAATATTAGCTCTTTTTGAATTCAAGATCAAATCTTCTATTAACTCAAATTGCCTGCGATCTGCGGACGAAATAAATAGTTGATTACGATTCATCCAATGACAAACACCTAAAGCTAAATATGAGTTACTTTATTCCCCCGTGGGAATAAAGCAGCTAGAATCACAATTGACATCCCTAAGTAAATATTCTATATCCGAAAGTATGGTCTAATTCAATTTGGAGCGCAATGAAAATTTGAATGGAGACTTTGTACAACTGGGAGAGAGTTGCATTCAACAACCTCAACCTGAAATGCATTCTCCTTGGCAAAAATGAGACCTCACGTTTGGATTGCGCGGCCACCACCACCATGGCTAGATGGTCTCAGATGAC
The DNA here is from genome assembly GCA_023638005.1 of Forsythia suspensa. Taxonomy (NCBI): domain Eukaryota; kingdom Viridiplantae; phylum Streptophyta; class Magnoliopsida; order Lamiales; family Oleaceae; genus Forsythia; species Forsythia suspensa. The sequence continues at coordinate 14,300,701 of CM042668.1, forward strand.
AATTCCTATGCTAAAATGTCAATCCTCTCCTCGGACAGCAGTGTACCGTATTCAGCTTGAGGTGAACAACAGAAGGGGCTTGCCATCTATTTGATGGTTGGGAATGAAGCCCTCACTATTCAACCTCGCCATAAAACCGTGCATCACTCTATTTCGCTCGCCTCAAATAATCAACATCAAGCACACCAAGTTCCACAATGGAACACTGTTGGAAAGAGCGCACTAAGAGGTCTCTCGCATCGACTGTAAATTTCCACACCCTTTTTCTGCCTAGCATAAGAACGGTGCATGGATAACCAACGCTACCCTTCCACAACGCCTACAATTTTCCCTGTTAACCACTTTGCGCGAAGATAGGTTCTGATTTGTAGCAAAGCTGCATGAAACACGCGCCACAAACACCCGGATGGTAATTTCCACACTGCATTCCACCATCCAACAGGGCCTGAATGCCTGAAACTCGCCTGGGCAATCTCCTCGTTTGGAAAAGTTCGTTAGTTATATTATAGCCTAAGATAGGGGGCCGTCCATCTTGTCAATGAAAGATTTGTTTCCAGTCGAAGATTTTAGTACCCTCAACTACGTGAATTGCTAGTTCTTTGAGCAAACCGAGTAATGCAAAACAAGATATCCCTGATAACAAAAAGCTAAACTAATCCTACATCTACTTCTACAAGCAAGTTTTATTGTGAATTCATGAAAATGTCTAAACTCTTATCTACAAACTCAAATTGACAAGAAAATGAAGCAAACTGTCTTAACATGGATAAAGTTTAAAGTGGAAAGACAGCATTACAATGGACAATGGTAATACCAAACACTGGGACTAAAACTGAATACTGAGGTAAGGAATAGAAGGGCTGATGGAATTAAAGATCCACGCCATCTTGACTCAGTAATATGGAAAAAAAGCTACACCTCCCTCTGATTCTGTATCACTTTCACATGTTTATTTATTGATTACATTTTGTGACCACGAATAGATATCCCAGATTCCTCTTACCTCAGGTCAGTCCCAGAATTGATGATTTACAAGAATTGTTAAGAGGTACGCACTCAATGATTAACCCTCTCTATATCATCAAAACGCAAGCTCTCGATACCCTTTATTGTGGATTCATGGTTGTTTATGCTAGAGATATTCCTTTTCATGTACGTATGCCTGGGGTCTGACAATCCACCAAGAGGCGAGCTTCTCTGCCCGGCTGAAAATTTGTGCACAGCCCTGGACTAGCCTCTCGGGGTGTGAGAACAGGTCGGATCAGAGTCATTTCCCAGGCTGAAAGTGTGGTGGCTTCCAGAGAATACTTGCCTCGATCCCCCAGCCCTTCCCATGAAAGTGGAAGTTGACATCTGCAAAATTCAAGTGCTGAAGTTACATTGAATAAATTATAAGTTCGTCACCGACGAGAAAAAAATGAAGGAGAGGAATGATAAGGACAATTACAATTCGAAATCAAGACAAGACGACTTGACAAGGTAACAGTAATAGCAGAAATCATTACAAGGATAATTTATGTAGATGTTACAGACACAAACTGTAGGCATTTAGATAATGATGCATAATTGAGATCAACTGTTATTCTCAATCACTAGGGCAAAAAAAAAGGGATTGAAGTATAACTTTTACTGTCATGAGATAAACATGACAATCAAATCTAGCTTCTTGACTCTGTATTTCTTCAGTTTAACTTAAAATAATTGAGATCCTCACTTGGCAGACAGAGATTGACAAGTTGCTATTGACCCATTTCTGTCCACACAGAATGTTGAAGAATATGAAAAGATCGTAATAATATTCTATTTGATATTTTTCCGATTGTATGAGATTTCTTTCCTTTATAGTTGATTGTGTGATTATTACACAATCTTTTCTTTTAGGACTATTGTAACTCTATAAATAAGATCTTCTACTTTGTAATAAGTAAGAGAGAAGAATTAATTCTCATATTACTTTCACTATTCTCTCAATTATATTCAGTTTATTATTTTATCATGATATCAAAGCATGTTTGATCATACTTTGTTTAAACTTGAAATCACTTCCGTTCTCCGGCAAGTGGCTTTGTGCCACTCGTCCGGCTAAGTTTTTTTTTTTTTTTAGATATTGTAATTTGACTAAGTTTTGTTTTTTAGAGTCTTCTTAAAGGTTTGTCGAGTTGTTTTAGTCTTAACTGATTAGATCACTTGGACCCTTTGGTTTGTTTGGGATATTTATGTCCAAATCAGTTTGAAATTTGAAATTTGTCTAGTTCTTCTGTTTTGGAGTGTGGTTGGTTTTGCATCTAGGTAATAATATGAATTTTTTTTGTTTTGTTGATCTGGGATGCGGTTTTTGATATTTGATATTTGCATCTAGTGATTTAGATTTGGAATTTACATTCAACTAATCTAAATTTGCAACTTGGTGTTTGCATCCAATAATTTGGATTTGCAATTTGGTCCAGTAATCTAAAATTTGATTTTTGGTATTTGATCAAGTAATCTAGAATTTGGTTTTTAGTATTTGGTCCAGTTAATTTGGAATTTGATATTTGGTCAAGTTAATCTGAAATTTTGGTCTTCAAAGTTTGTATTCTTTTGATTTGATTACCTTAATATGTTCGGATTGGTGTTATGGCTTTTGTAATGAAGTTGTCGACCCATGGGCACATGAAGCATATTGAAAGTGACTATCATCTTATTCATCACTATCTTCAACGTGACACTTTAGTAAACATTTTGAAGTATCATTTAATTCATGGACAAGACGAGTTGTTTCGATCAATTTAATTTTCAAACTCAATTTGATTACTACAACACTATATTGAGTTTGAGGGGGGATGTTGAAGATATGAAAAGATCGTAATATTATCCTATTTGATATTTTTTCGATTGTATAAGATTTCTTTCTTTTATAGTTAATTGTGTGATTATTACACAATCTTTCTTTTTAGAAATATTGTAACTCTATAAATAAGATCTTCTATTTTGTAATAAGTAAAAGAGAAAAATTATACAATTCTCATATTACTTTTACTATTCTCTCAATTATATTCAGTTTATTATTTAGTTTATTATTTTATCACAGAAATCGTCCCAGGGTTGACTTCACTTACATCCAGCATTGAACACCAAGAGAAAAGAGATGGAAATAAGACCTCGCGCACAAAAATTTCCTAGAGGAAAAGACTGCTATGCCCATGAAATCACAACCCTAAACCCGATAGTATAATAATTCCCTCTTTAAACTCCTAAGTCTCACCCCATTATATCATGGAGTTGGAATAAAAGAAACGCCAAAAATTCTGGATTGATGGGACTAACTGCATAACGATACATATATCTTATAGAGCTCAGCGTCGCACATCTTGCCCAGCCTTGAAAGGTCATTCACTAATGACAAGATACACACTCAACCACAAAGCTCTAATCTACAATTAAAATATGACTCGAGTCACAGCTTACCATAGCATCCTTGCTCATTGAAACATTTGTAACTGGACTCTTCTGCCTAGACAAACTCTCAGCATTTATAAGTTGTCCCGAACTTCTTCTTCGAGAAGGATCTGCTGATGAGCAGCCTTGCCTATCTTCTTCCTCGCCTGCAATAAAGTAAACAAAAGAATTCTCTTAAACCCCAGAGTGCTAAAAGATCTTCCTGGAAGGGGACAACCAATACACTATGAGAATAGTAGACAATAATAAGATAACAGGACTCCTGTGAATTTTTTGTTGTTTGCATCTATCAGCCTGCTTAACAACATACGGAAAGAGGGCGAGAAAAGAGCAAAACTGGGAAATTACCAGGCTGTCGTTCAGTATCAGGAATTGCAGGGGGCACTCCTGAGCTTGTCACGGCACTGGGACCCTAAAGCAAGCTAAATCATAAAATACAAGGAATAAATTACCAACTGAAGGGAATTTCATGATATTACACTCACAAGTGTCCACGAAGGAGGAGCAGCCATCCGTGATTGCTGATACTTCAAAATAGTCCAGTCAAAAATATAATCAAATTGGAAACCTGTGGAAAAATGATGAATGAAATGACAACAACATTTTAATCCAGGTCCTAGGTAATAGAAATCAAAGCAGAGAAGAATTCCATAAATGGATGTAACTTCTTTCAACCGAATACATATCCAGACCTTCGCGAATGAAGACATCACGGAATATCCTCTTCAGATAAGCATAATCTGGTTTATCCTCGAAACGGAGTGAACGGCAATAGTGGAAATATGATGCAAACTCTGTTGGATAGCCCCGACACAGTGACTGGAAAAATGTTCAGCAGTTAACTTCTATATAAGCAAATATAGAAGATATCCATCCAACCACAATGTTTCAAATAAATTACCTCAATAGAAGTTGAAACCTTTTTCTCACTTATTTTCTCATACTTCTGTTTCTTAGTTCCTGCTTTGAGTCCCTGCCAAGGGAGGCTGCACAGAGTACATAACAATTGTCATGATACAGAATGAGCATTAGGAAACTAAAGCCTAAGGAGTTAGACAGAATTCGTGAATACTCATAATCTACAGAAAAGGCTAAGGTGTACGGCAACAGTCACCTTCCTCTTAAGAAGTACATTAGGACATATCCAAGACATTCCAAATCATCTCTCCTGCTTTGTTCTACAATGCAAGGGACCAAAGATTGAACAAAGTAGGAACAAGATAAACCTAAAAAACAAAAGAAACACCTACCGATACCGAGGTGAGTATTAATGCTAGCATATCGTGCTGTTCCAGTCAAGTTTTTGTTCTCCCTGCAGCATTTATTATACCATACATTAGAACTGTGAGCCAACAACCATAATTTAGAAATTCTCTGTGGTTAACTCCTAAAAGAACAAAAAACTGTGCATGCCTGAAAATACAAATTCCTGGAGAGAGGGAGAGAAGGAAGAAATTGACTTTAATCAAGAAATTCAACACAAATATAGCAACAAGCTGAGCCCTGTACTATATAAATTTGGAGTTGGCTACCTGAATCCTTTTTGTCACACTATTCAGTTCATTGCTAGATCTAATAGAAGGTCCAGAAATTCAACACAAATACAAGACAGATATGCAAGTAAAAAACACAAAGGAAACAAAAAACGTGTTTCTTACATAACGTATCGTTAGATATCCAGGCTGGAATTCGGAGAAGTATGCATATATATACACATCAATACAGATAAACTGATCCAAAGAAAATATTACAAGAAGAAAAATTATTAGTAAATCGGATTATCTCAGTTAATAAGTGATGGCAATAGTGAAGGAAAAAACTCTTGTTAAGAGATTAACTTGAGCCTTGAAGTATAGGCATAATGGAAATTGTCGATAAATTTTTGAAATGCATAATGCCCCTTGTTGAAAATGAACAGCCAACTTACAACACTTAAGTGGTGCTAACTTCATGTAGTTCCAGGTGTCTGGTAATGCTTCACTTTATTTTTCTTATTTTTTGTTCATCTAAAAGTTTTAATTAACTACATCTGAGGTAAGTAGTCTTTCGAGCTTGTCAATGATGTTATCTAAAAATTTCACTATGGTTTCCATCTAAAAGGGACATATATGCCCAGTTCCAAACATCAGATGCAAAGCAGATACTATCTCAACCTCTAACCAGTGGATAGGGGAAACGAAAGGGAGTTCAGAAGTTCTTCTGCAATATAAACCAATTAAGGCACAAAGACAAACCTTGTAGCAATAGAACATATCACATTGATACAAAACATAAAAAAGCGTATAAAAAGAGTGAAATTACAATTTTAGTCACTAAATGGACGAGGAAAAAGTGTCTGAGATTTAGAGATTCAGAAAATTAAATGGACAAGAAAGGATTCTGTAAATGGTCTCAAGTCTGCATTTTTTTTTTGCAAGCAGAGGTGATGGATAAATCATAGCAAACAGAAGTAATTGGTACTCATTTTACCTGTAAGGTATATGTCGATGAGTTGAACTGTTTCTAAATTTTTTAGCCAGACCAAGGTCAATGACGTAGACCTACATAAAAGTGGAAAGTAACATTCCAAGTCAAGATAGGGATTTTGCAAGAATCCTCCAAGTAAAACAAAGTAAACACCCAAATGAGCACCTGATTTGCACGCCGTCCCAAGCCCATGAGGAAATTGTCGGGCTTGATATCTCGATGCAGAAATGATTTAGAATGGACAAATTCGACACGATTGATCTGGAGCACATATTTGACAAAGCTTATACCACCAAATCTAGACAGGTATGCATAAATTCTACAAAAAATGATTATACGTTCTTGCTCAGTAATGCCTTCAAATCAATGTTAAATTTAAGAATTAACCATTTGATCAGCAAGCATGAGAACTGTCTTCAGAGAAAGTTTCCTACTGCAAAAACTGAATAGATCTTCAAGACTGGGTCCAAGCAAATCCATTACTAGAACATTGTACTCTCCTTCCACACCAAACCATCTTACATTTGGTATACCAGCTGCAATTTGAAAGTAATGGATTTGTAAGCCCAATTTAATTGACGATGAGAGTTTATTGTGTGACCAACAATGGCTAAAACAGCAAAAAACACTCATTACTTCCGCCCTGCAGAATTCTGTATAACTTTGACTCGTACAGCAACTGAGGATGTTTTGTATTCACATTTTCCTGGAAAAATTATATATAGTATCAGAAACTGTAGCCATAAAAGAATCAATTATCAATATCTCATAGAAAAATTTAAAAAAGCAAACCCTACTATGCACATGATCAAGCCTAAACAAAATCAAAGGAGATACGCAGATGCAAGTCAAAGAACCATCTAATATCACATGAGCATATAAATGTTTTATTTAAGCAAAATGTGCATAAGAGAGAACTAATTTCAATAACCTTGTTATTTCAACTTGTACACACTTGAGCAAGTGACATTATCACCAGAAATGCTCTATCTTATTAACCACGGTTATTTTCTTTTTGACCTTTTCTACTTCTTTTTCCCAACACTTGTGAGGTATGCTTGGGTAGTGAGAGACCACACACATCGGCCAGCAATTAAAGCAGGATTGAAGGTGGCTTAGATATAAGACACTGATCACCACAGTTTCAAGCTAACTGGGACATGCTATGATCCCTGCCATTTTACTTTTTAGTCAAAGATGACTCCAAGTCTGACAAGTGACAAGGCTCAAACTATCACCACTTTCTTGCACTTTCTACAACTCATCCAAAAGCTCAAAGTCATGCTTGACTGGTATTCCGACATGAAACCATGCACATCTCAAAAGACAAGCTGTTTAGCACCAGTTCCCCTGTTATCCAGATTTTTTTATAATGATAGATTTCACTATTACCAAGTAATCATGGATTGACTGTGATAACTTCGAAAGGAAAAAGATTTAATGATATTCCATGAACAATTTAGAGCATCTAAACTGCAGTCCCATCTGGCAAAAAACTGACATTTGCAGAAGCATGGAGCTGAACATGGTCACAAGAACACTTCATGGTGCACGAGTTGGTATCAGCAATGGCATGAGACTATGAAAAGGCAACTGACTTGGCCTCGTGTACTTGAAATGATTTAACCCTGGCCGAACTTGAAGTTGCAAGGAATTAACTTAGATTGGCATGAAATAGAGCGAGCACGTCTAAACAAATATTAATCACATCGATTACCCTTCCTAAGATGCTTTTCATTGAGAAATTGATAGTGGAAATGTCAACGCCACCCCAAAGGAAAGATTTGTGTAACTTGAGGAATAGAGAGTAGAGACCAACTATTTGTGGCGAAAACGCATGGTACTAAATAATTGATAAAATGAAATATAAGTACAAAAGTTTATCACAACCTAAAAATACCATTTTGTTGTTATAATACTAAATGCAAGCAAAAATCATGAAGCGTTGTGTAAGGAAGATTTCAAGAAAGCTCAGAGGTCACAAATGTTGCAATTCAGGTTTCACCAAATCATGCCTATCTCCTAGGGATTGTCAAATAAATAGAAAAAAGATGACACTTCAAGCATACAATAACAACTAAGCCTTTTCCTGATAACCACTTGAAACTTGTCTTGCCATTTCGATCAACCCAAAGCTACCTCTTCTAAAAGATACAAAGAAATAAAATATTATACAACCAACTCTGGGCCATGTTAATTTGAATTCACCTGGCTCTTGTGACTCGTTATCATTCTATCTTTCAATCTCAAAGAATCCTCCGAGCACTTCTTCATTCCATCCAACCCACTCAAATCTTGTACACTGCATCATATTCAAGACATCCACATCCTTCCTCATTGATAATTAGAATGCCTAAAACAGTCAAATTCAGAGGCATGTAATTCATTATTTTGATTCCACCGTCTTCCTTATTCCTACTATGATTAGAAAATTGTATAAGTTCTACTTCAGCTAAAACCCTTAGATTCTAAAGAGCTCGTCTAAAGTTCTAACTTAAGATTTATACACTAAAAGTCATCCGTCAAAACTATATCATCAATGAGTAAAAAACACGGAATGACCTACAAAATATTCCATCCTAAACCTCTAACAGTTTACTTTTAATCACATACATTTTCAACAAGGATACAACATACATACATACAACAACAACAATCTAACCTTATTCCCATTGAAATTAGGTTTGCCTGAACAAATGTTTCACCATATAATTAAATCCACTGCTATACAAGCAAAAGGCCCAATAAAGTCTCCTCCACACATCAAGCATATTTTTACTAAATCTCATTCAATAATTCTGCTAAACCCACGTATAAATTACTTACATCACCTAGACTTCTATACTTTGACAGGAATTCTATCTAGGCTATTTGTTTTACTCATTTTCATCCTCTTCATAGCCACCATCGCCTTCAAGGCTCGAATCCTTCTTAACGGATAAAATTTCAATCCTAAATATAGATTGACAAATCTCCAAGATCCACGTTATGCCTTTTGTTAAATAATTTGTAAGAAAAATTCCTCTTGCATTTTCATAGCTATCAAATAGAACTCCTTGAGTTCAACCTTAATATACTTAACTTATTTTAAATCTCCACTTCTCTTTTTCCTAGTTGGGATATATTGTAAATAACGTTTTTCTCAATATTTAGCTCTAAGATTAGAATAAACATATAACTTCTCTTACACTTCTGTTTAGGACTCCTGAATCATCCCTTTAGCTTCTCATTACACACACTTATAATTCTCAAAAGCTTCTATGTTTCCTATTTTGAGGTGTTTCTCTAGCGTTGCGTTTTAGTCTCAACCATCATATGAAGCTTCTCTTCCACTTCCACTTCCACTTCCACTTCCACTTCCACTTCCACCTTCCCTCGTTAGGCGGGTTTATACAGTTAGAATATTTTGATACCTCTTTTGCTAAGTTTTCAATGTACTAGCCACCCACTTCAAATCAAATCAGGATATCCATATCCACTTTCGTTTGTTGAAAATTATGTCCCTTAAAGTCACTTGTACATGACCCTACAGCTTCTACCATATTGTTCTATACACTTGAACCTTTTTGGTGTTTCTTTTATATTTCTGAATAACCGTATCAAACAATAACTTGTGTTAACTTGTGATCAAACAATAATTCTTCAAACAATAACCCTTGAAGCACTTGTATGTGGAGACAACTCTCGCCACACAAGAAATAATTCTTGAAGAAAACTCAAAAAGAACAATCCACCAAGTAATAAGAAAACTAAAATAAAACACTAAAGGAAAGCCCACAAAACTCACAAGCTTAATTGCCACCTCCTCGTTTGTCTGGATATCAGTTCCTGCAACAACAAAGAAACAAACAATTATCACTCAATCAGTACTATTACACTCCCAAGAAAAGAAAATAACAAAACAAAAAAAAAAAAATAGAAGAAGAAGAAAAACAATAATAAAAAAAAAACTACCAAGATAGATCTCTCCAAAGGATCCACTGCCAATTTTTCGACCAAGCCGATACTTGTTTGCCACTCGCGGCTCCATTCATAAAACCCTAGACTATATATCTTCTCAGCCTCTGTCAACCCACAAAATTCACCAATTATCAAAACCCAGAGAATCTGTGACTTTTAACAAGACTACCGCTAGGATTATTGGGTTCAAAAGATGATGAGAAGAATGGAGAGAGAGAGAGAGAGAGAGTAAATACAGTATTTTCTCACACTATATATATACATATACAACTCACCTGTGTGTTGGAATTCTCGTCATCAGTGGAGGAGTGAGGTGAAGGAGAAGCACGCGTTGGAACCACGCATGGCGGAAGGACCTTTAACACGTGACACTTGCCAAACTCGCTATAACGTGTATACGTGCGTTTGATTGCAAGTATTGAATTTAGGTGAAAATAAAATAAATTTTATGAAATTGAATTGTCAAAAAATTGTTAATTAAAAAATATCAATTTAGAAGATAAATTTTATCTGAAAAATAAAATCTCTCCCCCCCTCCCAAAAAGAAAACGTTTTCTTTATTTTCAAGAAAAATGTAACCATTTATGTAGAAATGAGAAAATATTTAACTTGGAAAAAAATGACAATGTGTAGTTGAAAAATATGTGAGAAAAGACTTTTCAATAGAAAATTGTGGCTATCAAACATATCAGTTGGAAAATAGGTGGAAAAAATGTTGTAATCAAACGCACCCTAATTTCAATTTACAATATACTAGTATATACCACTTTCCTAAAGTAGATTCGACCATAGCTTACCATTCAAATTCAAATTCAAATATGTAGTAAATAAAGAAGAAATTGGATTTGAGAATTTGATTTGAGGAGAAGGAATTTGAAGAATAGAAGAGATATGATGGAGAAAAATAATTTTGAGAATGATGTAGCATATGAAGAAGAATGTAGATTTGAGAATTTGATTTGAGTAGATTGAATTTGAAAAAGATATGAGAAAAATTAATTTTTAGAATGAATATAAGACATGCGTATATGTGTTTTTTTGGGCCAGTAAAGGAGAAATCTTTACGGTCGTGATAAAATATATACACTACTATACCATTTATCAGTAGAATTCGACCGTAGAAAAATAAATAGAGATTGATAGGATGAAGGTTGAGAATGAAAGATTTGGAGAAGAATTGTGAAGAGAAAGAGAATTTGGGAATGATAGAATTGAGAAAATTGAGAAAAAAATTGGAGAAGATGAAGACAGACGTATATTGGATTTTTGGTCCCGTATTGGAGAAACTCCCTACGGTCGTGACTAGTATACCGTTTCTTTACAGTAGAATTCGACCGTAAGCTCTATTATGATAATAGATTGAGGTGATGAACAAATTTTAGAGATGATCGGTGGAGGGAGATGATCGATTGAGAGTGATCGATTGAGAAGATGAGTAGATTTTGGAGATGGTCGGTTGATAAAGATGATTGAACAGCAAATTTTAGAGGAAATGAAATTGAAGTTGTAGTGACAGTGTGACACACGAACATTTAAGTGTTTTTTCTTCCCGTATCGGGGAAAACTCCCCTACTGTATATATATATATATATATATATACACACACACACACACACACACACACACACACACACACACACACACACACACACACACACACACACACACTAGTATACTACTTCTTTGCGGTGGAATTCGACTGTACGCTTTATTATGATGATTGATTGAGACGGTGAACATATTTGGGAGATGATCGGTTAAGTGAGATGGATTGAGGAGGTGAGTAAATTTTAGAGATGATCGAATTAGGGAGATGATTGAAGCGGTCGACAAATTTTGGAGGAGATGATTTTGAGGGAGGATGGGGGAATTGAAGACATAGTGACACATGGACATTTAAGTACTTTTTTCTTCCCTTAGTGGAGAAAACTCCATACGGTCGTGATAATATGAAAACTAGGGGCATACATGGTCCAGTTCGGTCCGGTTCTAAAAAAATCTATCCGAACCAAAAACTAATAGATTTATTGTAAATAGAATCATCGGTTCCAAATCTAATTATGAACCAAACAATTAATTCCAACAATTATTTTCATTCTTTGAAACAACACAATAATCTACCAAATCATTACTTTCAAACTTCAATCCATTCACAAAAGAACAATTAATATGAAGTTTTGAACACAAGATTCAATCTTAATACAAAATAGTAAGTCAAGTCCAAATTTAAAAATACAAAAACAAGTTATCTAATAAAAATCATTCACCAACATACACAAATGACCAAAAAATTGAAAAAAAAAAAAACTAGACAAGTTCGGTTCTTCAGTTCTATACCTAGAACCGGTAACTAGTCAGTTCTCACTTCTAATACCCACTACCAATTTTAAATTTAATTGGTTCAGTTCAGTCTTATTCGAATGGGCACTTTTGTCCACTCCTACCGAAAACTCTACTTACAATTTTGTTGAGTAAAATACATTATCTGTGATGGAACTTTGACCCGCATTTCACGTGATCTAATTTCAATTTACAATATGTTCTTTTTTTTTTTTTTTTTTTTTTTTTAAAAAACTCCACTTATAATTTTTTCAAGTACAAAACTATAAATTTTGACGTGCATTGAACTTCAATTTATTTTCAATTCATTGATGTACTATTAAAATGGTTTTCAATCTATCATCATTTTACTCGACGTAAATTAACCGAGATGTTTGCATGTCAAATGACATTTCTTACGTGGAGGCTCGTTAGTCGTTAACCAAGACTAATTTTCCAACATGACAAAGTCACACAAACAAACGCTAAGAGCATCTCCAATGCAACCATGAATTACACTAAAATGTATGCCACATAACTAAAAAATATTTACATGACAAGAAAAAAATGGAGGATGTCTAGCACACTGTCTATTTATTTTTATATAATTTATATCTATCAAAATATGTATTAAACTTCTTTTATTTAATTTTTTATAATTTACTTCTACATCATCTCTCTTTTACAATTGGATTATAATTTTTTCAATCTACAATTTTCATTGGAGATTATCTTCTCTTCGTCTTCAATTTACTTGTCACATGTACAACAAACATTGTTGCATTGAAGATGCTCTAAATCTACATAAAATAGAAATGACTTATCCCTAATAAAATGATTCATCCTTACCCAAACTGTAGAAATTACATATCAGAGGAAGTAAAAAAAGAAAAAAAAAAGCAATACCAAACAACACCTTAAATCGCTCATCTTCGACCGGACATGGCACACCCGGCACATAAACCGCTGGACATGGCTTCCAATGTGGTCGAACATCCCTCGTCGGCCATTTCCCTCACACCCTCCGGACTCACGCCATCTGAAAGTGGTCCATTTGGACCACAAAACCATCAGCTTGCAGCGGCCCTAGTTGCAAAACCTAGTTCTACCGCCATTCTCCTTGGCGAGCTTCCGCGCCCAACTCCTACCCTTCAGGCCATGCACCCTGCGTCTGACCCTTCTCCATTGCCGAGCGCACCTATTGGTTCAGACCTTCAGGCGTGCGATCTTGCTGCTGGTGCATGCAGTGCGCATCCTGCGCACAAAGGCCTAGTGCGTGGTCGTCGAAGATGGTGCGCCACCCATGGGCGATGGACCCTCTTCCCAAGTGGTAGCCCAGGTCCAAGCGCAAGAAACAAATACAACAACACATCATACATGCACACACAAGACTACTCCCCTACCAGGTGCCATCAGTCGCCAAGCGCATGCCTCCGACTGGTTTTTCTGTCCCCTTCCGTTTGCCTAATTTTTTAGCTCTGATTTCTCTGGGCCCACTTGTTTTTCCTCAGGAAGCTCAGTCTGCACTGAATTCTAGCAAATTGACTTATCTGCAGTTGCTACTGATCGACATACTATCTTTTCAGTCGAGCAGAGTATGAGAAAGTCATTTGCTTCTGTCCTTCAGTCCTCTCTTGATTCAACTTGTCACCAGTTTGTGGCTAAGAAATCATATTTACATTGTGGTGAGCATGCCTTGGTTATTTCAACTGATGAGGAAGCATCTCTTGTTGAGCTATTTAAGTTTATACTTGTTGGCAAGTTTTCGCACCACAAGCCCAAAATGGTGGATGTACGTAATAGTTTTCATAAGTTTAAATTTTGTAGTGATTTTAAGCTTGGGCTTATAGATCACAAGCACATACTTATACACTTAACGCATGATGATGATTACATTCATTTATTTTTAAAACCACTTTGGTTTATTATGGGTTGCCCTATGTGTATACTTAAGTGGACTTGTGATTTCCACCCTGATGTTGAGACCCCCATTGTCCCTGTATGGGATATCTTTTCCTTTATTGCCTGTTCATTTATGTGCAACGAAATTTTTATTTTCTTTATCTAAGATTGTTGGGGTATCGTTGAGGATTAATGAGGCGATTACTAATTTGTTAAATCCTAGTGAAGCTAGGGTTTGTGTTGAGGTGAATTTAGAACATAAGCTCCCAGATAGGACTTGGATTGATCAGGGTGAATCTCGTTATTTTTGGCAGCCTATTGTATATGAGAGGTTGCCCCATTTTTATGCTAAATGCCGTCATATGGGCCATATTATTGATTAGTGCATGGTGGGTGCTCCACCACTAGATTCTATTGTTACTCAGGCTCCTAATCCTTTTGTTGCTCAGGCTCATAAGCCTGCTGTTGCTCCGGCTTCTAAGCCTGCGATGTTCAAGTGCCTATTGTAGATAAGACCGGGAAGGGTAAGGAAAAAGATATTGTTGTTGAGGCTCGTAGGTAGTGGGTCCTAGTTGTTGGTTCTTCTTTAGTTGTTCATATACCACCTCCAGTGGTTTATGTGGAGACCACCCATAAGCTTAAACATACAATTCCCACCACTGTGGCTTCAAATCCCTTTCATGATGTTTTTTCTTCTGATCCATTCTTAGATCACATGATGTCCGTCCCTAGTGAGTTTCCTATTTTTCAGAGCTAGTGCTGCCAGTTTTTTACAATGATCCACATGTCAGTCTATGCCTCAATTGTCATAAGAATGTATAGGCTTTGATTCTTTCAGATACTGCTAGTTCTACTCAGTTAGAGGTTCATCAGCCAGGGCACTTTTGTAGAAATTCTTCTGATGACTTGGCTGGTTTGGATGAACGGCAGGAGACCGGTGGTTTTACTATAGTGCAGATGAAGAAAAATCTGAAAGTTACTGATATCCTACGCTAGGTCAATTGGGTGACTCGTAGTTAGACAAGTGCTTCATCATGTAGCCAGTCTTTCTGATGAGTGTTATCGTCTAGAATGTGAGATGTATGCACAATATTACCACTCATAGACAATTTAAGAAATTGGTTCGGTTATACCAGGTGTATTTTTTGGTGGTGTTGGAGCCGTTTGTTTTAAGAAAAACTTTGACTTTATCCGATGATTTCTTTCATTTGATGTGGGATTACAGAATGAGTCGGATAAGATTTGGTGTTTTTGGAATTTGAGAACTACTGTTACTTCGATTGTTGATCATCCCCAATTCCTCCACATTAAAGTTGAGGATCCTAGATTGGCCAGACCATTGTTCATTACTCCGGTCTATACTTCTTACTCGCCAGTTGGACGTAGAGATTTATGAGCGGATCTTCACCAGATATTCCTTTCTGTGGATGGGTCGTGGCTAGTTTGGAGAGACTTTAATGCTAATGCTCACAATGGTGAGTGATAAGTGCGGGTATTGTACTTATTTTAGCCACTAAAAATGGATATTTGTGAGTTCTTTAAAGTAGTTTATTATTTATCTATGTTATTTTGAATGTTTGGGTGAAAATTCGAGCTCGGTTGGTGATTGGAAGAAATCCAAGCGAAAAAAGGGCAAAAAGGACTAAAGTTCTACAAATTGTGAATTTTGGGGACCGAAGTATAAAGAAGCCAAAAGATGGAGGACCTGAGTTGCAATTTATGGAGGACTTATCCGAAAGAAAACAAAAAAATTCAAGGACTGAAATCAACATTATACAAAGTTTAGAAATTAGAATTGTAATTTATCGGGACCAAACTACAATTGCATGGCAATTGGCATGCATGGGCCAAATACCATGCGATCGCAACACACTATTTTTTTGAGCAGAAAGGTTTTGGGTTATCCCATGCGATCGCATGGCACAAATTTTCTACGCTCCACGTTTTTTGTTCAGCATTTCAAGGGTTTTTTGGGGCTTTCAAATTTTTTTTTTGTCTTCTAGGTTTTTAAGTAGTTGTTTTTTCTACATATTAAGGGGATTTTCCCACATTTTTCCATATACAAACTCTCTCAAAGAAAAGTGAAAAAATGAGGTCTTTGGAAAACTCCATGAAAATGGGTTTTCTATGATTTTGTACATCATTGTTAGGCTATTTTTGTGAAATAGAGGAAGATGAAAGAAGATTTATATTGGGTAAATGGAGACAACCATGGGTTCAAGTTTAATCCTTCACTTCTCTAAATTTCATTGAACTCGATGATGTATTTTGTATCTATATTTTATTTTATTTTTGTAAATATGATGGACTAATGTTATTTCACTTAGAATAAGATGAATCCATTTATGAAGCTTCTAAGTTGAAGTATCTTGTTATTGATTCTCCATTATTGATGTTTATGGTTGTTTATTATTTA
Source organism: Forsythia suspensa (assembly GCA_023638005.1). Taxonomy (NCBI): domain Eukaryota; kingdom Viridiplantae; phylum Streptophyta; class Magnoliopsida; order Lamiales; family Oleaceae; genus Forsythia; species Forsythia suspensa. The sequence goes on from CM042668.1 coordinate 14,317,202, forward strand.
GTTTTATTGTGTATTGAGATGATTGATCACCATTGAAATACTTTTGTGACCTAGTTTTGCTACCGGGAGGGTGAGATTAGGTTTAGCACATTTAATAAACAACATAAAGTTTATTGGATGTAGGGATATACTTTCATACTTTGTGCAATCATGAATGGGTGCTCTTGTGTTCCATTACATTTTTACATATACGTTCTCTGTAGGAATGCTTGAGAGTCTTATGTGAAAATAGGTTTGGCTCTACTTGGGAAAGATTGCTAGATATTTTAGGAGTATTGATTGCCATAAAAGATCTCGTTTTGGAATTGCTAATGAAAAATGAAACTTTAGTGTGGAGTATTTGGTGAAGTCGAATTCCTAATGTATTTCTCTATTTGATTGTATTTCCAACAAATTCTCTTTTCACAAATTTCCTTTTACTTTACTTTTATCAACTCTTAATTTGTAGTTTAATTATCAAAACAACATGTTTAATTGTGTGTTTAAAATAGAGCTAGATTGAATTGAATTTTAACAAAATTATCTATCATCGTGGGTTCGACACTTTCTCATCACTTTATTACTTGAACGCGACTCGTGCACTTGCGGTACATATTTAGCAAACAAGTTTTTGGCGTCGTTGCCGAAGATTTGATTTATTTAGTTTGATCCTTGTTATTTCTAACCTTATTTCCTTACTTTTGTTTTATTTTTTCCTTTAAAATTTCAGTGCTACTTCTGTTCTTTTTAGGCATTTTATCTTTGGTGGATGCAAAATTTGGAAGATCTTGAGAATTTGGTGTTTGACCCCGAGATTGAAAGAACTTTTAGACACCGAATAAGAGAACAAAGAGAAGCACGACATAGAGTGAACACTATGGCAAACGACGAAGATCAAATGGTTGAGATAGATGAGGATGATTTGCTAGTTTGGGATATTATTACTCCAGCTGTGGTTCAAAGCCAATCCAGCATAGCATATCCGGCTTATGGAAAGAATAATTTTCAATTGAGACCGGATGTCATCAACCTCTTCCAGAATACTCTTCAATTCTATAGGTGTTCAAATGAAAACCCTCACATGCATCTATCACACTTCTTAGAGACAGTGAGCAATTTTGAATATCAAGATGTCAACTTGGAAGCAATCAAACTCAGATTATTTCCACGTACTTTGAGAGATGGAGCAAGAGAGTGGTTGGATTCACATTTTGCGGAGAGTATTACCACTTGGAATGGTCTTGTTCAAAAATTCACAAACAAATACTTTCCTCCCGCCTAAGTTGCAAAGCTGAAGCATGACATCTCCATATTCAGACAGCAGGACACATAAAATTTTCATGAAGCTTGGGAGAGGTTCAGAGAGATGCTTCGGAAGTGCCATAATAATGGTATCAAAAAGACTTTGCAAGTTCAATACTTCTGTGCCGGACTACTTCTTCATTGTCGTTCGATTATTGACTCATCTTCAAATAGGTCAATCAACACAAAGACAATTAAAGAAGCATGGATATTGTTTGAGAGAATGGCTGAAATAAGTTCAAATTGACTTGCTGATATAAGTTCAAATTGGCCGGCTGATAGGAGTGTAGCAAAGAGGGCAACAGAGATGCATGAGGTTGATGTTATATCCGCTCTTTATGCACAAATGGCAGCTATGGAAAAGAAGATGGTGGATACTATAGCTCGTAATCAGATAGCTCATGCTATTCAGATGCATACTCTTGAGTGTGATAGTTGTGGAGCAAATCATTCAATTGGAAATTGTCCATTGTTGACTAGTTCTTCGACATCCACTGAGCAAGTATGTTATGCTCAGAATCATCCCAGTCAGTAGGGTAATATCTACTCAAACACATATAATCCAGCTTGAAAAAATCATCCAAATTTTTCATAGAGCAACAACCAAAATCAACAAAGCTTTCCAAGATAACAATCAAATTTTCAACAGAAAGAGGTTGGAAAGAAGCCATGGTCCAGTTAGCACACCATCAGTTAAAATTTCAAGAATGAACTGAGGAATCTATTCAGAGCATCAAAGCATCTATGAAGGGATTGGAGAATCAAATGGGTCAGATGGCAAAACTTCTCTCTGAAAGGTAACAAGGGCAATTACCGAGCAACACTGAGACCAATCCAAGATAGCAGCTTAAAGCAATTACTACAAGAAGTGGGGTTCAGTTGTCTGAGATAGAAGTAAAGAGAAATTTTGTCATTCAAGACAAGACACCCTCTATTAATGAGGAACAAGTGGACTAATCTAAAGCACCATATGATGCTAGTCAAGATAAAGATTTGGATACTCCACCTACTAAGGCAACTCCTCAAGCGAAGGCATATGTGCCTCCAATCCCATTTCTGCAAAGATTACAAAAGCACAAGTTGGATAAGCAATTTGAGAAATTCTTGGAAGTATTCCAGAAGTTGCAAATCAACATCCCTTTTGCCAATACCTTAGCTCAAATGCCTAGCTACACAAAATTTATGAAAAAAAATCCTATCTAACTAGAGGAAGCTAGATGAGCACGAGATAGTGATGTTGACTGAAGAGTGCAGTGCTATCTTGCAAAACAAATTGCCACATAAGCTTAAAGATCCAAGGAGTTTTACTATTTCTTGTACCATTGGTGATGTTGATTTAAATAAAGCTCTTTATGATTTAGGTACAAGTATTAACTTGATGCCATTTTCTATCTACAGGAGATTAGGATTTGGGAGGCAAAAGCAACAACAGTTTCTCTACAGTTAGCCGACCGCTCAATCAAATATTCTAGAGGAATCATTGAGGATATCTTGGTGAAAGTTGACAAATTTATTTTCCCTGTCAACTTCGTTATTCTGGACATGGAAGAAGACAAGGATATTCTTCTAATATTGGACAGACTATTTTTGGTTACTGGAAGAGCCTTGATCGATGTGCACATAGGCCATATGATATTGAGATTATATGATGAAGAAGTGATATTCAATGTTTTCAAGGCAGTCAAGTAAAATGGTGGCATAATCTTTTGCACTAAATCATCCTCAAGATCTACTTGAGACATGTTTGTTTCAGTCTTTTACTAAGACATCCAATTCAGAAGAAACCAAATTCATGATGCAGCAATTAGAGGCAAATCCAGCTCATAAATGACAACCACATTTCTAGAAGCTCGAGGAAAAGTCAACAAAGTTACCACCATCTATTGAAAAGCCTCCGTAGTTAGAACTCAAGCAATTGCCATCTCACTTGCGTTATGCTTATTTGGGTGATGATTCTACACTTCCGGTTATTATTGCAAACTCTATTAGTAAGTTAGAAGAAGAAAAACTGCTACGAGTTCTTCGAGAGCACAAGACTGCAATAGGATGGTCTATCTCATATATCAAAGGTATTAGTCCTACTGTCTGTCTACACAAGATTCTCATAGAAGATGATTTTAAGCTATCAGTGCAACGTCAAAGAAGATTGAATCCAACATTGCAAGAAATAGTAAAAGTTGTGGTGATCAAGCTTTTAGACGCAGGGATCATCTATCCTATATCAGACAGCACTTGAGTAAGTCCAATCCAAGTAGTGTCGAAGAAATGAGGGATCACAGTGGTGCCCAATGACAACAACAAGCTCATTCCAACCGTAACGATTCATGGATGGCGAGTTTTCATTGATTATCGCAAACTCAACACTGCAACTCGAAAGGATCATTTTCCTTTTCCATTCATTGATCAAATGTTGGAAAGGTTAGCTAGGCATTCATATTATTGCTTTTTGGATGGATATTCTAGATATAATCAGATTCCGATAGCTTCAGAAGATCAGGAGAAGACCACATTCACATGCCCATATGGCACATTTGTTTATAGAAGGATGCCGTTCGGCCTATGCAATGCTCCAACTACTTTCCAGCGTTGTATGATGTCCATATTTTCAGACATGGTGGAGAAATACATCGAGATCTTTATGGATGATTTTTCAGTCTTCGGAGCATCTTTCGATGAATGTCTTGATCATTTATCATTAGTCTTGTAGCGATGAGAGGAAGCCGATCTTGTCCTAAATTGGAAAAAGCGCCATTTCATGGTCTAGGAGGGAATTGTATTGGAACACCTAATTTTAGCTAAGGGAATTGAGGTTGACAAGGCAAAAATTCAAGTAATTGAGAAATTGCCACCTCCAATATCTATAAAGGAGATTCGAGAGTTTTCTTGGGCATGCATGTTTCCAGGACATCCATTGGTCTTGCAGCGATGTGAGGAAACCAATCTTGTCCTAAATTGGGAAAAAGTGCCATTTCATGGTCCAGGAGGAAATTGTATTGGGGCACCTAATTTCAGCTAAGGGAATTGAGGTTGACAACGTAAAAATTCAAATAATTGAGAAATAGCCACCTCCAACATTTGTAAAGGAGATTCGGAGTTTTCTTGGGCATGCAGATTTCTATCGGCGCTTTATAAAGGATTTCTCTAGAATCACGAAGCTACTTTGCAACCTTTTGAAAAAGAACATCCATTTTCACTTTTCTGAAGAGTGTCTACATGCTTTCAACACTATTAAAGAAAAGCTTGTCACAGCACCAGTTTTGGTTACACCTGATTGGAGTCTACCATTCGTGATGTTAGTAATTTTGCAATTGGGGTAGTGTTGGGGGCAATGTAAGGATAATTTTTTTCATGTGATTCACTATGCCAGTCGAACCTTGAATGATGCTCAACTAAACTATGCCACCATAGAAAATGAGCTTCTTGCAGTGGTCTATGCTTTTGATAAATTTCGGTCTTATCTTGTGGGATCGAAGGTGATTGCCCATACAGATCTTGCTGCTCTGATTCATCTTTTTGCAAAGAAGGATGATAAGCCTCGACTCATCAGATGGATACTTCTACTGCAAGAGTTTGACTTGAACTCTGAGATAAAAAAGGAGAGTGAGAATGTAACCGGTTGCCAACCATTTGTTTAGACTTGAGATTTGGGAAGAGTCACGCAGTAGCGAGACAAATAAGGAATTTCATGATGAACAAATCTTTGCGGTTGAGGAAGCACCATGGTATGCGAATATTGTTAACTTCCTAGCTAACAACATCATTCCACCAGATCTTTCCAAAAAATTCTTTGCAGACATTAAACATTACTTTTGGGATGATCTAATTCTATATAGAAGGAGTTCAGATCAGATAATCAGAAGATGTGTACCAGAAGGAGAGATAATGGATATCCTACAACATTGTCATTCATCAGAGTATGTAGGGCATTTTGGGACCTCTAAAACTACTGCAAAGGTATTACAGTCTAGTTTCTACAAGCCTTCCTTATTCAAAGATGCCCATAGAGTTATGAAAACATGTGATCGGTGCCAGAGAACATGAAATGTCTCAAGAAAGAATGAAATGCCTCTCAACAGTATTTTGGAAGTTGAAATTTTTTATGTCTGGGGTATTGACTTTATGGGTCCATTTCCATCATCATTTTCTTATCAATACATTTTGGTGGCGGTTAATTATGTCTCTAAATAGGTAGAATCCATGGCATTACCCACGAATGATGGTCGGGTTGTGATTACCTTCTTGAGAAGGCATATTTTTACCTGTTTTGGTACTCCACGAGCAATCATCAGTGATGGGGGTAAGCACTTTTGCAATTGCCAATTTGAGTCGGTGTTGGCTAAGTATGATGTACATCATCGAGTATCCACTCTCTATCACGCTCAAACAAGTGGGCAAGTCGAAATCTCCAACCAGGAGTTGAAAAGAATTTTAGAGGTAACGGTTCGATGAAGGATTGTTCCAAACAATTGGACGATGCACTTTGGGCGTACCGCACTGCATTCAAAACTTCCATTGGTATGTCTCCATATCGTCTGGTATTTGAAAAAGCATGTCACCTACTCGTATAGTTGGAGCACCGTGCTTATTGGGCAGTGAAACATCTCAATTTTGATTAGAAAGAAGCCGGTGAGAAGAGACTCATCCAATTAAATGAAATTGATGAGTTTCGACTTGAGGCATGTGAGAATTCTAAAATCTACAAGGAGCAAACAAAGAAATGGTACGACAACCACATCCAACGAAAACAGTTGGAGGTTGGACAACAAGTTCTACTATTTAATTCTTGGCTCAAGCTTTTTCCAAGAAAGTTACGTTCTAGGTGGTCGGGACCATTCACAATTAAGCGAGTATATCCATCTAGGGCTGTGGAGGTTGAGTATACAAGCAAGAGGGCATTTACAGTAATGGTCAGAGGTTGAAGTATTATTGGGGTGATGACTTTGCCAATGAAAAGTCAATTGTCCATCTCACCAATCTCGTCTCATCATCTGCCAAAAGTCTAGCTAGTGACTATAAAGAAGTGCTGAATGGGAGACAACCCATTTTTCTTTCCTTTACTATTTGTTTTGCATGTAGTTTATTTTTTTTGGCATGATTCCATTCCTTAAAAATTAGGTGAATTTTGATTTTTTGTCCTTATTTGGTAGGCCTAATAGCAACGAGTCCACAAAAAAGAGAAAGATAGTCTCCAACAATCTCGATAAGTCCAAACAAAGATATCTGTCAACTTGAAGTTACCATCACCAACCAACTCACCCTAGGAGAGTATCTATTTCTCTTCTCTTTTGATTTTTACTTTTACATTGAGGACAATGTACATTTTAAGTTTGGAGGTACGAATTTTGCTTGTATGTTTTGCATGTTAGATAGCCTTGCCGGCTAATATAGGGATTTTGCTTGCTTGTTGTGCTTGTTAGAGAGCCTTGCCGGCTAATGTTGTGATTTTGTTGAAATTGCTATGATTCATGGATTGTAGACATAAATGCTACTTGTGATTTTTTCATCAATATACTTATTCCATGCTAGACACTTTCCAAGCACTATAGTCATGATGTTTATCGCATACAAATGTTGGTTGCATTTTTTTTCAATAGGTTGTTTGTGGAACTTGAAAGTTTTTTGTCCAATACCTTTGTATCATCTCTTTAATTTTTTCGATGGAAAGAATATTTTGGGAATGGTTGAGCCATGATGTATCTCCTTAGGAGTGTGTTGATTCCATGCTTGTTGAAAATGTACGTGGAGTAGTTTTGGCCAACCAGCAGAAACTCGGTAATGACCATATGCTTGGAATCTAATCTCTATATAAAAGTTTGTTGGTTATGCTCAAGATGGCTATAAGTTTGCTCTATTTTTAATTTTCTTACCTCACTTTGTAGCCTTTTGACTCGAGTGATTAAGTCTATTGGGGTATCTCAAAGCTCGGTACCCTTTTGGTCTCTTTTAAAATTGAGGAGTTACTGACTTAAAACTCGTTACATGGGTCAAATAGAAAGCTTAAGGGAGTGAGGTTAAAAAAAATTATGAAATATTCATTGCAAATCTTACAAGTTTGAGCAATTGTGACTACTTTTCAAAATTTAGATGACTAGTGGGTTTGAATTACTTGGTAAATGTTGAATTGTTGAACTACTCAATTCTTTGGAGAATCTTCACAAGCCTAATTAGTTACAATCCTTGGCTAAGTCCAACCAAACTTGAGCAAGAAAGATTGAGTGATTTGAGAGAAACCATTGAATAGACACCCCGGGTTAGAGAAAAAAGATCAAGTTCGAGATAGTGCATCCGACGAGAAGGAAATAAAATTTTGACCATTGAGGGTTAGATATTCACCAATTTTTGTTTTGCAATGATTCAAAGTGACTATGCACACAAACACATCTAACATGGATTAAGTTGAAAGTTTCTTTTGTTATAGCATTTTTGTAGACTTTTCATGAATTATAAGCAAGTTTCAAAAAGATCATGGTAAGGTAGCAAACTTTCTAACCTTTGCATGTTTGTAGTCTTTTTATGGTTTGTTTATGCTTGTGTGCTTGTATGATGTTTGTTGATAATTTTTGTTTGAGGACAAACAAAGATGCAAGTTTGAGAGTATGATAAGTGCGGGTTTTGCACTTATTTTAGCCACTAATAATAGATATTTGTGAGTTCTTTGAAGTAGTTTATTATTTATCTATGTTATTTTGAATGTTTAGGTGAAAATTCGAGCTCGGTTGGTGATTGGAAGAAATACACGTGAAAAAGGGCAAAAAGGACTAAAGTTGTACAAATTGTGAATTTTGGAGACCGAAGCATAAAGAAGCTAAAAGATGGAGGACCTGAGTTGCAATTTATGGAGGACTTATCTGAAAAAAAACAAAAAAATTAAGGACGGAAATCAGCATTCTACAAAGTTCAGAGATTGAAATTGTAATTTATCGGGATCAAACTACAATTGCATGGCAATTGGCCCATGCGATAACAACACACCATTTTTTTTTAGCAGAAAAGTTTTGAGTTATGCCATGCGATCGCAAGACATAAAGCCATGCGATCGCATGGCACAAATTTTCTGCGCTCCGCGTTTTTTGTTCAGTATTTCAGGGGCTTTTTGATCTTTCAAATTTTTTTGTCTTCTAGGTTTTTAAGTGGCCGTTTTTTCTACAGATTAAGGGGATTCTCCCACATTCTTCCATATACAAACTCTCTCAAAGAAAAAAAGAAAAATTAGGTCTTTGGAAAACTCCATAAAATGGGTTTTCTATGATTTTATACATCATTGTTGGGCTATTTTTGTGAAATATAGGAAGATTTATATTGGAAAAATGAAGACAACTATGGGTTCAAGCTTAATCCTTCACTTCTCTAAATTTCATTGAACCCCCCGGTGATGTATTTTGTATCTATATTCTATTTTGTTTTTGTAAATATGATGGGCTAATTTTATTTTACTAGAAATGAGATGAATCTATTTATGAAGCTCTAAAGTTGAAGTATCTTGTTATTGATTCTCCATTATTGATGTTTATGGTTGTTTATTATTGAGTTTTATTGTGTATTGAGATGATTGATCACTATTGAATTACTTTTGTGACCTAGTTTTGCTATCGGGAGGTTGAGATTAGGTTTAGCACATTTAATGAACAATATAAAGTATATAAGATGTAGGAATACACTTTCATACTTTGTGCAATCATGAATAGGTGCTCTTGTGTTCCATTGTATATTTACATATGCATTCTCTCGGTAAGAATGCTTGAGAGTCTTATGTGAAAATAGGTTTTGCTCTACTTGGGAGAGATTGCTAGATATTTTAGGAGCATTAATTGCCATAAAAGATCTCGTTTTGGAATTGATAATGGATAATGAAACTTTAAGGTGGAGTATTTGGTAAAGTCAAATTCCTTGTGTATTTCTCTATTTGATTGTATTTCCAACAAATTCCCTTTTTACAAATTCCCTTTTAGTTTATTTTTATCAACTCTTAATTTGTAGTTTAATTATCAAAAGAACATGTTTAATTATGTGTTTAAAATAAAGCTAGATTGAATTGGATTTTAACAAAATTATCTATCCTCGTGGGTTCGACACTCTCTCATTACTTTATTACTTGAACGCGACCCGTATACTTGTGGTACATATTTAGCAAACAGTGAGTGTACTGGTAGGAATACTCATGATAGGGGCACTTCAGACTTTGCAGATATGATGATGGGTTGTGGTTTGGCAGATGCAGGATATTCTGGAAGTCAGTACACGTAGACAAATGGGAGGGTTTGGAAGTGTCTGGATAGAGTTTTGATTAACTCACTGATTGCCTCATTTTGTTCTCAGATTTGGTTCGTCATCTAAACCGAAGCACTTCTAATCACTCACCTCTTCTGATTCAGTGGTCTTCTAACGATGATTTGGGGCCTTGTCCTTTTCGAATCCTCAATGTTTGGTCTAGGCGTTATGATTTTCTGGGCGTTGTATCTCAGAAGTGGTCATTTCATACTCATCTTACAGGAATGGCTGTTTTTTGGGAGAAGATTTTTAGGTTAAAACAGGGTCTGTGTTGGTGGAATCGACATGTATTTAGTGATATTTTTCAGATGATTAGAAATGCAGAGTGTAGGGTGGATTTGCAGGCGTAGTTAGACCATGACAGAGATCCTTCATCTTCTCATCGTGATATTTTGCATCGTGCCTGTGCACTTCGAACTGTACTTTATTTATTGAGGAGGCCTTTTGGAAACAAAAGACAGGGGCATGTTGGACTTGTGAGACTAATCATAACACTTGATACTTCCATGGGGATGACGATTCATGCCAAGATCCAATCTATTACTTGACTTTTAGATGAGGTGTTTGAGGTTCTTGAGACTATTCAAATTCTTCAAAGAATCTTTCTTTTAAGAGCTTCAGTCGACTCCTCCTTAGTCTGTCGATTCGATTCGACTTGGTATTATACCTAGATTGGTATCCAATGAGGACAATTTGAAGCTTAATCTGACTCCTACTTTTGACAGAGGTGCGAGGCTATTTTCAATATTGATCCAAACAATGTTGCCGGGACAGATGGGGTTTCATCTCATTTTTTCAAGTCTGTTGGGACATAGTATCAGAGGGTGTGTTTCAGGCAATCTTGGATTTCTTTGTTGTAGGGCACCTATCTAGGGGTTTTGCAGCTACTTCTATTGTCTTGCTTCCAAAGCGGGACAATGCTTGTATGTGGTCAGAGTTTTGTCCTATCAGCTTATGTATAGTGTTTAATAAATTGATTACGAAACATATGAATTCGCTGATCGAGTACTTTACTACCTCAGATCATCTCAACTCCTCAGAGCGGATTCATCTCGAGATGGATCATTGGGGATAATGTCCTCATTGCACATGAGTTACTACATACACTTGATATGAAAGTGCGATGAGGTAATGTTATCCTCAAGCTTCATATGGCTAAGTTTATGACCGCATGGATTGGAGCTTCTTGATATCTATTTTGGAGGGTTTTTGGTTCGATACTCTTTGGATTGATCAAATACGGAGGTGTATTTTAGAGTGTCGATTCTCGGTCCTACTTAATAGCAGGCCATGTGGTTTTTTCTCATCATCTCGGAGACTCAAACAGGGTGATCCCATATCTCAATTGTTGTTTATTATTAATGTAGATTATTTTTCACGATTGCCACTCAACAATATCGGATATTCCTTTGATGACATATGACATGGAGGTGACACTCTCATCTTTCATTTGTCCTTTGCAGATGATATGATTATTTTCATCAATGGCCAGAAGCAGTCTATCAGACGAGTTTTACAGTGTGTTGAGTACTATGAAGGGGCTTCTGGGCAGTTGGTGAACAGAGATAAGAGCGTGATTATCTTACCTATGAGATTTTCTATTTGTCAAATACACAGGCTGGAGCATCTGACAATGTTTCGTCATCAGCAGTAGCCCTTCACTTATCTTGCTGTTCCTTTATTTAAAAGAGCCAGAAGATCTTCTTGTATGATGACCTGTCCAGAAAGTCCGGAGTAGAATTTCTGGATGGGCCTCGAGACTCCTATCATTTGGAGGACAGATTATTTTGATACGATCAGTATCCTCTATTACTCTCTATCTCCTTCAGATTATGAAGCTTCCCAAAACTATCTTGAAGAAGTTAGATGGCATATTTACTAGGTTTTTTTGGGACTCTAGAGTCCATGCACACATATTACATTGAAAGATATGGAAAGACCTTTGTATTCCTACTAAGGAGGGTGGACTAGATTTTAGGAGACGGAAAATCTTGTTGATACATTCTCCTTAAAGCTCTGGTGGTTATTTAGATCTCAACGGTCATTATGGGCTCAATTTTTACTGAGTAAGTATTGTCAGAAAACCCATCCATTACTGGCTACTATTCTTTACTATGCTTTAGTTGTATGGAAGAGGTTGAAGCACATAGGTCCACAAACAGAGACACACATTGCTTGGTAATTAGGGGGCGGCGAGATATTCTTTTGGCATGATCACCGGATAGACGAGTCTACATTAGCTTATCGGCACCCACACTTGCTACATTCTTCCATCCAGGGTAGAAACTTATTTGATGATATTGAATGGAACACTGACCGACTTCTTGAACTAGTACCATATACTATTGCTGAGTAGATAAGGATCATCCATATCACCGCTGAGGTACATGATCAGATTATATGGAAGGATACATCGATGGTAGTTTTGCTACTAAGTCTCGCATGGCGCCTAGTTCGCATGAGCATACGATTCAAAGCTATAAACAACATGATTTGGAGTTCTATTATCTTGACGACCGCCTTTTTATTCTCACTGGAGACTATGGTAGGGTCTTATCCTAGTTGATGTTGTGATTCGAGGCGGATTGAAAGTCATATGACTTCTCGTTGTCGCTGTTGCTTTCGCTATTGAGAATATCCAAACTTTTATTTATTGATAGTTATATTGCCAAACAGGTTTGACGTCATTTTTCTGATATTTTACATATAACCCTTCGGCCAATGGAGGGTTTTCAGTATCGCATTCAGTCTTGGTGTTTCTCGGGTCAGTTTGTTAGGTAGGGTCAGTTTCTCACGAACATTTTTCTTTTGATTCTCTGGTTTATTTGGACTGCGATGAATGATGTGAACTTCCATGATATCTCTATAGAGCCGAGACGGATCATCTGGAGAGTATGCCATACTATCTCCCTACTACATACATACCGTTTATTTCGAGTTATTTATTGGTGAGAAAATATGGATATTGCTCCTCTTTTTGGTATCTCTCTTACTACTCCATCCATTCCTCCCCCTGTTTTGGTTTATTAGCGTACTCCACCAGTGGGATCTTACAATATCAACACTGATGGATGCATCAAAGATAGATTTGCAAGTAGATGGGAGATTATTAGGGATTCATCAGGTCAGTGTGTTTGCTCATTCTTCTCTTCATATGTCGAGTGCCCTATTCTAGAGGCCGAGCTCAGGTCTATTCTTGACGGTATCATTCTTGCTTAGAGGACTCTACTATTAGATTTATGGATTGAGTCCGACTCTACTTTATCCATTCACTGCCTCACCAAAGGTGGGGGACCTTGGTCTATTTAGGCCACTCTTCGCCACATCAAACATCTCATTGTCTTCGACTGTGATACTATTTATCATATTTATCGCGAAGGCAACCAAGTGGCTGACTTACTTGCTTTAGAGGGTTGTGATCATCGTTGCTATTTCGAGTACATCACCCAGGACTTACCGTAACGTTACCGCAGCTTAGTTCAAATTGATAGACATAAGCTTCATACAGTTAGGGGTTTATAGAATTATTTTTAGGACTATTTGTCTAGGAAGTAGTATCTAATTATTTATTGCTTTATTATTTATTCATTTATTTATTTGCTTTAGCTTTATAATTGGAGGTCAGGTTTTATGCCCCCCTCCCATGTATTTTTTATGAGTTATTAATATATGGTTGGAGTATCCGAACTCCCCCATCATTTCCTAGTGGAGACCTGAAAACCACATTGAGATGTGATGGTGTGTTGAAAAAAAATAATCTATAAAATTACATTAACCGCTCACATACCATTCTCTACCTAAACCTATAAATTCCTTTTACGGAGAAAGTCTTTTGATTCCTCGACCAAATTGGGTCCTCAATACTTGAAGATTCCATCTCACTAGCAACTCGCCGATGGTCCACAAGGTATTTAAGTCTCGCCATTGTTTATTTGTACTTCATTTAATCACGACTTTAGGGAATTTCTCTTCTACTTGTCCAAAAAACACATATACGCCTATCTTAATCTTCATTCTCAAAATTAATTTTTCTCCATTCTTTTTCAAATTCAATCTCCTTAAATCAAATTAGATTTTTAGGTTAAAACAGGTCTCATGTTGGTGGAATCGACATGTATTTAGTGATATTTTTCGGATGATTAGAAATGCAGAGTGTAGGGTGGACGAGGCAGAGTTAGACCATGACAGAGATCCTTCATCTTCTCATCGTGATACTTTGCATCAGGCTCAGGCACTTCTGAACCGTACTTTATTTATTGAGGAGGCCTTTTGGAAACAAAAGACAGGGGCATGTTGGACTTGTGAGACTAATCATAACACCTGATACTTCCACAGGGATGACGCATTCATGCCAAGATCCAATCTATTACTTCAGCTTTAGATGAGGTGTTTGAGGTTCTTGAGACTATTCAGCCTTCAGCAGTATCTTTCTTTTAAGAGCTTCTGTCGACTCCTCCTTAGTCTGTCGATTCGATTCGACTTGGTATTATACCTAGATTGGTATCCAATGAGGACAATTTGAAGCTTAATCGACTCCTACTTTTGCAGAGAGGTGAGAGGCTATTTTCAATATTGATCCAAACAATGTTGCCGGACGGATGGGGTTTCATCTCATTTTTTCAGTCTGTTGGGACATAGTATCGAGAGGGTGTGTTTCGAGGCAATCTTGGATTTCTTTGTTGTAGGGCACCTATCTCTGGGGTTTTGCGACTACTTCTATTGTCTTGCTTCCAAAGCGGGACAATGCTTGTATGTGGTCGAGTTTTGTCCTATCAGTTTATGTATAGTGTTTAATAAATTGATTACGAAACATATGAATTCGCGACTGAGTACTTTACTACCTCAGATCATCTCAACTCCTCAGAGCGGATTCATCTCGAGATGGATCATTGGGGATAATGTCCTCATTGCACATGAGTTACTACATACACTTGATATGAAAGTGCGATGAGGTAATGTTATCCTCAAGCTTCATATGGCTAAGGCTTATCACCGCATGGATTGGAGCTTCTTGATATCTATTTTGGAGGGTTTTAGGTTCGATACTCTTTGGATTGATCAAATACGGAGGTGTATTTTAGAGTGTCGATTCTCGGTCCTACTTAATAGCAGGCCATGTGGTTTTTTCTCATCATCTCGGAGACTCAAACAGGGTGATCCCATATCTCAATTGTTGTTTATTATTAATGTAGATTATTTTTCACGACTGCTCACTCAACAAGTATCAGCATATTCCTTTGATGACATACAGACATGGAGGTGACACTCTCATCTTTCATTTGTCCTTTGCAGATGATATGATTATTTTCATCAATGGCCAGAAGCGATCCTATCGAGACGAGTTTCTGATGTGTCTTTGAGTACTATGAAGGGGCTTCTGGGCAGTTGGTGAACAGAGATAAGAGCGTGATTATCTTACCTATGAGATTTTCTATTTGTCAAATACACAGGCTGGAGCATCGACAATGTTTCGTCATCGCCAGTAGCCTTCACTTATCTTCTTTGTTCCTTTATTTAAAAGAGCCGGAAAGATCTTCTTGTATGATGACTGACCCGTCCGTAAAGTCCGGAGTAGAATTTCCGGATGGGCCTCGAGACTCCTATCATTTGGAGGATGATTATTTTGATACGATCGGTATCCTCTATTACTCTCTATCTCCTTGATTATGAAGCTTCCCAAACTATCTTGAAGAAGTTAGATGGCATATTTACTAGGTTTTTGGGACTCTAGAGTCCATGCACACATATTACATTGAAAGATATGGAAAGACCTTTGTATTCCTACTAAGGAGGGTGGACTAGATTTTAGGAGGCGGAAAATCTTGTTGATACATTCTCCTTAAAGCTCTGTGGTTATTTAGATCTCGTGGTCATTATGGGCTCAATTTTACTTGAGTAAGTATTGTCGAAAACCCATCCATTCTTGGCTACTATTCTTTACTATGCTTTAGTTGTATGGAAGAGGTTGAAGCACATAGGTCCACAAACAGAGACACACATTGCTTGGTAATTAGGGCGTGGGCAGATATTCTTTTGGCATGACTGCTGGATAGACGAGTCTACATTAGCTTATCAGCACCCACACTTGCTACATTCTTCCATCCAGGGTAGAAACTTATTTGATGATATTGGATGGAACACTGACCGACTTCTTGAACTAGTACCATATACTATTGCTGAACAGATAAGGATCATCCATATCACTGTTGAGGTACACGATCAGATTATATGGAAGGATACATCAGATGGTAGTTTTGCTACTAAGTCTGCATGGCAGCTAGTTCGCACAGAGCATACGATTCAGGCTATAAACAACATGATTTGGAGTTCTATTATCTTGACGACTGTCTTTTTATTCTGCTGGAGACTATGGTAGGGTCTTATCCTAGTTGATGTTGTGATTCAGAGGCGGATTGAAAGTCATATGGCTTCTCGTTGTCAGTGTTGCTCGGCTATTGAGAATATCCAGCTTTTATTTATTGATAGTTATATTGCCAAACAGGTTTGACGTCATTTTTCGATATTTTACATATAACCCTTGACCAATGGAGGGTTTTCGATATCGCATTCGATCTTGGTGTTTCTCGAATTCGGTTTGTTAGGTAGGGTCGGTTTCTCACGAACATTTTTCTTTTGATTCTCTGGTTTATTTGGACTGCGATGAATGATGTGAACTTCCATGATATCTCTATAGAGCCGAGACGGATCATCTGGAGAGTATGCCATACTATCTCCCTACTACATACATACCGTTTATTTCGAGTTATTTATTGGTGAGAAAATATGGATATTGCTCCTCTTTTTGGTATCTCTCTTACTACTCCATCCATTCCTCCCCCTGTTTTGGTTTATTGGCGTACTCCACCAGTGGGATCTTACAATATCAACACTGATGGATGCATCAAAGATAGATTTGCAAGTAGATGGGAGATTATTAGGGATTCATCGGTCGGTGTGTTTGCACATTCTTCTCTTCATATGTCGAGTGCCCTATTCTAGAGGCCGAGCTCAGTCTATTCTTGGCGGTATCATTCTTGCTTAGAGGACTCTACTATTAGATTTATGGATTGAGTCCGACTCTACTTTATCCATTCAACGCCTCACCAAAGGTGGGGACCTTGGTCTATTTAGGCCACTCTTCGCCACATCAAACATCTCATTGTCTTCGATGTGATACTATTTATCATATTTATCGCGAAGGCAACCAAGTGGTGACTTACTTGCTTTAGAGGGTTGTGATCGTCGTTGCTATTTCGAGTACATCACCCAGACTTATCGTAGCGTTCTACTGCACTTAGTTCAAATTGATAGACATAAGCTTCATACGATTAGGGGTTTATAGAATTATTTTTAGGACTATTTGTCTAGGAAGTAGTATCTAATTATTTATTGCTTTATTATTTATTCATTTATTTATTTGCTTTAGCTTTATAATTGGAGGTCAGGTTTATGCCCCCCCCTCCCATGTATTTTTTATGAGTTATTAATATATGGTTGGAGTATCCGAACTCCTCCATCATTTCCTAGTGGAGACCTGAAAACCACATTGGAGATGTGATGGTGTGTTGAAAAAAAAAACTATAAAAATTACATTAACCGTTCACATACCATTCTCTACCTAAACCTATAAATTCCTTTTACGGAGAAAGTCTTTTGATTCCTGACCAAATTGGGTCCTCAATACTTGAAGATTCCATCTCACTAGCAACTGTCGATGGTCCACAAGGTATTTAAGTCTGCCAGTTGTTTATTTGTACTTCATTTAATCACGACTTTAGGGAATTTCTCTTCTACTTGTCCAAAAAACACATATACGCCTATCTTAATCTTCATTCTCAAAATTAATTTTTCTCCATTCTTTTTCAAATTCAATCTCCTTAAATCAAATTCTCAAATCCACATTCTTCTTCATTTGCTACATCATTCTCAAAATTGATTTTTCTCTCTATTCTTCAAATTCCTTCTCCTCAAATTCACCTTATTCTTCATCTACTACATATTCGAATTGCCATTGAATTTGAATCGTAACCTACGGTCGAAGCCATCGTGAGAAAGCGGTATATACTAGTTACTTTCAATCTTAATTTTGTGCTACTATCTAGGAACATGAAATGATATTAGTTTTTATATAAATTGATATTAGAGTTTGGGAACACAAACTGGTATTTTTCTACATAAATTGATGGACGACTTTTGTATTTTTAGATATTGGTAGTCCAAACGATTCACTAAAAGATGAATCATTTCATGATTCAGATTGTGACATGTATGAAGACAATGATCTATTGTATGTACTCGGAGTGTGGAAGTTGGGCTTGACATTAACATTTTTTATTATGAAAACTCTGAATATGCACCATCTAACTCTAAACATTTCTAATGATGATGAAGAGGTAACTTTTCTTGAATTTTATGCTGAAACTGATATAGTAAACCCGCAATTGCAAAAATGTTTGAAATTTAGTGACTTTGTTGAGTTTTAAAAAGACCCAAAGAAATACGACCTCTCTAAGATATACGGTTTATGCCGAAAAGGTACGAAGTTGGACTAATTTAGAAACATTGGGCAATTTACTTTATACCTACTATTTCGTCTGGTTTTTGGTCCTAGTTTTATTTTATTAGTAGACATGATTGGGGCTATAGTACTAACTATGCATAAGACTACTAAGGTGAAAAGAGTGGATGTAATCCGATGAAATGCTATTGATTCAAGGAACACTATAATGAGGAGGATGACAGACCCACTCATGATCTACTAAAAGGAAAGTAGCTTGATATTGGTTCAAATCCAATTCGTGAGAAGAGTCCAAGTGAGAAACTATAATAGTCAAAGGGCCTTTGGCTATGAAAAAAAAAGTTATAGAGCTCCTTCTTTCACTCATAAAAGATGATGGATAAGCAGTCGTCCTTTACTATATTCCTTCCTAAGTCAGAAATGGTGGGACAGATTAAAGCAAGAATCCATCAACTCCTTCGGTTATTATGTGAGAACTAAGATTAAGAGAATGGCAAGAAGAGGTGTCAAGCAGTTTTGCAACCTTGGGTGTACTTGGAAGGCTTGTGCTTTAAAGATGATAGATCGTGAAATCGTTTCGATTAAGTCTTACATAGGCAATCATAAGTGTAGTAATGAGGTAAAGGTAAAAAATAGACACACGATGTACAAATGATTGACTAGTACTATTAGTCTAAGTTCAAAGTATGCCCTGATTTAGAGGTAAAGCTTCTCATGGAATTTGTAAAGTTTGAATTTTATATTGAAACTAGCCGAACAACTGCCTGGAGTACTAGAATATATGCTAAAAATTTGCTTTGTGGGAACTGATGAAGAGCAGTTTACTTAATTGAATTCTTACGCTGCAGAACTACGGAGAACTAATCATGGTTCCACTGTCATTATTTCTCGGGATAATTGTGTATTTAAGGTCATTAAATATTTGTTTCAAATGATGTAAATGGGGTTTTTAAAGGGCACGTTTGGAGGGCAAATTTGATCTACGGTCAGAATAGATGGTAATGATTGCATAAATCCAATTACATACACTATTGTTGAATGGAAAAATAACTACAATTGGAAATGATTTTTGAAACTTTTATCAGAATATTTGGATATGGAGAACTTTGTTTAATAGACTTCTAAATCGGATGGGCGAAATGTTTGCAAGATACTGTTGCTAAGTTGTTTCCAAACTCATTTCATAGGGTTTGTATGTGCCATATGTATGCAAACTGCTTTCAGAAATGTTTCAAATGAAAGAGTTTGAAAAATTATATTTGGAAGGCAGCTAGAGCGGTTTGTTGGCTTCAATTTCTTTAGGTTGGAGTCTCCTCTTTTTTTAACCTCTCCAAATCCACCACAAATTCATCCTTGGAGCATTCGACCTGATACTATGACCCACATAACCAATATAAACACATTGATTTGATTCTTGTTCATTTTTATGTATTTTCTTCAAGATTTTTGGGCAAATAGAACCATTGCGCCTCTTCATCTTGTCTCTTTTGACACAAATCCTCTCCATTAGTTTCTTTTGGATGTCCAACAACATAGACAAAATACATTTCTCCTTATCATCTAGAATAAACTTGTTAAAGAGTTGACTTACTCCATTTTTCTGTCGAACTCTCTAATAACCACTTGTGTGCCTCTTTGTCTAGACTTTCTACTTTGACATCCACTCTGTAAAATCATCCACATAACTAGCAAAGAATTAGGAGAAAAAATCAAGGAATCCACATTCACTCATGTATGGATTTCTTTACCCAACTTGCCACTGGTTTTCTATGACAAAGCCATACACTTCTCAATCGCTATGGTGATTGGCACGCTGTTGAAATTGGATGAAGCTACGATAACAAAAAATAGACCTAATCTTGCATGAATTTGCATTGAAATATAAGTTAAAAATCTCGTTGAAATGTCTCTGGATAGGAAATGATCGTTTTACAATCTGGTAGAACATAATCTATGAGAATGCCCCATATCTTACTACCAATATTGTTCTCACCTAGGCCATGAAGTGTCCAAATGTATGTGGAAAAAGGATACAAACAAGTATATAGGAAAAATAAAAAATTAGAAGCCTCAGTGAAGCAGATAGAGATGAAGAATCTTCATGTGCCATAGGGAAAAGCAAAGACATCACAGTCCAGATATTTGATAAAAAGCTTCAACAAAAATTTTTGTAAAGCAAATGTGTGTTGATAATCCCTATTGTAACTTAATCTAACCTTCTATCAAGACCTACAAGCCAATGGGCAGTCTTAGGTCAGGGATGGCAATGGTCTAAGCTGGCCCGGACAGTCTCAGGTCAGGAATGGCCATGAACTGAGCCAGGCCAGCTCGACCCTTATAAGGACGAGCCGAACTTGTCCCAAACGAGCCCGGATAGGCCCATGGGCCTCACGGGCTGAGCCATGGGCCGGTCATGGCCCGTAGGACATAGATCGAGCTGGGCTGGCCCATGAGCCTGGCTCCTTAAATTTTTTTTTTCAAATGCAATTTTTTTTTTTTGGAATTAAAAAAAATCTACATAGACTAAAATGTGCACTTTTGTGACCGTTTTAGGTCCCTTTACTTTTAAAAAGTGCCATTGTAACCCACAAGCCACAGGTCTGCCTGTATTTTTCAAAGGCTGATCCAGCTCGGCACTTGAAATCAAAAAGTCATTTCGGCCACAGCCCGGACTAGATCCTTCGATAAGCCTGGGCCTGTAATAGGCTGAGCCGTCGGGCCCACATGCAGCTTGGCCAATTGACATCCCTATCTCAGGTAGATAGTTTTTAGAGTAAATTCAAGACCGGTCACTGTTTTAAAACTTATGGGCTCTAAAGTCATATGGTCAAAACTTAATTCAATTAAAGTCACATTTTAGAGCTAAAAGACCAACATTTTTGTAAAAAAATGATAATTGTGATACTGTTTTGTCTATGATAGTTTTTATATAGATAATGTGCTATGGTACACTTACACCATACTTTTATCTTTGATATTGATTTATTATGATAATGTTTCAACCTATGATTGCAAAATGTTTGATACTCTTTCGATCTATGATACTGTTTCTATTTGTCGAAATTTTTTCCTTGTTTCTAATGATACTGAAATATTATGACAAAGTTTCAACCTATGATACTGTTTTAATCTCTTAATTTTATCTTTGGTGAGTATAATGCAAAATGTTTGATACTCTTTCGATCTATGATACTATTTTTATTTGTCGAATTTTTTATTTGTTTCTAATGATAGTGAAATATTATGACAAAGTTTCAACCTATGACACTGTTTCAATTTCTTAGTTTTATCTTTGATACTATTTAATTATGACAATGTTTCAATCTCTTAGTTTTGTCTATGATAATATTTTAATCCGTGATACTGTTTTATTTAGGTAATGTGCATTATTATACTTTGATATTGTTTAATCTATGATACTGTTTTATCTTTGGTACTATTTGAATCTATGTGGAATGAGTTTTATTTATGATACCATACTTTTATCTTTGATACTGTTTAATTATGACAATGTTTCAACCTATAATACTGTTTGAATCTCTTAGTTTTGTCTATGATACTGTTTTATTTAGGAAATGTGCATTAGTATACTTTGATACTGTTTAATCCATGATACTATTTTATCTTTGATACTGTTTAATCCATGATACTGTTTTTATTTAGATAATATACATTGGTGAACTTATACCATACTTTTATCTTTGATACTATTTTATTAAGATAATGTTTCAACCTATGATACTGTTTTATTAATATATTTTCATGTATGATACTAATATATTAAGATACATTTATCTGTGATACTGTTTTAGAGAATGTATGATACTGTTTTGACAAGAAAAATTGAATATTGTCATTTTAAACTAAAGAGACGACTTTAAACGAGTAAAATCCATCCTACATAGTCGCAAAGCGACTCATCTTGACCGTCTCATCGAGACCATTCCGAAAATATATTATAATAAAAATTTTGAGCACGTATGCGAATTCTATGCCCATTTCTGTTGTGATACTGTTTTTTGTGATACTGTTTTGTATAATACAGTATCAAACAATACACATGACTAATTAACAATACACAAAAATAATCTAATGGCCAATTTAATACAGTATCAAACTGCTATTCTATAATACAGTATCAAATTATTTTTTATAATACAATATCAAGTTGCTATTTACAGATTTGTTTTCTATAATACAATATTTTTATTGGAAAGGTAAACATCAGCATTGCCATACTGATTTGTTGGTGGTTTCTCTTCTAGGACGCCAAATGAATAATAATTGTCATTGTCCATCATGTTCATGTAAGTCATTCAGGTTCACGCTGGGTTGAACATAGTATGAGCTTTCCTTAGGAAGTCCTTCACAAAGATTCACCTTGCCTACATGTTTTGAGGCAGAAACTAGAGCATCTTCAGGAAAATTTACCTTAGCCTTTTTGCCCCCAATCCTCCGAGCCTCAATATCATAAGCTCTTCCAGCTTCCTCAATAGTGTTAAAAGTTCCAAGCCATTGAAGTATAGAAAAATGATTCTGAATCTATTAGTGTTTGCATTGCAAGTAATTCAGATAATCAAAAGTACAATTATACTTAAATCATCACTCAATCAAATAACTAAAAATATTTACAAATGATCTCATAATTGAAGTATAGAAAAATGAATACCATCCAGGAGAATTAATAAATTTTACTAAACCAAAACATTAACAGAGAAAAAAAGCAAAAGATTGAAGTTTGATTAATTACCATCAGGCAGAGAGATAAGAAAATCAGTCCAGAGCTCTAGCCTTGATGAAATTTTGCTAACAAAATCTACAATTTCCTCAGTGATTCCCACTATACCATCATTCTCCTCATCCAAATCTTCATCATCATCATCATCAGTATCGTTCATTTCTCTCAGAAACTGTAACAAATTGGACGTGGATTTCGAGGAGAATAAAGAAAGGCCCGATTTAAGGTACCTTGAATTTTTGCCAAGTCATTCTTTATTCCGGCAATCATGTCCGCAAAAGGCCCCGACGACGATGTCGTTTCATTGGAGGAGGAATTGGGTGGCGGCGGTGAAAGAAAGGCGGCCACGCCGCGGAATAGGGTGGAAATGTCTTCTTTAATGCCGGCGGAGGGACTTACGGGGAAGAGGATACGGTGAAGGATTGTTATTGGAATTGAAAATTGACGGAAGCCAAGGTCAAGCACTACGCCAGAGGTTGAGACGGTTTATGGAGTTGGAAGAACTCGTGTATAGAAATTATGGATTACATGGTGATTTTGGAATTAATTTAGAATATTGTTGAAAGTATGACTTAATCACAATTTTAAAAAATGTTTTGACCTAATTTGAAATAAGTCTTGTGGAGGTGACTTATAGGCAATTTTTCCTAGTTTTTATAGGGTGTAGGCCTCCCAAAAGGTAACGGTACCTGTGGCTAGAAAGAAATAACTCCACGTATTCTAGAGTCACAGTGAAGGCCAGAAGTGTGATTAAAAGAATACAACTCCTGGTGCAGATTATTGAGAACTCAGGTCTAATACTTGAGGCTTCTAGTCAGCAATTAAAACCAATAAAAATACCTTATATCATACATTGGAAGAAGCCAATAGTTGGGATGGTGAAATTAAACACGGACGGCTGCCTAAAAAGGTCTTCAAATTTTGTTGCTGGGGAGAGATAATTGTATATTATGAAGGGCTGGTCTTATTGGCATTTTATGAGTATTATGGCACATGTTATGTCATTGAAGCAGAAATAAGAGCTATTTGCACTGGATTAAAGATATGTAATAAAGAAGGTTTTGCAAAATATAGGTTGAGACGGATTTAATGGCTTTCATACAACTCATCAATAGAAGCTCTACAGGTCCTTGGCATATGGTATTGGTTGGAAGAAATACTTCAATGGATGGATGGAAAATTTGGACATCTTAATATCTCATATTTGGCGAGAAGGTAATGCGGTTGCTGACTGATGGCTAACACAAAGAATTACATCTCTATGAGCTAAAAGGAGAATTTGTTGGTATGATACGGTTAGATAGATATGAACTCCCACATTAAGAACACAATAGCTACATTGTAAATTTGCTCTGTTTTTCTTTGTAAAGCTTATGTACATTTTTGTTTCTGTAGAAGAGCCTCAATTGTATTGTTCGGATGTAAGGCCTCAAGTCCCTTCGTTGCAATAATTTTTTCATTCAATATACTGGGTAGTGGAAATTGCCAAACCTTCCATTTAAGTCCTAGGTAATGGCCTTTCCCCAAAAAAAAAAAAATTGATACATAACCCATTTAAAATTCTGCTTCGACGCAATATGAACATCCCCAGTACTAGACTACTAGTAACAAAGAGAAGATGCATAATGCAGTACCAATTTTTATTTCTTTTTGTAAATCTTTCTTTCCTTCTCAAACCTATTAGATCTCCTTAACACCCTATTAGACATAGCTCGTTGGCCTCATGGGTCAAGCCAAACTGAGCTGGCCTACGAGTTGGGCTCATTAAACTTGTTTTTTTTAAAAATGCAATAGATTCTTGGGAAAAACAGACCAATAAAAATTAGGACTAAATTGAAATTTACGGCACTTTCAAAATTTGGGGAAAAGTTCTTCTCTAATAATTCCAAAATTGAAAAATACGGTCAATTAAATAGGCAAAGATTTTATGAAGAAAATCTTTGCATCTATTTTCGATTGTCATCCCCATAATTTTGTATCACGATTTCACAATTTCACAGTGGTAGAAAACAATTTCAATGTGATTTTTAAAATTTTCAAAATTTAAGTGAAAAAATTCAACCTATTTGTTGAGGAAATTTCTATCTCTATTTTCTTTTGAGTTATTCTTAATAAATAAATAAATAAAAGTTTTAGTTTTCCACAAAAATAACCCAATCGTCTCAATATTTATGAAATAACCGAGTAATTTTTTAAATTTTACGTTAGCATTATATTTTTTAGATTTCCAGTTTTTTTTTTGTCTTAACTTCATCAGTCTCCAATTGTCGTTTGAAGATTAATTTATAAGCTAATTTACTAATTCTATATATTTTTTTGTTGATTTTGTTCACCTTTTTGAAACTTTTTTTAGTTCACTGGAATGTCTATGTGTGAATTATCTCATATTCTGATTTCAATCTAGACACATCCTTCTTCATTAACTTCATTATAGATTTGTGATTTCTTAATTATTATTTTTGTGTTAATGTATATCAAATTTTAACTTTGGATCAATGCTATTGAGGAAAGTCTTCTAAACATGTGTGTGAATATCAATTACCAATTACGAAGATGCATACAATGTGTTTGTAAAAATGTAAAATAGGAATATGATTTTTAGATAGAAAAGTGACATGCTCTGTCACTTTTTACATAAAAAGTAACAAAACAATGCATACAAGTGATACAACAAATTTGGATTATAATCTTCTATGTAGTTGATTTAATTATTGAATTTAACTTGACATTTATTGTGTATTATGGAGTGACACAAATTATTAAGGACGATCAAACATTAATGTATCATTTTTTGTTTTGAATATGAATTGAGACTTTATATGAGAAAGTAACATGCTCTGCCACTTTTTATTTAAAAAGTGACAAAACAACATATACAAATGAAATAACAAATTTGGATCACAATTTTCTACGTGGTTGATTTAACTATTGGATTTAACTTGATATTTGTTATGCATTATAAAGTGACATGAATTATTGTGATGATCAAATATTAATGTATCATTTTTTTTAATATGAATTGAGGCTTTAGATAGAATAGTGACATGTTTTGTCACTTTTTGCTAAAAATAATGAGAACAATGTATACAAATTACATAACAAATTTGCACAATCTTTTTGTGGTTGATTTAACTGCTATATTTAACTTGATATTTGTTGTGCATTATTGAGTGACATGAATTATTAAACATGATCAAACATTAATATATTATTTTTTTTGTTTTGAATATAAATTGGCATTTTAGATAGAAAAGTGACATACTCTGTCTTAAAAAGTGACATAACAATGTGTACAAGTGACAAAAATAAATTAGATCACAATCTTCTATGGGGTTAATTTAACTGATGGATTTAACTTGATATTTGTTATGCATTATTTAAGAACATGAATTATTGAGGATTATCAAACATTAATGTATCATTTTTTTTAATTTTGAATAATAATTGAGGCTTTAGATAGAAAAGCAAAACATTGTGTACAAGTGAAATAACAAATTTGGATAACAATCTTCTCTGTGGTTGATTTAATTGATGAATTTAACTTGATATTTATTGTGCAATAAAAAATGACAAGAATTATTGAGGATGATCAAACATTAATGTGTCATTTTTTTTGTTTTGAATATGAATTGAGTCTTTAGATAGAAAAGTGACATGCTCTATTACTTTTTGCTTAAAAGTGTGATGTAACAATGTATACAAGTAATACAACAAATTTGGATCACAATTTTCTCTGTGGTTGATTTAATTGCTTGATTTAACTTGATATTTGTTGTGCATTATTGAGTGATATTAATTATTGAGGATGATCAAATATTAATATATCATTTTATTTAGTTCTAAATATAAATTGAGGCTTTAGATAGAAAAATAACATGCTCTGTCACTTTTTACTTAAAAAGTGATAGAACAATGTATATAAATGACACAAAAAATTTGGATCACAATCTTCTATGTTGTTGATTTAACTATTAGATTTAACTTGATATTTGTTGTGCATTATAGAGTGACATGAATTATTGAAGATGATCAAACATTAATGCATCATTGTTTTTGTTTTGAATATGAATTAGAGCCATTATATAGAAAAGTAACATGCTCTATCATTTTTTGCTTAAAAAGTGACAAAACAATGTATACAAGTGATGTAACAAATTTGGATCACTATCTTCTTTGTGGTTAATTTAACTGTTGGATTTAACTTGATATTTTTTTTATAGAGTGACATGAATTATTAAAGTTTGATCAAACATTAATGTATCATTATTTTTTTAATATGAATTTAGGCTTTAGAAAGTTCTGTCACTTTTAGTTTAAAAATTGAAAAAGCAATGTATACATGTGACACATTAAATTTGGATCACAATATTCTATGTGGTTGATTTAAGCGATGGAATTTGTTTTGTATTATTGAGTGACATGAATTGTTGAGCATGATCAAAATTAATGTATCATTTATGTTAATATAGAATTGACATTCACCTTGCCTCGCATGTTTTGAAAACTAGAGCATCTTCAGAAAATTTACCTTAGCCTTTTTGCCCCGATCCTCCGAGCCTCAATATCATAAGCTCTTCCAAACTTCCTCAACAAAGGTTAAAAGTTCCAAGCCATTGAAGTATAGAAAATGATTCTCGAATCTAGTAGTGTTTGCATTGCAAGTAATTCGGATAATCAAAAGTACAATTATACTTAAATCATCACTCAATCAAATAACTAAAAATATTTACAAATGATCTCATAATTGAAGTATAGAAAATGAATATCATCCAAGAGAATTAAAAAAAGCAAAAGATTGAAGTTTGATTAATTACCATCGTGAGAGATAAGAAAATTAGTCCGGAGCTCTAGCCTTGATGAAATTTTGCTAACAAAATCTACAATTTCCTTAGTGATTCCCACTATACCATCATTCTCCTCATCCAAATCTTCATCATCATCATCAGATTGCTCATTTCTCTCGTAAACCTCAGAACAAATTGGACGTGGATTTCGAGGAGAATAAAGAGAGGCCCGATTTAAGGTACCTTGAATTTTGCCAAGTCATTCTTTATTCCGCAATCATGTCCGCAAAGGCCCCGACGACGATGTCGTTTCATTGAGGAGGAATTGGGTGGCGGCGGTGAAAGAAAGGCGGCACGCCCGCAATGAATAGGGTGGAAATGTCTTCTTTAATGCCGGCGGAGGGACTTCTGGGGGAAGAGGATACAGGTGAAGGATTGTTATCGGAATTGAAAATTGACGGAAGCCAAGGTCAAACACTCGCCAGAGGTTGAGACAGTTTATGGAGTTGGAAGAACTCGTGTATAGAAATTATGGATTACATGGTGATTTTGGAATTAATTTAGAATATTATTGAAAGTATGACTTAATCACAATTTTAAAAAATGTTTTGACCTAATTTGAAATAAGTCTTGTGGAGGTGATTTATAGGCAATTTTTCCTAGTTTTTATAGAGTGTAGGCCTCCCAAAAGGTAACGATACCTGTGGCTAGAAAGAAATAACTCCACGTATTCTAGAGTCACAGTGAAGGCCAGAAGTGTGATTAAAAGAGTAGAACACCTGGTGCAGATTATTGAGAACTCAGGTCTAATACTTGAGGCTTCTAGTCAGCAATTAAAACCAATAAAAATACCTTATATCATACATTGGAAGAAGCCAATAGTTGGGATGGTGAAATTAAACACGGACGGCTGCCTAAAAAGGTCTTCAAATTTTGTTGCTGGGGAGAGATAATTGTATATTATGAAGGGCTGGTCTTATTGGCATTTTATGAGTATTATGGCACATGTTATGTCATTGAAGCAGAAATAAGAGCTATTTGCACTGGATTAAAGATATGTAATAAAGAAGGTTTTGCAAAATATAGGTTGAGACGGATTTAATGGCTTTCATACAACTCATCAATAGAAGCTCTACTGGTTATTGGCATATGGTATTGGTTGGAAGAAATACTTCAATGGATGGATGGAAAATTTGGACATCTTAATATCTCATATTTGGCGAGAAGGTAATGCGGCTGCCGACTGATGGCTAACACAAAGAATTACATCTCTATGAGC
This sequence comes from Forsythia suspensa, assembly GCA_023638005.1. Taxonomy (NCBI): domain Eukaryota; kingdom Viridiplantae; phylum Streptophyta; class Magnoliopsida; order Lamiales; family Oleaceae; genus Forsythia; species Forsythia suspensa. Next base: position 14,346,070 of record CM042668.1, read on the forward strand.
TAACACAAAGAATTCCTTAGTGACATGAATTATTGAGAATAATCAAACATTAATGTAACATTTTTCTGTTTTGACTATAAATTGAGGCTTTAGCTAAAAAAGTGACATGCTCTACCACTTTTTTCTTAAAATGTGAAAAAAAAAATATACAAATGATACAACAAATTTGGATCACAAACTTTTCTATAGTTGATTTAACTGTTGTTTTTAACTTCATATTTGTTGTGTATTATTAAGTGACATGAATTACTGCAAATGATCAAACATTAATGTATCATTTTTTTAGTTTTAAATATGAATTGAGACTTTAGATAAAAAAAAAGTGAAATGCTCTGTCACTTTTTAAGTAAAAAGTGACATGCTCAATCACTTTTTGCTTAAAAATAATAGAACAATGTATACAAGTGATATAACAAATTTGAATCACAATCTTCTCTGTGGTTGATTTAACTGCTGGATTTAAATTGATATTTGTTGTGCATTATAGAATGACATAAATTATTGAGGATGATCAAACATTAATGGATCAATTTTTTTGTTCTGAATATGAATTGAGGCTTTAAATAGAAAAGTGACATGCTCTGTCACTTTTTGCTAAAAAAGTGACAATACAATATATACAAGTGACATAACAAATTAGGATCGCAATCTTCACCGTAGTTGATTTAACGGCTGGATTTAACTTGTGCATTATTGAGAAATATGAATTGTTGATGATGATTAAACGTTAATGTGTCATTTTTTTAGTTCTGAATATGAATTGAGACTTTTAGATAGAAAAGTGACATATTCTATATCTTTTTGCTTAAAAAGTGACATGCTCTGTCACTTTTCGCTTAAAGTGACAAGACAATATATACAAGTGACATAACAAATTTGGATTACAATCTTCGCCGTGGTTGATTTAATTGATGGATTTAACTTGATATTTTGTTGGGCATTATGGAGTGATATGAATTATTGAGCATGATCAAATATTAATGTATCATTTTTTTAAATATGAGTTGACGCTTTAGATAGAAAAGTGACATGCTCTGTCACTTTTTGATTGAAAAGTGGGAGAACAACGTATACAAGTGACATAACAAATTTGTGTCAAAACTTCTATGTGATTGATTTAACTGCTAGATTTAAATTGATATTTGTTGTGCATTATTGAGTGACATGAATTATTAAAGATGATCAAACGTTAATGTATCATTTTTTTACTTCTGAATATGAATTGAGGCTTTAGATAAAAAATTGACATGCTCTGTCACTTTTTACTTAAAAAATTACAAAACAATGTATACAAGCGACATAATAAATTTGGATCACAATCTTCTCCGTGGTTGATTTAATTGCTGGATTTAACTTGATATTGTTGTACATTATGAAGTGACATGTATTATTGAGGATGATCAAATATTAATGTATCAAAAAAAAATTTGAATATAAATTGAGGTTTTAGATAGAAAAATGACATACTCTTTCACTTTTTTCTTAAAAAGTAACAAAACAAAATTGAATCACAATCATCTATGTGATTAATTTAACTTCAAGATTTACTTGATATTTATTGTGTATTATTGAGTAGCATGAATTATTGAGTATGATCAAACATTAATGTATCATTTTTTTTTCCTAATATGAATTGAGGTTTTAGATAAAAAAAGTGACATGTCCTGTTACTTTTTGCTTAAAAAGTGATAGAAAAATTAATCAAATTTAAGTTTTTTTAGTATAACATATTTTCATAAGAATATAATGAGCTTATAAAAACTTTTTAAAGCTTTTTAATTGATATTTCGATATTGCTCTCTACTTTTTTATGTTAGATATGAATTAAGTTTGTGTGTTTGAAAAGTGATACAGTGTATCACTTTTTGATCAAAAAATCACACAGTGTCTCATATGGATGTTTCAATTTGATAATCATGACCGTAGGGAGTTTCTCCTCCACTGCCTACAAATCCACTATACGCATGTCTTCACTTTCTTCAAAATAATTTTTTTCAATTTCCTCGATCTCTTTCTCTTCAACATTCTTCTCCATATCTTTCTTTTTCAACATTGTTTCTTGTATCAATCTCCATTTATTTTATACAATCAATTTCTACCGATAAACGTTATACTACTAATGTATATATGTCAATGTCAAAGAAAATGAAGGTAAAAGGCTATAAATTACGTGAACTAAATATTATTCATTTGGCATTAAATTAAAATATAATATTTAGTTGTTTCTTCTTTATCAATTGAATTAATATTTGATTTGAATGTTTTGCTTTTGTAGTTTTATTATATACTGAATGTTATTGTAATAAAAACATGATTATATTAAAAAGTGACATAATGTGTTACTTTCTAAGTAAAAAATGACAGAGTGTGTCACTTTTTGAGTTTTCGAAATTTGATGAGATTCATATGATATTTAAGTCTACATATAATTAGATATAAGTTGGAGTTAAAATACATGAAAGCATGATTTAATAGTCGTAGTTTATTAATACAATATTTTATTGCATTATTTGCATATGTATCGACTTCAAGTTTAATAATATACCAAGTCAATGATGTTTGTGTTTTATATTTGGTGAATATTGAAGAAAATACGTGCACATGAAATCAATTACAAGTGGACAAAATCCCATGTGCACACGCATTGGCGGTTATTGCAAAGATAAAGAACGACTTTTATTTTTATTGTTCAAAATATTACATAATAGAGATATACATCCAAACATACAGTGGTACAGTTTACCCACTTAGAGATCACAATGATTGAAATATATAAGATGATATTAAAGCGAGGAATAGTTTTGGTTCTTGATCAAAAAAGAAAATTCGAACAACCTAAAGAGAAAAGAATGCCATCAAATTGAGAAAAAAAGCAAAGTACAAAATGTGGTAGATGTAGAAAGTATGGCCACAATTGAAAATCGTGTCAAACTCCAGCACCTTGAAGAAAAAGCCACCAAAAATAAAAAAAAAAAAAAAAGTTGCAAGATTTATGATTTTTTTCATTTTTAATTAAAAGGTAACATAGCATGTCACTTTCTAATGCAAAACTTTAATTCACATCCAACACAAAATAAAATAAAATAAAATAATATAAGATCTAAATATTAGTTAAAATAGTTCTTATAAACACATTGTAAACTTAGTTAATGATGTTCTGTGGAAAAAAAAATATGTTACCTTTTAAATAAAAGTGACACATCTTGTCACTTTCTAATTTAAAATATTAATTAAGCTCCACCGAAAAAAAAATATTTATAGCTAAATGTTAATTTAATAAGTTTTTATAAGCACATTATAAGCTTAGTTAAAAAAATTAGTCGAAAAAGTCAATTTACACATTGTGTCACTTTTTAATTAAAAAAGTGACACAACGTGTGACTTTTTAAAGTGAAAATTTAATTCACATAGAACATAACAGATAAAAAATGAAAGTAATATACGATTATTAGTTTAAAGATTCATATAAAAACATTGTAATCTTCAATAACATTTTGTTAAAAATGTCAAATTACACAGTATGCTACGTATTTTAATTGAAAAGTGATAAACATGCGACTTTTTAATCTAACTTGATTCACGTCTAACACACAAAATAAAAATCATAGTAATAGCTAATATTAGTTTAAAAAGTTTTTAAGACACATTGTAGGTTTCATTAAATATTTCTATTAAAAATTTTTTGTTTAAACGACTTGGGTCTTTCAATAAAAGTGACACAACATATTACTTTTTAATGTAGAATTTTAATTTTCTTATACAAAGAATATGAGATTTTTTAATAAATAAATTTTGATGAGATTAGCAACAAAAAGAAAAGAAATAATTAAAAACACAAAACTAAACACATGGAAAAATAAAGCAAAAATTCAAAAACTCTTATTCTTTTTAATTCATTCTACATTATGTCTTACAGCATCATAATCATGATTGATTGTCATATCTGCCATGAATGGCCCACCCAAACACCAATAATGTATCCTAGAATGACAAATTCCTTCCAATCTTTTAATTTGGTGTCATCGCTATTTATTGATGCAGGGTCCAAGATCCCCCATTTTTGGTTAGTATCATACTCGTAATTATTAATACATAATGTGGTGTTTAAGCTTTATAATCGTATTTGTTATTTTTATAACCGTATTTATTATTTAAATTAGTTTAAACATGATTTTTTAAATTGTTTATGATTTTAGGGGTATTTGTCTAATTATTCCTAGATTCTTTTGATTAAAAAAAATTTGACTTTGTGGCCCATGAGCCACGGGCCGGCTCGTATTTATCAAGGGTCGAGCCAACTCGCCCCTTGATTTGAAAAGGAATTTTTTTCATAAATAAACCACTTGTTGAAAATAATTCCAATTTTATCAACTTAACAAATTTATTCTAAAAATATTATATTATTAAAATTATATTAATTAATAAAATAATAAATTAAAATCAAATGTATATCTCAAAAATATTTCCACGTGAGTTCACCAAATTTGCTTATTGATTTCTTGATTATTTGCACGACAAGTCCTTTATCTTTATAATATTTTCACTTTAGTCCCTATACTTCCTCTTTTATTTCAATTTCGTTCTCTTTTATTTACAACCTAAGTCTTTCAACTTTTAAATTTTTGTAACTTGATCCCCATATTTATACTTTTATATCAATTTAGTCCTTTATAGTATCAATATTTGATACATATGTTACAAATGATATTGTGTATCAATGTTTGATATAAATGTTACAAATGATATTTTATAACAATCTATGTTACAAATTGAAATATAAAATATCAGTGATACAAAATATCAATTCATGTAACATGTGTTGTGTAAAGTAACATAATATAATCAGAACATATTCAAATGATATAAAATATAATTTGTAACATCTCAGATCAAACAAATGATCTGTGATATCATTTATAACATCATGACGGATCGCGATACTAAATAGAAACTATTACAACTGCAAAACCAACTCTAAACTTCAATAAGTTTGTATTAATATATACATTGAACTCTAAAAACTTATTGATACTATGTAATATGAGTATGATATAGGTATGTAACATAATGTCAAATTTAACAAATAAAACTATTGATTTCATTATTTGTAATATACGTAACATCAGTAATACAGAATACCAATTTATGTAACATGTGATGTGTAAAATAACATAATATAATATGTAATATATTCAGTGATACAAAATATCATTTGTAACATCTGTATCAAATAGTGATACTATAAAAGACTAAATTGATATAAAAGTATAAATATGGGAGACCAACTTGTAATAATATAAAAGTTGAAGGACTTGAGTTGTAAATAAAAGAGGATGAAATTGAAATAAAATAGGAACTACAGGGACTAAAGTAGAGATATTATAAAGATGGAGAACTTATCATGCAAATAATTAATTCATTATTTTATTAATTAATATAATTTTAGGAATGTAGTATTTTTAAAATAAATTTGTTAAGTTGTTAGATTTGGAATTATTTTAAGATTGGTAGATAGTGGGTGTAATAATCCCATTTGAAAACTCAGCTCGGCCTAGGCCTTGGCCCATCCTTCGATTGGGTCAAACTACAGTAACCACGAATGAAATTAACCCCTCTTAGCTACTTCAGGCCACTGCCCTTCTCTTGGTCTCAACTCCCCCTGGCTAAGTACTTTCAATCTGGCAAGCTAGCTGCCTGTGCCAGCATGCTTAACACATGCAAGTCGAATGTGAAGTAATGTTTCAAGTGACGAATAGATAAGTAACGCGTAAAAACCTGTCTTGGAAGGGAAACGAAAGCTGGATTTGTTCCAGCTATTTTGTTAGCCTGGATTTGGGTGAAGCGTCCGGTCGAACATTCGTGTGCAGATGAGCTCAAGGTAGAAACAAAATAAGAAAACACTTGTGCTCTTAATAACATGTTTTATACTTCTGCAGAAGCTCAACTCAAATAATAAATAAGCTCGAGCAATTTGTCGACTTTTATTCTGAAGGACTATGTAAAAATATCAACTTATAAAGAGACGGCATGAGGGATTATTTCACATTATAAACATATAATAAAATTTACAACTTATTATGAACGCAAATACTAAAGGTTTGTTGACAAAAGAAATGAAAAAATGAATAAAACCAGACCTCCAACTAACTAAAAGGAGCCAAAGATGGGTAAAAAATGATTTGGCACTTAATTGAGCCGTTTACAAACTTAAATGAATAAAAGAACGAAGATTTGATTGAGTTTCCTCATTCAACAGTCAGATTATGATCCAGTAAGGGCAGCTTCCACTTCCCATAAAACTTTAGTTAGCTACAGGAATGGGGGTCCTCGGACTAGGCAATCCCATGTACGAAACCCGTGGAGAAAGTCGAATCTTAGGACTTGGTCGAGGTGATGGGATTGGACCGTGGTAGTTGACTGGTCCATAAGCCACCCGAGGTGAAAGGTTAACTTGTTCAAGAGCTCGGAATTGTAACTCAGCGGGGTATTCCCGAACACACCCAATGCGTGGTCCAGCACCAGTAGTCCATTTGCAGGACATGCGCTTAGACAAGTTATACAAAGGCTTATCCTTTTGATCACAAGATGTAATTTCTTGTTCCCTGGTCAGACCATCGACCTCACATGTGCTAGTATTTTCCGATTGTTTGGCTTCAGAAGTGGATCTCGGAATCGATTCCTCGTAAGGATCCTTATCGAAAGGAAGATAATCATCATCAGCTGCACATCTCTGAACAAAAGAGAAACAGCCAAGTGTTAGACAAAATTGGTTAATCTACGAGATTAATATAGGTAATACTATTAGTTTAGATTAGAAAAAGATGAATGGAGAGCATAGATTTGAAACAATTACCTTTACATTAACAAGATCAACACAGTGCTCCTCCAGGAAGCTTATGAATTCCCTGAAGTTTTCTTCGGTTGGGTGGTAGTGCCCACTGTATGGCCAAATTGCCTGCAAGGACGTCACAAAATCATCAAACTCACATCTAAAAAGAAGCATGTGTTAATCTGCATTTTGAACTTAAAATTGCATGTATACTGGTTACGGATTAATATTTACCTCAAGAACTCCACTATGAGCAATTAATCTTCCAGCTGCTGTGATGGCCCCACCAGATAGAAAACTCGAATGCTGAAAGAGGCCTTTCTTCTTCTGCCCAACGTACAAAATTCTTGTCGTGCTAAGAACAAATATCCATTTTGAACCCTCAGTGGTCTCCACAAAGGCACCACTTTGTTTGTACACGAGCTTCCCATCTTCTATGATGACTTCATATGATTCTCTCTCGTTCTGGTAGAAGAAAGAGTAGACTACACATCAAAATTACAGCCCATATACACAACATAAAAATATAAATTCACGTGCAACGTCTGTTCATGTGACTGATATATGCTGCAATAGCTTGAACTTACGGGTGCTAGATATTTGATGCATTGACGTTGCAAATTGGCCCTTGGACATTTCTCAAGATTCACTTCTTTTCCATCTCCAACATCCACCCTTCACATAAGAATCAATATGTACAAGAAAAGTCAGTAAAATATACATTTTATAAATATATTACAATAATTGGTATTGTTTCTTTAGGGAAAAAGAGTCTTTAATGCATTTCACAGGTGTTGGAGTGGGTACTCACCAATAAAAGAAAGGTTGAGCGCTTTCGCTTTTGAACCAGACATCATAATAAAGATGTAAATTGTGTCCATATCGATGACGTGGATCAATCTACAATAGAAAGAGAGCGAAAATTAGTAACAAAAATTGTAGGACCAATTGAAATCTTTAATCGTAAAATCAATGAGTTTCATATGAAACTTTAATTGGCTAGATGCACTTGAAAGATTCAGGGGACTTACAGCTTCAAGCCAGTGCTGTAGGGCCAGTTTTTGAGCTTTCTCATCCTTTGACAATCCTTTTCCAACCTGTTATTGCAGAAAGATATCTCGTTATCCAATTATTCAAATAAAGTGAAAATTCAGTGGAACAAATATAATATAAAGAAAATAAAAAGTCTATAAAGTTAGAATGGCCGCTTGATATTTACCTTGGCCGCTCGCGTCCGTGCTCTAGCCCACCGGGAAACCGCAGTTTCAGGTTTCTCAACATTGAAGAATGAGATAGAGCTCTGCTTCAGAGCTGCAAAATCCAAAGCCTTCCACCTATACATGTCAAATATAACCAGTTAATTTAACTGATAAAAAGTTTTTGAAGATACAATTTAAATAATTTTGTTCCCTTAAGCTAACGACAAATAAGATACACGAACAAATGACAAGATAATCAGAAGTGTCTTAAAGACTAACCATAGCTCCTCAACCACGACTGCACAATCTGCAAGGTTTCTTCGAGTCCGGTAACTCTTGTAGACTTTTTGAAGCTTGACTGCAGCTGCATCAAGCTCACTAACTGGTCTTGGAGAAAACATTACGGCTGGTTCCGGGAGATCACAAGTATCAACTTTTGCATGCGCATAATCAGATTCTGATGTTTTGATTTCTTGAACTAAATTCTTGAAAGAAAGTGTCGTTTTAAGGATTAACTTTGCAGGCTCAAAGTTCCTCAAGTTAATCGAATTTTCCCTAACCATCTTATTGCATCCTTTTGCCTTTGCAATTGCAGTTGAATCCACTTTACGAAAGTTGTCCGCACTTAAAGTCATTTCGGGGTTTCTGGAGCCAAAACTGATACCGACTGCTGAATCAAAACAACTATATTTAACAATTTCTTCCCAAGCTGAAAAAGGCAACAATAGCAAAGATTACAAAACTCGAAAGATTACAAAAACTCTTGATAATTACAAAATACAATTGAAACTTGAAGATGATACATCAGCTCAACAATTGAAAAGTCTGCACCAATTTTTTATTTTTTTTTCTCAATTTTGTTCAGCATTATAAGCAATATATAATTTCCCAAGAAATGCTCCCTGAACATTGATTCTGTGATTACCAAACTAAAAAAAAAAAAGTTAATTTTGACCAAATTAAAGTTTGACACAACCAGAATATCAATCATTACCAAAATGGCGAAAACAGACCAGTCAAGAGTTTGAAATCATAATTAAACCCATAATCATCTGCAAAGAAAATTTGGTTGTTTACAAAAATAATCATAAATCACTCACCAGAATTGTGAAACCCTTTTGTCGTCTTTAAAAGATCTTCTTGCAATATGATTCTAAATCAATGTGATCCCTGTTTATATATCCTGCTCTAATGCGTGAAATTCTCGAAAAGAAATTCAAACATTAGAGTCAAATAGACCTTTAAACACGGCAGCACTGGTCTACGAATTTTCTCGTACCAGTTTAACCAAGAAATTTCTGTATATTTTCTTGAAATGGGAATGCAGAAAATGATGGGTCTGATTCAAAGTTGTACCAATTCAAAGCCTGATATTTGAATCCCTTTTTGTGGAACAAGAAATATATATACACACCCCATAAGTAGATACACAAATATAGAGAGAGATAGAGAAGAGGATGGTCAAAGAAAGTAAGCCTTCATACGCGGCTTCCATGAAAAAACACGAGAAATTTTAACGACCCAAAATCACAGTAAAATTTTCATAATATGGGAAATGGAATTCGCATTTTTTGGGGGATAAATTTCAGCTGGGGTCCTCAACCTACAAAACTGTGTCCACAGGAAAAACGTTATTTATGCTATTATACACTCACCAAGATGTCTTCTACAAAGTAAAAGAATAATGTTATTGATACATGATATCGATACATGATATTATTTAATTAGATGAATTATTTATTTTAATTGAATAATATATTTATAGCCATTAATTATAAATCATTCATTCAATTGAGTAATGCAAAATAGGATGACTAGCGATAATAAACAAATATGAATAGCATTACTCAAAATAAAAATGTCTATGACTCATTTTTCTCTCTCTTTTTTTTTTTTTATTATGTTTTCTTTTTTTTTTTTTGTAAAACTTCCGTTTGCAAAAATCTCTTAGTACATATTTGACAGTACTGAAAATTATTTTATAAGTATTTATAATTATTGGATTATATGAAATGTGTAATATGTGTAGTGAATTATAAATTTTACAAAATGTGTAGATAAAAAATATATTTGATCAATTTTAATTATAATTTAAACTTAACCAAATAAGCGTTTAAAACCAATATGATCATGACACACACATTACTGGGGATATTTTTTTTCTTCTCTCATAAGGCACGTGTTGCATGCTAATTTAACAAGTAAAATTGTTGGAAATAAGTTTATAAAATTAGTTTTTATCAAACTTTTACTAAATATTAAAGTAGGTCTCACAATCCGTTTTAAACGAGACAATAGTCGAACACGTTCTAATCCGTGAATATATGTTCATAATATATTTAGATGTTAGAAATTATTTCTAAATGAATGAGAAATTAAAGTAAAAAATAAGGTATTGGAAATACACATAATTGAATTGAAAGATGAAGGGACAAAATGTTGTCCAATATTAGAAAAAAAATACATTTAAGACTTGTTTATATATCCTCGATTTGAGACTTGGGTTGAGTCCCAAGAGGTACACCAAGTCTTTGAAAGAGGAGTGATGTAGATTTTATTGGGCCTGGTCCAAAGTTCACAAGCTTGTGCTGCCCGCTCGTCGATCGAGCCGGACACGGTTCTAGGTTGTGGGGCTTGTTAGTTCAAATACGGGTTATTAATTAATCATTTTGAATTTTTCAAATTGTGACATGTGTTTTGATTCCTTTAAACAACAAATATACCCATTTAGCATAGATATGTCCGTTCAAGATAAAAACTATTCACAAATTACATGACTTTTTTTTTGATTTGTGTCTTATTGAACAACTTTTGACATATTATAAATAGATCCTCATTTTCCTACAGGAAAAAAAACACTTCATCTTTTCTGTCTTTCATATTCCATTCTACATTTATATATCATTTTGCATTAGTCCATGCAAATTCTGATTCGTTGTTTCTTGTGATTTGAAGTGCTTTTATCACAAAAGTAAATCGTTGTATTTTGAAAGATGATTGACATTCAATCGAGAGCACTTGTACAGAACAAATTCATCTTAAAGACAAACGGTTGAGAACCCATTGTCACAGTTATCAAATGTTGGTGTCCCAGCTCGAATTTTTCCATTTTTTATCAAGGTCAACTAATTATTTGTCTAGTTGTAAGAGTGCAGTCTAAGGTCATAAAACGCGCCAACACGAAACGACAGCGTATGCTGATGGTCATGGCTTTTGTTTGTGTTTTCAATGACTCGCCATGCTCCCTATTTTACGTCTTTATGTCATTTTCTTTTATCTTGATGGAGAAGGTGGGTCCATAAATCTATATTGTTGTGCCAAATTAAGTGATTATAAACCGCTTAAATGCATTCCGGGTCACTGTACTTTGAGGGGAGTTGTATCTTGGCCACTCATTTTTAATTTTGGTGCAATCATATCACCAAACTTCAATTTACTAGCAAATCTAGTCACTTTATACATTGTTGTAGTTTAACTAACCCAATATATTGGCTTGGATTGCTAATGTTTATGTCAATGTCACACAGTAATATACTTTTGAAAGAGTGCGTGAGTTTAAAAACGTTTTAAATCTCTTTAAACTTTAATTGATCGTTTTCTTCTTTCATTTCAAATGAAAAATATTTTTCACCCCTTTAAATTCTTTCTTCACGAAATAGATGTCGTCGTCAAAATTTCATTTGCAAATGAGAAAGAAAATGGCCAGCTAAGATTTAAAAGAGGTAAAAACGTTTTTGAACTTTTGCGCTCTTTAAAAAAGCATGTTCCAATAGAATAGGTGATGGTATTGTGTGGTGATCTGGACATCTACATTAGTCGTTTATTAATTTTAATGCCTATGTTAGCGGAGCACGTTAATTGATAGGACAACAATGAACAGAGTGATCAGATTTGCAAACAAAATGAAGTTTGGTGAACAGATTGCACCAAATTGAAAACGAGTGACTTGGATGCAACTTTGTTCAAAGTTGGATGACCAACAGTGCATTTAACCTGATTACAAATTCTCGATTTTTTTTTTTTTTTTTTGTGTCGGTTATAAAAAATAAATAGACGTAATAATTACTAGTAAATACTACTTAGTTGTACGACAAAGAATTTGCACTCGTAGAAGGCATTCATTGCATAATTAGTTCTTGACTTCAAATTTTGAAAAATATTTTTATAATGAATTTCAATGTTATTTTGTACCTGGAATAAGACTCTAATCCTGTAAAGGTAAGTTAATAGATTGAGTCGAAAACGGCCATAGGTGATAGGTTCCAACAATGGGTTTTAAATTCAATTAACAACTTCAAGTCTTGATCTATAATTGACCGTGTTTAATGGGAATTGTTGATATTTCATATTCCAACAAAACGCAACTTGCATTTCGTTGACTTTATGACATTTGATTTTTTTTAATTTTATTTTGGGTTAGAATTTTGCCAAAGAAACTTCACTATAATTTATTAATTACCTATGAAACAAAAAGGTAGCTAACATAGACTCCTTACTCGTCATAATTAAATTGATTCAACTTTTTATGAATTTGTTGATTTTGAATCTACAATCTAACGATTGTCTTAGTGTACATGTAACATACATATTGTCAGATAATTGATTGGAGATCTGTTGACACGTGAATAATGCAGATTCCGAGATCAACAGAATTGAATCACGATATTTTTTAATGTTTATATTGAACAAAAAAAATTAAATGATTAAATGTTAAAAATCAAAATAGAATTCAAATCGAAAAGAAATTAACAATACCATTTTGATTTTCATTAATGTAGTAAAAGTAACAAATATGCATCAATTGCTAAATATCAAGGTTTTAAAATTAAAAGATATTCACAACAAATTAAATGTCTCAATAAAATATTTGTTTTCCTAGGTCCTCGTCAACCTATGGCTATTGGCCAGTTGATTGCGCTTCGTCATTATTTTCAGCATATGACTAGACCAATTTTCGGTCTAGTTTTTGAATTTTTTGGTTCAATTTGATTTGATTGTTATTTTAATTACTTATTTTTCTTTCAATACGGTGTGATTAATAAATTTTATGTTCATTTAATTATATATTTTTTTCTCAAAAAATGTGATTAGTCAACGGAATCTAGTATGATGATAAAATAGACGGTTGCAGAACCTGTTAAAAGTGGCGAGCTTCACACAATAACCACCCTGGTGTGAGAATCAGCGATTGAATGTGAGATATATCAAAATGATTGTATGAATATGAAAACGATACATTAGCCTTTTACTTATGATTTTCAATCTTATTTATAGATGTCTAGATGACTGATGTGATACCACAGCTGTTTGGCGGGTATTGACACCGACACGCGCTCTTATTCGTTTATGAAAGCGAGTAGCAAAGAGATTTAGTGCCCAATTATAAAAGTGTTTGTTACAATAATCACTTAGGGAATATTTAAATATATAATATATTTATTCTAGTTGAGCTAGAGGGATTCAAACAACTTAGGAGAGTCTCAGGAAAAAAATTTAAGGATGACATTTCAAGAATAACAATAAAAAATTATTTAAATAGAAAAAATGACTATCGATAGAATTACCTATGGTACTTGATGAAAATTATATTTGTCAACGATTTGTACGAAACTACCTACGGCAATATACAATCGGTGATCACTAACGCACATTCATTATCGATTACTCATAAAAAAAATTATTATTTCATCATTTTTTTTTAATATTTTGTCGATAGTATACATTTTTTAACTAAATAAATAAAGTAAGGAAAGAATAAACGTTTCTTTGTTGGCAATCAACGACTGAAGCACTATCGGTGATTATCGATGATAGATATTATTGTCAGTAATCGACGACGGATGTATGCTAGAGATCACCAATGATGTCTTGTTGCCCAATAAATTTAAATAAAACTTGGTTGACCACCTTAGTTTAAATGAAGCGGTGTACTAATCTAATTAGATCAGTAGGTATCAAATTCCTTTTTACATTATCATTGCTTGAGAAGTAGAAGATTAAGGACACCTCCAATTTTGTCAAAATCAACTCAACAAAAAGATATTTTGATGAGGTTGACCAATGACCATTGCCATTTGCAATAACTCAGCATGGCTAATTGAACAACAATAGTTTTCAAAAATCAAGACTTCAAAGGCTGCCTCCATTAAAAAAATTATAATATGTAATCAAATTATTTGTCTTAATTTTACCAAGTCCTCTATTTATTTATTTATTAAAATTATAATTACCTTAAAAAATAAAACTATGCCCATGTTACTTAATCTTAGTCCAAGCAAGAACCTCATATCATTTTATTATTTTGCACCATTCCATGCTCTTGATATTGTTTAAACACGCAACAAAGATAAATAACTTATCGAGAAAGAATGAATATGACATATTTTGAATATTATCTGATTCAGATATAGTCATAAAATGTTGAAATCGTTCACACATAAAAACTAACAATAGTAATCAATCTTTTAAACGTGCGTGTTACAATCAATATATAAAATATAGACACGTACAAAAAAAAAAATATCGAACATTATTTTCAAACGCGTAGTAAAAAAATACTATATAATATGATAGGTAAATAATGACAAATTGCAACAATGAAAGAATAAAAATAGGATTAGTCAACTAGTAATTTGCAACTGTTTATATTTAGCAGGTTCCTAGTTGTTTGAATTTAGCCATGTTGTCTTATTTTAATGTTTGAACATTGTTAAACAACACAATAAGTACAAGTCCTTTTTTGCTGGCTTCATATAAAGATAAAGTATTTTAATCAAAATTTTATCCTTTATAAAATTGTTGAAAAAGAAAGCCCACCTTCTAATTTGTCCAATTATTAAAAAATTTGCACGGACAGTATTTGATTATATCAAACTTGCATGACCGACTAATTGTTTTGTTATTTAATATTTATTAAAATCAAAGAATATAAGCTTGCGTGCTGCTATTCGCATTAAAGTGAAGTGACAACAAAAAGCATTTAAATACTCAAACCGTTTAAATTTGGAACACCCTGATTTTAATATACAAATTTCGTCAATTTTAAATTGTAAAGAAGTGAATAAGGTTATGGCTTAGTTTGGTAGGTATTGTTGTGGTTTTAAAAGACTCGATTTTTGATGTACTGCAAAAAAAAATGAGCTGTAGAAAGAATTAAATAAATGTTGATAAACTCTTGTTTTAAAATTACTGTATGTTTGAAAATCAACATTAATGCGACTACATATCTATTTTAAAATAGGGTAAATTTTACCTGTTAGAAATTATATATTTAGTCTTTAATTACATACTAATAATTAAAGAATCCATATATCATGCCAAATTATCAAGTACAATTAATTCAGAAGAATACATGTCTCCATTGGTGTTGAAATCGAGAAGGATAGGATTTTTCGTAATCTAATCACCTTAATAATGCTCAATAGAATTTCTGTCTATAATGATGTAGAAGAGAAGAACAAAAGTTGTGATTGATCTGGAGACTATAACCATTATTTATAATATTCTGATACTCTCATCCAATTAGAAGTCCATCAATCCTAATTGGACTAGGATTCGGTCTCTACACATTGCAAAGCGTGTACTCAGTTTAGATGTCTTCAGGGACTAATCAACAGATCACTTAATAACCCTACTAATTAGATAGCTCATATAATTGCAATACAATATGTAGCCCATTATAGAGATAAATAATCCAACAATCTCCCACTTGAGTTACATATGTTATCCGAAACAATTATATCTTAAACTTTATGTGTATACTTAAATTACTATCTTGCCTTGAAACATCTCTGTAATTACAATCTGGTCCATCTACTATATTAGCATGAGATCAAAGCAGTCTTCGTCACATTAATTGGTAACTAAACTCATCAATGGTCATCATACCAACATATTCAATGACATAGATCGAGTATGGATGTATAGCATGAAAATTACATGCAATGTGATCTTAACACATGTCTATTTTCAATTGGTCCTACTTTATTCTTTAATTAGATCATACAAAAGCTTTCCAATGTTAATGTTAAACCACAAATAGAAAGACCAAATTCAGAAATTGGTAACAACAATTATACTTTATTCTGCAGAAAATAATCAGAAAATGTGTCTACTACCAAAAATTTATTAAAATACAAACTCTAACTAAACCAGCACATCATCAAATAATACAACACACATATGTATGCTCGTGAAACACCTTGGATAGTAAACCTTTGTAAGCGAATCCGCAATCATGGAGTTTGTGCCAATATGCTCTATAGACACATGACTACTCTGAACTCTCTCTTTAACAACGAGAAACTTAATATCTATGTGCTTCGACTTCGTAGAGTTTCTATTGTTGTTGGAATATCGCATAGTCGATTTTTTGTCACAATATGTCTTCAATAGTTTTTTAATACCATCTACAACACGCAGCCTAGTGACAAAGTTTCACTGCCATATTCCATGATTAGATGCCTTATAACATGCTATGAACTCAGCTGCCATGGTGGATGGAGCTATGAGCGTCTGCTTAACACTCTTCCAAGATATAGCTTATCCAGCCAGCAGATAAATATAGCCCAATGTGGATCCTTATTGTATTGACATCCAGCCAAATCGGAATCAGAATACCTAATGATCTCCAAATGATCTGACTTCCGATAAGTGAGCATGAAATCTTTTGTTTTCTGTATATAGTGCATAATCCTTTTGGTTGCTTTCCAATGATCCATCCCAGGGTCAATCAGATATCTGTCTAATAATCCCACTATGAATGATATATCCAGATGCATACATACTTGAGCATACGTAAGACTCCTTATAGCCAACTTATAAGGAATCTTTTGCATTTCTTTAATCTCAACCTCATTCTTGGGACATTAACTGAAGCTGAACTTATCTCCTTTAGCAATTGGTGTATCTCCTGATCCACAATCTTTCGTGCCAAATCTTCTAAGTACTCTTTCGATACAACTCTTTTGTGATAATCCAATGATACCCATAGATAGGGATAGCAATGAGGTAGGTCGGCCCCGCCCTGTCCCGCGACCCGTGAATTTGTTGGGCGGGACAGGTCTAAGGCGACAAGTTTTTTTGTCATCTCTACCCCGAGAGAGATCTCGATGTATCTGTATGCCTAACACAAAAGAGGCGTCTCTAAGATCTTTCATCTCAAAATTCTTAGTTAGAAATCTCTTGGTTTTGTGCAATAAGCCTATATCGCTGCTAGTTAGCATTATATCATCAACATATAATACCAGGAAGATATATTTACTTCCACTGAACTTATGGTACACACAATCATCAACTGTATTTACCTCAAATTTAAACGAGATAATGACTTGATGAAATTTATAATACCATTAACAGGAAGCTTGTTTGAGACCATAGATGGATTTTTTTAGTTTGCATACCATTTTCTTCGAATCGCCGCTCACAAGTTTTATGGTTGCATCATGTTACCACCCGATTTTGGTAAAGCCTCCACGTCAGCAAAGTCCTAGTAAAAGTCTCATCTAGGCCTCGCCAAATCCTTATAGGCCCAAATGAAGGCCTTCCAGATTCATAAAGGTTCCATTGGCCCGGCGAATGCCTCGGAGGCCCATTGAACATCTTAGCATTCCCCGAATCGAGTATTGCGAGGCCCATGAAGGGCCTCGACATTCATGGCCGATCCGAGAGAGCCTCGCCGGGCTTCGATTTGTGTTATGGTCCGCACGGCTAAGAGGATATCTCGGGAAGATTGTATCCGATTGTCACAAGGAAACCATAGCCCAATCTAATAAAATCAAAACAACACAATCTTAGAGATTGAGAGAGATTGGGATGCAATCTCGGAAGATCACGGTGAGATTGGAACCTACCTTATCGATAAGGAAAGAGAATTCCAACAAATTCTAATTGATTGCTTCCTAGATCAATTAGAATTCTCCCCTATAAATATCGACTCGATTATTCCAAGGCACGCACTTAAAGCACGCATTCTTTAGTACGCAATTTTCATGACGCACTTTTTATGCTTAAGAATCCCACCCTAAAATCTGCTCAAATCTCTTTTGTTGTCTCTCCCACACCCTTTTTGTTCCCGCCCGTGTATCTCCCATATACTGGCGATTGACTTGATCGTCGGAGTGCCAACGATCACCGGACCCTTTTCTCCGGAGATCTTGGTGCCTAACGGTCATCCTAGTGTGTAGGTAACATACGAGCTGGCGGAGGAGTGATTGGAGATCTGTTGGCACGTGGATCGTGCGGTTCGGGACGTCAACAGTTGGTACCGTCTGTGGGAATCGAAAAACCTTACGACCAACAACTTGGTAAAAACGTGTTTTTCTACCCAAAAGAGCATGGCAATAGAAAAATCCGTGGAAGAAGAAGTAAAGTCCCATCATATTGACTTGTGGCAGAAAAGCGGTCAAGACTTTCAGAATGCAACCCACTATAAGAGAAGAAGACAACGACAGAGACGCCCGAAGTTGGACAACGCCCGGATGAAGGTGGCGCTTGAACTGTTGGAGAATCAATCTCTTCAATATGGACCCGAGCGTAGCCGTGCCCGGCGAATCCCTTCGAGGTTCGGCTCTATCGAATGCCGTTGGTCTCAAGATGATTCGCCAATCCTCAATGGGAAAAATCCCAGAACCAGGAGAAACCTCGTGCCTCGGGAGTGGAGAAGCCGGTCGCCTCTGCCAGCGTATTCGACAGGTTGGAGTCTGGGTCGTCTGTGGCTCGACCTCAATCGTTGATGTAGCTGGCATAGCGAGCCCATGATGACCACTGAGAGAAGAGAAGGGACTCCAGGACTGCGGATGAAAGACCAGAATGGTTGTGCGACCTTGATGACGACGACGATCTCCCATTCTCCAAATAGTTGAAGGCTAGAGAAATCTCCGTAGAGTTCAAAATGCCTCCTATGGAGAAATATGACTGGAGATGTGATCTCACGGATTCCATTGGAGGTTCACTTTCTAAAGGCCTTCGTCCTCATTTAATGCTCCATCTTGAAGTCCTACCGATATAAATAATAGGCTTGGACTTAGGGGACTATTGTTACCACCCGATTTTGGTAAAGCCTCAACGTCGAGAAAGTCCTAGTAAAAAAGTCTCATCTAGGCCTCGCCAAATCCTTATAGGCCCAGCGAAGGCCTTCCAGATTCATAAAGGTTCCATTGGCCCGGTGAATGCCTCGGAGGCCCATTGAACATCTTAGCATTCCTGAATCAGAGTATTGCGAGGCCCATGAAGGGCCTCGACATTCATGGCCGATCCAGAGAGCCTTGCCGGGCTTCGTATTTGTTATGGTCCGCACAGCTAAGAGAATATCTCAGGAAAGATTGTATCTGATTGTCACAAGGAAACCATATCCCAATCTAATAAAATCAGCAACACAATCTTAGAGATTGAGAGAGATTGGGATGCAATCTCGGAAGATCACGGTGAGATTGGAACCTACCTTATCTGATAAGGAAAGAGAATTCCAACAGAATTCTAATTGATTGCTTCCCTAGATCAATTAGGATTCTCCCCCTATAAATATCGGACTCCGATTATTCCAAGTGCACGCACTTCCGAAAGCACGCATTCTTTAGTACGTAATTTTCATGATGCACTTTTTATGCTTAAGAATCCCACCCTAAACTCTACTCAAATCTCTCGCCGCTTGTCTCTCCCACACCCCTTTTGTTCCCGCTCCGTGTATCTCCCATATACCAACAGCTTGACTTGATCGTCGGAGTGTCAACGATCGCTGCACCCTTTTTCTCTGGAGATCTTGGTGCCTAACGGTCGCCTTAGTGTGCGGGTAACATACTGAGTGGCGGAGGAGGATGATGGAGATCTGTTGGCACGTGGATGATGTGCAACACATCATATATATCGTTTTCTCAATATCATCATTGAAAAACGCATTATTTACATCTATTTGATGTAGCTCCAAATCAAAATGAGCTACTAATGTCATTATTATCTTGGAAGAGTCTTTCGATAAAATCAGAGAGAAAGTCTCTTTATAGTCAATGCCTTCTTTATGAGTGAAATCCTTGACAACAAGATGAGTCTTATATCTCTCAACATTGTATTTTGAATTCCTTTTGGTCTTAAATATCCATTTGCAACCAATGGACTTTGCACATTCAGGCAATTTGACGAGATCACAAACATCATTGTCTTTCATAGATTTCATCTCATCTTCCATGGCATCAATCCACTTTTGAGAATTAGAACTCTGTTTTGGCTTGATGGAAGTTGACTCGATGATCTTCCACCCCTTCTATGTCAACCTCATGTTCTTGGAGAAAAATGATATAATCATCTGGAATCGTCATTCTCCTTTCTCTAGTGGATTTTCGCAATAGCATTTGTTCTTGAGGTTGTTGAGTTTGCTCATCAGGAGCAACAACTTCATTCTGGATAAGAAAACTTTCAACATTGTCTTGATATTCCAGATTCGCTTCTTGAACAATGTCAGTGATCTGATCATTGTCAATAGCAACAACAGGAAGAGAAACGAGTTCCTCTTCAAAGACGATGTTCCTAACCTTATATTTCCCTCCAAACTCAACATTCTCAAAGAATTTTACATTTCTAGTCTCGAAAAAGGACCTAGTCGATGGATCATAGAATTTATAACCCCTGGACCATTTCGAGTATCCAACAAAATAACAGCTTACAATTCTTGAGTCCAATTTCTTTTCACTTCGCCTATAAGGCCTCACTTCAACTGGACATTCCTAAATGTGCAAGTGTTTTATACCAGTCTTCTTACTGATCGAAAGTTTACAATGGGTTTTAGTTCATGCTTTACTTGGAACCCTGTTTAGGATGTATACTACGCAGTCTTTAGTGCTTCTTTCCATAGGAATTTTGGTAAAGAAGAATGATTAGTGTGTCCTCAATAATAACTTAAAAGTTCCTATAGTCTTAACTGCAACTGCTTTGCCGTCGCCCACAAAGATGAATCTTTCAGCATCAATTAGCTGTCAGCTCCATAGGCGACCTTGTATAGACACACTTATGTGAGTGATAGCACCAGAATCCATCCACCAAGTGTGTCTAGGTATAGAAGCTAAATAAATTAACTTCAGAACGTACCATCGAGAAGAATACATTTCTTAACACGCCATGCAGCGTAACTGGAGCATTCTTTATTTCATGTGTCCACCCTTCTTGCCAAAGTAATAGGTGAACTCCTTATCTTGTTTCTTTTGCACTTTATGTTGTGGTGTCCCAACTGCATGTTACTTTTCACTTTTTCCTTTTCATTTTCTTGTCTTGATGAGTAGTTGATGAGTTAGTACTTTCAGTCCTCTCACACTTAAGTCTTTCATCTTCTTGCACATAGTAATATATGAGCTCATTAAGAGTCCATTTATCCTTTTTTGTATTGTAACTCACTTTAAATTGACCGTATTGTGCAAGAAGAGAAATCAAAACCAAATGTACGAGTAAGTCCCCAAACAGCTCTAACTTTGTTGCCTTTAGTTTGGAAGTGAGATTAGACATTTTCATAATATACTCTATTACGTTCATTTTTCCTTTATACCTCATTGAAACAAGGTGATCTAAAAGTAGACTTGTTTCAGCATTTTTGTATTTTTTTTTTTGTAAAACACTTTTCAATTTTCTTAAAGAACGTCTTAGCATTTTCATCCTCAGACATAGCGCCCCTAAATGTTTTTGGAATGGAACGTTTCATGATTATAAGACTCATGCGGTTAGAACGATCTCAATTTTTTACGTCTCTTTTATCCTCAGTAGAACTTTCATCAGTGAGAGTATAAGGTCGTTCTATCCGAAGCGTAATGTCAAGATCCATGTGACCAAGAACAATCGTAACGTTCTCTTTCCAATTCTTGAAATTTGTGCCATTAAGCACATAGATGAAATTAATGTTGGCAGATATTGTAGAAGCAGAAGTAGAAACTAAAAACGAGTTAATATATCAAGCTCACAATTAATGATCATGTTATAATATATGGATGACAAATTATATAATGGTGGGCCCATTACAAGATACTTAGCACAACATTGATATTTAGCTTTTGGATGAAGAAACATCAACTTGTAAGTGGTACTCTCTGTGTAGTAATCAAATATTGATAATTAATATATCAAACAATAAGCCTTTCTTTGGACTGATATATTGTTCACATGAAAATTTTATAATTGTCACATATTTATTACCACATGTATATCTGTTATTTGGCCAAAATAGTAACCTTCATTTGGGCCAGTCATTGTTCACATAAACAACAGACACACGCATCTTAATATTCCAAATTAAACAAATCTACACGATAGAGGTTACTTTGGCAACGTATCATTTCAATTGATTTATTTTGAAATATAAGACGATTAGTTCAAAGATCTGGAGATATTTTGGGGATTATAAAATTCCAAACTTAAAAGGCCTAAGATTTTAAAATCTGAAAACTTGAAGGACCTAAGATTTAAAATCCAAAACCTTAAGGACTAAATCTTAAAATTCAAAACTTTAAGGGCTTAATTTCAAAACTCCAAATATTTAAGGCCCAATACTTTAAAATCTGAAAACTTTAAGGACCAAAGATTTAAAATCCAAGTCCTTAAGGACTAAGTATGAAAATCCAAAAAAGCATGTATTTTATTAGAAGGCCTATCACAAGATACCTAGTACAACATTGACATTTAATCTTTGGACAGAAACATCAATTGTAAGTGATACTCTCCACGCGGTAATAAAAAATAGAAAATAAATCTGTCAAACAACAAAATTTTCTTTAGGCCGACTTATTGTCCACATGAAATTTTTATAATTATGGATAATTATATATTTGGTCCCCAACCTTTCAAAAATGTTGGAGTTATACCCCTAATATTTAAAAATAGCATCAAACATACCCAACGTTTGAAAATTTTGACATGATAGGTCCTTTATGACGAAATTGTCATTCCCTTTAAATAAACAAAAAAACAAAAAACAAGAAAAAAGAAAAAAATGATTGAAAACTAACCAAATGTACCACAAAAAAATTAAAAGTAAGAAATGTACCAAAAAAAAAAATTAAAAGTAACAAAAATTTGATCATCTTTATCAAACCTCAAAATTCAAAATCAACCACCATCCCAAAAAACCCAAAATTCCAACTTGGGATAACAAATTCAACTGCTGCAGACTTTCCAAAACCACCCCCCCAGCCGCCGCCGTGGGGTTTAGATTTACATAATTTAACTCCAAATCATTGAGCTCTTGGGACATTGAGTGGTAGGTTGTCGGATGTAGCTCATGCTTCAAACTCATCCATCGGAAAGAACAGCCGGGTTACTGGCGGTTCACACTCCATCGAGCATGGATCCGTGTCATCAACGTTGTTGTGAGCCACGAAAACACAAATATTTTACTGCTCCTTTTCTTTCGACCTTTTTTTGTATCTTCATCTTCTGAAGCATCCTCTAATAACCTTCCTGCCATAGCTCAGCAAAACCCTTTCCCAGCTCCGTTACAATGGTCACCGCCAAGAAAATGAAGAAGACTCATGAGAGCATCAAAAACAGGTTGGCTCTCGAGATGAAGAGTGGTAAATACACCCTTGATTACAAGACAGTCCTCAAATCTCTCTGGAGCTTTGAAGGAAAAACTGATACTCATTTCGAACAATTGTCCGTCGCTGATGAACTGCATGTAGCCAATATTTTTGTGTTTCCTGCCTTAGCATTGTCGATCCAGGTGACTCGGACATCATCAAATCATTGCCCGATGATCACTAACAGTTGACTTGGGTGGAATTTGGACTTTTGGGAATGGTGGTTGATTTTGAATTTTGAGGTTTGATAAAGAAGATGACATTTTTGTTACTTTTAATTTTTTTGAGGTACATTTCTTACTTTTTATTTTTTAGGGTACATTTGGTCAGTTTTCAATCAATTTTTTGTTTTGTTTTTTGTATTTTTGTTTATTTAAAAGAAATGACAATTTTGTCATAAAGGACCTATCATGTCAAGTTTTTCAAACGTTGGGGATGTCTGGTGCTATTTTTAAAGGTAGGGGTATATCTCCAATGTTTTTGAAAGGATGGGGACTAAATATGAAATTATCTCTTATAATTATCACATATTTACTGCCACATGTATGTCTGTTATTTGGCTAACCAATAACATTCCTTTGGACCGATCATTGTTCGCATAAGTAAAAGATATACTCATATTTATATTGCAAAATAAATAAATCAACACAATAGATGTTACTTTGACAACATATCGTATTAATATTATTTACTTCGAAATATAAGACATTTGAATAAAAAATTTGAGGATTTTCGGAGAAAAACTTTAAGATTTAAAACTTAGAAGACATTAGAATTGAAATTTTAATACTTTAGGGATTTAAAAATTAGGATTTATGAAGTTTTGATATTGAATCCTAAATTTTAAAACTTTGATGGCCTTTCTTTGAAGAAATTTTAAAACTTTAGGGTTAAAATTGCAAAATTTAAAATTTTTAGTGGCCAACTTATGAAAAATTTCAACTTTAAGGGATAAATTATTAAAATCCCATAACTATAGCGTTATATTACTTAATATTTAAAACTTTAGGACTTAGTTTTAAATTATCATAACCTGAGGGATTTAATTAATTAAGTTTTAAACTTCAGGGACTTAATGTGCAATTTAACTTAAATCTCCAAAATTGAACCATAATCCTTGAATTCATCAAATTTATATTTGAGGTCCCGTTCTACAAAAATTGTAGTGGATAGGGTTTGAAACACTAACCGCCATCCACCGGCCATCAGCCACCGCCGTCTCTCCAAATCTGGTAGGGGCGGCAGCGCCTCATCGCAGAGTAGTGCAGGTGGGCGCTACGAACAATAGAAGCATTGAGTGGGCGTTGCTAACAAAATTATAAATAGGGAGAAATTCACTAGAGGCCAAAGTAATATTCTACAGCCAGAAAGATTGAAAAAAGATGAATTGCAATTAATTTCCGAGAAGATTTCCATGTTCCAGAACCCAAAGAAAAATAAAAAATTACTCCATACTTTACTGACTGGGCCCACATGGAATCCAACCAACAAAGCAACTAATTTCTCTTGATTTATAATAACTTGCGAGCCACAATTAAAAAAAATCATAATTCCCTGTCTCCATACAGCAAAACATGTGGCCTCATACCAGTGTTATTAAACTCGGACCAACCGGACCGGTCCGACAGAAAATCAGCGACCCGGTGTTCCAATCGGTTCGGTTCTCTTAATTTGACCGTCCAACAATCAAACTGTTTACGACTCAAAAAATTGTCGATTTTTTTTTAGTAATCTGGTGATTCGAGACCCGGTGACCCAGCCGGGTCATTACATAATGAAAATTTTTAATTTTTTTATTACCCTATTCTACCCAAAAGATACACCAATTACTTATCCACTCTATTAATGACATGTTAATACAATGAAGTACAATAATTTATGTTATTTTCTACAAGAATTAGTTGATGATACTAGTAGTCTCGTACTTATTTTTTTAAATACATTTATGATAGTGATAGTTTAACAAAAATAGACTTATCGGTTCACTCACCGGTTCAACTACCGAATCACCAGTTAAATCAACAACCCGGTGACTCGCCTCCTTGTCCAAGTCGATGTCCGGGCCGGGTCTGATGACTATGCCTCAAATTGTTAAATTCATCATGATATTGACTAAAACATGATATTAAGGCTAGATCAGACATACTCATTTTTCTTCATTTATACTGTTTGTGTATTTAATAAATTGACCAAAATAATTATCACACATTCATACTGATAATTCAACATGATATTGGCTCTATTACCAATTGTTAGAAATAAGATCTTTAGTTTTTAATTACCTACTAATAGTTAAAGTTTCCATATATCATGCCAAATTATCAAGTACAATTAATTCAGAAGATTATATGTCTCCATTGATGTTGAAATCGAGAAGGTTAGGATCTTTCGCAATCTAATCACCTCAATAATGCTCAATAGAATCTCTGTTTATAATTGTGTAGAAGGGAAGAACAAAAGTTTTGATTAACCCGAGGACCATAACCCTTATTTATAATATTTTGTATACTTTAGTCCAATTAGAAGTCCACCAATCTTAATTGGACTAGGATCCGGTCTTTACATATTACAAAGTCCGTACTCAGTTTAGATGTCTTTAGAGCCCAATCAACAGATCACTTAATAGTCATATTAATTAGATAGCTCATATAATTGCAATACAATATGAGCCCATTATATAGATACTAGTTTTTGATATGTGCGTTGCACGTTTTAGCAGGCATTGCTTGAATATAAACGTATAAAAAAATTCTTAATGTATAATACGCAAATAATAAATATGAAAAACATATTTTTGAACATACCATTTAATACAGTTAACTAAGTAAAATGTTGAAATTTTATTAAGAAAAGTATAACCAAATAAACATATAACTCGTACAAGAAAAAAAAATTAAATAAATAAGATTCGTAAAAGACCTTTGGATGTTGGTAAAGTTGATGTGGTAAAGTGACCATTTTTATTGAATTGGACTAAACCCTCGAGAATTGGAATTGGACCAAACCTCATTCTTCGAACTGGGCTCCAACTTTTTCAACTTTTTTACCAATGACCCAAAAGTCAAATATTAAAGAAGTGGAAATTTCCAATAAGTCACATGCATGTGAATTGTTTCAAATTAGGTCAAAACTTTTTTCAAAATTGTGATTAAGTCATACTTTAAAGCAATATTTTAAATTAATTCCAAAATCACCATTGTTAACCATATTTTCCATCGGCACATTCTTCCACCTCCACAAACCTCCTCCACATCCGACGACAACCTCCGACGAGTGCTTCTTCTACGACGCAATGTCACTTTTCTGGTGTTGTAGGCTTGGCTTGGTGGATTTTCTGGTAGTTGTGGTTGTTTTAACTAAATCTCTTCATTTACTTATCTAGATTTGGTATTTCGTCAAAGACTTGAAGACTATCTGTTAATTATTAGTTTGGTTCATCATAATGAATATGGTTGAAATTGCAGATTTTTTTTCCCTCATGGATTTGTCTATTCTTTTTATGCTTGAAAATAAGTTTATTGTCGCTGTTGGATGATAACCATCATAAATGTTGGAGTTAAAATTTATCGATATATTAAACTTGCTCAAAATATGCTGATGATGTGTTCCTTTGCAGTATGCCTACAGGAAAGCACTAGCTAACAGCCAACCAAGAATCTGGGGAAGATTTGCAAAGATGGATAAAATAGACACTCATCCCAAGAAACAATAACTCTGGGCAGGACGAAGAAATATAGGAGAATGTAGTAGTTAGAACTAATGCTATAATGAAATAGAACATTGGTAAGGTTAGCTGGTATAATGAAAGTCGATGCAAAATCTAGTAATAAGCTGGAACTTAGTCGATTTCTTGTTAAGTGTAATAATCTGTAGATCAAATGTTGAACTGGAGTTGTCTCAGTACTGGAGTGTCAATATGGATGATTTGTTTGATGAATTTCTATAGAAATGATACTGTATTATAGTAAACAATATCATAATAAAACAGTATCATAGAATATAGTATCATTATATTAGTTGTGGCCATGATTTGCAGTTTGATATTTTATATTATAGAAAAGTTTGATACTGTATTATAGAATAGTAGCTTGATACTGTATTAAGTTAGCCATTAGATTATTTCTTTGTGTTATTAGTCATGTGTGTTGTTTGATACTGTATTATACAAAATAGTATCACAAAATATTATCATAACAGAAATGGCATAGAATTCATATACGTGCTTAGAATTTTTATTATAATATATTTTCGGAATCATCTCGACGAGCTGGTCAAGATCAGTGGCTTTGCCACTGTGTACAATAGATTTTAGCTATTTGAAGTCGTCTCTTTAGCTTAAAATGACAATCTTTAATTTTTCTTGTTAAAACAGTATCATACAAACTAAAACAGTATCACAGATAAATGTATCTTAATATATTAGTATCATACATAAAAATATATTAATAAAACAGTATCACATACACAAATTACAATCCAATAAAATAACAGTATCATATGTTGAAATATTATCATAATAAAACAATATCAAAGATAAAAACATGGTATAAGTATACCATATGATAATATGCTAATCGTGATGTTTTCTCTTAATCTTCCATCATGAAAAATTATAAATTGGTGCTGTAAACTTCGACTTTGAGATTGCAACATTTGTGTACGACCATTTTCTCATTTGGAGTTTGTTCGTATTATTGTTCTTGCTTATTCTAAGCAGATGGTTAGTAAATTATCTTTTATATCAGTATTGGGTGGTTGGTTTGATTTTTTGACATTGCTATATTTAGGTAATGTCATTCTAATTTCTAAATGTCATTTTATCTGCAGTGGTTTTTATATTGTGTCTCAAGTTCTAACATCGTCGTTCAATTGTTTTATGGGGTCATAGATGCTAAAGTTGTAAGCAAGATCCATTAGACAAAACAGTATCATAGACAAAACAGTACTATCCCATATTATATATATAAAACAGTATCATATATAAAACTAAATACAAGATGTTTTAATGATTGAAGTAATGATACTATTCTTAAAATACTCTATTAGTAGTACAAGATCATAGGTTGAAATATTATAATAATAAATCAATATCAAAGATAAAAGCATGGTGTAAGTGTACCATAGCACATTATTTATATAAAATAGTATCATAGATAAAACAGTATCACAACAAAACAGTATCACAATTAGCGTTTTTTACAATTAAGGGTATGTTGGTCTTTTAGCTCTAAAATGTGATTTTAATTGAATTAAGTTTTGACCATATGACTTTAGAGCCCATAAGTATCAAAACAGTGATCAGCCTTGAATTTACTCATTAAAGAATTGTGTACAATTTGCTTATAAGATCAAATAAAAAAATTAGTAAAAAATTGAATGAAAATCTGGACAAATTTGTGAATAGTAAAAGAAAAAAAAATAAGAAATTTTTTTTTTTGTCAAAATGGGCTATTGCTTGGCTTTCTTGGTTTGCCGATATTCTTGACAAACCAAAAAAAAAAAAATGTCAAAATTTTGCTTAGCATTGCTTGGCTTTATTGGTTTGTGAAAGCCAAGCAATGCCATTTTTTTTGGTTTGTCGAGAATCTCTACAAACCAAAAAAGCCAAGGCAAACCAAAAAAGAAAAAGAAAAAAAAGAAGAAAGAAATTAACATTTGGGCAGTGTCGAGATTCTCGACAAAATAAAATAAAATTGGTCTCATTATACTCTAATTTGTCGAGTAACTCGACAAATTGGTAATTTGACCCAATTTGTCAAGTTACTCGAAATTAGCAATTTTTCGAGTTACTCGACAAATGGAACTCCTATTTGTCGAGTTGAGTAATGCTACTTGCACATCCTCATTTACACCAACACTTGCACTTGCTTATGTGACAAAATAAAATAATGAAAAGAAAATTTAAAATTATATTTTGGTCGAATGTTTCACCCATAAGAAAATGTAAGTGTGGGTGTAAGTGAGAATGTACAAGTAGCATTACTCTTGTCGAGTTAGTCGACAAATGCGAGTTGTAAAAATGTCCAAAATTGGTAAAAAAAAAAAAAGTGGAAATTTTATGTAACTGGAAGAGAATCTAATAAATAGGAAGAAATAAGTAAAACTTGGACGAAAGTTTGAATTTTAGTATAAATGCTAAAATAAACAGATACACATATATATACACCCACATACATACATACATACATATACATATAGATACACATATATATACAATATACAGATACACATATATATACACCCACATACATACATATACATATAGATACATTTTTTTGTTCCAAAAAAAAAACTACAATTGTTCAATTCTCAAATATCCTCCAACATATCTATTTAATATCATTTATTTAATAACGTTGAATAATCTCAAATAGTAATAAATAATTCATTAAAAGTGGAATTTTTTTTTTTAAAAAAAATGCAAAGAACTTACAATGAGCATCTTAATTTTTGGTAAAAGACCTTTGGATGTTGGTAAAGTGACCATTTTAATTGAATTGGACCAAACCCTCGAGAATTCGAATTGCACCAAACTCTCAAGAATTCGAACTTAGGCTCCAACTTTTTTCTCAAAAGTCAAATATTAAAGAATTGTGTACAATTTGCTTATACAATAAAAACAAAATTGGTGAAAAATTGAATGAAAATCTGTTTGTTTGGACGAATGTGTGAATAGTAAAAGAAAAAAAATAAGGAAAAAAAAAGAAAAAAAAAATTGTCCCCTATTTTGCTTGGCATCTTTTTCTCGACAAACCAAAAACTAAAAAAAAAAAAAAGAAATTGACATTTTGGTAGATCTCGACAAACCAAAAGCAAAATACAAAAAAGAAAGAAATTGACATTTGGGCAGTGTCGAGATTCTCGACAAAAAAATAAAAGAAAGAATTTTGGCCTTATTATACTCCAATTTGTTGAGTTCTCGACAAATGGAACTCCTATTTGTAGAGATGCTTGACAAGTGGGGAATTTGTCGAGTAAGTCGACAAATGCAAGTTGTAAAAATGTCCAAAATTGGTCCAAAAAAAGGTGGACTTTTACGTAACTGAAGCGAATCTAATACAGAGGAGGAAATAAGTAAAATCTGGACGAAAGTGTGAATTTTTGTATAGTTAAGGATATTTTGATTCTCCAATTCTTGAATGCTACAATATACATATACAAATACACATATAGATACATTTTTTTGTTAAAAAAAAAAAACTACCATTGTTCAATTCTCAACCATCCTCAAATATATCTATTTAATAGCATTTATTTAATAACGTTGTACTATAAATAATTCATTAAAAGTGGAAAACAAATTTGAAAAAATGCAAAGAACTTACAGCGATTACGTAAAAGATTTAATGAGATTTAAAGTTTCGAGCCTCGTAAATTTGTGGTTGGTGATCTGCAATGGGAGATTTTGGAGAAATTTAGACTGGAGTTAGTGGGGAGAAGGAAATTTTTTTTGTGTGAGATTGTGAGAAATTTAGACGGGAGTTGGAAGAAAAATAGGAGAAAAAAACTCATCAAAACTATGTCGTATTGGACGAAAGTTGAATAGTGAAAAAAATAAGACTATTATATTATTGTAGAGAAATAATCCAACATTACCAACAGTCACTCTACTTTTAAAATTTCAGCTGTATCAACAAACTTTAATTTATCTCAATTAAGGTATTGAATTGTAATTTAATATCAAATTTTTTATTATAGTGTTTTGTTCTATTACTTATGTCCTCTGAACTGACAGAAATTAATTAGTTGACAGTCAGTCATATTGTAATTAATCTTCTACGCAATTACTAAGTAGTACCATAAAAATAAAATGGTAAAATGAAGGTTATGACAATGTCTACATATTTATTTTTTTATTTTATTTTATGACGCTGTGTAGTGATAAGTTGACATGTTACGAAATGATTGGCAATATCTTTAATTAAAATGTTAAAATACGTGTTTTTTTTTTTTTTTTTTTACATTTTTATGACATCGTGTAGTGATAAGTTGGCATGATATGCAATGAATACATAAAATATATGTTACGATAAGTAATTTTAATTCGTAAGTTTAAATTCATAAAGAAGATTTGAATTGTTAAAAGCTTTCTTCATAGATTCATTTCAGCATTTACTGATATATATAATACAATAACCGAGAATGGAATACATACAAAAACTATATACATTCTATCAACCAATCACCTGTTAACAAGTGTCTAATTAACAATTACACTTCCTAAAATTAAGGAGCCACCAATGATGTGACTTATGAACAACATCAGAATCTGGTAGAACAATTGAACAATTACACTTCACTCTTATACTTTTAATCAGTTGCACTTCCATCCTCAATGCAAGGTGTATGTAATAAATGATCCTGATCTTCATCTTTAACACCCTCCCTCAAACTGGAGTGTACTGCAGTGACTCCAAGTTTGTCCTTCAGAAACAGAAACTGAGAGTGTGATAAAAGTTTTGTAAGCAAATCAGCTATCTGTTCAGAAGAAGGAATGTAACATATTTGCAACTCTTTTCCAATAACTTTGTCTCTTACAAAATGGATGTCAAGCTTTATATGCTTTGTACGAGCATGATAAACTAGATTTGAGGCAAGTGCTTTAGCACTAAGATTGTCACACTAAAGAGTAGGAACTGCTTCTTGTGGGAAATTTAATTCCTTAAACAATGATTGCACCCAAGTTATTTCTGATGTTGCATGAGCCAATGCCCTGTATTCTACCTCTGTACTTGATCTGGCTACTACATGCTGTTTCTTCGAGGACCATGATATTAAGCTATCTCCCAAATACACACAATATCCAGTTGTTGATCTTCTATCATCTGGACAGGAAGCCCAATCAGCATCAGCATATGTAGTTATATCCAGATTGTAGCATTTTTTTATCATCAAACCTTGATCAATTGTCCTCTTCAAGTATCTAAAAATTCTCTTCAATGCCTTCCAGTGAATATCAGTAGGCATTTGCAAGAATTGGCTTGCCTTATTCACTGCAAATGTAATATCAGGTCTGGTGTGGACTAGATATTGTAAACCTCCAACTGCGCTTCTGTACAACCAGGGATTTTTCATCAGCCCACCCTCATGTTTTGACAACATTTTTCCAACTACTATGGGAGTATTACATGGCTTCAAGTGTTGATAATCAAACTTTCTCAACAAGCTTGCTATATATCCTTTTTGAGTAAGGTGTAAACATGAGTTATACCTGTGCACTTCAATTCCCAAAAATTGACTAAGAGATCCCTTGTCTTTCAAGGCAAAAGTAACGTTGAGCTGATTTATGAAAGTTTGGAGCAAGTTATTATTATTTCTTGTCACAACTGTGTCATCAACATATATGAGTGCAAACACAACATGTTTCTCAGTTGCAAAGTAAAGAAGAGAATCATCAGCCTTTGATTGTTTGAACTTCTACTTAATTAGAGTAGAGCTCAGCTTCTCATACCAGGCTCTTGAAGCTTGTCTTAGTCCATACAATGCCTTCTCCAATTTGCAAATAAAAGTTGGATTTGCCTTATCAATAAATCCCTCTGGCTGTTCCATGTATACGGTTTCTTCAAGGTTTCCATTGAGAAAAGCATTGTTGATATCAATCTGTCTTATTTCCCAATCTTTTGCCATAACAAGAGTCAAGATGATTCTTAGTGTTGCAGCCTTAATCACTGGACTGAAAGTCTCATTGAAGTCTACTCCAGCGGTGTGAAGGAACCCTTTTGCAACCAATCTAGCTTTAAATCTTTGTACCTTTTCTTCACTGCTATATTTGATTCTGTACACCCACTTGTTTCCTATCACCTTCATGTCTGGTGAATGTGAAACAAGCTTCCATGTTTTGTTTCTCACTAAAGCATCCAATTCATCTTTCATTGCGTTTCTCCACTTGCTATTTGACATGGCTTCCTGTACACTTAATGGTTCTGATTCTCCTGACTTTTCAATGTATTCAGCAGCTTGTCCAACATACACATTTGGCTTAAACACATTTGCCTTGCCTCTAGTAATCATAGGATGCTGAATAGATGTTTCGTTTCTTTGTTCACTTATCTATTCATCTATTTCAACATTTTGATCTTGCTGAGTTTCATCATTTTCACTGATATTTTCTGGTTCTCCAATTTTCTCTGATAACTCATAAGGATAGTGGTCTGCATTATCAGAAACTAGGTGTTCATGACCACTTGACAAAGGTTCTTCAGGTAGAGTTGCATCAGAAGGAATTGTATCAACTGGAGGATGCTCTATTGTTTCATGACTGGACATTGTATTGAAAGGTAGATAGGAAATGATTACTTCTTCATTTTTTTGAATGATCTTTTTGTTTTAGAATCCAGCTTTGAAAGGAAAGTCTAGTTCATTAAATACTACATGTCTAGATGTGTAGATTCTACCCACTGGACTGAGACACTTATATCCCTTGTGTGATTCACTAAAGCCCAAAAACACACACTTCAATGAATGATAACTAAACTTGTGTTTTTGATAAGGTCTTAAGTATGAAAATAGGCACACCCAAAGGTTTTCAATGACTTGTAGTCTACACTCTTTCTGTATAGGATTTCAAAAGGAGGTTTCATTTTAAGTAAGGGTGTAGGCATCCTGTTAATTAGATAGGTTGCTGTTTGGAAAGACTCCTACCAATAATGCAAGGGCATTTGTGCTTGTGCTAAGAGGGTTAGACCTGTCTCTGTCACGTGTCTGTGTTTTCTCTCAGCTCTTCCATTTTGTGCAGATGTATAAAGACATGAATACCTCAGTTCAATACATGAAGCAGAGGCTATATGTGTAAAAGATCTAAACTCACCTCCCCAGTCAGATTATATGACTTTAATTTTCCTCTCAAGTTGGTTTTCTATCAATTTTTTAAACTGCATGAATATGTTAAGTGCTTCAGATTTGTGCTTCATTGGATATATCCAAGTGTACATACTATAATCATCCACAAATAGAATGTTGTATTTAAATCCAGAGGTGGAAATTATGGGTGCTGGTCCCCATACATCAGAGTGGATCAAGTCAAGCGGAGCAATGACATGTGATGTTGATGAATTAAATGGAAGAGAATGAGATTTTCCATATTGACAAGCATCACAGAAGGATGATATTTCATTAACATTAGATTTTTCATTACATAGCTTGAACACTTGAGAATTTACAAGTTTTGAAGGATGTCCAAGTCTCTTATGCCAAACATCTAAATTTGATTCAGAAGACTTAATAGGAACTGAAGCTTTTTCTCTACTGGAACTGATGGTAAAGGCAGTGTTTTGGAATTTGGGATTATTTTGATGACTCGACTCATTTGATGATGAACTGATGACTTGATTTTAGGAATTCCAGCTGATACAATCCTTTCTTAAGCTTTCCTTGTAGTATGACCTTCTTTGTCAACTGGTCCTTAACAGCACCAGAGTTAGGGTGAAATTCCATGAAGGCATTGTTATCAGCAGTTAATTTGGACACACTTACTAGATTTTCTTAACAGTAGGTACATGAAACAAATTATTTAGAAGTATAAGCTTATCATTCAAAGCCGCCAAACATTTAATACCAGTATGTGCTATGTGTAGTGAGTTTCCATTACCAACTACCAGTCTTTCCTTACCATTATACTACTTGGTCATGGTGAGATTTTCCTTTTATGCTGTTACATGGTGACTTGCTCCAGTATCTGCAAACCAGGCAGGATCTTCAATTGTGCTTGGAGATGCAACAAAAGCTGATGGTGTTGAGTTGTTGTTGCTCTCATTTTGGTTGTTTGGCCTGCTACCCATGTATCTCTCATCGTATCTATTAAAACACCATGAGACTGAATGATTATTCATTCCACATATCTGACATGGATTTTGATGCTCAGTAATTATTCTTCCTCTACCTCTATTCCTTCCTCTTCCTCTGAAGTTGGATGATTTGCCATAGTTTCCTGATTTGTTTCTTCTAGTATTATTGAAACCACTTCTTTAAACAAAGTTAGCAAATGCTTGATTAATGTTTATGTTGCTCATTCCACTTCTTACTGCATTCAGATGTTCAATTCTACTTTTAAAGGTCATAAATATTGATGTGAGTTCACACCAGAAAATTTCTTCTCTGCTATTGATCTGCACCACTATTGGTGTAAACTTTTCATCCAATCTAGCAAGAACTTGTGTTACTAGATCTTCATGAGTGATGGTTTTTCCAGCAATTTCAAGGTTGTCAGCCAACTGATCTACTGACATTCATCATTTTCTGGTTCTTTGAAGTTCACCAGTGAAGAAGGTTACTTTGGATCTGTTCATTATGCCATAACTTTCATTCACTGCAGTCCATAGCTTATTTGAGCTCGAGCAACCCATTACCCTCATGGCAATTTCTGGTGTCATTGATGAATACAACCACTCCATAAGTAATTGATCAGTAGATATCCAATTGCTGTGCTCTGGATTTGGCAGCATATCCATTCTTTCTCCATTATTGGTAATGGTTTGAGAACCAATGAATTCTAGTGGACACTTCTTTGTCTCCAGTATGAAGGTTTCAAGATTATGCCCTTTAATGATTGGCATAATCATGTTTTTCCACATCAGAAAAGTGTTTCTGTCCAATTTCACTGATGGTGTTTGTGTTAAATTCATTCCAAATGGTGAAAGCTGATTTACAGCTACTTGTGTATGCATTGTTGTACTGGATTTAGATGGAAAAGAGTTGTGGCCAGCTCCGGTGTTAGTCATTGTCAAGCTCTGATAGCAAGTTTAAATTTGCAAAGAAGATTTGAACTGTTAAAAGCTTTCTTCATAGATTCATTTCAGCATCTGCTGATATATATAAGGGTAAATTCAGGGCCGTTCACTATTTGGGCACTTATGGGCTCTAAAGTCATATGCTCAAAACTTAACTCAATTAAAGTCATATTTTAGAGTTAAAAGACCAACATATCCTTAATTGTAAAAAAATGCTAATTGTGATACTGTTTTGTGGTGATACTGTTTTATTGTGATACTATTTTTTGTGATACTTTTTTGTTGTGATCTTTGTTTTGTGATAATCTTGTTTTTTTGTTGTGATCTTTAAACCTATGATTTTGTACTACTAATGAAATATTTTAAGAACAATATTATTCTCTTGTTTATTCTCTACTGATTAATTCGTCTACCTACCGTTAAACACCTTATATATTTATACTTATCTATCCAATGGGAATCTATGTCCTAATTGAATCTCAAACATGTTCTAATTCGATGGAAGAATTAGAAGCATTGTTCATAGTTTTATCTAAGTCAAATATAGAACTGCTACTATTTTCTTTAGATGAGAACCCTTTGCATGACTTCCCATTAATTTGAGAATGATTGTCAGTTCTTCTTTCTTCATCATGGCATTGCTCTGAAGTATGTGTTTGCTTTTAAGGGACCCAGATACCTTGGAAGAACTTTAATTTGCAGCAAAAGGATGTAAATTTATCTGTGATACTGTTTTAGAGGATTTGTGATACTGTCTTGATAAAAAAATTAAAGATTGCTATTTTAAGCTAAAGAGACGACTTCAAACGTGTAAAATCTATCATACACAGTGGCGAAGCCACTGGTCTTGACCGTTTCGTCGAGACTATTCTGAAAACATATTATAATAAAACTTCTGAGCACGTGTGTGAATTCAATGTTCATTTCTATTGTGATACTGTTTTTTGTGATACTATTTTGCATAATACAATATTAAACAACACGCATGTCTATGATATCATGCTTTTATCTTTGATACTGTTTAATTAGTCATGTATTTTCTTTGATACTGTATTATGCAAAACAGTATTATAGATTAAAATATGGATTAAAACAGTGTCAAAATTACTAATGTACATTACCTAAATAAAACAATATCATGTATTAAAACAGTAACATAGACAAAACTAAGACATTCAAACAGTATCACAGGTTCAAACTTTGCTATAATTAAACAGTATCAAAGATAAAAACTCAGTATCATAAATAAAACTCATTCCACATATATTCAAACAGTATCATGGAATAAAACAGCATCATAGATTAAAACAATATCATGGAATAAAACAGCATCATAGATTAAAACAGTATCAAAATATACTAATGCACATTACCTAAATAAAACAGTATCATGGATTAAAACTAAGACATTCAAACAGTATCATATGATTAAAACATTATCATGGATTAAAACAGTATCAAAATATACTAATGCAAATTACCTAAATAAAACAGTGTCATGGATTAAAACTAAGATATTCAAACAGTATCATAGAATTAAAACAGTATCAAATTATATTAATGCATATTACCTAAACAAAACATTATCATGGATTAAAACAGTATCATAGACAAAACTAAGACATTCAAACAGTATCACGGGTTCAAATCTTGTCATAATTAAACAGCATCAAAGATAAAAGCACGGTATCATAAATAAAACTCATTACATATAGATTCAAACAGTATCATGGATTAAAACAGTATCAAAATATACTAATGCACATTACCTAAATAAAACAGTATCATTGATTAAAACTAAGACATTCAAATAGTATCATAGGATTAAAACAGTATCATGGATTAAAACAGTATCAAATTATATTAATACACATTACCTAAACAAAATATTATCATGGATTAAAACAAGATCACGATAAAACTAAGATATTCAAACAAAGATATCACGGGTTCAAACCTTGCCATAATTAAACAGTATCAAAGATAAAAGTACGGAATCATAAATAAAACTCATTCCACATAGTTCAAACAGTATCATGGATTAAAACAGTATCAAACAATAACTGTGATACTGTTTTCTATAATACAGTATCAAATAACACACATGACTAACAATGTTTTCTGTGATATTGTTTTTCTATAATACAGTATCAAACATCATGCTCTCTTTTAACAATGAGAACTTCTTGCCACTTCCTCAATACAGAGTTATAACTTTGGGGGACATTATGCTCTTTTTTAATTCTCTCTTTGCAACAGAGATTATTCACTAGCAAATGTCCAGAATGCTTATGTAACTGAATAATTTCCTTACCTTGTTGTGCTTTCTCTTTACTAGCAAATATTTAGGATGCCAATTGTTCCCCAATATATATCCAGGACAGTTACACCGTCAACTCCACAACCACCTTTCCAAACACCCAAGCACCGCCACCACCAGTGAAATCCGCCCACTACCACACACGCAAGTGTAACACATGGGTTTTGGGGAAGTGTTGTGGTAGGTAGGTTCTAGAAATTATGGTTAGCGATGAGGTGAATATGGATGGTGATAGTCTGATAGGTAGGATGAGATTTTGAGTTTGTTTAATTAAATGAATAAAAATATAAAATACTTACACAGTAGTTTTAAAATAAATACATACAGATTATAAATACACTCGCCGGAGGTCACCGGAGGTTGTCACTGGACGTCGCCGGAAGTGTAGGAGGTTGTCGTCGGAGGTGGAAGAGGTTTGTGGAGTTGGAAGATTGTGCCAATGAAAAATATGGTTAAAAAGGGTGATTTTGGAATTAATTTAAAATAGTGATGTAAAGTATGACTTAATCACAATTTTAAAAAAAGTTTTGACCTAATTTGAAACAAGTCATGTGGAGATGACTTATTGACAATTTTTCCAATATATATAATACAAGAACCGAGAATGGAATACATACAAAAACTATATACATTCTATCAACCAATCACCTATTAACAAGTGTCTAAATAACAATTACACTTCCTGAAATTAAGGAGCAACCAATGCTGTGACTTATTAACAGCATCAGAATCTGGTAGAACAATTGAACAATTACACTTCACTCTTATATTTTTAATCATCTGCACTTCCATCCTCAATGCAAGATGTATGTAATAAATAATCCTGATCTTCATTGATAAGTACAATTTTGTACTTATCTGGGCTCACAAAAATGGATAATTATAAGTTCTTTTGGTTGTTTACAGTTTAATTGCATGTGTTTTCTTATCAATGTAGGAAATAATCAAAGTCAAGTATAAATGGGATGAAAAAGAGCAAAATGAAGACAAATGGACCTAATGGCTAAAGAAATGAAACTTGAGGACTTGTCTTTGTGCAAATACCTAGGCGGGAAATTCAAATTCAGCGGAAGAAACTACCATGCGATCGCAAGGAAGGATCCTGGTGCGATCGCAAAGTAGTGAAAAAATTACAGAATGTAATTTTGCTTAACCATGCGATCGCAGGCCCTAAAGCCATGCGATCGCACAGCCTAATCGGGCAGAAATTTTGCAGAAACCTGATTCAATTAGAATTCTGCCGGTCCAAACAACTTCAACAACCAAACACACATTTTGAGGTCTTGGGGAGAGATATAAAGGGAGAAGATAGACTTTTCATGGAGACGCAATTTTAGAGGACAAGAAACAAGGCAAGAACGAAGATCAAGGCGCGGAATCAAAGATTATCGGCGAAGATCACGGGTTGTATTTTTACTTTTTGTTTTCTTTTCTCCGGACCATGATGAATTCAATTCTTTCGTTAATTGAAGAAATCATGTCCGCTAATTTACTTTATCTAGGATGAATGATGAAACCTCACGTTTTGATTAATTAGCGCTTTTTCCTTTTTAGTAATTCATTGCAGTGATTGATTATTCTTTATTCAGTTTCTTTATTATTTTAATGCTTGCGCACCATTAGAATATATTGTGATCTGTATTGAAGTCGAGAGATTCAATATAGATTTAGCACGTGGTATTGAATAACATAGGGTCCAATAATAGATAGAGATTACTATTATGCCTTATGAAATCCATTTAGGCGATCTTGAGATTTTAATGCATGTGCTTATGCTCGAAGCTTAATTAGAGATAATGAAGTTCGCATAACATATAGATTTGATTGACCATCGAGAGAGGCTTTCGATTAATTTAGGAACGCCGATTTTCAGTCCAAGGTAATTAAAAGCTAAAAAGTGATTAACAGATAATTGAGTAGAATGTGGCGGTGGATTCGTGAATCCTAGTTTTGTTAAAATTTAATTCGTTCTCATATTTCAAAGTTGCTTTTTATTGTGAATTTCAATTTAATCAAAATAGTTAATTTAGTTTAGAATCACAAAAACAAATTTGAATCTGTGTTTATTTCCATTGTTAAAATTTGAGTTGTGAAATTAATTGGTAATTTAGTATCTAGTCCTCGTGGGTTCGACACTTTATTTTATCACTATATTACTTGTTCACGATCCGTCCACTTGCGGATATAAATCGCACAACAAGTTTTTGGCGCGCTTGCGGGGACTAGTTTTATTAATTGCTATGTTAATTTATAATTTGGCTTTTAACAATTCTTTTTAGTTTTATTTAGTTTTATCTTTATTTTCGATTAAATCAGTGATCTTCGCTGAATTTTATCTGCTTTCTAACTTTTCGGTGTTAAGTGTGTATCGTGCATACAAAAGATCTTGATCTTTTGATTTAGATCCGTAAATTGAGCAGAGCTTTCACCCAAGCGACAACGAGAAAAAGAGAAAAGAAGCAACAAAGAAGAAGCCACAATGGAGGATAACCGAATCCGAGAATCCGTTGCAAGAAGATGGGCGAAACAATCGAGCACCAATAGCTCGACTGTTGAAGTTAATGAGAGAGACATTCTTATGGGTGAATATATGATGCCACCGATAGTCGAAAATCGGTCCAGTATTATATATCCGCCTTATGGACACGACAACTTCCAGTTGAGGCCAGATGTGATCAACTTGTTCTCGAACAGTCTGCCTTTCTACGGGATGATAGATGAAAACCCTCATTACCACATTTCTCGCTTTGATGAAATGCATGGCAATTTCAAATACCAAGGCGTCAACGAAGAGGCACTGAAGATGAGGCTTTTCCACACACACTGAAGGATAAAGCTCGAGAATGGTTGGATTCACTACCGCCTGGAAGCATCACAACTTGGGGTGATCTGATCCAAAAGTTCACATTGAAATACTTTCCTCCGGCCGGTGGTGAACAGTTGAAGTCTGAGATTTCCAATTTCCAACAATCGAGTTGGAAAACTTTCATGAGGCATGGGAGAGATTCAAGCAATCGCTCAGAAGTGTCCAAGCCACGGGTTTCCTTTAGCGACTCGTAATCATTTCTTCTACTGGTCTAGTTCCTAGCGCTGCTCGTCGAGTTGATTTTGCGTGGTGGCTCTATCCAAAACAGTCTGCACGGCGATCTCCATGATTTGTATGAAACAATGAGTGAACAATTAGTTATGTGGCGAGACGGAGGGTACAAAGGAAAGCAAAGCGGCGGTAGGGGTACATGAGGTAGACTCAAATTAAATGTCTTGGCAAAGATCGATGCATTGGCCAAGCGGATGGAGACGATGAAATATTCTCATTCAAATAATATGGTTCGAGATGTCTCCACCAATCAGGTGACATGTGGGCAAACCATCGGTCTTGGAGTGCCCATTGACAAAGGTTGATATGCCTTCTCCCGAGCAAGTTGCATATGCTCGAATTTTCAAACGTCGTGAGAATAACCCTTATTCACGCACATACAATCCGGGATGGAGAAATCATCCAAACTTCTCCTATGGCAACAACCGAATATCCGAGAATCCGCCAAATCAAGGGAGGCCACAAGAGAAAAAAGGAGGGCGGGAAGAAAGCATCACCGAATTGAAAGAGATGCGAGAAAAGACAGGAGGAGATGCGAGAAAAGACAGGATGTTGCTATCAAGAATATGGAAAATCGAGTTAGGCGATTGGCTAAATTGTTGACTGAGAGACAACCAGGCACATGGCCAAGCAACACCGAAGTCAATCCAAAGGAGCAAGTAAATGCAATTACCACGAGGAGCGGTGTTCAGTTACCAGAGATTCATGTGACTAGGCCAGGTGTAGAAAAGGAAACTGTGTCCGACAAAGCGAGAGAAAATAATTTAGATGCAGAAGTTGCACCAGAACAGGACTCTCCACCAGCTTATATTCCACCACCGACTTCGTCCCTCCAATCCCATTTCCTCGGAGGTCACGAAAACACAAGCTTGACAAGCAATTCGAGAAATTTCTCGAAGTGTTCAAGAAACTCGGATCAACATTCCGTTTGTCGATGCTCTAGCACAAATGCCGAGTTATGCTAAATTCATGAAGGAAATGTTGGAAGAGCACGAAAACAGCTTATGCTTCTTCAAGAGTGTAGTGCTATCTTGCAAAACAAGCTACTGCCAAAGTTAAAAGATCCGAGGAGTTTCTCTATTCCTTGTCTTTGTTGGTAGTTCTTTTTTCGAAAAAGCATTATGTGATTTAGGTGCTAGCATTAACTTGATGCCTTATTCTATTTTCAGGCAACTAGGTCTCGGAGAAGTGAAGCCAACCACAATTTCACTTCAGTTAGCTGATCGTTCAGTAAAACGCCCACGTGGAGTTATTGAAGATATTTTGGTGAAGGTGGACAAGTTCATATTCCCAGCTGACTTCATTATCCTCGATATGGCGGAGGATAGAGATGTGCCACTTATCTTGGGGCGACCATTCTTAGCTACTGGAAGGGCCCTCATTGATGTGCAAAAAGGGCAGCTGATGTTGAGATTGAATGAGGAGCAGGTCACTTTTGACGTATTCAAAGCAATTGTAGATCCAAGCTCCTCGACTCATGCTTTCGGATCGATATCATTGATCACGAGGCTGCTAACACATTTGCCTTGGAAAATCCTACAAATCCATGGGAAGCGTGTATTATACATTCTCAAGATGAAAACTCCGAGTCTCCAGTCCTTGAGGAATGTGCCAGATATTTACAAGGAGCAGAACAGATTGAACGACGGAGTAGATTTATGGATTTGGGTACCACACTTCCTCAGCAGCCTCCTTCGGTCCAAAAGGCACCAATTCTCGAGTTAAAGCAATTACCTTCTCACCTTAGGTATGCTTATCTCGGTGAATCATCCACTCTTCCAGTCATCATTGCGAACTCTATTGATCAGGATCAGGAGGATAAATTACTCCGAGTTTTGAAGAATTACAAATCAGCCATCGGGTGGACTATAGCAGACATCAGAGGTATCAACCCATCTTTATGCATGCACAAAATTCTAATGGAAGAGGCTTATAAACCGACAGTGCAACATCAACGCAGACTGAATCCCCATTTGCAAGAAGTAGTCCGAGCTGAAGTGTTGAAACTGCTTGACGCAGGTATTATCTATCCTATTTCGGATAGTACTGGGTAAGCCCTGGTCCGTGTGGTGCCAAG
Source organism: Forsythia suspensa (assembly GCA_023638005.1). NCBI lineage: Eukaryota > Viridiplantae > Streptophyta > Magnoliopsida > Lamiales > Oleaceae > Forsythia > Forsythia suspensa. The sequence continues at coordinate 14,389,865 of CM042668.1, forward strand.
AAGGGAGGGATCACAGTTGAGAAGAATGATAAAACGAGCTCATTCCATCAGTTGACCACCACCGTTGGCGAGTTTGTATTGACTACGGGAAGTTGAATGATGCCACTCGAAAAGACCATTTTCCTCTACCTTTCATTGATCGGATGTTGGAGCGATTGGCGGTCATTCCCATTATTGCTTTCTTGACGGGTATTCGAGGCTACAATCAGTTCATATCGCGGGAAGATCAAGAAAAGACCACATTTACCGTCCTTATGGCACGCTTTGCTTATAGGCGTATGCCATTTGGCCTATGCAACGCCCCGAACCACATTTCAAATGTTGTATGATGTCGATCTTCTCGGATATGGTCGAAAAATTCATTGAAGTTTTCATGGATGATTTTTCAGTTTTTGGATCATCATTCGACGATTGCCTCAAAAATCTGACCTTAGTACTTCAGCGTTGCGAGAAAACCAACTTGGTACTGAATTGGGAAAAATGCCACTTTATGGTCCAAGAAGGCATCGTGTTTGGGACACAGATATCGAGAAAAAGGGCATTGAGGTCGACAAAGCAAAGATTCAGTTATAGAGAAACTCCTTCTTCGACATCGCTTAAAGGAATTCGATCTTTTCTGGGACATGCGGGTTTCTATAGACGGTTCATACAGGATTTCTCAAAAATAACCAAACCGTTGTGCAGTTTGCTGGAGAAAGATGCCAAGTTCGAATTTTCTGTTGACTGTCTCAAAGCTTTCAACACTCTCAAAAACAGTCTAATCTCAGCACCTGTCATTGTACCACCGGATTGGGATCTACCTTTTGAACTCATGTGTGATGCAAGTGACTTTGCCATTGGGGCAGTTTTGGGGCAACGTAGAGCAAAAGTCATACATACCATCTATTATGCCACCAACTCTTAATGGCGCCGGATGAATTATGCCACTACAAGAGAAGGAATTACTAGCTGTAGTATTTGCCTTCGAAAAATTTCGATCTTACCTCATTGGGTCGAAGGTGATAGTGCACACAGACCATGCAGCGTTGAAGTATCTTTTTGCTAAAAAAGATGCAAAGCCAAGACTTATTCGATGGATCTTACTTCTCCAAGAATTCGACTTGGAAATTAAAGACAAAAAGGGGTTGAGAACGTGGTAGCCGACCACTTGTCAAGAATCGAGCGAGACGGAAGGCAATGAGGAAGGTGAAATAAATGAGAAGTTTCGAGATGAGCGATTTTTGGGATTGAAGCGGTTGGGGATTGCACCGTGGTATGCGATTATGTGAATTACCTTGCTAGCAATATTATGCCACGGATTATGATCATCAACGTCGAAAAAGTTCTTTTCGAACTTAAACACTATTTTTGGGAAGATCCTATTCTTTACGAAAGGGGCCGATCGGTGTATTCGGAGATGCCTACCTAAAGAAGAAATGGAGACCGTCTTGGAGCAATGTCATTCTTCACCATACGGAGGTCATTTCGGGGCTACCAAAACAAAGACCAAAGTCCTACAATCTGGTTTTATTGGCCGACTTTATTCAAAGATGCCTCTACATGCGGTAAAAATGTGACAAAGCCAAAGGACGGGGAACATATCTCGAAGCGTGAAATGCCCCTACGAAGCATTCTAGAGGTTGAACTTTTCGACGTGTGGGGTATTGACTTTATGGGCCCTGCTTCCACCATCATTCTCAAATTCTTACATTTTGGTGGCTGTGGATTATGTGTCTAAATGGGTAGAAGTCGTAGCCTTACCGACCAATGATGGCAAGGTGGTGGTGAACTTTCTCAAAAGAACATTTTACGCGTTTCGGGACTCCTCGGGCAATCATCAATGACGGAGGTAAGCATTTTGCAATAGACAGTTTGACACTCTTTTGGCAAAATACGGTGTGAAGCAATCGTGTGGCTACTCCATATCATCCACAAACTAGCGGACAGGTGGAAATCTCCAACCGGGAGTTGAAAAGGATCTTGGAGCTTACGGTGAGTTCATCAAGGAAGGATTGGTCGAGAAAAGCGGATGATGCCCTTTGGGCATATCGAATCGCATTCAAAACCCCAATTGGAATGTCACCTTATCGCCTCGTTTTTGGGAAGGCGTGCCATTTACCGGTTGAGTTGGAGCACCGAGCCTACTGGGCATTGAGGAAGTTAAATTTTGACTTGAAAGAAGCCGGTGAGAAAAGACTGCTCCAGCTTGAATGAAATGGAGGAATTCGTGTTCGAGGCTTATGAAAATGCCAAACCCAGTATAAAGAGAAACCAAGAATTGGCATGACAAAAACATTCAAAAACGGCAGTTTTTAGCAGGGCAAAAAGTCCTCTTATTCAACTCTCGACTCAAGCTCTTCCCTGGGAAATTGCGTTCAAGGTGGTCCGGGCCATTCACGGTGGTGAAAGTCTATCCACATGGAGCAGTGGAGGTGGCTCATGACACGAAGGGCAGGTTCAAAGTGAACGGACAAAGGCTCAAACATTACTTGGAGGGTGATTTTTCGAAAGAAAAGTCATTTACCACGTTGAGCAATCCGGAGTGATCACCGCGACAAAGTCGAGCTATAGACTTTAAACAAGCGCTCAATGGGAGGCAACCCATTTTCTTCCCTTTTATTTACATTTTAGCATTATTTCGCTTTTGGAGCTTTAGGCACGTTTTTGCACGCTTTTAGGTTTAAGTTTGGAATAAGTTTTAACTCTTAGATTTCGAGGATTTCATCATCATCATTTTGCATGTGCACGCTTATATCTGTCTTCCGCTTTATTTAAAAAAAAAAAAAAAAAAAATTTGAAATCGGTGTTGAACCTTGAACCATGCGATCGCATGGTTCACACACTGCGATCGCATAGATCGGGCGATTACATTACGCCCAGATTTTGACCACCGTGATCGCAGAAATTTTAGTCCATGCGATCGCATGGACTATCGAAATGTTTAAAGGCCGGGAATCAACATTCTTTGTCATTCTTAAACTTTTGAACTACAAAAGTCGTTCCTTCCTCCCTCCTTGATCTCTAACACCATAACAAGCGTCTTGGGCTTCATATTGCACTCACTCCACCATCATAAACATCAATCTCGCGATTTATCAAGGTACATTCCGATTTTTGGCGATTAATTTTCGGCCTTGTCCTTCCTTTTACTTTTTATTCATGCTTTGTGATATTTATGGAGTACATGTTGCTTAGATTAGGCTTGAATTGGATGGGGTATGTGACTTCAATTGGGTTTTAGTTGATTAAGTTGGAAAAATTTTGGTTTTGTCCTTCCCCATTGTTATCATTCCTTTGAAGAACATCACTTGCATACTAGGTGTTTGATAAATTGCCTCATCCACGTTTTTGGCCAAATTTGATGTGAACCACACCTTGGGCTAGTCCATTACACTAAAGCAATCATCTAGGGTCATGCAATTTAGCTTGAACACGTGTTTAGGACGAAATAGTTCCAAACGTAACCATTGAGCCTGCAGGCTGCCATGGCAGCCCACGTGCATGCCACAAAGACCTGCTTGGTTAGCAACCGTCCACCATCCGTTTGATCCTAATGACCTCGGAATCATGTGAAATTTGACTATGTGGTAGACCTTATCATGCACTTTCATGTCACACTTGTCCGTTTCATTTTGCAATTTCCTAGGTATAGTTCTCGATACACCGAAGTAGCCTAGTCTATCATGTTTTTGTCGAATTTTTACCTAATGTTTCAACAAGTTTGGGGTTCTATCTTGATCAATATATGTTTTAATACACTTCTAACATATTTTTGTTCATTTTACAGATTATGGCCCCGAAAGCGACCACCGATTACCGCCGAAAAGGGAAAAAGAAGGCTACTGGCGGCACTTCTAAGAGGGCTCGGGTCGATCTGGCGGACACGCCGCCTCTCACCTTTATTTGTCCGAAGAGCACAAAGAGAGGTTCACCAACGCCGTGAGCCACTCGGGTCCCTTTGGGGGCGAAGAGTGCACCTAGGCGACTTCCCTCATTCCGAGCTCTTCAACCTTATTGACGTCTGCCGATGGACCAAGGTGACCGATACTCCACATCGTATGTACTCCCCTCGTCCATGAGTTCTACACGAACTTCAACCGGAGATAGACATTCATGGGACCCAGAGCACTATGGGCGAACTTGGGTCCGGGGCAAATGGTTCATGTTCACCCCGGGGGTCATCGACGATTTCTATGGCCTATCTTCCGACGATGTTCACCCTCGCCCGACATTCGGGATATGGGCGAGGTGGCCCGGTTCTTATATGGTCGAGCGGATGCATGGCCACTTTGCCGGGAGGGACTTGAGCACGATGGTGACGCACTCTCTCCTCATCCCGCACTTGTTTGTGAGTCACAACATTGACCCGACTCACGCATCGCACCACCATTAATGATGCTAGGGCTCATTGCTGTACCATTTGGCTCACGGAAGGAAGATCGACACGGGAGTTACATCTACACCACTCGATCGACTTCTTGGCTTCCCAGACGGACAAGAGGCACACACCGTCTTCCCAGTGACGATCGGTGGTATCTGCGGCGGCGGGGTCCCGATTTCACCGACGGGCCGCTTTTCTAGGAAAGGGACCTATCAACCGCTTTGCCTTGGAGAATGCCGGGCAGCCCTTGCCACGAGTTATAGGGGCAGCCCGGTGCAGACGAGCACCCTCCCGAGGAGGCAACAGCCGCACCCACCCCGCCCGCACCACACGGAGATATGGCCGCCTTGCTACATCGCCTACTAGAGGTCGGTGAGCGAGACACGCGGCTCATCATCGCCACGGGACCGAGCTCCGCACAATCACGGCAAGAGTTGGCGACTCTATGGGCTCGAGTGGATACAAGCGCAGACACACTTTCGATCGTCTATGGGTTTACCACGAGTCGACTTCCCTTGAGCGGTCGGATTCGGTGACCGTGACCAGTCAAGCGACGACTAGACAGATGTGCGGCAAGCGGATGACCTCCATGATCGAGATATGCCTTGACACCCACGCCGGCTCCTCCACCATTGACCCTCCACACTCCTTCATCGTGCACCCTCCGATCCACCTCCGGGAAGTTCCTAAATTTTTATGTATTTCTTTATTTTACATGCAATTGGGGACAATGCACGTTTTAAGTTTGGGGGTGGTTGATAAAAATTTGATAAAAATTTTGCTCAATGTGACATATTCATGATATTTGATGATATTTATTTCCTTTTTAGTAAAAAAAAAAAAAATTATTATTATTTTGTTTGCATGCTTGTGTGATATGAATAGCCTTGCCGGCTAATGATGAAATTTTCAATTAATTTTTAGCTTTAAATCATGACTTGTGAACAAATTATATTGTTGTTTAAATCTGAGACTAATTAATCATATCTGATATTGTGTTGTGTCGGCCAGTGACGATGATTTGTAGCTATGTTGGTGCACTTAAGTTGAAAATAATAGGATACTGTTTAAGCCTCTAGAAAAAAAATCATCATCCGTATCTCGAACAAATAACCAATACAAATGAGTGATTGTAGTGAGTAAACCTGTGATGGTGGCTATCTAGATTATGTTTGATTCCGTGTATGTCGAAAAAAATAAAATTGTGTGGAGCACTTTAGACCGATTTAGAGGAAACTAAGTAATGACCGAATGTTAGGAATCTAATCCTCAAGATGAACTTATTGCACGCAAAGAACAAGGCTTTTATTTTTATATAACTCATTTCAAGCCTTTTTGACTCGAGTGATAAAGTCATTGACCAAAAGCTCGTTACATGGGTCATTTAGAAAGCTTAATGGAATGAGTTTCGCATACGACTAAATATCTTATAACTCTTTTCGTAGCCTATTTGACTCGAGTGAAAAGGCCCGTAGGAGTTTCTCAGAACCCGATGCCCTAAAATTCAAAAGACTTGGGAGTCATCGGCCTAAAGCTCGTTACATGGGTCACTTAGAAAGCTTAATGGACCTGAGTTCGCACATAAGATTAAAAAAAAAAAAAAAATAATAATAATAATAATATATATATATATATATATATATATATATATATATATATATATATATATATATATATATATATATATAATAAATAAAATAAAATAAATTGTCTTTGCAAAGTAACCTGAGGATTAGATGACTAATGAGTTTGACTTACTTAGTAGAAAATTTCTGGTCAAGAGTGCTCATAAATTGGAGAATCTTCATAAGCCTAGGTTGTCACAATCATTAGCTTTCTCAACCAGCCTCTAGAAAGAAAAGTATGTGAACAACCTTAGACCCAGAAACCTTGGAATTATGAGAGAAAACAATTATTTTGGGGGAAGTGTATCTTACGAGAGGGAAAGGAAAAATTGACCAAATGGTTGGACTATCGCCTCCATAGAATTTAAGCTGATCAGATGAACTGCCCTCACACACGATTCAAGTATGTTTTAATTGGAATCACGTTTACAACTTTATAACCTGAACACTCGTCATGATTTCTAAGTTTTTCTTTATGCAAAAATCTGAAGCAAGAACGGCAAGCTATTTATGAACTTTATTATTGCTTATTGCATCTAGTACAAGTTTGTTTTTAGTAGTTTATTCGAGGACGAATAATAGTTCAAGTTTGGGGGTATTTGATAAGTACAATTTTGTACTTATCTGGGCTCACAAAAATGGATAATTATAAGTTCTTTTGGTTGTTTACAGTTTAATTGCATGTGTTTTCTTATCAATGTAGGAAATAATCAAAGTCAAGTATAAATGGGATGAAAAAGAGCAAAATGAAGACAAATGGACCTAATGGCTAAAGAAATGAAACTTGAGGGACTTGTTTGTGCAAATACCTAGGCGGAAATTCAAATTCAGCAGAAGAAACTACCATGCGATCGCAAGGAAGGATCCCAGTGCGATCGCAGGTAGTGAAAAAATTACGTAATGTAATTTTGCTTAACCATGCGATCATGAGCCCTAAAGCCATGCGATCGCACAACCTAATCAGGCGTAAATTTTGCGAAAAACTGATTCAATTAGAATTCGCGGTCCAAACAACTTCAACAACCAAACACACATTTTGAGGTCTTGGGGAGAGATATAAAAGGAGAAGATAGACTTTTCAAGGAGACAATTTTAGAGGACAAGAAGCAAGGCAAGAATGAAGATCAAGGCGCGGAATCAAAGATTATCGAGCGAAGATCACGGGTTGTATTTTTACTTTTTGTTTTTTTCTCTCCGACCATGATGAATTCAATTCTTTCGTTAATTGAAGAAATCATGTCCGCTAATTTACTTTATCTAGGATGAATGATGAAACCTCACGTTTTGATTAATTAGCGCTTTTTCCCTTTTAGTAATTCATTGCCGTGGATTGATTATTCTTTATTCGGTTTCTTTATTATTTTAATGCTTGCGCACCATTAGAATATATTGTGATCTCAGTATTGAAGTCGAGAGATTCAATATAGATTTAGCACGTGGTATTGAATAACATAGGGTCCAATAATAGATAGAGATTACTATTATGCCTTATGAAATCCATTTAGGCGATCTTGAGATTTTAATGCATGTGCTTATGCTCAAGCTTAATTAGAGATAATGAAGTTCGCATAACATATAGATTTGATTGACCATCGAGAGAGGCTTTCGATTAATTTAGGAACAGCCGATTTTCAATCGAGGTAATTGATAAGTACAATTTTGTACTTATCCGGGCTCACAAAATGGATGATTATGAGTACTTTTAGTTGTTTTCGTTTAATTGCATGTTGTTTTCTTATTATTTTAGGAAATAATCAAAGTCAAGTATCAATCGGATGAAAAGAGGACAAACGTAAGAAAAGAAGACTAAATTGAACAGATAAAGAGACCTGGAGGGCTTAGCATGCAAATATCAAAGAAACGAAATCGAACAAACCTAAGTTAACCATGCGATCGCATGGTTAACGAAAAACTGCGATCGCAACACAATAAAAAAATCGGCAGAATGCAAAACAACTGAACCATGCGATCGCAGGTGATTACACCATGCGATCGCAAGGGTGTATCGGGAAGCAGTTTGGCAGTTTCCTGATTGAATTGAAACTCTACGAAGTCCACATTGATTCACCTACCTAAATCACGTCTTGGAGTCTTTAGAAAACATTATAAAAGCCGGATGATAGCCATAACAAAGGGAGATTTTGGGGACCTAATTTTGGAAACAAGATACAAGAGGAGAATCGAGGATCAAGGCTCGGGATTGAGGATTCTTCACCGAGAGATCACGGGTTGTAATTATTTCTTCTTCTTTTTCTTTTTCTTTCACGGATCATGATGAAGTCAATTATTGTCATAATTGACGAAATCATGTCCGACTAATTTACTTTTTCTAGGATGAACGATGAAACCTCATGATTTTTAATTAATTAGAAGTTTTTCTGCTTTTAGTAATTAATTGCTTTTGGATTGATTATTCTTTATGCGCTTTTCTATTATTTTAATGCCCCGATCACCATTAGAATATATTGTGATCTATATTGAAGTCGAGAGATTCAATATAGATTAAGCACGTGGTATTGAATAACATAGGGTCCAATAATAGATAGAGATTACTATTATGCTTTATGAAATCTATTTAGGTGTTCTTGAGATTTTAATGCATGTGTTTATGTTCGAAGCTTAATTAGAGATAATGAAGTTCGCATAACATATAGAATTAATTGACCATCGAGAGAGGCTTTTGATTAATTTAGGAACACCGATTTTCAATCTATGGTAATTATAAGCTAAAACAGTTAAACGGATAATTGATTAAGGAAAGTGTTCGTGAATTCGCAAATCCTAGAGTTAGTAGATCTTGAATTCGTTCTTACCTTTTTAAAGTTTCTTATTGTTATTTTCAATTTAATTAAATTAGTTAAATTAGTTTAGAATCACACATCAAAATTAAATCATGTTTCGCTTTTATTGTTAGAATTAGAATTATAAATTAATAGGTTAAATTAATATCTAGTCCTCGTGGGTTCGACACTTTATTTTATCACTATATTACTTGTCCACGATCCGTCCACTTGCGGGATATAAATCGCTGTAATAATTAAAAGCTAAAAAGTGATTAACAGAGATAATTGAGTAGAATGTGGCGGTGGATTCGTGAATCCTAGTTTTGTTAAAATTTAATTCGTTCTCATATTTCAAAGTTGCTTTTTATTGTGAATTTCAATTTAATCAAAATAGTTAATTTAGTTTAGAATCACAAAACAAATTTGAATCGTGTTTATTTCCATTGTTAAAATTTGAGTTGTGAAATTAATTGGTAATTTAGTATCTAGTCCTCGTGGGTTCGACACTTTATTTTATCACTATATTACTTGTTCACGATCCGTCCACTTGCGGGATATAAATCGCACAACATTCATCTTTAACAGTTTGGAATGGCAGGTTATAAAGTGATGAAATTTAGAATCAAATTGAAATTTAGTAATTCAATTAAAACTAAATTGAAGTTGAACTACTAATTAAAATTTTAGTCAAAGTTGATATATTAATAGTTTTGCATGGGCGGTATTGACTATTCAGACCTGGATTACTTGTTATCCTTGTAATGTCAAACTTGCACAGGTTATTGTTAATTCCTAAATAAAAAATATATAACGTAAGATCCAACATATGCTTTGGACGAGCTATATATTAATTGAATTTAAGAGTTTTGAAGATGTTGTTCCTTCTAGAAATGGATCTAGAAAATTATGTTTGGTCGAGCTAAAATTTATCAAAATTATGATGTGTAAATTATTTTTTTGAACATTTGTCTAGTGTATTTGACATTTTGATGAGCTTTATCTAATACAACTTCTTCAATTTATCTATTCATTTTTACAAAAGCCTTCACTATTTCATTAAAATTCCCAAGGTTCAATGAAAATGAAAATTCATCGTGACTTCTAAAAGTACAACCATGAATTGCTAGCCACCGAACACTTAGAATTGTAGTCTTTAGACATACATGATTTTTAAGAACTTCCTATAATTATGACGTGAATCACTTTATCAATATGATCTCATTAAATCTTCAACTATTCTCTCATACATATGGTGAAATGATGAAAGTGTCGATCACATATGTGTGAGAAATACACATTTGTCTCATTGGTTTACCCTTTTTCAATTTTTAAATCCATCTATCCAATGCCGAACCATTGGATAGATTTTCATCATTCAGAAATAGAAAACAGTAAAAACAATATGCCTTATTTGCTGAAGGTGAACACTCCAACCACCGAAACTAACTCAACCATTTGTTTGAAACTAACGGTTTTGATTTTTCAAATATTGACTTCTGATCATCCAAAAGTATTGGTTGATAAGTCCCGACATGTAGATATGCTCGTCTAATATCATATTGTAAATTAATTGGATGTTCACTAATGTGCTTACTTTTGCCCAGATTCCCTTCGATAAAAGTAGATGGTTGTGAAAATGAAAGATGTGAATTTGGAGGAAGTTGGACTATAGGGATTGAAGTATCAAGCTCAACATAATTTGTACTTGTAGTGGATTCCTGTCTTTTTTTAAGGAAGGAGAACAATATTTTTTCTCTTTTTTGCGCAAAGTTGACGATGTTCTATTTCTAACTCTAGAAACACAAGTGGAAATAATTCAATAATTCAACAACAAACAATTCAATTCGACCCAAGTACTCAATTAATAATAAACAACTCAATAATTCAAAAATTATAATAGATTAAAAATCCACGTAACAAATAACAATGAATAACACTAAGATTAACAACTAATTTTTTAACAATCAATTAAATAAAAACTAAATGTAGTCTGTATATTCTTGAGATATTCAAACAATCCAAACATGCTACGATGATAAGAGTTTATTATTATTATTTTCTCTTTTCAAGCCTCAAATATATTCTATATAATCAACTTTGAACAGATCAAAATGTAGTCTGTATATTCTTGCACCCAAGTCCTGGATTTTTTTTTTCTTTTGGCTATGAGGCTATTAAATTTCTTTACAACAAAACTTTTGAAATGACAAAAGAATTTATACAAAAAAGGATGATATTGTAGCTGCAAATGTGTTCATTTCATTCAAGAACATTAGTACAATCTTTTGAAATGCCTTTTTCTATCTTTATTTATTCTTCTAATATTAATAGAACTATAAATTATTAAATAAACAAAAAAGAAAGAAAAAAAATCATGCTAAAAAAGAAGTGAAAAACAAAAGAAAAAAACATAGATTAATCTGTAAAGGCGATCAGCGATGGCCAGTCGGAGACTTCTGTCTTGCTGAAAGAGAGGGCGATATTTTTCTGATCCAAAATTCTAATCGTGATTTCGCTGCATCACTGATGAATCATGAATAGCAATTGGCAGGCAGGGGTTTAGGTTTGAGGATGTATGTTGGTTTGGGAATTTGGGTAGGTGGGTTGGGAATGGGTTTAATGTGTAATGGGTGAGTAATTAAAATTTGGCCCAAAGTGAGGTTGTGATTGGACAAAAGAAGGTGTATAGTGTGCTATTATTAATATTAGGCCAAACTAATTTTTTTAAAAAAAAAATTACCAAGTGAATATCATCTGTGCAGCCCAGTGCAATCCCCCCTCCCACCCATCATATGGTACGAGAATATGTACACAAGTAAATTACTGTCTCGTACAAAGTTTTATAAAAAAAAAAAGAATAAAAATATTATACGAGGAAATAGTAATACAAAGAAAGAATAAATAATGATGCTATCATTTAAAATTAAGCCTTATTTTCAATAAGTCGATGGTCGATTATATCATCTTTGTTTTAGTCTGATGTTTTATTTGTTGTTTTCTAAAGTCTTCCTTAGCAACTGCTATATGTCAAGTTAATTTTAGTCTAATTTTTCTTATTCTAATTTGCTCTTCCGAAGTCACGTCACTCTTGTAAGTGGAGTCTTTAAGGTCGACTCAAAACACGACCCAACTATCTAAGTTTTCTTTCATTTATTTTTTATCAATCGGCTCAACCTCAACTTATTGAATTATTATCATTTCTTATCTTATCTATTTTAGTGTGATTACATATCTATTTTAAAATCCTTATTTTGCTACATTCATCTTGATCATTGTGGTACAAACACTGCTATATAAATCTTGCCTCTTCACATTAACGGATCTTCCTAGGAATTCATGTACCACCTATACAGATTTTGTTTATAGATCTCCACTGGGAACTCTCAGTCTATGTACGATTGGAAAATTTTTGTTGTTGTTTAAAATTTCATAAAAAATAAATTTCAATTTTCAACGTCATTGCGAACTTCCTAGTATATTTTAAATACTTTAGTCGTGTTAGATTTTGTTTACATATTTGCCTTATCATTTGTGTCAAACAATTTTTTTTTCAATCACCAAACCAATTTTTTTTTATGCTAATTAAACACCCAAACAACCCCTAATTCTCATGTCAAAATCAACCCCAAACAGCCCCTAAAACACGAAGTTGTAACCACCCACGATCCCCCTCAATTCAATCTATTACATACTCATTTCCCCCCCATTTTCCACCCTCTAATTTCATTTCAGCTAAACCACTTTCAATTACTCTCCAGAGAAAGGTCCCCCTCAGCTGCCAAAAACGTGCATAGAAGCCCCTCCCCCTCCCCCAAAAAAGTTGAATTGTTCTCCTAAAAAATAGATGGAAACCGCCCCACAACTTCTCCACTTCCCCTTCACCTGTCAGCCATTAAACTACTTGCTTTCCTCTCCAAATTATCCCAAAATTTTGTCCACCTTAAACCTCCCAACTCTCCTTCAGAGCGCAGTTTTACTTTTTATAAACTCACGTAAATTTTAAAATTTTATTTTATTTGTATGGTCTTTATTTTATTATGTCAAGTTAAAAATTTAGAAGTTACGATTTTAAAATTTAAGTATCGTTACTCCCCATCGTCGAGTTACGCCAACTCTGAGGTAAAGAAAGTTTGATAAATTTGTTTTTATGTTTAAGTATGATTTTAATGAAACTTATATTTATGAAATTCTATATTTGTTTTGTGAAAATTTATTTTAGTCCTCGGAATTAACTTAAAAGATAATAGAAATTCACTTAATCAGACTCTTCATAATTGATATTTTAGACATGGTTCCACCAAATGAGTATTTTTTAGAACGTGTTGAGGTGGCAATGAACGATTACATACATTTTGCTTCGGATCCTGAGTGGTCGTTTGGCCATCATGTCAGTACCCTTAGTGTAGCACCCTTAGTGCAGCACATATGAGAGATTTTGACATTATCTTAGGAATGGATTGGTTGGGTAGTAATCGCGCTACCATCTTATTTTTGAGAAGAAAGTAATCTTTCAAAAATTGGGAAAGAATGAGTTCAAATTTTATGGGTCGAAGATTAAAGCACTTCCCGCCTCATCTTAGCTTTTCTGGCAGAAAAGTTCTTAAAGAAGAGAGATTGTCAAGGTTTTCTCATCAATCTCACTGGCACCTCATCTGAGGAAGTATCTTTGGATAATGTGCCAGTGGTTCGAGAGTATGCCGATGTGTTTACATATGACCTATAGGTATCCCGCCTAATAGGCAAGTGGAATTCATGATAGATTTGTTACTTGGAGCTGCACCCATATCAAATACTCCGTATTGGATGGAACCAAAAGAATTGCAAGTGTTAAAAATGTAATTGGAAGAGCTAGTGGATAAAGGAATTATTAGAGCAAGTGTTTCTCTGTGGTGAGCTCCAGTTCTCTTCGTGAAGAAAAATGATGGGTCGATGAGAATGTGTATCTACCACCGTGAGTTGAATAAGTTGACAATCAAGAATACGTATCCACTTCCAAGAATTGAGGATGTGTTTGATCAATTGAAGGGCGTATCAGTGTTTACAAAGATCGACATGAGGTCGGACTATTATCAACAGAAGATTAGGCCATCGGATGTACCAAGGTCGGCATTCTGAACTCGCTATGGCCATTATGAATTTACAGTAATTCTCTTTGGACTGACGAATGCTCTGGCAATATTTATGGATTTAAAGAACTGAGTTTTTCATCAATAATTAGATCGGTTCGTCATTGTATTCATCAATGACATCCTGATTTATTCCAAAAATCTTGAGCAATATCAAGAGCACCTGATGACAGTATTGTAGACCTTTTAAGAGGAATGGTTGTATGTCAAATTCAAGAAATGTGAATTTTGGCTGGACTGAATACGATTCTTTGGTTATATTGTGACGGCTAAAGGAATTGAAGTAGATCTATCAAAAGTAGAGGTTGTGTCAAATGGGCCGGCACCGTCAAATGTTGGGAAAGTAAGAAGTTTTCTAGGTTTAGCCAGCTGTTATCGACGTTTTATAGAAGGATTTTCTAAAATAGCTGGTCCTATGGCGTAGTTGACTTGAAATGGTGTTAAGCATGTTTGGCTTAAGAAGTGTGAACGGAGTTTTCAAGAGTTAAAGGACAAGCTAGTGTTTGTACCAGTACTAGCTTTACTCGAACGTTCAGAAGGATACGTAATTTACAGTGATGCATCAAAGCTCAGTTTGGGCTGTGTGTTGATGCAAAATGAAAATGTGATAGTTTATGCTTCAAGACAGTTGAAGCAGTATCAGCAGAATTACTCGGCACATGATCTGGAACTTGCGGCGGTAGTTCACGCCTTAAAAATTTGATGCCATTACCTTTATGAAAGCAAGTGTGAGATTTATACTGACCATAAGAGCCTCAAATACTTTTTCATCCAAAATGAGTTGAATATGAGACAACTACGGTGGTTGGAATTAGTAAAGGTACAACTGCTCTATCATGTACCATCTGACTAAGGCAAATGTAGTTGTAGATGCTCTAAGTAGAAAGAATATGGGCCAGTTGTCTGCACTGCAATCGACATAAGATAATTTGATCAATGACTTTCAGAGAATGAGAATTGAAGTTTTAGCACCGTCGGTCCGTTAGCAAGTCCGATAGTAAAGTCGACACTCAGAGATAGAATTGTGACTGCTCAAAAAGATGATCCTTTTCTTGGAAGACTGAAGTAGGAGCCGAAAAGAGGAAAGAGGTTGAAATAGCTGAGGACAAAGCTTTGATATTTAAAGGTCGGATATGTGTGCCTAAGGATGAAGGTTTGAGAATTGAGATTTTATCTAAAACTTATTCTGCTCCTTATGCCGCACATCCAAGAGAAACCAAAATGTATAAAGATTTACATAATGCATTTTGGTGGAAAAACATGAAAGGAGTTGTAGCTTGTTTTGTGTCAAAATATTTAGTATGTCAACAAGTGAAATTAGAGCATCAGAGGCTGTCAGGGCCATTAAATCCAATATATATACCAGAGTGGAAATGGGAGAAAATCCCAATGGATTTTGTTGTGGGATTTTCTTGATCGGCAAGAGGTCATAATGCCATCTGGGTTGTAGTCGTTTGACAAAATCTATGCATTTTCTACCCATTCGAATGAATTTTAGTTTGGAACAATTATCACACTTGTATGTCAAGGAAATTGTTTGACTTCATGGAGTACCCGTGTCCATTATATCGGATCGAGACCCGAGGTTTATCTCAAATTTATGGAAAAAGTCTTCAAGGAGCTTTGGGTACTAAATTAAATTTAAATTTAATACTTCTTATCATCCTCAGACCGACGGGCAATCAGAACAAACTATTCAAATCCTTTAGGATATGTTGAGAGCATACGTCTTGGATTTGGGTGGTAAATGGGAAGGTCACCAACCGTTGGAGGAATTCGCTTACAATAATAGTTTTCAAGCTACCATCGGCATGGCACCATATGAGGCACTGTATGGTCGTCGATATCATTCGCCAATTTTTTGAGATGAAGTTGATGAAAGAAGAATTTTAGACTCATAGTTAGTTGAAAAAATAGTGAAAGCAATAGACAAGATCAAGTCCAGAATTAAGATAGCGCAAGACCGTCAAAAAAGTTATGCTGATCAAAGAAGAAAAGAATTAAAGTTCGGGATCAGAGAAATTTTTTTTCTAAAGATGGCCCCTATGAATGAAATACTACGTTTTGGTTAGAAAAGAAAACTGAGATCACAATTCATTGGCCTATTTGAGATTCTTGAAAAAATTGGAAATGTGGCGTATGGTTTGGCATTGCCACCTGAGCTCTTGGAAGTGCACCACATATTTTACGTTTCGATGTTGCATGATCCTACGCATGTGATAAATTATGAGTCATTGGATTTAAGGAATGACATGACTTATGAGGAAGCGCATGCGGTTTTTTCTAGAGAGAAAAGTCCATGTTCTGAGAAATCAGGAGATCCTTTAGTCAAAGTTCAGTGAGGTAGACACGATGGGGAAGATGGGGTCACTTGGAAAAGAGAAGAAGATGTTTTAGCTGAGCACTCAGACCTCTTAAACCAAGTAAGTTAAATTTCGAGGACGAAATTATTTTAAGTAGGGAGGGTTGTAGCAACCATAATTTTTGTTGGCATTTAAAATTTCACAAAAAATAAATTTTAATTTTCGACGTCGTTGCGAACTTCCTAGTGCATTTTAAACACTTCAGTCGCGTTAGATTTTGTTCACGTATTTGCTTTATATTTTGTGTCAAACAAAAAGAAAATTTTGTCAATCACCAAAATAAGATTTTTATGCTAATTAGACACCCAAACAGCCCCTAATCTCATGCCAAATTAAACCCCTAAACATCCCCTAATTCTCATGCAAAAATCATCCCCAATTAGCCCCTAAAACCCAAAGTTGTAACCATCCATGATCTCTCTCATTCAACCCATTACCTACCCATTTCTCCCACATATTCCACCACATAATTTCAAGTAAACCACATTCTGTTATTCTCCAGAAAAACGTCCCCCTCAGCTACAAAAAACATGACTAGAAGTCTCCCTCCCAAACAGGCTGAATTGTGCCCCTAAAAAATAGATGGAAACTGCCTACAACTTCTCCACTTCTCCCTCACTTCTCAGCCATTAAACTATTTTCTTTCCCCTCCAAATTATCCCAAAATTTTGTCCACCTTAAACCTCCCAACTTTCCTCCGTTTTAGTCACAAAAACATTCTAGCATTTCTCCTTTTTTGCTGAAGAAAAATTGTCCCTGATGACCCATTTTTCAGCCAGCAGTTAGTCCATTTTCCCTCTAGTTTTCGGCCCCCTTACGTCCATTTTTTCTCCTTTTTATTTTCCCGTCAATACTCTTTCACTTTCACTCACAAAAGGCACCACTAAAATTCAGAGAAACTCTCCACATTCCTTCTTCAATTTTCGGCCAGCCTAGCACTCTTTTTCCTTCACTTCAAGGAACCCAAAAGTTCCATTTATTTTCCTCATTTCAACCTCCAAAGATACCCCAACAGTAGGCTTATAATCTCAGTGTTCATCAAGCAAAAATCAATCCATTTTCTCCTCAAGTTTCAGCCTCGGTAGTAAGTCTTTTATTTTGCTTCATTTTTTCCTCTTTTCATTCTCCAAAGTTACAGCAACAAACTCCAATTGTTTTCATCTGTTCCCCTCTCTTTTCTATCAAGAAATCTAGCATCAACACTGAGTAAAGAAATAACCATTTAATCCATCAATTCAACCGATTTTCTCTTTGTTGCAAGTAAGTTTCTTGTACTACCGATATAATGCCATAATTTTTAAATTGAGAAAATATTATGTAAATTGAATGCCATGCTAAATGCCAAAGTTGGAATTTTATGATTGTGATTGAAGATAATCATATATGTATATTAGTGATTGAAGGTAATCACTTTTATGTTTCACATAGTGCCGGTTACCGAATGTGTTGCTATGTATGTTTTAAATGTTTTGGCATGTCGCAATTTAATTCCATATATTTTCTCACATATTAGTATATGTTTCTAATGAGTGTTTCTTATGAAATACTCACTCCCAAATGAACAAATTTTCATATTAAAATGGTTGGCATTGACGCATTGGCGTAGGCTAGCGAACATGAAGTGGAATTACTTTATTTAAATTAAGTTTTAGCGTCGAGATGATCGAGTCAATCATGATATAAATATTATATTTTAAATGTTAGTTTTTCAGTATTTTATCATGTTATGAACATGAAAAACAAGATGTTGGTTTAATTGTCATACAAATTGTAAGATATAAATTACCTCGTTTTACATTATGAAATTTCAACTTTCTGTCCGTACTTTGAAAAATCATAACTCTTTCTACGTTTAGATTTTTTTGAGTAAAATCAGTGGTTGAAGCCTTATATGTGGTTTAATACCAGTAATTGGAATCACTCAAAATTTTCTTCGTATGAATTTATTATGAATGTTTTAGTGGGCTATCTTAAGGCATTAGGGACAAATTTTCAAGCAATTTTGCCTAATGTTTCACCCACCAAACCGACATAGCTAAAGTCTGAAATTTTAACATGGCCTAGTTCAAAGTCAAAGTACGTACAGTTCAAATTTTGTAATTTTTGGAGTTCGTTTGGATGGTCTAATAAATTTTGGTGACACCTATCAGGTAAAAACCTTAAAAATTTCAAATAAACTTCTTTTCCTTGTGCACTTGTTATCTTCGGCAATACTTACGTTTTTAAAACCATTCAAGGGCATGAAAAACCTGTTTGGAGTTATCAAACATTATTTAAAGATTATTTTAGTGATCTCCTGGGTTGAGAAAATCCGAGGCTTTACAATCCATCTTTGCGACTGCTCTCCTATTACCTGAAATTTAAATAACATATATAAGTATTTATTTGGAGTCCAAGTTTCAAGACCACAAAAATGAACAATCTTAGAATCTCCTTATTTTTTTTTACTTAAAAAAATAATTAAAATGAAGTTTCCATAACATAAAATCTGATTTTTATTTTTGTTTAAAATTATAGTTTTTTTCCATGCAAACTAGAGTATCTGCAATACATTCTATAGATTGTCAATTAAGTGGCATGCAAGTAGTGGTGAAGTCTTGAATTTTTCTTTGGGGGCACACTTTTTTTAATGGCGCAACACATCTTTCATATTGAAAAACTATTAAACGAAGAGTTCAAGATAACAAGCCAAAGTTGTCGTTTGTTCGTGGTTGTAACAATCACTTCAAGCACTGGAAGTGGAAAGAACAAAAGATGTGCTCCAAGTCCTTGGGCTGTTGAACAGAATCCAACCACACCGGAATGGATGGTACGAAGTCCTCCAGCTTTTCATACGTTTGGAGAACTTCCAGCTATCGAAGATTTGATGGCTGCTGAAATTAATTTAATAATCATATTTTTTATCTTTTAATTTTTATTTGAAGTCACCTATTTCAGTTTATTTTTGAGCTACGTTCTTCATTCGTTGAGGTAGGTCTTGGTACCGTTTTGATGTATTCATGGTAACTTCACAACACATTTTTCAAATTGAAAAACCGTTAAACGACGAGTTCAAAATAACAAACTGCTAGAAATATATTTAATAATTCGATTTCATTAAACTTCGCTACGCATTTTTTATATTGAAAGACTTGATATCTATGTGGTATTGATATCAAATAAAAAAAAAACAGTCAAGCTCTAGATTGATCTTTAATAGATTGATGTAATTTCATTTTGCTTCCCCCTTTTTGTTTTTTCTTTCCTTTTCTTCCTCTTTGACTTTTCTTCTCGCAATTGGTGATGGCCAAAATTTAGGTCTTCAGCGGCTAGTGTTGGTCGAATTTCTTGCTTAAATTCGACGGTTCAATATTAGGATGTTTTACCTAAAAATTGTTTTTTCATTGAACTTTTTTAATGAAAATTCTCCCAATCATAACTTAAAGGCCTCAGATAATATATATTCTCAACTCCAAAACAATATTTTCATTAGAATAATATCATGTTGCACACTAGTACTTAACACCAGCTTAGATAGCAGTAGACTCTATGACTACATGACACTTGAGTTGTAATGAAGTTTAATTTATTGGACAAAGAATTAGAGCGGTGCACTGTAGTATGTAACAATCATGTTAGTGTCTGGTGTTAAACAATGTTATAGAACTGCACGAAGTTGTCTAAATTAAGAGAAAATAAAAATGAAAACATAATGATCCAATTGAGACAATATTAAAGTAGAGTGATTTAATTGACAAAATTAAAATATAGTATCCCTATTGAAAATTTAGTCAAAATATACTATCCACAAATAAATTTAACCCTCAACTCAGTACGTAACTTTTTGCTATTTAGCGCTAAATCTCCTATTCTTCGTTTGAGCTAATGATAACATTTTATTTCTTATATACTGGATAGAATACTAGAAGGAAATAGAGAGAAACTGTGTATTTCATTATAATGATGAACACATATATATAGGATTTCAAAGATATGTAGACTATGTAAGAAATATTTAAATATGGTAATCAATATTGTTATACACCGATCCTACCTGGCAGTCCACAGGGGCAAGATAGTCACATCCATGCGCCACATAGGCGTAGCCGGGACAAATACGCCTTGACCTAACCTTTCTCCGAGGCGGTCTGGGCCGAGCCTAACCCTTCTCCGAAGCGGTCTGGGCCGATGGGGTAGATTCCCGAGGCTTGGGGTGCCGAGTAGCTTGAGTAACCGACCCTAGTTGCGTGCCCGGGAAGCTTTCCCCACCAAACCTATAGTTTAATCTTGAAAAGACTGATGGGATTGCCTGCCAACGCGGCTTGTCACAGTCGTAGCCCCTTAGTTTGCGGCTGAAAGTGACTCTCATTAATGCTAATGACGTGACACCAAAGATGTGACTCAAGAACCCTTCAGATGGAGCCAAGTGTCACACATCGGATGAAATCATTGTTGTAGAATTTAACTATAAATACTAAGCTTATTTCCACAAGAAAGGGATGAAAAAATCTTACTCTCACGAGAAATATTAAGTCCTTCGCGCTAATTATATTGTTCAAGTGTTAAAATCACCCGAGAGATATTTAGTCGGAGGCCCTCAAGCTATTACCTCTCTCATAGTGTGTTCTTCTTTACCCTTGGTTATCTACCCACCCGGCCTAGGCATATTTGCGTGGTTGAATAAACCACGTGGCGCCCAAGTAAGAGAAGAAAGACACGTGGGAAGAGAGTGAGGTTCTGCTGGCGACCATTTTTGGAGGTCAGATTGGCGCCGTGTCGTGGGGAAGCGCGACAAAAAGCTTCAATCTCTTTGAACAAAAGATTTCTCCTGAACGAGGGATCAGCCAACCCACAAAATGAGTGGGAGCAACGAGGAAGAGAACCCAAGAAGAACCAGGCCCGCAATGGACGAAGGAGTCAGGGCAGAGGTAGCTCCCCGGAGGAGGCGAGGAAGGAGGCCTCCCACAAACCTAGAACGAGAAGTGAGAACGATGGCCGCCAGTGTGAGGCAGCTAGCCCAGCATCACGCGCAAATGCAAGGGTATACCAAATGATGCATGCGCAGGAGGGGAACTGTCCCCAAGGATCTGACCCAGAAGATCCTGAAGAAGAACATGAAGTTGATAGCGGGCACCTCCGTAACCAGCAAGCTGGGGGAGAGGCCTTTCGTGCCAGAACCAACGAGGGAGGGGCCAAAGCCACAACATCGGAAAGAAGGCCCCAACCGACGATGTCCGCTAGTGTGTTCGAAAGGCTAGGTGAACAGGGAAGCAGTAGATGGCCACAAGAGAATTTGCAAAGGAGGGAACTGCCCCAGAGCCCCCCTAAAAATAGACGGGAAAAGAGGGCGAGGGAGGCCGAAGTTAGGGGAGAGTCGGATTACCAACCCTACGCACCCCAGCCAACCATGCACCCACCCCGCCTCGGGACTACGGGCGAATAAAGAAGCCAACGCCTCCCCATTTCCTCCGAGAAACAAACACAAGGGCAGAATATCCGAGGCCAACGAGATCATTTGAAGTAGACGACGACGACGAGAACCTCCCTTTTCAGTCGGAATTAGGAATGCGTCCATCCCCCACGAGTTCCGCGTGCCCAAGATTACCCCTTACACAGGCCGGGGAGATCCATTGGACCACGTAAACACATACAAATCAGAAATGAGTCTTCGAGGAGCCACTCCAGCCTTGAAATGTAGAGCCTTTCACCTAACCTTGTTAGGGGGAGCGAAGCGGTGGTATAATAAACTAGTCGCGGGAAGCATCTCTAGCTGGCCAGAACTGAAAAAGACGTTCATAAATTACTTTTCATCACAAAAGCCAGCATCAGCCCCGGTCTAACGCCTCCACGACGTAAAGCAGGCCCCAGGCGATCCGCTGCAAAGTCACCTGGGCCGCTTCAATGAAGAGATGTTGTTCTGTGAAAGAATAATAGACGCCGAGGCCTTGTCCGCCCTGAAGGCAGGACTAGACATGAACCTTCCATTCTGGAGGGATGTCCGCAACAAGAATCCGGCCACCTTTGACCAGTTGGTGGAGATGATCACTGAGGAGATAACCAACGAGAACATGATCCTCCATAGGAATCGAGGTGGACTGGGGGCCAACCCAGCATCTAGAACCGGGTATGTCCAAAATCCCAATAGACCTGCTCCCCAACACAATCCGCAGCGGAGAAACTACCCGTCCGACCCAAATGTTGGGATGAGTTATGTGGCCTCTGCACAAGAGGGCCTGCTCCCCCCTTACACTGCTCCAGTGCCTTCTGTCCCGACGGTGGGATTATACAACTACGGCATGTCCCCATCCACCTATTATGAAGCCGGGACCAGCACACCCCAGTAATTCCTCCCTCTCAGGGGGCTCATTCGAAGTACTTCTGTGTTCACCGAAGCTATGGGCATAGCACGGACGAGTGTCGAGAGGTGAAAGATCTTACCAATAGAAGGGTAGCCAACCCAGGGCACAAATGTGGAATGAACACCAGACGAGGGGATCAGGCCCCGACGAGAGGGTGTGGAACACATTTCCAAGATAGGCGCTCCCAGCAGTGGGATAGGAGGCCTCCGGTTCACGAGCAACAAGCGAGGCGTAATTCAAAGAGCCCAGCCAGACAGCCTCGAGTGGAGCGCAACTTGGAGCCCCGTCTAATCAAAGGGCCTGAAAAGGCTCCGATTCGAGAGATAGACACTATCTAAGGAGGACCTTATATTGAAGGGCAAACCCTAGAATGCCCAGAAGAGCTACGCCAAAGAGGCCGAAGGAACCCAAATGACTAACTGGCTCATCAATAGCAGGCCATCGGGATCAAAAAGGGCCGGCCCTATCACCTTCACGGAAGAGGACATGAAGGGCGTACATTATCCTCACTGCGACGCCCTTGTAGTAAGGGCAGTTGTGGCTTGGAACGGACTAGGAAGAATGCTCGTGGACAACGACAGCTCCGTTAATGTCATTTTCTTGAGCGCTTATGAGCAAATGAACGTGGATGTGCTTTTAGAACCATCTACAGAGCCCCTCTACGGGTTCACTGGTGATTGCGTGACCCCGAAAGGGATAGTGCGCCTCTCCGTTAGCATGGGATAAGAGCCTCTCGCGTCCCATACTTTCATGGAATTTTGGTGGTGAGATGAAGGTCACCTACCATGGGGTTCACAGGCGAGCCACCGAAAGAGTCAGAGGCCATAACATGAATTCACCACATCTGCATGAAGTTCCCAACGGAGGGGGGGTGGCAACCATACGAGGCAATCAACCTGAGGCTAGGAAGTGCTACAAGAACGCATTAAGAAAGGCAGAAAAGAAGGAGGTAAATGTGACGTCTTTTGACGTGGAAATGCAGGACGCTTCAGGAGAGGCACATGAAGATATACCCAAGGAGGAAGCGACCCCACCCGAGGACATAGACCCGAGAGTGACAGGGGCGGAATGCTTGACTTCACTTGTCGAGGAATTGGAAATTTTCCCAGCGGATCCCAATGACCCAACGAGAAAGTTACAAATAGGGAGGGACCTCGGAGAAGAATCCAAAAGGGGGCTGAAGGAGTTCCTCAGCCGCAACCTGGATGTCTTCGCATGGAAGCACGAGGATATGGTCGGGATCGACCCAAGGGTAAGCTGTCACCGCCTCAACGTCGATCCCAAATTTCCGTCCCACCGACAAAAGCGAAGACCCTTGAACCCGGAAAAGTACGAGGCCTTAAAAGAAGAAGTTGAGAAACTCTTACAAAGCCGCTTCATCCGTGAAGCTCGTTACCCAAGGTGGGTCTCCAACCCTGTATTGGTTAAAAAGTCAGGGAAAAAAATGAGGATCTGTATAGATTTTTCCAACCTCAACTTAGCCTGTCCAAAGGATAACTTCCCGCTGCCTCGAATCGACCAGCTGGTAGACTCCACGTCCTGGCACGAACTCTTAAGCTTCATGGACGCTTATTCAAGCTATAACCAGATTCCCATGCACCCGCTCGGACGAGGAGCACACATCATTCGTAATAGACAAGGGTCTTTATTGCTACAAGGTCATGCCATTTGGTTTGAAAAACACCGGGGCAACCTACCAAAGGCTTGTCAATAAAATGTTTGCCGATCAGCTCGGTTTAACCATGGAAGTCTACGTGGATGATATGCTTGTCAAGATCTTGAAAGCCGAAGATCACATAAGACACTTGGAAAGGGCTTTCAAAACTCTCAGGGTTTATAAAATGAGGCTCAATCTCCAGAAGTGCTCCTTCAGAGTTGCCTCTGGAAAATTCTTGGGCTACATAGTAAACCAGAGAGGTATCGAAGCCAACCCGGAGAAAATCAAGGCACTAATAGAAATGAAGTCGCAAAAAAGGCCCAAGGATGTACAAAGCTTTGACCGAGAATGGCGACCCTCGGTATCTTGGTCTCGAAAGCTACAGACAAGTGCCTTCCTTTCTTTAAGATCCTAAAAGGAGGCAACCGTTTCGAATGGATAGAAGAGTGCGATGCCGCATTCCAAGCCCTGAAGGAGCACCTCGGCCACGCACCCCTTCTATCAAAACCTAAGTCGGGAGAAGCACTACTGCTTTACCTAGTCGTTTCTACCGAGTCAGTAAGTTCGGTCCTGGTCAGAGAAGAAGGGCACCAACTGCCAGTCTACTATGTAAGCAAGGCTCTCCTAGGGGCGGAAACGCGCTACCCAGACATGGAAAAGCTAGCGTTGTCACTCATTATCGCTTCAAGAAACTCAGGCCATACTTCTTGGACCACAGCATCCACGTCCTAACCAACTTCTCCCTGAGACAAGTGATGCAAAAGCCAGAAGCCTCTGGAAGGTCATTGAAATGGATTTGTCGAAATGAGCCCGCCGACATTATATTTAAGCCTGTATGCGTCCGTCAAAGGGCAAGCCCTGGCGGATTTTGTGGCAGAGTTTGCCAACGTGCCATTAATCGATGCACCGATGGCTCCCGCAGAGCCACCTACTTGGTATCTCTTTGTGGATGGCTCCTCGGGAGATATGGGTTCCGGCGCCGGGGTGGTCCTCACCAGTTCCGAAGGTCATAGGCTGAACTATGCTATCCGGTTCGATTTCAAAGCCTCGAACAATGTTGCAGAATACGAGGCCCTGCTATCTGGCATGCGCCTGGCCAAAGAGATGAATGTGCAGAGGCTCTCCGCGGCAAGCGACTCCCAGCTAGTGGTAAGCCAAGTAAATGGGAACTTTGCCGCTAGAGAAAGAAATATGGCCTCTTACCTAAAACTGGTGAGAAATCTTATTCCCAGCTTCGAAAAGTTTGAGCTGGCCCAGGTACCAAGGGCAGATAACGCCAACGTAGATGCACTTTCCAAGCTAGCTAGCAGCAAAGATTCAGAGCTCCTTAAGCTAGTTCCTGTTGAACACCTCGTCAGACCTTCCATAGAAGCTACCACGGATGTAATGTGGGTCGAGGAAACAACGACTTGGATGGATCCCATCCTTGCATTTTTGAAAGACCAAACACTCCCCGAAGATAAAGATGAAGCTAGGAAGCTGAGGAAGAGGCGGCACACTTCGTGATATCCGACGACGTCCTCTACAAACGAGGTTACTCCATACCTCTCCTCAGATGTGTGGAGATGAATGAGGCTGATTACATCTTCAGAGAAATCCACGAGAGAGTCTGCGGTAATCACACTGGGGGCTTAGCCTTGGAGCAAAAAATTCTCAAATAGGGATACTTCTGGCCTTCGTTAAAAAAAAGACTCTTTATATCACGCGAGGAAATGCGACAAGTGTCAGCGCTTCGCTACGATACCACGTCAACCCCACCAAGAGCTTAACGTGGTAACCAGTCCGTGGCCCTTTACCAAGTGGGGGATAGATTTCATAGGCCCTATGCCAAGAGGTAGGGGTAATGCCTGCCACGCCTTAGTCGCTATCAACTACTTCATGAAATGGGTAGAAGCAGAGCCAATGGCAAAGATTACCGAGGCTAACACCTCCAAATTCATATGGAAAAATATCATATGTAGGTTCGGAATTCCACACTCGCTGGTATCGGATAATGGAAAACAATTCGACAACAAAAAGGTCAGGAACTTATGCGAGGAGCTGGGAATCGCCAAACACTTTTCTAGCCCTCATCATCCTCAGGCCAACGGTCAGGTTGAGGCGGTCAACAAAACCATCAAATACACGCTTAAACGAAAACTTGAAGGGTCAAAAGGGACGTGGGTCGATGAACTTCCTCAAGTTCTGTGGGCTATCTGAACTACCATGAAAACTCCAATTGGAGAAACCCTTTTCTCCATGGCTTATGGCGCCGAGGCTGTGAGCCTAGTTGAAATTGGGGTTCTCTCGCCCTGTCGATTATTATTTAGTGATCAGGTTAACGACGACCTGATGAGGACGAGTTTAGACTTATTGGGTAAAAGAAGAGACGACTCCCAGATGAGATTAGCGTCTTATCAAAGAAAGATGTCCAGATACTTCAACAAAAAAGTAAAGAAGAGGACTTTTCGCGTTGGAGACCTTGTTTTAAGAAGAGTGTTCCTATCCTCCAAAGAACATGGCGTCGGAACTCTCGGGCCCAACTGGGAAGGACCATACAAGGTCGTCAGCGAAACGTGTCCTGGGACATATCGCATCGAAGACATGAATGCCAAATTACAACTTCACCCCTGGAATGCCGAGTACTTGCGCCGGTATTATCAGTAGTAAAAAGGCTCGTTATAAGGCCGAGGTATTAGTTCAATCCTAACTGTTTGGCGATTATAATGTGACGAGTCATATTTAATCTTATTTGTTTGGTGACCAAAATTCGCAGCATCAAAAAGCAAACTCAAAACGAGATGTTTGTCATACAAAGTCAAGTTGTACTAAGACGTAAACTCAAGACGAGGCCAGTAAGAAAAATATGATACTTCATTTCCATAAAAAGGGTATTACAAAGGAACTTGCAAATAAAAAAAGGGAAAGCCTAGCTATCCTCCTCACCCTCTACATCGGGCGGAGGGAACCTAGCTTCTAGGGCCCCGAGGTCGAGGCTAGGATAGTCACTTCGGAGCGCTGTCAGAACCTCCTGTTGCCCAACCCTAGCAAAATAGTCTGAGAAGTTGGTATAGGCTTCGGTATTATGGAAATTGGCCACAAAAAATCCACCTCCGCTCTCCGACCCTCGCTTCCAACTCCTTCTTCTCAACCAAAGAACCACAGAACCTCGCACTCGATGACGCCAAGTCCCCTTTAGGTTTCGAAGCTCCTCCTCGCGGGACTGGGCCTCATCCAAGAGCTGCCTCTTCTCCTTGTTGGCAGCCTCTAGGGCCTCGACAGTCACCCTCTGAGCTGCGTTGGCGTTGTCCAGTTGCTTCGTCATGTTCAAAACATTGGAGTCAAACTCTCTCACGTCAGCCTCCAGCCGCTCGTAGGCCACACGATCACTATCCAAAGCAGCCTGCAGACCCTCTAGAGCCTGCTTGTGCTCCTTATCGTTCTGGGAGGCCTCGGCACTGAGTCTCTTCTGCTCCTGTATATGTGTCCGAAACTCGCCGAGTACCTTCATCTGCATGGCCGAGGCCCTGATAGCTGAAGCCAAGCTGGCCTCCAGCACGTCCTCCAGGTCCCCATGCGAAGAAAACTCTTCCCACTTGGGGGTGAAGTATTTCTTCACGGCCTGGGCACCCAGCGAAGGATAAAAAGGCAAATTCTGAAGCGAATCTTCTGGAATCCTCGCTCCGGCGCTCCCAATCAACTCCCTCAGCTTCTTTTTGGAGTCATAAGACCCCCCACCACTGCCTCCCACATCCTGGGACTTTGGGGGCTTCTCCAGAACCACCTCCCCCGAGGTGTTCACCGCCAACGTCTGTTGGCACTTTCTGGCAGCTGCAGACTACGTCGTCAACTACCTCCACAACCTTCCCTTGGCCTGTGGAGCTCCGGACGGGGTAGCCTTGAGTTTTCTCTTTCTTGTTAAAGGCTCTTCACCCTCCGGAACACTCACGTCATCGACCTCTATCACCTTCGAGGCCTCAGTTTCTCCCTTATGTCCTTTTCGTCTCAGGTCTTCTATAACCTTCTTCTGTCGAGCCTCTTTTTTGGAACCGGTTGCAAGGACCCTCGGTTTCTGCTTCGACAGACAGGGCTAAGGTTGGCCTCGGGCGCTTGCCTTGTTCTATTTCAGCTGTGAAAACAAAAAGTTACAATGTCACCGCGGTTCTAAACAAGGCTCGAACCATGCAGGGGTATCGGAACATTACCTTTGGAGGCCATCAAACCCAACTCACTTAGACAACGCTGCTGGTTTAGGAGAAACCCATATCGCTTTGTTCGACGGAGGCACCGGTAAATAGACCAAGCACGCCGACCGTGTCTTCGAGATAACTCGCAACGAGGCAAAGACCCCACGAAAGAAAACCAAGAATAAGTTAGAGTGTAGTCACCCGCATCGAATACAATCACTTCCGCATCCCTCACTCACTGGCTATTCAGTAAAAACTGGATACATTCAAGTCTGGCTCCGGGTCCTCCATTATCCTCTACCAGTTACCCGTCACCCAGAACCAGGACTCCTTCTACTGTTTGATGGAGGAGGGGCAGTCCGTCACAAGGGGCTTGTGTGCCCTCCATGGGCAAAAGTAATACCAACCGAGCTCCTCCTCTTTGTCCTTCTTCCTCGGCAATTTCCTCGAATGGAATAAGGTTTGAAACACGTGAAGAGGCATCTCCAACCCTAATGAATGCCTGAACCACAGGTACATGATCCCTACCATTTGACTTCATCCGTTCGGAGCCACCTGAGTTGGAGCCAGCCCATAAGCCCGCAGAATCCTTCGAAGAATGAGTGTAGAGGCAATCGCAAACCACCCACAAAGGCGTTGAGATGCAAGGCAGTGCAATCCCTCCTCGGAACACAGGCCCGCTCATTTGGCTCCGAAAGTATAAGTTCGATATCCCCAGGTAACCTATACTGCTCCCTCAAGGACACCAAATCCCCTTCCACCATTATCGAAGGGACATCCATCGCAGTCCACCTAACCGCGTTGACCATAAATGGGTCTGATCCCTCCACTACCCTAGGTAGTGAGGATACGTCCATCACCTCGCCCGTCGAGCCACAGACGCCTCTAAGGGGCAACACCTCAGCCATAGAAGGTGAGACAGGCAGAGAACCCTCGTCCTCAACACGCCCAGAAGCCTCGTTTTCACCAAACTCCACAGACATTGTTAAAATAAAAGAAATTCAATAAGTAAAGGGGCTTTAGATAAAGGGTTTACCTAAACCTAAGACTTCACCGGAAAGGAAGACGGAAACAATCGCCGAAAAATATTCACCTGAAGTCTAAGAATGCGAGCTCTCTGCAATTCTCTCAAATTAGCGTAAGGAAAAAATTATAACCCCTCTCACTTATATATAGGCAAAAAAAGGATGATCTCACACCGTTGGATCAATCAAAAATCCATCCACACCGTCCGGAGGCGTCAGGCCATCTCTACCCTTGAATTTCAAACGACGCCAGCACCCATTTGAATGAACGACAGCGATGTGGGCATGGTTATCACACGCGCGCGACTTCTTGATACCACCAAAGCCCCCAAAATTAAACGCCATCATTGCCTGCAGCTGTCTTTTCACCATACCCAACGAAACGTGCGGCAGGTTGCCCAATCAATCCATGACCCGTCAATTGAACCATTAATTGCTCTGCAGAAGGCCTCTCCCACCTTGGGACTTGGCCTGTCAGCCTCTCCCAACCTGGGACTCGGCCTTTCAGCCTCTCCCAATTTGGGACTCGACGTTCCACCTCTCCCACCTTGGGACTCGGCCTCTCTGCCTCTCCCAACTTGGGACTCGGCCTTTCCACCTCTCCCACCTTGGGACTCGGTCTCTCCGCCTCTCCCAACTTGGGACTCAACCTTTCAGCCTCTCCCACCTTGGGACTCGGTCTTTCAGCCTCTCCCTACTTGGGACTCGGCCTTTCAGCCTCTCCCACCTTGGGACTCGGCCTTTACGCCTCTCCCACCTTGGGACTCGGTCTCTCCACCTCTCCTAACTTGGGACTCAACCTTTCAGCCTCTCCCACCTTGGGACTCGGCCTTTCAGCCTCTCCCTACTTGGGACTCAGCCTTTCAGCCTCTCCCTACTTGGGACTCGGCCTTCCGTCTCTCCCACCTTGGGACTCGGCCTTTCTGTCTCTCCCAACTTGGGACTCGGCCTCTCTACCTCTCCCACCTTGGGACTCGACCTTTCAGCCTCTCCCACCTTGGGACTCGGCCTTTCATCCTCTCCCATCTTGGGACTCGGCCTTTCGCCTCTCTTAACTTAGGACTCGGCTTTTCGGCCTCTCACCTGGGGACTCGGCCTCTCCGCCTCTCCCAACTTGGGACTCGGCCTCTCCGCCTCTCCCAACTTGGGACTCGACCTCTCATACAGAACTACACCAAAATAAAACCACCAACAATTCCGCCTCCCGCCACCCACATAAATGAACGTTCCGGGCCTTGTGGGACTTAAATCCCTAGCTCAAACTTTAAAACAAAAATCCAAGTCCAGCATCCCACATGAATGACAGATTCTGAACTTGGGGGACTATTGTTATACACCAATCCTACCTGGCAGTCCACAGGGGCAAGATAGTCCCATCCATGCGCCACATAGGCGTAGCTGGGACAAATAGCCGGGACAAATACGCCTTGACCTAACCCTTCTCCGAGGTGGTCTGGGCCGAGCCTAACCCTTCTCCGAAGTGGTCTGGGCCGATGGGGTAGATTCTCGAGGCTTGGGGTGCCGAGTAGCTTGAGTAACCGACCCTAGTTGCGTGCCCGGGAAGCTTTCTCCACCAAACCTATAGTTTAATCTTGAAAAGACTAATGGGACTGCCTACCAACGCGGCTTGTCACAGTCGTAGCCCCTTAGTTTGCGGCTGAAAGTGACTCTTATTAATGCTAATGACGTGACACCAAAGATGTGACTCAAGAACCCTTCAAATGGAGCCAAGTGTCACACATCGGATGAAATCATTGTTGTAGAATTTAACTATAAATACTAAGCTTATTTCCACAAGAAAGGGATGAAAAAATCTTACTCTCACGAGAAATATTAAGTTCTTCGCGCTAATTATATTTTTCAAGTGTTAAAATCACCCGAGAGATATTTAGTCGGAGGCCCTCAAGCTATTACCTCTCTCATAGTGTGTTCTTCTTTACCCTTGGTTATCTACCCACCTAGGCCTAGGCATATCTGCGTGGTTGAATAAACCATGTGGCAGTCCAAGTAAGAGAAGAAAGACACGTAGGAAGAGAGGGCGTGAGGTTCCTGTTGACAGCCATTTTTGGAGGTCAACAAATATTATTTTTCATAATTTTACAACACTCCCTATTTGATGACCATATGTACAAAAATACACTGAAATGGGACAAAAATACCAAAAGAAGGAAAAAAATAATTATAAAACATTTGGACTAATCAAATGCTAACTCGTTAAAATTTTGTCTAAAATCTAATGGGACAAAACCTGAACGAAGGAAAAAGATTACAATTATTCCTCCTGATTTCAATCAATGAAAATATTTATATCGAGCTATCCATAAACTGTGCGTCATTGTCTTCAATACCACAATCTTTTGAAAACCTGTATAAAACAATTCTGGTCAAATGTGCTCTATGTTATAACCTCCGAGTAATATCATTGTCATACACTATCTTTGGTTGACTGTAGGCAACATGGTGGTTTGATGCAATTATATTAAAAAAAGATCTTCTTATTGCTCTCTTTAGGGGTATTGTATACAAATTTTAACACACGAGAGAATAACCATAGAGTTATGTTGAGGATAAAGGTATTGTAGATTATGGACATCCATAACTATAATATTTATAACACTTCTCATTTGATGTTCTTTACACAAAGAATATGCCTCATTAAAACCTTACTAGAAAAAATCCCAATAAAAGAAAAAGAGTACCTTATTCTTTTGGATACACTATGAAAGTTGTCTCATTAAAAAGTTTGCCAAAAAAACTCAACGAGACAAAACCTTAGCCAAGGAAAAAAAAGGTATAACGCGTATTTACTTACCCTCATAATAATATCACTTGAGATCTTTAATTTTATCGACAAAAAGTTGAACTATATGCTTCAACCATATTAAATCCTCTAAAAATTTATATACATAGTATGATTAGTCATGCCAAATGAGTTAATTATAACCATATTCATCATACACATATCAAGTGTCATGCATTGACAGACTAACACGATATTGATTTGTGGTTGCTTTATATAAGCCTTTACGAAATTCATGATATTAAGAGTTGTTCATTACATATTACGACTTTATTTTTCTCATTTCATTTTCGCATAAGTATACACCTTTAAGTGTTCGGACTGTAGAACTAGAAATTTTGTCCACCTTAAACCTCCCAACTCTACTTCATTTCAGTCACAAAAACATTCTAGCATTTCTCCCTTTTTGCTGAAGAAAAATCGACCCTGATGTCCCATTTTTCAGCCAACAGTTAGTCCATTAAAAATATCAATATGAATTGGAGCATTTATAGTTGGTATATAAGACTTAGTTTAATCACTTGGTCAATAAATGCGGCTGTCAATTGTATAACTTATAAATAAATTATGTGTCAAACTTTTGGTTCGTATTGTCTTGTGAGATAATCTAGAAAACATAATATGTTACATTTTCATGTATTCTTTCTAGCTACTTAATTTCTCATTATAATGTTGAAAAAACCATCTTATCAAAATGACAGTCGATAAATCGTGTTATAAAATATCACATTTTAGGATTTAAGATATTTTATAAGGTTCAAACTAAACATGTATTCTTAATATTCTTTAGTGTCCATCTCAGTGCATTATAGTGGACCGATTGTATATATAAAAATCATTAAATGGATAATATTATGCTCTGGCCATAAGCTAACTATAACAGTGATAACTTTGATGTTGGCACGAGGCATATAATATGAAGCATTTTATTCTCAATAATAATACACGAGACTTGCTGGAAGTGGAAATTTGTACCCGAACTAAGTAGAGTTGATGAGTATTTTGGGGGTCAAAAATATGGAATTAAGGAGAGGATTTTCTGGAGTCTTAGCAGGAAATTAAAGGACCTATGGGGGCAAAAATAGGAGCTTTGGGTGGGGTGTGGGTGGGGTGGGGGGGTGGGGTTACCTTGGTGGTTGAAATGTGAGGGGGAAATGGATAGAACATGGGGCTGGAAAGTAGGGCTGGTGGACAATTTTCCTCAGGTGAAAAGGGGTAGCTTGGGACGGTTTTTCTATACGTAAATATGGGTAATTTAGCTCAAGATGAATTGGTAGAAAGGTGGGTAGAAGGTGTGAAAAGTGGGAGGAAAATGAGATGAGAATTGGGGAGGAAAGTGGGCAGTTTCATACAAGTTTTAGGGGCTGTTTGGGGAGGTTATTTGGTAAGGCATAAGGGGGTATTTGGATGATTATTTGGCTAGGCATAAGGGATTGTTTGGGGGTGCATTTCTAGCAGTTAGGTGGAATGGGTTTTGGGCTAAGTATGGGGAAACAATATGGCTAAAAAAAATGGTTGGCCATAAGGTAATTAAAATGGTCGAAAAGTAGGCCGAGAAGATAGTTTTTAATATAAATGATTAATCTACAATTAACCAAAAATTAACTCAAGAAAAATTGTTCTGGTTAAGAAAATTTAATTAGTCTTGGTGATTGATAAAATTTCATGTTCCTCCTATAAAAATAAGGCAAGTATGTGCAACAAAAATACCACGATTAAAATATTTAAAATGTACTAGGAAGTTCGTAGCGACGCAAAAAGTTGAAATTTAAAAGACTAAAAATTTTCCGGTCACTACATCTACTTATTTATATACCACGAGAACAAGCAACGCGCGATGATTCATTCTATTGAAAATCTTTTAATTTTTCAATAGATGTCATTAATTATTTGTATCATATTGGTCCGAGATAGTCTATTCGGTAATGCCAATCAATAAAATTTTGAGCTATTGAACATCTAGTTCAATATAATATAGCAAGTCCGTCTTTTCTCTAAGACAAGCAATTCAACAACTAAATTCTCGACTTGATTGTTGATAAGTAAATTGATTTAATAAACTAGATCAAATCAAATAAAAAAAAAATGATACCCTAGAAATAAAGTTTATTACCTAACAAGAATGATGAATTGAACTAAATTTTATAAAATTATTGTATAAATCACATGATCTTTTTATGAGATTAGGTGATATGATATTCTTCGAGTGTTATCATATCTGAAATATCAAAATATTGAAGTTGTACTTCTTTGAGAGTATTAATACTCTAATATTACATAACATTAATATTCCAAAATTGTAAATTTTGCTTCTTCAAAAGCACAATACAATATTTTTCTAGAATATTGATATGTACAAATTTATATATGCTTATTTAAAAGTTAATATTCGTTTAATTATGTTGTGTTTCTTAAGGAGCAAAAACACAATATTCTAGAAAATTTCTTATTTTGTGTTTTATCAAGAACAACAATATTATTTTCTTTAGTTTTTCAACAATATTACTAACTAAATTGCAGTTCATTTAATATTGTATTATTTTTTTTTACTTGTTCTTTAATTACCTACATAATTTATTGAACTTAATTTTTTAAATATTTAATTACCTTTTTAACAAAGAAAATTCTCTCGGTAAATTAAATTTGTTAAAATATTTTTTAAATTATAACCAATGAAAAATTTCATAAGTAATTTTAAATTATTATTTAGTTACCTCTATGGACTTTTTAATCATTAATATATTTTTATATTTTTATTAATATATTTAGTGGTAGAATTTCTCTATAAATTAAATTTGTCAAATTAAATTTTTTAATAATTACAAAAAATCTAACTTAAAGATTTTGTTATTGAAATTATTTGGATTATATTTTTTAAATTTTGGGGTCTTAGACATGGCTGGTGTGTGTGAAAAATGAGGGTGAAAGCACTAAAACAATTGAGGGGCCTTAGGCAAAATTTTTAAGGGCCAATTTAAAATAATATTAATCTTATCTTAGTATATATAAAAGAAGTATAGTCATAAGTAAAAGTTAACATATTTTTCAGCCCAAAACGTCTCACAGATATTAATTGCCCAATATCAAGTAATTAATAATTAGATTTAATGTGCAGCCAATGATTCATTTGTTAAATAATTGTCCAACTTTAGTTAATTAATTATCAGTATTCCAATATAGTGTAAATAATACCGCCGGCCGGTTCAAATTTTCAATCTTTTGAATTTTCTATGATACTCGGTAAAAATGAATAAAATTATTTTTGACGTCGGGTTCAGCACTGTCCACGTGTCAACGGATCTCCAGTCAATCCTCTGCTAACCTATATGTTACCTGTACACTAGGACAACTGTCAAGCACAAAGATCACCGGGGAGAAAGGGGTCAGTGATCGTTGGTACTCCGAGGATCAAGTCAACTGCCGATATATGGAACAATA
This sequence comes from Forsythia suspensa, assembly GCA_023638005.1. Classification (NCBI taxonomy): domain Eukaryota; kingdom Viridiplantae; phylum Streptophyta; class Magnoliopsida; order Lamiales; family Oleaceae; genus Forsythia; species Forsythia suspensa. Next base: position 14,425,546 of record CM042668.1, read on the forward strand.
TACGAGGGAAGTAGTAATTGGGTGTGGGAGGGACAAGCAGTCAGAGATTTGAGCAGAGTTTTAAGGGTAAAATTAATGCGTAAAAAGAGCGTCAAGAGTGTGTACCTTGGAATCACCGGAGTCCTTGTATTTATAGATGTATAATCCTAATTATTCTATGTAAGCAATCAATTAGAACTCTGATTTGATTCTCCTTCCTTATAGGATGAAGGGTAACTGGACATAAACATAATCTCTCAGATTTTGATCCTTATCTGATTGGATTTTTAATATTGTGTTGCCTAATTATTGGGAGGTTAGTATCCGTTTTTCTTGTGAGAATCCTTATGGCAATCAAATACAATCTTTCTTTAAACACTTCTCTGGTTATCCCAAAATATCAGATTACGAGAATGCGAAGAGAAGTGAAGTGCTCCAGATTGGCCAGGAATGTCGAGGCCTTTCATGGGCTTCGCTTTGACGGATTCAAGAGTGCTAAGATGTTCGATGGGTCTCCGAGGCCTTCTGAAAATTTACGAGGCCCTTGCTGGGCCCCCGAGGCCTTGGCCGGGTCTATGGGACCTTTACTAGGCTTTTGATGACGTGGAGGCCTTACCAAAATTGGTGGTAACAATTATGAATTGACATTTTCAATTAAAAAAATACACATATTCCAGAACAAGATAAATTCACTTTAATTATTAGTAATAACAAATTTGAATGCTACATTAATTAATCAATATAAGATTTAGAGTATGTAAATATTACTAATTGTCTACAAATCGAAAAATAATAAATTTGCAAAATATCATTAACGTAATCTGTATCTTTACAATTTAGAAAATCAAATTTCAAATTATAATATAAAAATTAGTGGGTTATTTAATGAGCCGCACAAAAAATTAAGCCGGAAGCACTTCTTAAAAATTAGAAAATGATAATCAAGCTTTCTCTTAAATTAAGTATTCAAATACTATTTAATCAGGATGAGCTTTCCAATGTCTCAATTTCCTATGATACTTGGTTAAAATGAATATATAATATTAAGAATTAACATTCTAAAAAAATGCACATATTCCAGAACAAGATAAATTCACTTCAAAACACAAAATAGATGAGGTTATCTGTTCAATATCTTAATTTATACAGGGATTTAAATAAGTCATGTTTTCAAAAAAAAAAAAATGAAACTTCAATGCACGAGAACTATTGGCAATAATGCAATAGTTTTTCGAAAATTGGCTTATTTTCTCCACAAATTTTTTATGCTTCCTATAGTGGGTTTAAATAGGTTGGAGTTAAAAAAAAAATCAATACACGAAAAACATATAATTGTGTTATACTATCAAAGCATCTGATTTATTAATTAAAAATAATAAGTCGATTAAACTAATTAGATATAATTTCAAAATTAAATTCATACGATTCAAATACAGCCTTAGATTCTAGCTCATCGAAAGGGTTCTAGACAAATGATAGACTATCAACGTTAAATTTTATTAATGTTTTATTACATAGGCTTAAAATGTTAAATAATCAGATTCTAGCTTCTTAAAGTTTTATTACATAATAATAACTATTATTGTTGTCTTTTAAATTAATTATAGTTGTATGTTTGTCTCGATTTACATATTTAGAATTGAGTGATGAAGAAATAAAAAATTATACACTCACAGAGATTGAAAAAATATTGCGGAGTAGTGGAAAGAGTCTTCGAGACTTTCAAACAATGCCCTTCCCTAAGATCGTAGATGTTTCAATTCAAAGTAATAGACTTATAAATGATGAATTGCGTTATGATAGAAACGCTCTGGCTGAATAATGAAAAAAAAATTGTTTCTAATCTCAAAACAGAGCAAAAGAACGCTTATGAAACAATAATGCAGCCTAGATGAGATTCCCAATGATTCATTTGTTAAGTAATTTTCCAACTTCAGTTAATTAATTATTAGTATTCCAATATATTGTAAATAGTACCGCCGGCTCAACTTTCCAATGTTTTGAATTTTCTATGATATTCAGTAAAAATAAATAAAATTATAAATTGACATTTCCGATTAAAAATACACATCATAACAAGATAAATTCACTTCAATTATTAGTAATAACAAATTTGAATACTACATTAATTAATCAATAAGATTTAGAGTATGTAAATATTATTAATTGTCTACAAATTGAAAAAAAAATTGCACAATATCATTAACGCAATCTACATCTTTACAATTTAGAAAATCAATTTTCAAATTATAATATATCTGCGCCAAAAATTAATTAATTGTTTCATACGCTATGATTATCAATAAGAGTTAGGGTCAATCTTTCTCCCGCATGAGATTATATCTGAAAAAATCGTTTTTAGTCATGAACAACTTTATGTTGCATTGTCTATAGTTACAAATCGTACATGATTGAAGATGTTGATTTGTGATAGGGATGGAGTGCCAACCAATTTGACAACAAATGTGATTTTCAAAGAGGTGTTGAAAATCTGGATTAACTATGTTGTTTTTTTTTTCAATATCAATGACTAATCAAATGTTATTTATATGATACTTTTTTTATTTGAATGTAATAAATAAATAATATATTCTTAAAATATTTTAAAATCATTATTATGAAAAATAAGTGCCGTGCATTGCACGAGTGATATACTAGTAATAATAAAAATAACAAAGCAAATAATTACCGACAAAAATTCGATGATGATTGCCAACGGTATTATTGTATTATTGTAGGTGATTTGATGAAAATCAACTTTTGTTGGTGATTATGGACTAAATTACCAATACTTATATCATCGGTTATCGTTGATGCACTTTCGTCAGCAATTATTGGTACCAATATCGTCAATAATTTAATTGACAATACTCGATGATGTTGCATTCGCTGATTGTCGATAGAAATGTTGGTGTCACTAGCGGGAATTTATTTTTCATTATTTTATATATTTTTTAAAAAAGAACTGATAGATTATTCCGTTCGTAACTTATTATATATGTTTACTTTTATTTATAATATTAATGACATAAGTTTTTTCTTCCTAACTGTTATTTCATTAGTGACACAAGTTTTTTTAACATTAGTATTTAATTTTAATAGTACATTAACTTATTTATAGACGAAGTTCTAGGCAGTAAATTAAATTTATAAAAATATTTTTGTTTTTTAATATTGCTAAATGAAAATTCGTTAGTAATCTTGTATTATTTTTGTAACTGTTATATAATTATTATCATAGTTTTTTAAAGGTAATATTTTATCTCTTTTTTATTTAAAAATGGTAGGAATAGATAAATCGAATTTATTAAGTTATATTTTTAAATTATGAGAGAAAAAAATCATGATTAAACTTAAATTTGTTGTAAAATTATAGATAATGGTGAATGACTATTTAGTTTTATCTAGATGTCTATGTAGTTATCTATTTACTATATAAAAGTGTATTCTAGTCAGATGGTAACTCCAATTGGAACCCTTTAAATAAGGTTCATTGTTATAATAAATTTACAAACTTGAATTTTGACTCTCTCTGTTCTCTTCTATTTTTTTCTCTACTTTTATAGTTTCATCACACGTTATCAGCACGATAGAACTCATCCAAAATAGAGAGAAAATCCGAGAGTTAGTTTAGAAAATTTGCAGAATCTGGACAGCCTGCGCAACTATGATTAAATATTTGTATCTCAACACTCTATGGTCGATCATTGTGAAATTTGGATAGTAACTTCAAAACTCATTGTTTTTAAAATCCAACAGTTATGATTAGGATCCAACATTTCATTTTTGAGAAATCGCTGCGTGAACGGTAACAAAATTTGAATTCGTTGGAAGAATTTGGGCATTTTGTGCAGTTGAGATCAAATATTGATATCTCAATGATCTATGGTCCGATCATCATGAAATTTAGACAAAAAGTTCAAAACTCATTTTTCTTAAAATCCAACGGCTACGGTCAAGATCCACATTTCATTCGTGAGAAATCACTACATGAACAGAATGTATATAGAGATGAAGCCAATTGAATTAACAAAACAATCTTTAGTTTATGCTCATGAACAAAGGTTAGTATTCTATTTGCTATTATCTTTGATTATATATTTTTATGTATTGATATTGCTTGAATATTATTAATTATTATTTATAAATATTTAAAATAATATCGTGCTAGTATTCCTGAAAAAATATCAATTTATAAAAATTAATATTCGAGAAGAATATTTTCCTAGTCTTCTAGAAGAAGTACACCTTTATATTATATTGAAATTTCAGTAGAATACTCTTGTTCCCGAAGCGCGTAATTTGTTAGATTTATTATTAAGTTATTACTCACGAAGAGCATAATTTTATAAATATAATATCTTATAAGAATATTAACTATTACTCATACAGTTCAATTTTTTCAAAATAATTTGTTGTTGTTCTTGAAGAAGCACAACGTTACTTTAATATTCTGGCATAATATTACTTGCTCCCGAAGAACGTAATTTAAAATATCTAATATCATGCTATTATTCTTGAAGAGCAAATTTTTATTAAGTTTAATATTTTAAAATTATTTGTTGTTTTGCTTTGAATAATACTTGCTCTCGAGAGAACATAATTGTATATGATCTAACATCTATTATAATTTTGCTCTTGATGGGTAAATCTTTAAATAATTTAATATTTCTAAATAATAATATATAGTTGTTCTTGAAGTAGCACAATATTATATAATCTTTCAGTTGAATATTATTTGCTCTCAAGCGTAATTTTATAAGATTTATTATTTTATAAAAATATTGTATTAATACTCTTGAAGAAGTATAACATTATGAATATTAATATTTTAAAAGAAAATAATATTGTTGTTTATGAAGAAACACAAAGTATAGAAAATATTCTAAAAGAATATTGTGCTGTTGCTCTTGAAGAAGCATAACTTAATTAAATGAATATTATATGACTAATTTTGAAGAAGCATAAATTTGTACATATCAATATTCTAGAAAAAATATCGTGTTGTTGCTCTTGAAGAAGCACAACTTTACAATTTCAAAATATTAATGTTGTGTAATATTAGAGTATTGATACTTTTAAAGAAGTACAATAAACTCATGAGACAATTCTCCATTCTTCATTTCTCCATTTTTGTGAGACAAGGAACATAAATTGTCCCCAAATAAATGAAAAATATACTTACTAATTTGTATTGAACCAAAAGTTCAATACTTTGAAATTTTGTTGATTAACATTACCGGTTAGACCATCCTGAATCAATATGATGCGAATTATGAATGAGAATATTAATTGAAAACCAGAAGATTTTTTAATATAATGAATTCTCACGTGATGCTTATTCTCATGGTATATATATCAGTAGACATTCAATAGCTAAAACCGGAACTAAATTTCTTGCATTTCTGAAAATTATTTAGGTGATTTATGGGGCCCCATCACCCTCCATGTCGACCATCTAGATATTATTTGTATCTAATAGATTCATCTACTAGATGATTGTATAGTGTTAATATTCGCAACTTGAAGTTGCGAAATTACTTGCTCAAATTTTAAATTATGAGCATAATTTTTAGATTATACAACCAAGACGGTGATGCGTGTTGTCAATACTAGCGAGTCTAAATCTCGAACTTTTAATAAATGTTAGTTGAGATGATGTTAAATGGTTTAGCAATATTGTTTGTCAACGCCTCTAATTAAATTCTAAACTATTACTATTGAGAACAAAGTACTTCTCATTTTTGTCTAGGGAATGCTATTTTATATGCAGAAACATTTATGGGCATCATGCCAACATCAAAGTTATCCCCGCTATGTTGGCTTATGGTCAGAGCCTAATATTATCCATCTAATAATTTTTTATAGTGCAATATATGTACAATTGGTCCACCATAGTGCATTGAGATTGGCATTAAAAAATATTGAGAACACATGTTTAGTTTGGAACATTATAAAATATCTTAAGTCCTAACGGGTGATATTTTATAACACAATTTTTCGAATGTCATTTTGATAAGACAGTTTTTTCAACATTAGGGGAGAAAAATGAAGTCGCTGGAAAGAATATATGAAAATGTAGCATATTATGTTTTCTAAATCATTGCACAAGACAATACAAACTAAAGTTCGACAAATAACTCATTTATAAGTTATATAATTGACAGATGCATTTATTGACCAAAGAGATTAAATCAAATCTCATATACCAGCTCTAAATGCTCCAATTTATATTGACATCCTTGAAAGACAATCTATTAATGTTATATCTGGTAAATTAATGACACGCTTGAAGTATGGTGACATTTGATTCCAAAAAATTCTCAATTTAAAAATGGATTTAATTATAAAGATGGTCATATTGAGGAGATGTATACTCTTGGAGTGTATATAGACACAATTAATTATAAAATCCCAAAAGAGGTTCAGCTAGCTGAAATAATAAAATGAAAAGATCTCATTAAGTTATGTCGTTATGAGAAAGAAATTGATTCAAAAAAGAATTGTTGTTGACAACACTTTTGTACATAATGAAGCGCTTATCGAGGATATTGAAAGAAATCTGTCATAGAATTAATTGGCCAATTAAAAGGATACAATTAATTGGCCAATTAAAAAGATGCAATCTAAATAAATTGAACTTATTAGAGAAACTTGAAGTTTCTGGACCAGTAGTATGAGAACTTAAAGGTGTATACTTATGCGAAAAGGAAATGAGAAAATGAAGTCGTAACATGTAATACACGACTTTTAACATTATGAATTTGGCAAAGGCTTATGTAAAATAATCACAAGTCGATATCTGTTAATGAATGACATATAAGCATATATTAAATATTGTTATAATCAACTTATCTCACATGACTAATAAAACTATGTATATAAATCTCTAGAGGATTTAATATGCCTGAAGCATATAGTTCAACTTTTCAATAACTTAATCGACCGAAGTACATATCTGAAGTGATATTATAATAAGATGGGGGTAAATACATGTTGTAATCTTTTCCTTGACCAAGGTTTTGTCCCATTAGATTTTCCTGGTAAGGTTTATAATGAGGCAACTTTCATTGCGTATTAAAAGAATTATGCACCCTCTTTCCTTCACTAAGATTTTTTCTCTTGGAGTTTTTACTAGTAAGGTTTTAACGAGGCATTTTCTTTGTGTAAATGACATCCAATTGGAAGTGGTATAAATGATATAGTTATGGATGTCCATAACATACAAAACATTTACCCTAACCATAATCCTATGGTTATACTCCCGTGTGTTATATACTGTATATAAGACCCCTAAAGGGAACAACAACAAGATATGTTTTTAATATAATTGCATCAGACCATCATACTGATTAAAGTCAATCAGAGATAGTGTATGAAGATGATAAAGCTTAGAGGGTATAACATGGAATACATTTCACCAAAATTGTTTTATACAAGTTTCAAAAAGATTGTGTCATTGAAAACATTGACGCACAAGATATGGATAGTTCGATGCAAGTTTTTTTTATTGATAGAAATCAAGGAGGAGTAGTTGTACTATTTTTCTTTCGCTCAGGTTTTGTCCCACTAGGTTTTCTTGACAAGGTTTTAATGAGACAACATTTGAATACTCCAAATTTTTGATAATTTTTTTCCTTCTATTGGTATTTTTGTCCCATTGGGTTTTTGCCAAACAACGAAGCAGTTATTGTGTAATAAGTCATTCAATGGGGAGTGTTGTAAAATTATAGATAATAGTAAATGACTATTTAGTTTTATCTAGATGTCTATGTAGTTATCTATTTATTACAAAAGAGTGTATTCTAGTCAGGTTGTAACTCCTATTGGAATCCTATAAATAAGGTTCATTGTTATAATAAATTTACATACTTGAGTTTTGACTCTCTTTGTTCTCTTCAATTTTTTTCTCTACTTTTCTAGTTTCATAACAAAATTATTATTTTGTTATCTAGATTTTTTGTCAATAATATTTATTACTTTATTTATTGACAAAATTTCTGTTAATAAATTAAATTTATGAAAATAAATGTTTGTAATTATCACATAAAAATCTTACTCAAAGATTCTGATGGGCAAAACTCTCATAGTTTTGTGGGTCCTTTAATGTTGAGCCCAACTCCCCCATATCTTGGACATTAATAATATAAAATTAAGGGATAAGTTCATGAAAGGTCCCCAACCTTTCAAAATCGTTAGGAATATGCCCATAACCTAAAAAAATAGCACCACACATCCTCAACATATGAAAAACATGGTATGGTAAGTCATTTATGACAAAAGTGCTCTTCCCTTTAAATAAACAAAAAAAAAAAAAAAAAGAAAAAAAACATGATTGAAAACTAACCAAATGTACCAAAAAAAGAGAGTAAGAAATATATCCCCCAAAATAAAAGTAAGAAATAGGTCCATCTTTTCCAAAAACCCAAAATGCCATCAAATTCTCTCTCACACACAACACACATTGCATCTGCAAAAGGCTCTTCACCCAGAATCATGGCCAATTAAACCAATAATTACAAGCAAATTCAGTGTCAGGAAGATTCAAAACCCAACCACTATTTTGAATCTGGAGTCCCCGCATTGATTCAGCCGACCAAAAATCGAGTTTCGACTTGGCAACACCGGAGGAGACCTAGTCATCGAAGAAGACGGGGAAGAGTACAGACCCAGTAGAAACAATTGTTGACAATCTTCATCTTCATCAGACGGTCTTGAATGGGCAGCCTCTGTCACAAAACCCTAACAATCGCCACCATCTCATCTAAACTCTCATCCACCTCTCTTCATCGAAGTCGTATACTGGCGGCGCGGGCCATCATCCAGACACTTAATCTCCAGCATTTCTTCCATTTTCTTTTCCAAAGATCCCACTATTCCTCAAAGTGTTCAATACAACCAATCCTCCGATCGCCTTTTCGGTGAAAAATATTTGTGGTCTTGCTCCACCGCCTGCCTTTTTCGATTAACTCCTTTTCTCTCGTGGGATACACGTCGATATTGATCTCAATAAAATTCAAATTCTTTCCGTGAAAAAATGATCTCACTGTAGTGTAGTCCCTGCAATTCGATCGCGAGAAAAAGCTAATTCTTCATTTTAGTTCTACCTCACCTAATTCCTTCAGTGATTTAATCACTTTCGGACCTACAAGATTGAATTCCATAACGTTTGACGCGGGCTTCACTATAACCTCCTCGTCTTCATTGTTGTTTCTTCTCTCTCTCAACAACGACAACCACTTCATTATGGCGGCGGAAAAGCTATTACTCTTTTCACGAATAAATTTCCCGATCACCGTCATATCAAAATTATCTAGCACCGAAATTGACCATTCCATCTTCGACGATAGATTAGGCGAGAGAGCATGTGCTGGTTAACCCCAGTAGCGCTTACGGCTTGGACAACCGCGAATGGGGTTCTTGGATCTATTCGGGTCAAGAGGCTTTTGCGATGCAATGTGTGTTGTGTGTGAGAGAAAATTTGATGGGATTTTGAGTTTTTGAAAAGATGACCTCTTTCTTACTTTTTATTTTTTTGGGGTATATTTCTTACTTTTTATTTTTTGGGGTACATTTCGTTAGTTTTCAATCATGTTTTTCTTTTTCTTATTTTTTCTTTTTTGTTTATTTAAAGGAAAGGGCAATTTTTTCATAAAGGACCTACCATGCCAAAATTTTCATATGATGGGGGGATGTGTGGTGCTATTTTTTTTTAGGTTAGGGGCATATCCCTAACGATTTTGAAAAGTTGGAGACCTTTCATGCAATTATTTCTAAAATTAATCATATTCAAACCACTATTTTTTTAATCATACTTTATTTTAATTGTAACTAAGGATATCAACTATTGTTTATTTTCGTATTTATATCCCCAACTTTTTTTTTTATCACATTAACCATCAATCTATTAATTTGTGCAATTTATCTTTGTTATTGATACTGATTTTGTCCAAAAAGTTAATTATGATGGTGTAAAAAGATTTTTTTGTCCCTTGTATTTTAAATAAGCAAAATAAATAACAAATGCAAAAGTTTGACAAAATGTTTTTACCTCATTTCAATGCACATTAGCAGAATATTTTGACAATAATCATCATAAGAGATAAGATATGAAAATTAATTGAAAATCAATGAAAAGAATGAGATGAAAAAAATTAAGGATATAAATGTCAAAATATTAAAAGTTGGAGGACTTTTAATACAATTAAAATGTGGTGTAGATAATAAAAACCGTAGTGTTAATATAATTACCCATAATATAATGGAAAATTTTACACATATACCCTAGTTTTTGGACAGAAAATAAAATATACTTGACCTGTATAAAATAATAAAAAATTACCAATGTATAATTATATCAATTGAAAAAAATTCTGAACATTTAAAAGTTATATCATTTATGGAATTTGTTTACCTTCTTGTTTCAATTGAAATCTTATCTAAAAAATTCTTCTCAATCTTATTTTTGAAATTCAAATTCTCTTAATGTGATCAACAAATTCAACGTTGCGATCTTCAGTATATGCTTCTTCTCTGGCACCAATTCTTCACATATCAAACTACTTTTTGTAATTTCATAATATTGATAATATTCTTAGAAATTAATTATAGGAAATCTATTGCAAAGAAACATAAAATCATTGAAAATTCAGTGGAGATAATTACTTATTACAATCTTCTAAATTATCAAATGATTATCATAATCGAGACTGGACGTTTTTTCAACTTATAACATTATCGAAAGATAGTTTCATAAGAAGATTGATTTTAAGTAACAATCTGGAGCAACACAAACTCATAAACCTCATTAAAAGAATGCAGTAACAATTATCCAAGAACTAATTTAAAGTAACAACTTGCAGTATTGTATGTTGGCATGTAACATGAATTTGAAGGATTTACATCTTCCAGTCATGGATTCTAAAATTGACTCTCTTTTCAAACACAATTTGTTGTGAACCATTAATTGGAAGGGATGTTGATGAGTTTCTTCATAGGGCTAGAGATGGCAATTGGGCGAGCCGCTCGTGTGCTAGGTGGTTGTTGTGAGAATAATGTGATTGCAAGTGTACAATATCGCAAACAAGTAATAAAGTGGACCTATTGAGTCCGGATTATCGTTTCCACGAAGACTATCTTATTTAGATACTAGTTAAATTAATCTTAATGCTAATTTATTTAAAACAATTTGAATTGAGTTGATTTGAAAGATTTAAACTAGACTATGAATTTAAGGAAATAATATAATAACTTATATAAAAGCAAATAACAAGAATTTTGAAAATAATGATGGTTAAAACGTTTGGACAAATGAATTCACCATAGTTGTCATCTCTAATTTCTCCTCTCAAGATTTGTTCCTAAAATTGTATTAGGTCGAATTCACGAATTTAACCTAATTTACCCCTCTTGAGTTCAAATTAATCATATCTAATTAAGTCAACTTAGGCAGTCAGAATAGTCCTTAATTAGATGCATTAATTCTTCTAAGAATTCAATTCAGACCACAACAATAATAAAAGTGTATCTCTACCTTTTATCCAATTGTCGAATTTTACTAAGTGGTCTAGATTAATAATTTACTTCTCAGTTGATTAAAATCTACAATATCAATGAAATAATGGCCAGTTATCCCAAGCATTAAGAAAAGAAGCAAAATCAAATACTTAAACAATTTATAAATCAAAACTTGAGATTCAAGAATAAAGAATTAAACTTAGGTTACATCGTTCATCCAAACTTTAAATCTAGCTACTCATGATTCGGGAGAAAGAAAGCATTAAAAGATTTGAATACATAACCGAATTTTGAATGAAAGAGAAAAAGATGTTGAATATCTTGCACCAAGATATCTTGATATTCACGTTCCAATCTTCTTGATGTTGGTCGTTCTTCGTTTTCTTCGCTGTTCTTTTCTCCGTCTTCTCTTGTGTTCTCCAAAGAATTAACCACCTAATTATGAGTTAATAACTCATATATATAGTGTCCTTATTGTGTCCCAAAAGATCATGAAAATCGCGTCCAAAACGTTTCCTAGTTGAAGTCAAACTAAAAAAGGAAATAAAAATCACTAGCCAAAATTTACACTGGGCGATCGCCTAGGTTTGCTGTGTTGCTTTCTGCTTTTCTTCAATAATGCTGGGCGCTCACCCAGCTATAAGTTGGGCGATCGCTCAGCTGAATCTTTTAAAATTTGTGCATTTGGTCCTCCAACTTTAGATTTTATCCTCTTTAGTCCTTTTTATTTGTAATCCAAGTCCTTCAATTTTTGAATGCTTTCAAGTTGGTCTCTATTTCCAAATTTTCGTGCATTTTCAATCCTTCTTTGCTCATTTTACTTTTTTGTCTCCAATTCCATTCGATCTCGGGTTTTGACCTAAAACAATTAAATCAACACACAATTAAGTATAAAATCACTTAAGAGTACTTACAATCGTCCATTTTTGATGATCCAGATAAGTGTAAAATCACAATTATCAAATACCTCCAAACTTGAACATTTGTTCGTCCTCGAATATGACTACTTACTTAAACAATCACACAAATAATATTAATATTTACTATGACAGATAGCTTGCCGAATTTGCTTCATGCTTTTAAAACAAGTCAATCAATTTATAAAAAACTTCTAAACTATGCTACCAAAATCAATTTTTACTTATTCGATGCTCGATTAATATATATGTGTGCGCATAGTCAATCAAATCAACATAGACCTTTAGGTTGGTAATATTCCGCCCCCAATGGTCAAATATTTTATTTCTCTCTCGTAAGAATACACACTCCCATAATAATATTTAATCTCTCACTTTGAATGTTAACTCTAAAGTTGTCCTCAAAATCCTTATTCTTTTATCGCTAAAAATTTGGTTAGGTCTAGCCAATACAGTAGCTATCTAGATCTGTGATGATTCTCTCTTTATTGAATGATTCGACCATCAAGCTTCCACTAGGTAAGTTAAACCCACTAGTCATCTAAATCTCCAAGTTATGCACCCAAAGGCTCAATCTTGCTTTTGTGCTTTTTTTTTAATATCTAAATATATATAGATATATATCTTATGTGTAAGACCTCACTCCCTTAAGTTTTCTAGATGACTCTTGTAGCGAGCTTTAGGCCGATGGCTCCCAAGTTTGATAGACTTTAGGACATCGAGTTTTCGAGAACTCCTACGGGCTTAATCACTCGAGTCAACTAGATTACAAAGAGAGGTATAAGATAATGCAAGTGCAATGCCTAGATTTTCCTCTCTTTTTTTGAGCAAGATAAGTAAGCGGGGATTAGATTTCTAGCATTCGATCAATACCTCGATTCCACTTGGTAGTCAAATACACTCCACATAAATATTATTCATGCACGGAATCAACCCATATCTAAATAATTTATGCAATGGTTCAACCACCCCCAAACTATCCTTTCAACTGGTTAGGTAGTTGAGTTGCCATTTGGTGGTCTTGGTTTTCACAACTTAGGTTTACTATTGTATTCTATTTAATATACTAACCAAAGGTAGTGATAGTCATGACTATTGTGCTCACGTTTAATCATATCTCACATGGATAAGTATAGTCTATAAAAATAGCTTAAGTAGCATCACCGAGTCATAATTCATGAATTGATAGTAGTTTCAAGTAGATGTCATCATTAGCCGGCGAGGCTATCTAACATACAAACACACAAATATGTATTTTTTTTAAACATAACAATAATGAAAATAATAAGCACACACAAAAATAACGAAAATAATAAAGTCACCCCCAAACTTAAAATCTACATTGTCCTCAATGTGACAAAAGAAAGTAAAATAAATAAAAAAAGGAAAGAGTTAACCCGAATCAAAATGCGTGGAGACAACGTCGGACTTTCAGCTGATCAGTACACATTGGGATTGGAATGACGATGTGTAGCCTAAAATAAATAAAAAAAATTAAATGTACTCATTTACTAAAAATCAGAAAACGTGCTCTAAATCCTAATGTAGTCCTAAAATTCTACATGCAATGCAATAAACATATAAGTGATAGAAAAATGGGTTGCCTCCCATTAAGCGCTCGATTTATAGTCTAGAGCTTGAGTTATTGTCTGATTGCTTTACGGCACATTAAATAGTGATTTGGAGGACTTGCTTTGCTTGTATCTATTGACTTTGCACCATTTTTCATTTATCCTCCAAAAATTTAACTTGCGCTTCTCAGATAAATATAATTGTAGTTTAGCACCTTGCTCGAACACCATTATGAAAATTTCAACTTCCTTATTGGCCTTGGTCACAAAATCAATTTTAGAATAAATACGAGAGTCGGAGAATTGCTTGATAAGTGCAATATCATTGAATGTCAATTTTTTATTTTGCTCATTTAGGATCAACTTCTCTTTCTCCACATACTCTTCTTCTTTTGATTTGGCATCTTGCTTCCCATCTTCTTTTCTTCAATTGCCAACTGTTTGTCCTTTTTCTCTGGCCTTTTCACTTGAATTTTTGGTAGTTGTACCTCGCTCCTAGTAGTGATTTCATTTACATGTTCTTTTGGATTTGTCACTGTATTGCTAAGCAAAGTGCCTGGTTTCCTATTTAACAATTGCAGGGCTAATTCGTCAATCAAAGTCTTTAATTTTTTGATCGACGCCTGTTGATTTTGACAGTTTGTGTCTAGCCGCTCCAATACTTTATCAGTTTTCTGCATATATTGTTGGAACATCTCTTCCAAACTTGGTCCTCTTTCTTGTTGAGCATTATAGTCATGACCACTTTGTTGATTCTCAAACCACCTAAAATTTGGGTGTTGCTTCCAACCCGGATTGTATGTTTGTGAATATGGATTATACTTCAGCGATATGCATTATTCACACAAAATTGACCTGCTCAAGAAGGCCAATAACATACAATCTGATGTGTCGAGTGGTTAGCCCCACGCTTTTGCACAAGAGAGTTGCTTTGATGGCATTCATTCTTTGCGTCGTGTTCGACCAAGAGCTCCACCTTTGTCAATTCAAGATGTTGTACATTAGTAGCATCCATCATTTGAAAGAAATAGACAAAGAAGAAAAAAAATAGTAATAATAACAATAATAAAATAAATCAATAATAATAATAATAAAATTAAAAAAAAATAAAACTAACACTAACGATTAATCTAAACTAATATTAAATAAGAATAGTCCCCGGCAACGGCGCTAAAAATTTGTTGTGAGAATAATGTGATTGCAAGTGTACAATATGGCAAACAAGTAATAAAGTGGATATATTGAATCCGGATTATCGTTCCCTACGAAAACTATCTTATTTAGATACTAGTTAAATTAATCTTAATGCTAATTTATTTAAAACAATTTGAATTAAGTTGATTTGAAAGATTTAAACTAGAACTATGAATTTAAGGAAATAATATAATAACTTATGTAAAAGCAAATAACAAGAATTTAGAAAAGAATGATGGTTAAAGCGTTTGGACAAACGAATTCACCAAAGTTGTAATCTCTAATTTCTCCTCTCAAGATTTATTCCTAAAATTGTATTCGGTCGAATTCACAAATTAAACCTAATTTACCTCCCTCGAGTTCAAATTAGTCCTATCTAATTAGGTCAACTTAGGCAGTCAGAATGGTCCTTAATTAGATGCATTAATTCTCCTAATAATTCAATTCAGACCGCAACAATAATAAAAGTGTATCTCTACATTTTATCCAATTGTCGAATTTAACTACATGGTCTAGATTAATAATTTACTTCTCAGTTCATTACAATCCACAAAATCAATGAAATAATGGCCAGTTATCCCAAGCATTAAGAAAAGAAGCAAAATCAAATACTTAAACAATTTATAAATCGAAACTTGAGATTCGAGAATAAAGAATTAAACTTAGATTACATCGTTCATCCAAACTTTAAATCTAGCTACTCATGATTCGAGAGAATGAAAGCGTTAAAAGATTTGAATACATAACCGGATTTTGAATGAAAGAGGAAAAGATGTTGAATATCTTGCACCAAGATATCTTGATCTTCACGTTTCAATCTTCTTGATCTTGGTTGTTCTTTATTTTATTCGCCGTTCTTTTCTCCGTCTTCTTTTGTGTTCTCCAAAGAATTAAACACCTAGTTATGAGTTAATAACTCATATATATAGTGTCCTTATTGTTTCTCAAAAGATCCCAAAAGATCATGAAAATCGCGTCCAAAACGTTTCCTAGTTGAAGTCAAACTAAAAAAGGAAATAAAAATCACTGGCCAAAATTTACATTGGACGATCGCCCAGTGTAAACCCAGGCGATCGCCCCAGTTTGCTGTGTTGCTTTCTACTTACTTCAACAATGCTCGGTGCTAGTCCAACTATAAGTTGGGCGATCGTTCAGCTGAATCTTTTTAAATTTGCGCTTTCGGTCCTCCAACTTTAGATTTTGTCCTATTTAGTTCTCTTTTATTTGTAATCCAAGTCCTTAAACTTTCAAATGCTTGCAAGTTGGTCCCCATTTCCAAATTTTCGTGCATTTTCAGTCCTTCTTTGCTCATTTTGCTTTGTTTTTCTTCAATTCCATTCGATCTCAGGTTTTGACCTAAAACATTTAAATCAACACACAATTAAGTAAAAAATCATTTAAGAGTACTTACAATCGTCCACTCTTGATGGTCCAGATAAGTGTAAAATCACACTTATCAGTGGCTCTGCCCATTATGGGCCCGGGCTGAGCTAAGGAAAAAAATCAAGGACAAAAAGATGGGCCAACCCATCACTTGGACACGGACTGCCCGGCTCGTGGGCCACAAACTCAAGCTTTTTAAAAGCTGGGTCACAAAAGTGACCGTTACAACCCAACGGTCATTTTTGTGACCGTTTGGTCCTTGTTTTTAATTTTTTTTTTATTTCCAACGACTAATTTTTCCCCTTATCAATATCCCCAAACTTCCAATTTTTTCACAAATTCACAACTTTCTCAACCTACACAATCTGAAAAAATTATATTATCAATATTAACTCTTTTATTGTGCAATTTATAGGTAAATTTCTTCATTTCTAGTTTTTTACAATTCTACATTCTACTTCTACATTTCTATTTTCCACATGGATCAACACAACACACAAAAAAGTGTTGGCCACCAAATGCATAATGACTTTATTGGACTAAATGACTGATGAGGATTGGGAGCACTGATCTCATTGTCGATTTAGAGAATATCAATGAAGAATTAGAAATGACCAATACTACTACAACGACTGTTTTGACTACTAAACAAAGAGTCGTAAAATAAAAAACTTGGTGTTGGGATCATTTCAAATTAGTGCAAACTGGTGCAATCAAGATGGACAAACAATATTCAAGGAAATGTGTAAATATTGTAAACAAATTTTGCATGTCAAAAATGTGGTGGTATGAGCCATCTAAACTGACATTTTCGTAAGTGTATACAAAAGCACGAGGGAGTTGATACTAATCAAGCTCAACTTCAGTTTGGATCTTTCGGTGGATCTTCTGGTTCTAGTCCGAATCTTAACAACTGGGTGTATTCACAAGACTCTATGCGCCAGGAAGGTATGACTCAGTTGGTGGCCAGTGGTGAGTTCCCACTTAGAATAGTGGAAAGCCCTCACTTCACCAAATTCGTACAAAGATATCTTCGACTAAGGTATGTGCCCTTTGCTAGAAACACTCTTCGTGCTGATACTATTTTGGGATTGTTGAACAAATAACTCTTTTTGGTGAAAAAAAAGAAATCAAAGTACTACAATAAAATAGTATGAACACAAAGACAATTAATTTTATTGTTAACCAAAGCTCAGGCTAACCCTAATCTCACACTAAGTACCGCAAACTCAACCTAACATTCAAAGGAAAAGATTCACGAAGAAATCAATTGGAAGAGAAGACACCATTCTCGGTTAATGTAGAAAACAAAGGAGGCAGGGAACCAATTTCTATAATGAGCAGCAACTAATGCAAATAGTCACTTTGATTATATATATATAGTTTAATTAGGCTTAGAGTTTTAATTTATATCCACCACTTAAAACCAAACGGGATAAGGTAGAGGTGGCTCGACCCGTTTCCCACCTTGCTCAGCGAGCTCAGATTGTCCCTAGAATAGGTTCCGTTTGGCCCATTGGCTCGTGGGCCAAAAGAGCCGAGCTGAGCGGCCCACGAGCTAGGCTTTTTTTTTTTCAGATTAAAAATTTTGCAATTGAAAAAAAACTCAAAATAATGCAACATCAAACGGTCACTAAATTGTGACCGTTGGATGCCCTAAAAAGTGACTATTGGTCATGAGCCACGAATCGAGCGGCTTGTGGGTATGCTCACTAGCCCTCTTATTGGAGTTCGGCCCAAGCCCATTATGCGCCGAGCTTATATGAGTTGAGTAGGCGAACTCCCAAACCGCTCAGCACATTTGCCACATCTAGGATAAGGTTGGTTCAAATTGGATCACTTGATCATAACGGAAAGCCGTCACTTCACCAAATTCGTACAAAGATATCTTCAACCAAGGTATGTGCCCTTTGCTAGAAACACTATTCGTGCTAATAATATTGCTTTATATAATAAAAAGAAAGAAAATATAATAAATGACTTAACTAAATATTCTAGTGTTGTATCATTCATTTCGGACTTATGGTCCAGTATAAATCAGAAATGATATATTGTTGACTCTTTATATTGTATTGATAAACTATAGATTATGCATAAAAGAATAATTGCTTTTAAAGTAATTGATTACCCTCATAATGGAATATAAATTTGTACTTATTTAATGAATATTATTAGAGAATTTAATTGCAAATTTAGAATTCGCAGTTTCACATTTGATAATGACGCACCTAATAACATAATAATAGATAGATTAGTTCGAAAATTAAATCCGAATTTTGGTAGAATTTTATTTCATGTTTGATGTATATATATCACATTTTTTATTTAATTGTCCAAGATTGTTTAAAACAAATAGGCCCGCAATTAGAAAAATTATGCATGCCCTAAATTATATTGTTGCTACACTTTCTCGAAAACAAATATTTGATGAATTATGTGTAGAAAATTCCCTTCCAACAAAATGTTTGTGTAAAGACATAGGCAATAGATAGAAGTCTACTTATTTAATATTTCAAGCATGTGAAAGTTATGTAAATTGTATAACTGCCTATTATAATGACCGACACTCACATGGTCTAGAATATGATTGAAAAATCGCATTCCACGTGAAAAAATATTTAAAAGTTTTTTTGACGCTACAAGAGCATGTGCCTGGTTTGTATTACCCTACCAATCCATTAGTTTCAATCATTTTTATTTTATTGCAAATAGTTTGACTAGGTATAATAAATTGCAGAATGTAAATTGATTGAACCATGCGATCGCATGGCTTCTCGCAGCAGCAACTTGGTAGTTTCCTGATTGAATTATAACTTTACCAAGTCCATATTAATTTAACTGCCTAAGCCACATTTTGGGAGTTCAAGGAGCAGTATAAAAGCCAAAAAATAGACATATCACGGGAGATGAATTTTGGGAACAAGATACAAAGGAAGAATCGAAGATTGAGGAACAAGATTGAAGATTCTTGAGCTGGGATCATAGGTTTAATATATTTTTTCTTCTTCTTTTTCTGTCGGAACATGATTGATACAATTCTTGTGTTACTTAATGAAATCATGTCCGGCTAATTTACTTATTGCTAGGATGAATGATGAAACCTCATATTTTTAATTAATTAGAAGTTTTCCATTTTAGTAGTTAATTGCTTCTTGATTGATTATTCTTTATTCAGTATTTTTAATGTTTTAATGCCTGATCACCATTAGAATATTTTGTAATTTATATTGAAGTTGAGAGATTCAATATAGATTTAGCACGTGATATTGAATAACATATGGTCCAACAATAGATAGAGATTACTATTATGTCTTATGAAATCTGGTTAGATGTTCTTGAGATTTAAATGCATATTTTTATGTTTGAAACTTAATTAGAGATAATTAGGTTCACATATCGATACAGAATTGATTGACTATCGAGAGAGACTTTTGATTATTATAGGATTGCCGATTTTCAATTTAGGGTACTTAACAGCTAAATCGATTAACGAATAATTGATTAAGGAATGTGTAGGTGGATTCGCAAATCCTAGCATTAGTAAATACTCGAATTCGATCTCACCAATTTAATTTGATTATTGATAATTTATATTTAATTAAAATAGTTAGAATAGTTTTAGAATTGAAACCAAAAACAAATATGTGTTTTTTATTGTTAAAACGTGAATTATAAATTAATAGGTTAAATTGATAACTAGTCCGCGTGGGTTCGACACTCCATTCATTACTATATTACTTGTTAACAATCCGTCCACTTGCGGGATTGAAATCGCACAACAAATTTTTGGCGTCGTTGCCGGAGACTAGTTTTATCAATTACGACGTTAATTGATAATTTAGTTTTTAACAATTCTTTTTACTATTATTTATTTTATTTTTAGTTTTATATTTATTCTCAATTCTTTGTGTTACTGTTGAATTCCAACTATTTTCTAAAGTTTCAGGTGTTAAGTGTGTATGTGCCGTATAAAAGATCTTGATCTATTTGATTTAGACCCAAAAATCGAATGGACCTTTCACCAACGACAACGTGAACGAAGAGAGGAAAAAACTGCATAAAGACAAGATGGAAGACAACCAAATCCAAAATCCATTACCTGTAGATGTGAGAAATAATCTTGCACCAGTGGCTCGACCAATTGAAGTTAACGAACGAGATATCCTTATAAGTGAGTATATGATGCCACCGATTGTTGAAAATCGGTCTAACACAATCTATCCACTTTATGGACACGACAACTTCCAGTTGATACCAGATGTGATTAATTTGTTCTCGAACAATCTCATCGTGTTCTATGGGATGACAAATAAAAATCCTCATTATCATATTTTTTGATTCGATGAATACTATGGAAATTTTAAATACCACGATGTTAATGAAGAGGCACTAAAAATGATGAGGCTCTTTCCACGCTCATTGAAGGATAAAGCTAGAGAATGGTTATATTTTCTACCTCCTAGGAGCTTTACTACTTGGGAAAATCTGATCCAGAAATTCACACTGAAATATTTCTCTCTTTCCAGAGTAAACAGACTGAAGTATGAAGTTTCCAATTTCCATCAATCTGAGTTGGAAAATTTTCACGAGGCATGGGAAAGATTCAAGCAACTGCTCAAAAAGTGTCCAAGTCATGGTTTTCCTTTAGCAGCTCAAAATCATTTTTTCTACTCTAGTTTAGTTCCAAGCAGTCGTTCTTCAGTTGATTCTGTAGCATGTGGCTCTGTCCAAAATAGATATGCCGGTGACTTCCACGATTTGTATGAAATGATGAGTGAACAGTTCGTTATGTGGCCAGACAGAGGGTTGCAGAAGAAAGCAACATGGATGCATGAAGTAGACACCAATTCGCTTGTACTGGAGATAATCGATGCATTAGCAAAGCTGATGGAAGCAATGAAATATTCTCACTCGGCCAATATGGTTCAAATGTCACCACTAATCTTTATAACATGCGGGACAAACCATTAATCATCAGAATGCCCTTTAACCAAAGTTGATAAGTCATTTCCTGAACAAGTTGCATATGCTCAGAACTTTAAGCGACAATAGAATAATCCATACTCATAGACTTACAATCGAGGACTGATAAATCATCCAAATTCTTCTATGTCAATACCCAAAACATTCCCAATCCGCCAAATCAAGAGAGACCACAAAAGAGAAAATGAGAATTGGAAGAAACAGTTATGCACATGGAATCTGAATTAAAGGAGATGCAGAAAAGGCAAGATGTTGAGATAAAGAATATAGAAATTCAGATTGGGCAGTTAGCTAAACTATTAACCAAGTGAAAACCAGGTACATGGCCAAGCAATACCGAAGCCAATCCAAAAGAGCAAGTCAATACAATCACCACAAGAAGCGGAGTTGAGTTTCTAGAGATTCATGAGAAAAGATCGGGTGTTGAAAAGGAAACTGTGTTAAGTAAAGAGAGAGATAACAAATCAGATGCAGAAGTTGAACAAGAAAAAGAAAGCTCTCCACCAGATTATATTCCGCCATCGGCCAAAGCTTATGTTCCTCCAATTCCATTCTCTCAAAGGCTGCAAAAATATAAGTTAGACAAGCAATTCGAGAAATTCCACTATGTATTGAAGAAACTCTAAATCAACATACTTTTTGCCGACGCTCTAGCCCAGATGCCGAGCTATGAAAAATTCATGAAGGAAATTCTTTCAAACAAAAGGAAGTTGGAGGAGCACGAAACAGTCATGCTTATCGATGAATGCAGTCCTATCTTGCAAAACAAGCTACTGCCGAAATTAAAAGATCTATGGAGTTTTTCTATTCTTTGTACTATAGGTAGTTCATTTTTCGAGAAAGCATTATGTGATTTAGGTGCTAGTATTAATTTGATGTCATATTCTATTTTTCTGTAACTAGGTCTTGGAGAAGCAAAGCCAACCACAATATCACTACAATTAGTTGATCAATCAATTAAGTGCCCCATAGGGTTATTGAGGATATTTTGGTAAAAGTGGACAAGTTCATATTCCAAGCTAACTTCATTATCTTGGATATGGATAAAGACAGAGATGTACTACTAATCTTGGGATGACCATTCTTAGCTACTGGACGAACTCTAATTTATGTGCAAAAAGGGCAGCTAATGTTGAGATTGAACGAAGAACAAGTCACTTTCAACATATTCAAAGCAATCCAATATCCAATCTCTTCTAACTCATGCTTTCAGATCGATATCATCGATCACGAGGCAGCTAACACATTTTCTTTGGAAAATCTTTCAAATCCATGGGAAGCATGTATTATGCATTCTCAAGAAGAAAATTTTGACTTTCCTGCTCTTGAGGAATGTGCCAGATATTTACAAGGAGCTGAACGGCTGGAAAGAAGAAAAAAATACATGTATTTGGGTACCACACCTCCTCAACAGCCACCTTCAATTCAAAAGGCTCCGACTCTTGAGTTAAAGCAATTATCTTATCACCTTAAGTATGCTTATCTCAGTGAATCATCTACTCTTCCAGTCATTATTGTGAATTTTATCAATCAAGATCAGGAAGATAAATTACTCCGAGTCCTAAGGAATTACAAATCAGCCATCAGTTGGACTATAGCAGACATCAGAGGTATCAGTCCATCTATATGCATGCACAAGATTCTAATGGAAGAAGCATGCAAATCGATAGTGCAACATCAACGCAGATTAAATCCGCATTTACAAGAAATAGTCCGAGCTGAAGTTTTAAAACCACTTGATACCGGTATCATCTATCCTATTTCAGATAGCCATTGGGTAAGCCCGGTTCAGGTAGTACCTAAGAAAGGAAGAATTACGATTGAGAAGATTGATAATAACGAGCTCATACCAGTCAGATTGACTACCAGCTGGCTAGTTTGTATTGACTACAGAAAATTGAATGATGCCACTTGAAAAGACCATTTTCCTCTACCGTTCATTAATTAGACGTTGGAATGTTTGGTAGGTCATTCTCATTATTGCCTTCTTGATGGGTATTCAAGCTACAATTAGATTTATATAGCGCTAGAAGATCAAGAAAAGAGATATTTACTTGTCCTTATGGCACGTTTGCATATAGGCGTATGCCATTTGGCCTGTGCAACGCTCCTGCCATATTTCAGCGTTGTATGATGTCTATTTTCTCAGATATGGTCAGAAAATTCATTGAAGTTTTCATTGATGATTTTTCAATTTTTGGATCATCATTCGACGAATGCCTAAAAAATTTGACCTTGGTACTTCAGCGTTGTGAGAAAACAAACTTGGTACTTAATTGGGAAAAGTACCACTTTATGGTCCAAGATGGTATCGTGTTGGGACACAGGATTTCAGCTAAAGGTATTGAAGTCAACAAAGCAAAAATCTAAGTTATAGAGAAACTGCCTCCTTCAACAACAGTTAAGGAGATTCGATATTTTTTGGGACACGCAGGGTTCTATAGACGGTTTATAAAAGATTTTTCAAAAATAACTAAACTGTTGTATAGTTTGTTGGAAAAAGAAGTCAAGTTTGATTTTTCTATAGACTGTCTTAAAGCTTTCAACATTCTTAAAGAAAGCCTAATCTCAGCATCGGTCATCGTACCACCTGATTGGGATTTACCGTTTGAACTCATGTGCGATGCAAGTGATTTTGCTATCAGGGCAGTTTTGGGACAGCGAAGAGAAAAAGTCACCCATGTCATATATTATTCCAGCCGAACTCTCAATGACGCTCAAATGAATTATGCCACTACAGAAAAGAAATTACTAGCAGTAGTATTTGCCTTTGAAAAATTTTGATCATACCTCTTTGGATCGAAAGTGATAGTGCACACGGACCATGTAGCATTGAAATATCTTTTTGCTAAAAAA
The DNA here is from genome assembly GCA_023638005.1 of Forsythia suspensa. Classification (NCBI taxonomy): domain Eukaryota; kingdom Viridiplantae; phylum Streptophyta; class Magnoliopsida; order Lamiales; family Oleaceae; genus Forsythia; species Forsythia suspensa. The sequence continues at coordinate 14,449,946 of CM042668.1, forward strand.
GATGCAAAACCAAGGTTGATTCGGTGGATATTACTTCTTCAGGAATTTGACTTGGAAATTCGGGATAAAAAGGAGAGCGAGAATGTGGTTGCCGACCACTTGTTAAGAATAGAGCAGTTAGAAGGGAATGAAGAGGGTGAAATAAATGAGAAATTTCAAACGAGCAGATTTTTAGGATAGAGCAGTTAGATAGCGCACCATGGTATACTGATTATGTGAATTATCTTGCAAGCAACATTGTGCTGCCTAATTGTCACCACCAATGCCATAAAAAGTTCTTTTCAGAACTCAAATATTATTTTTGGGAAGATCCTATTCTCTATAGACGAGGTGTTGATCAAATAATTCAAAGGTGTATACCAGAAGAAAAAATGGAAGCTGTATTGGAGCAATGCCATTCTTCACTATACGGAGGTCATTTTAGTGCTACCAAAACAATAGCCAAAGTCTTACAATCCAGGTTTTATTGGTTGACATTATTCAAGAATGCTTACAGTTCAGTAAAAAAATGTAACATGTGCCAAAGGACGGAAAACATATCCCGAAAGTAGGAAATGCCCCTTCGAAGCATTTTAGAGCTTGAACTTTTTGATGTATGGGGAATTGACTTCATGGGTCCGTTTCCACCATCGTTCTCAAATTCCTACATGTTGGTGGCTATGGATTACGTTTCAAATGGGTAGAAGTTGTAGCCTTACCAACCAATGATGGCAGGATGGTGGTGAATTTCCTAAAAAAGAATATTTTCACGAGTTTCGAAACTCCTCGAGCAATCATAAGTGATAGAGAAAAACATTTTTGCAATCGGCAGTTTGAAACTCTCTTGGAAAAATACAATGTGAAGCATCGTGTGGCTACTCCTTACCATCCACAAACTAGTGACCAGGTGGAAATCTCCAACTGGGAGTTGAAACGGATCCTAGAGTTGACCGTGAGTACATCGAGAAAAGATTGGTCGAACAAACTAGATGATGCTCTTTGGGCATATCGAACTACATTTAAAACTCCAATTGGAATGTCACCATATCGCCTAGTATTTGGGAAGGCTTGCCATTTACCGGTTGAGTTGGAGCATCGAGCCTATTGGGCATTGAGAAAGTTGATCTTTGATTTGAAAGAAGCCGGTAAAAAACGACTGCTTCAATTGAACGAAATGGAAGAATTCAAGTTTGAAGCCTATGAAAATGCCAAACTGTACAAGGAGAAAACCAAGAAGTGGCATGACAAAAAGTTCTCTTATTCAATTCACGACTCAAGCTCTTTTCAGGAAAACTATGTTCAAGATAGTTCGGGATATTCATGGTAGTGAAAGTCTATCTACATGGAGTAGTAGAAATTGCTCATGACACAAAGGGCAGGTTCAAGGTGAACGGACAAAGGCTAAAGCAGTACTTAGAGGGTGATTTTTTGAAAGAAAAATCTTTCACCGCTATAAGCAATCCAGAGTGATCACCACGACAAAGTCGAGCTAAAGACTGTAAACAAGCGCTTAATGGGAGGTAGCCCATTTTTCTACTCTTTTATTTAAATTTTCGCATCATTTAAGTTTTAGGAGTTCAATTCACGTTTTGCACATTTTTTTAACCCTTTTCAGATTTTTAAAGTAGGATTTCAATTCTTAGGTAATGAGGCTAAGATCATCTTCATCTCGCATAATCATGTTTTCAATGTTTTAAAGTTATGTTTAAAAAAAAATTGTAACAAGGTGCATAAGCGATCGCATAGACTGGGTAAAAAACATTTTGTCCAGAATTGGGTAGTCCTGCGATCCCGGGACTTTCTTTCCTTGTGATCGTAAGGACTGCCAGTTAAGAATAAAACCGAGAGTCAGACTTGGCCATTTTAAAACATAAATTTCAACCTATCAACCGAGTTCTCCCACCTTAATGCATGACCTCGAGCTTCAACGAGCACAAATTCTCCATATTGTCATCAAAATCAATCCTCCATTACACCTACTCCATGAATTCATAGGTAAGATTAAATCTTTTTGGTGAACTTTTCTCTTTTCATTCTTTTTTCAATTAAAGTCATGCATTTTGATAAGTGTGGAGAAATGTTGATTAGTTTAGGCTTGAATCGACAAGGGAATATGTTATTGATTGGGTTTAATTGATTAGGATTGGAAAATTTTTGGGTTTGGCTTAGTTATCCAAATGTCTTTCCCTACCAAGAACAATCCCTAGCATACAAGGTGTTCGACGAAACGCCTCAACCATGGTCTTAGTCAAAATTGGGGAAAATGTTATCATAGGCTAATCCCTTTGACCAACACTATCGTCTAGGATTCTTCACCTCAGCTTGGGCATACTTTTATCACAAGAAAAATCCAACCGTGACCATAGGGCCTGCGGCTGCCATGGCAGCCCACATCCAGCCACTTAGCCTGCTTCCATTAGCACTTTCGTCTCCCATTCATTTGGCCCAAATGACCTCGAAATTCTATGACATTTGAATATGTGGTAGACCAAAGCTTGCACTTCCATGCCATCCTCTTCCGTTTCAATTTTGCACATTTTTAGGTAACTTTCTCATGACACAAAATAGCCTAGGCGAGCACAATTTTTTCGAGAAATCTTACCTAAAGTTCGGGATAGTTTGGGGGTGACAACTTAAACCATTTATATGTACTTTGTCATATCTAACTTGTTTTCTTACATTTTATAGGTCATGGCTCCAAAATGACCCCCAACTGTCACAGAAAAGAAAAAGAAAAAGGCAACCGGAGGCACATCAAAGAAAACCTGAGTGGAAATCGTCGACTCTCGCCACTATCTTTCTAAGGAACACGAAGAAAGATTCAAAAAGTTCATTAGCTAGTGGACCATATGGGGATAGCAGAGATTACAATTGGAGGACTTTCCTCACTCTAAGCTATATAATCTTATCGGCGTGTGTGGCTGGTCTAAAATTGTAGAAACACCGCACAAGATATACTCCCAGCTCGTCCATGAATTCTACACCAACTTCAACCATGAAATTGACATTCACAGGACAGAGCACTATGGGCAGACATGGGTACATGGTAAATGGTTCATGTTTATCCAGAGGGTCATTAACGAGTACTATGGTATCACTTTTGAAGATATTCACCCGCTGCCTAATATTCAGGATATGGGTGAGGTGGCTCGATTTTGATATAGCCAAGATGATGCATGGCCACTACCCAGGAGGGACTTAGAGCACAGCAAATTGATAGACTCCATACTCATACTGAATGTGTTCGTGAGCCACAATATCAACCCGACCACACACCGCACAACTATTAATGATGCAGGGGCTCGATTATTATACCATCTCGCTCACGGGAGGAAGATGTACTTGGAAAATTATATCTACACCCTGATTAGCACTCTGGGCTTCAAAAAAAACAAGAGGCACACTGGCATTTTCTCAGCTCTGATCAGTTGCATTTGTGAAGAAGCGGGGATTCAGATCTTACCAATGGAGCCAGTATTGAAATCCAAGAGACCTATCAACTGCTATGCGTTGGAAAATACAAGAAGGCACACTGGACGAGGTGTGGGGGCAGCCCCAGCTATAGAAGAGCATACAGCCGCACCTCAGCATACTGTACCTCTCGGAGACATAACATCCATGCTACGTTGACTACTAGAAGGTCAGGCTAAGCAGACACTGCGTTCTCGAGTGGATATTGAGATCAATCAGCGACAAGATGACTTGGAGCAGAGTCGGATTCAATCCGACTACAACTAGGTCAAGAGGCAGTTAGACAGATGTTTGGGAAAGTTGGATGATATTCATGACCAAATTTGCAGGCTGACACCCATACCAGCCCCTCCACTAATAGATCCTTCCACACTACTTCTCCCAGCACCATCCGATCCACCTCCGGTAAGTCTCTGAATTTTTATGTGTTATATTTCTTTTGAATTCTTACATTGGGGACAATGTATATTTCAAGTTTAGGAGTGATGTACTAAAATAAAAAATTTGTTTGATTTGATAATTGATAATTGATATTTACTTGATTCGATAATTGAAAAACTTGTTTGATTTGATAATTAATATTTGGAAAAAAAAATATTCTGCTAAAGCCAGTGAACAATCCTTTGCAAAGTAAACATGGAGATTAGATAACTAATGGGTTTGACTTACTTAGTAGAAACCTTTTGGTCGACAGTCTTCAAAAAATTGGAGAATCTTCATAAACCTAGGTTGTCACGATTACTAGCTTTCTTATCTAGCTTCGAACAAGAAAATAATGAGTGAACTATAACCTTTGAACCAAAAATCTTGGGAATTGAAAGAGAACATCATTTTGGGAAAAGTGTACCTTACGAGAGGAAAAGGAAAAGTTGACCAAGTGGTTGGGCTATCACCACCATAGAAATTAAGTGGATCGGATTAACTACTCTCACACATATCTCAAGTATGGTTTAAGTAGAATCACGTTTGCAATAGTATCACCTTAACATTTCATCATGAATTAGGAATTTTTGCAAAAGCTGAAGCAAGAACGCCAAGCTGTTTATATTGTGAATTGTGTTACTGCTAATTTTATTAATTGTAAGATTGTCTTTAGCTAGTTTATTTGAAGACGAATAAAAGTTCAAGTTTGGGGTGTTTGATAAGTACAAATTTGTACTTATCTAGGCCCACAACAAGGGACGATTATGAGTTATATTAATTTTTTTAGTTTAATGGCACATTAATTTCTTATTATTTTAGAAAATAATCAAATTCAAGTGTCAATCTGACAAAAAGACTAAAAGAGAGCAAATAGAAGAAAAATAGATTCAATTCAACCGACAAATAGACTTAAGGGACTTGATATGCAAATACCAAAAGAATAAACGCAGGAATTCACAAAACTAACCATGCCATTGCATGGTTAGTAATGTCTGCGATCGCAATGTGCCAAAATAAATTGTAGAACGTAAATTGATTGAACTATGCGATCACAAGGTTCTGAACCATGTGATCGCATGGCTACCAGCTGCAACAACTTTGCAGTTTCCTGATTGGATTATAATTCTACCAAGTCCTTATTAATTCAATTGACTAAGTCACGTTTTGGAGAGTTGAAGGAGCAGTATAAAAGCCAGAGAATAGACATACTGCAGGAGACGAATTTTTGGAACAAGATACAATGGAAGAATCAAAGATCGGGAACAAGATTGAAGATTCTTGAGTCGGGATCACGGGTTTTATTTATTTTTTCTTCTCTTTTTTCTGTCGGAACATGATTGAAACAATTCTTGTGTTAATTAACGAAATCATGTTTGGCTAATTTACTTATTGCTAGGATGAATGATGAAACCTCATGTTTTTAATTAATTAGATGTTTTCCGTTTTAGGAGTTAATTGCTTCTTGATTGATTATTCTTTATTCCGTATGTTTAATATTTTAATGTCCGATCACCATTAGAATATTTTGTGATTTATATTGAAGTCGATAGATTTAAGATAGATTTAGCACGTGGTATTGAATAACATAGGGTCTAATAATAGATAGAGATTACTATTATACTTTATGAAATCTAGTTAGGTGTTCTTGAGATTTAAATGTATATTTTTATGTTCGAAACTTAATTAGAGATAATTAGGTTCACATATCGATATAGAATTGATTGACCATCAATATAGGCTTTTGATTATTATAGGTTCACTGATTTTCAATCTATGGTACTTAACAGCTAAAGCGATTAACGAATAATTGATTAAGGAACTTGTAGGTAGATTCGCAAATCTTAGTGTTAGTAAAAAATCGAATTCGTTCTCACCAATTTAATTTGATTATTGATAATTTAGATTTAATTAAAATAGTTAGAATAGTTTTAGAATTGAAACCAAAAACAAATTTGTGTTCTTTTATTGTTAAAACACGAATTATAAATTAAAAGGTTAGATTGATAACTAGTCCTCGTGGGTTCGACACTCCATTCATTACTATATTACTTGTTAACGATCCGTCCACTTGCGAGATTGAAATTGCACAACAATAAACGTTGGACAAAAATTAGAAATTCTTCAAAATTGTCATATTTTTGGAACATATTGAAAGCATTTCTAACCATGGCTAGGCCATACGTAAATGATAAGGGAATGATTAAATATCCGTGCAAAAGATGTTTAAACGGTCTCACACATCCATTAGAAATTGTTGAGGCTTATATATTATGTCATGGTTTTGCAGAGAGTTACGTAACCTAGATATACCATAGCAAGACCGAGGTTCAGACTAAGAATGTGTATAGACAGAATGAGCGAGCTGGTGTGGAGGATGAGATGATGGATGTCATGGACAATGTAGTCGGTGATGAGCATGCTGGTACAAGCACCAATAGTTACTATGACGAATTGTTTGAGGCTCTACATTCAGAACTATACCTGAGAGTTTCATCATTTTCATCCCTAAATTTTTTAGTGAAGTTGATACATATTAATGTTGTGAACAAATGGACAAACAAGTCTGTCGATGATCTTTTGAAGTTGCTGAAGTTAACTTTCTCAAACACGAACCTGGTGGACTCCCACTACAATTTCTAAAATAACAGTACTCAGTCAATTCGTAATTTGTAAAGGTCTCTGATCTCACATTGATTATCTTAATTAACTGATATTAACATGGAAAAATATACATCAAATAGCTTACCATCCTTAAACTCTCCAAGCCCCCCGAAAGAAAAAACACAGAACACAAAAAAGACAATATAACAAGCAAAAAATAATTAACAATTAAAGAAAATGAAAAACACATTTAGCAACATTACAAGCTCTAGAAATAAATGACAATAACAAAACAACGTAAGAAATTTAAGAATACACATTTACCTATAAATGAGAGTAAGAACTAACCTCAAAAATTCAATTACCTCAGCAATGTTAGAGAGAAAAAGGAGAATCGAACAAAAAGGTGATGGAGAGAGAGAGAGAGAGAACAGGGAAAATGAACAAAAGAAAGACAAGTTTCATCTAGTGTGGAAAAGTAGGTACCGTACTACATTTGAGCAGATTTTGGAGGAGATGGATCGGTTGAGAGAGGTTCGAAATAGGGAAGATCGAATCACATAGATGGACTAGTTGAAGGAAATGGATCGATTGAGGAGATGGATTGAGGGAGGATCGAATCAGGATGATTGGTTTGAAGCGATCAACAAACGTTGAGACTTTGGAGGAGATTACACAAAATACTTATTGAAGGCATATAGACACACAGACATCAAAATACTTATTGTGTGTAGCGGAGAAAACTTCTATACCGTCGGTGATTAACTAGTATATACCACTTACCTATGGTGAGATCCGGCCGTAGGATTACAACTCAAATTCAATTATAAGTACGCTTACATGTTTTCAGTGTAATGGTGTATTGTTTTCTTATCATTATAGGAAAAAATCAAATTCAAGTGTCAATCAAATGAAAAGAGAGCAAACAGAAGAAAAAAATGACTTAATTGAACAGACAAAGAGACTTGAGGGGCTTGTCATGCAAATATCAAAGAAACAAAACCAGAAACTGTGTCCACATCAACCATTCAATCGCATGGTTAATCATGGCTGCAATCGCAAGCCACCAAGTTTCTCTACAGGATCTTATTTGACAAAACCATGCGATGGCAAGGTGTTATCGTGAAGCTGTTAAGTGTTTCCTAATAGAAATAGAACTCCACCGAGTCCAGGATAAAAGAAAGAGTTAAAACACTTTTCGAAGAGTCAAAAGAGAGGATATAAAAGGCAGATAAGAGACATATCATGGGTGGTGAATTTTGGAAAGAAAAACACAAGAGAAGAATCGAAGATCAATGAACAGATTGAAGATTCTTGGGCCGAAAATATGAGTTGTATTTACTTTTTCTCTTTTTTCTTCTGGAACATGATTAATACAATTCTTGTATTATTTTATAAAATTATGTCCGGCTAAATTACTTATTGCTAAGATGAACGATGAAACCTCATGTTTTTAATCAATTAAAAGTTTTTTCGTGTTAGTAAATAATTGCTTTTGAGTTGATTATTCTTTATTCTTTCTTTTCAATGTTTTAATGCTTGATCACCATTAGAATGTTTTGTGATCTATATTGAAGTCGAGATATTCAATATAGACAAATCACATAGTATTGAATAGCAAATGGTCCAATAATAGATAGAAATTACTATTATGCCTTATGAAATTTATTTAGGTGTTCTTCAGATTTTAATGCATATTTTTATGTTCGAAACATAATTAGAGATAAATAAGTTCGCATATTGATATAGAATTGATTGACTATCGAGATAGGCTTTTGATTATTATAGGATCACCGATTTTCAATCTAGAGTAATTATAAGCTAAAGCAATTAAATAGATAATTGATTAAGGAACGTGTAGGTGAATTCACGAATTCTAGTATTAGTAAAACTTGAATTCCTTCTCAAAAATTTACTATAATTGCTTGATAATTTAGATTTAATTAAACATAAGTAGAATAATTTTAAAATTGAAATCTTAAAAGAATCTATATCTTATATTGTTAAAATTCGAAGTATAAATTAATAGGTTAATTGGTAGCTATTTTTCATGGGTTTGACACTCTACACATCATTATATTACTTGTTAACGATCCGTAAGAAAATTTTAAATGTTAGAAAAATGTTTGGCCAATTGGTCATTGATCATCATTACGAGAATGTGAGTCGTACATGCAATATTTTGTTTTCTGACAGTTTTTGAAGCTGAAAAATCAGTGAATAATACTTGATTGTCTCAATAATGAGCATATCGACATTTAAATTTCTCTTTAGTAGAGTGGCTCAGAGTTGAACTTTGTAACAGAATTGTCATTCCTGTTCCAAGTTGGTGACGAGATCCAAATATTTTATCAAATGGCATTAAATATGGGCTGAGTTCCATGAACTTTTACTTTAGTGTGGTTGAGATTCTTATTTGGTTTTGTTAAAATTCATTTTTTAGCAGATTTTGATATAAGTTGATGAAATGTATGATTGAAAAGTTGATAAAAGTTGTAGACTTGTAAGTTTTATAAAATGTATGATTAGAATTAATTATTATTTTTTACTTAATTTTTTCTCTACTTTTTAAACTAAACAAGTTCTTAAATTTGTAAATGGAGATAAAATTGTCAAACTACATGGCGCTTGTTAAGTAGTTTTGGAATTATTTTTTAGGTGTCTATAAGTTGTCTTATTGAAATGTATGGATAATAAGTGGGTAGTAAGTTGTGGATTTTCTCAAAATGTGTAAATAAAAAGTATATTTGATTATTTTGACTAATTTCAATTATAATTTAAGTTTTGACAAATATGGTAATATATTATATATATATTTTTAATTTTTATAGTTGTTAAATATTTTTATTTATTTAATTAATTTTGAATTCCATTTAAAATGTTTGACTCTTAATTTCTTACTTTTTTTCTAAATCAATATTCGATTTTGAAACACCGTGAAGAAGTTGTGGCTCCTTTTGATATGTTTGGCAGTCTTGATAACAACTCGATAAAGTTAAAAGAAGTAGAATGGAAGTTGAAATATTATGTGGTGAGAATTGACAAGTGGATTTACTATGTATTTTTATTTTTTACACGGGGATGCTATTGGAAAATTCCGAAGCTTCTGGAGGCTATTTCAGTAATTCCATCGTTTCCTAACGTGAATAACAAGAGATTCAACATAAATCCTGGGATCGGCACCACCGTAGGAAGCAAGGAGTATGTTGTTCCGCGATGGAAAACGCCGTCGTTCTTGTGCTCGATGGAGATCCAGGGCTATTGCTACAGGAAATTATATAGTCTTTTTTTTTTTTTACCCTTTTAATGTGAGAATATAATATTTTCAAACAAGTCTTTATTTACAATAAGTCATTACACAAAAATATTCAAGATAATTAGCAAAAGAAAGTTGTGCCCGACGATCTTTTACAAATTGCAAATTCATCTATAATAGAATCTAATCAATTGCTAAGAATCAATAAATGCTAAGGAAAACGGGGTTAAATTTAATCAACGTCCGGTGAACAAATGCTAAGAATCAATAAATGGGCTTGTGGAATGTGTACTAATTAATTGGTCATTTGGTCTTCAACTTGGGTCTTGGTGGTCGGGCCTTTGATATAACAACCTTCGGGCCAAGGAAATTTTTTTTTTTTTTTTTTAACTAAGATTTACATGGGGTGGAGAATAGGGCTGGGCCTGGGTCCAGTGAGGCCCAGCCCTAAATCCGCCCCTGGCTGAATCCTCCAACAATTCTCAGGTATTGTTGTTTCATCCATTTAATTTATAATTTCCTTCATATTTCTACTTAAGTGGAAGACTTTGTTCAATATGCCGTTTTTCGTAAATGACAGATTAGATGCAGCAAAACTTGTGTTGCGGAAAATTGTAACTGTGAGTACTCTAATGATTACTTGGAAAAAACATTATTCCATTTCCTTTTTTGTGTTTATATTGAATTTCTTTTTTTGTGAAATGTGTTATAGCTGTTGGCATCAATGGTATGATATCTTGTTGTGAATTCTACTGCTACAAGTGTTCTTAGACATAAAATATGGCTTTATGGAATTACGTGACCAACTTGGGTAAGGATGAACTATTTAGAGTTATAATGAATAAATGCAGAATGTGTATAAACAAGGGTGTCAAAAAGAGTAGAAAAGGTGTTTTGTGATAGAGGATGCACCTACAATTGAAGTCAAAAGATGAAAAAAGCTTATACTTTTGTCTATATGTAGAAATTCTAAAGAAATCTCATAGACTGCCACAACTAATGACACGCATGATTTTCTAGACATTGTGAGTTACTTTTCCAGATGTAGGTTACCCCATCAATTCTCAAAGACGATAAAAATACTTAAATCTATTTGCTTTGTTTTTAAAAAAAATTACACTCAATATTTTTAGAATGAAGAAATTGCGCTCACATACGTTTTCTGAGCTTCTATTTAGGTTTTCTTGATTTGTTGCAGTGTGTCTTCTTAAGCTCAATTTGAATGTTTCTAAAATCGATTTTGGTAATGCAATTGAGGGACAACATGATATGTTCGGATTATCTGATTTAGATTAGGTTTTTGATCAAAGGAGAAAATGATTTACCCCAATTTCAGTGTATGTTTGGTAGTGCTGAAATTATTTTTTAAGTGCTTATATTATAAGTTCGGAGTGAATGTGTAGATAAAAATGGGTTGTAAATTGTGGGTCCTATAAAATGTGTAGATAAAAAGTATGTTTGACCAATTTGACCAACTGAAATTATAAATTAAACATCACCAAACATGTGCTCAATTGCCTACATTGTATCATCTAAAACATAATTACTAAGTTGTTATTACGTGATAGTTTTGTGGCCAACAGTTTCAATGATAGATATGAACTCATGGTTTAAATGATCAACCTGATTGAGATTAAGATTTATGATGGATTTTTAGTCAATTCTGAATTTGTGAGTTCGTTAAGCATAACTAAAAGTATGTGTAACTAAAATGTTTGAAAATGTTTATACTCTGCCCCAAAAAATTATACCCATCCCACATGTACTAAAGGTCAGCTCCATGGATCCTTTTCTTATTCTTGACGTTAAACCATAAATGTTGAAACACTCTTTAACAACCTTGTTCTATCTTATTTTAAGTGTCCTTGTCTCATCGGTTTACCACTAATGATAAATCAATCACATTTCCTAACTGGTGCATTCCTTAAACCTTTTACGTGTGATTTGTAATCAAGAACCAAACAACTAGAAGAAAATCGAGAGTAAGTCTTTATAGTAGCTATCATTTGAAAGCCCAAAAAAGTGATTTAACTGTGGCCCAATTCACAACTTCAGGTTTTTCTTGTCCGACTAGTTCAAAATGGAACTCTTGGTTTGAAATTCGATGTATAAAGTTCTGGCTCTCACATAGAAAGGCAATGTGAGCTATTAATATTAATGTAGCGTCCAATTCATGTTTGTGGGGGAGTACCATGACAATTTTCTTTTGAGTACAACAACATACTATAGTGCCGAAAGACATAAATACTTACCATAAGTCCTTAAATTTCTCCACGTCATATTTGATAGACTATCTTCTCTGTGCGCCAACACTTTGAACAACCTGATGCTCTGATACCACTGTCGAAAATTGAGACCAATTCTTTTATAGCCCACAAGATCCTTGTTTAGAGAAAATAACAAAACAGAAAAATATAAAAATAGGGAATGATTTATGGACTGTTAAAGCTTTCACTATATGAAAAATTGTTACAATCATATAGATTTCACTTACCCAAATTCCCCAAGTATCTCAAGAAAAATAATATCCTAAACTTTACCACACCCACCAATTTCTACTCTTTGTACAACCTACAAAGAGAACAAGAAAACACAAAGAGAACAGTGGACCATTGAGCAACTATATACGATAAGTCACTCCAAATAGCCCGCTAAGTTTTGGTTCAAGCTATAAATTGGATTCGCTAAGTGGGTTATTTTTCCTTAATTTCATAGGCTCCTTGTACAAGGCCTATGAAATTAATCTTAATCATCATTGCCCATTTGAGGTTGTTTCGCAACAAATACCTAACAAACCTCCACCTTGGTGTCAAAGAACCCTTGAACAATGAAGTAAGACTTCATTGTCTCTCTCCCTTAGCATCTTCACCTACAAAAAGAAAAATATCACTCATTAGTGACAACTCCAAAAGGAGAACCAATAAAATTGGAAATTATTTACCTCTACCGATATTTTGAAGATCCAAACAACTTCTAAACTTTACCAAGGGCAACACCTTAGTGTTCATATCCGATGGATTTTATATTGTAAAAGCACTTTCTCAAGATTTGTTAATTCTTGTGACATAATATCTCTAATGAAATGTAGTCTAATATCAATACATTTGGTACGCTCGTGAAAAATGGGATTTTTACACAAACGTATAGAAGATTGACTATCTAATTATACTACCACATCATCATTCAAAACACAAAGTTCACTTAGCATTCCTCTAAGCCACAAAGCTTCTTTAATTGCTTCAGTGGTAGCAACATATTCGAATTCGGTAGTGGATAAAAAACTATGTGTTGTAATTGAGACTTCCAACTAATGCAAGAATTAGACAAAGTAAATACATAAGAGGAAGTAGACTTCCTATTATCTCTATCCGTCGCACAGTCCGTATCTACAAAACCCTTCAATTTCACTCCTTCCTTAATACGACCAAACATTAGACCTACATTACTCGCCCTCCTAAAATATCTAAGAAGCCACTTCAAGGCCTTCCAATGACTAGGATCGGGATTAGACACGAACATACTAAGGTACTCACTGCATGCTAAATCGGGTCTAGTACACCCCCATCAAATACATAATAGAACAAATGACATTAGAATATGGAATCCTACTCATGTATTCAATTTCTTCCTCATTACAAGGAGCTTGATCTTTAGTTAACACAATGTGATTAGCTAAAGGCAATCTAACTGGCTTAGATTCATACATGCCAAATCTTTTTAAATCTTTCAAGATGTAAGGAGTTTGATGCATAATCTCTATCAATTTCCAAACCTATGATTCTTTTAGCTTTTCCTAGATCTTTCATGCCAAATTCACCATTTAAAGTTGTTTTTATTTTGCATATCCATTTAGAAGATAAACCAATTAAGAGCATTTCATCAACATATAACAATAGAAACACATAGTTATTACTAGCTTTATTATGTTGGTGATACAAATAGTGATCGAACTTACTTCTTGAAACCCTATAGATAGTACAAAAGAGTCAAATCTTTTATATCATTGTCTAGGTGATTGTTTCAAACCATACAAAGATCTTTTAAGGAAACACACTTAATCCGGTTTTTGTTTATCTTAAAAAACCTTTAGGCTGATTTATGAAGATTTGTTTATCAAGTTCACCATGCCAAAAAGCAGTTTTAACACCAAGTTGCTCAATTTCCTAGTAAAAGTACGCAACTAATGCAAGTATGACCTTAATAGTAGTGTACTTAATAACTGGTGAAAAACGTCATTATAATCAACTTCCTCTTTCTGTGTAACCCTTAGCAACTAATCTAGCTTTAGACTTTAAAGGTTCAATTGTACTAGTACCCTTCTTATCCTTAAAAATCCACTTATAATCAACTATTGACTTATTTTTAGGTCTAGGTACTAACTCCCAAGTTTGATTCTTTGCTAAGGAACTCATTTCTGCTCTCATTGCTTTTAACCACTTTTCAGATTATTCACTCCTCATCGCCTCCTCAAAAATATTTGGCTCTCTATCAGCTAACTCTTCATAGCTAGCATAGGCAAAGGCTAATTTGGACTCAAATCCAAACCTAGGTTCTCTCGCTTGTCTTCTCTCTCTATCTTTAGCTAATTGATAATCCACTAAAGGATCTTCTTGGATAGGGTGCTCTTCTATCACTACTTCTTCATTCTTCTCCTTAGGTTGTTAAATTTGAGTTTCCACCTCGCTTGAGGTGATGGAGACATGTGTACTAACATTTTCTAACTCTGCCTCAAGCCGATTTTTCTCACTCCAACTTTCAAAACCAGCCTCTAAACATGGCATTTCAGCTTCATTAAATGTGACATCTTGACTTAAAATGATCTTAACCCAATTTTGGCTTCTATCCTACAACCTAAACCCTTTAACTCTCTTTGAGTAACCTAGAAAAACACATTTTCTAGCTCTATCTCTAGCTAATTGATAATCCACTAAAAGATCTTCTTGGACATGGTGCTCTTCTATAACTACTTCATTCTCCTCCCCATGTTGTTAAATTTGAGTCTCGATCCCGCTAGAGGTGATGGAGACATGTGTACTAACTTTTTCTAACTCCGCCTCAATCTAATTTTTATCACTCAAACCTTCAAAACAAGTCACTAAACATGGCATTTCAGCCTCATTAAATGTAACATCTCGACTTAAAATGATCTTAACTCCCTTTTAGCTTCTATCCCACAACCTATACCATTTAACTCCCTCAGGATAACCTAGAAAAACATATTTTCTAGCTCTAGGTTCTAGTTTTCCTCACTCTATAGAGATAAAGCAGTACAACCAAAAGTTTTAAGCACAGAATAATCAGCAACTTACCAGACCATTTTTCATGAGGTGTATCACCATTTAAATCCATGGATGCAGTCAAATTAACCAAATAATAGGCAGTCATAATAGCTTCACCCCAAAAAGATTTTGGTACACCAGAACCCAACATCATGTCTCTTACTTTATCAAGTAAAGTTATGTTTATCCTTTCTGCTACCCCATTCTATTAGGGAGTGTAAGGAACTCTCTTATGCCTAGTTATACACAAGTTATCAAATTCAGTGTTACAAAACTCTAATCCATTATCGGTTCTCAAGAACTTAATCTTTTTACCATATAGATTTTCAACTCGTCTTTTCCAATTATTTAAGTTATGAAAAGTATTAGATTTATCTTTTAAAATATAAACTCACACTTTCCTTGAATAATCATCAATAATAGACAAGATATATCTATTCCCACCCAATGTAGGATTGCTAGAAGGACCCCAGAAGTCCGAATCCACATACTCAAGGATTCTTTTAGTTTTGTGAACACCCGTAGAGAAAGACAACTTATGATACTTACCAAGCACACAATGATCACAGAAAGACAAATCAGACACACAATCTTTACCAAAAACATTTTTATCATTAAGTAGCTTAAGCTCCTTAGTACTCACATGTGAAAGTCTATTGTACCATTTATGTGTGTGATCAAATTTGGTAGAAGAAATCGAGGAATCTAAACCTCTTATCACTTCTCCAGTAGTGATATATATCAATCATTCTCGTTCCTTTACAAGTAACAAGAGCACCCTTCATCAATTTTAGCATTCCATTTCCAATTTTACAGTAAAGCCAATTTCTCCAGTTGCCCTACTAAAATTAAATTCCTACTCAATTCAGGAATAATTCTAACATCTTTTAAAGTATATACAAAACCTTTGTCAAACTTTAAAATAACATCACCAATCCCAGCAACAGAATAAGCAGAATTGTCACATAATTCAACATGCCCATCATCAGATTCATACAAATTTTCAAACCAATCTATATGAGATATCACATAAAAAGATGTACCAAAATCAATTACCCACTCATGCAAATGAGATTTGAGAGTTAGATTCAATTCAGCAGTATCATCAACAGAATTAATCAACACATAAACTTTACCCTGATCAGAATTAGAAGAAGACATAACATTCACTTCATTATGTGAATTTCACCACTTTTCTTATCATGTTTTTCAGCTTTTTATCTCCATCTCCTTACTTCTAAGGGAATCAAGGACAATCTCAGGTGTTAAGGTGTCCTTACCATACTTAATTGATTTTTATTACTTCTTTATAAGTCTCAGAAATGGAATTAAGCAATACTATGACCTTATACTGTTTGGGCACCGCTTCATCACAATTAACAATAACTTGCACAAGTTTGTTAAACACATCTGCATTGTCATCTAGATCCTTTAAAGAATTTATTCTAAAACTAAAAAATCTCTCTAGCAAGAAAATTTTATTAGGAATAGATTTAAGCAAATAAAGGTCCTCTAACTTTATCCAAAGTTCTTTTATAGTTTTAAGTTTAATATTTTTTTCTCAAAACAATCTGAAAAGTGTAATACAATAGCCGAGTAAGCAAGCTCATCCGATTCTTCTTTTTGTTCTTTAGTCAAGTCTGTAGAAAAATTGCCATCGATAGGTTTTGAAACTTTTTGTTGTATTAAAATCCCTCTCATTTTTTATTACCAAATTGAGAAATCTCCATTTCCATTAAAAATTTCCAATTCAAAATTGTGAGTTTTCAATTTTTAGGACTCAAATCAACCAAAAACAACTTTAGAATTTTCACAAGACTACCAAAAATAGTCCAAATTTTATAACTATAGACATATTCCAACAAAAACGTTTCTCACTAAAGCAATTCTCACACAATAAGTTACGCAATACTTATATCAACCAAACAAAAAAACCAATAAGCAATTTCAGCAGACAATATCCTAGGTCTAGCAACAAGCAATAGTTATCCCACACGTAATCCCAATCATAATGATCACCGCACATGATGACCTCTATTGTGGAAAAAATAAAGGCTACCTCGTACGATAGCCTTGAATGTAAAAATTAAATAGTTAGAATACAATTCTAAAGTGAACAAATCTGTTGTTTGTATTCTAGGAGAGATGTAAATTTTTTTTTACCTAGGGATTGCAGCAATTGCAACAGCAACAGCAACACCAACAACAACCAATAGCAATAGGAACTGCAACCGCCAACGATCCCTAAGGGAAAAATAATACACTACACCGATGAAAAAAAAAACTTACACCACCAGTGGGTCCCAAAAATAGCAAGGAGCAATCTGTCATTTTGGCTGGAGTCCAGAAATTTGTCCACGCGCCAGCATGCTCCACCTCTTTTTTTTGTACGTGTGATTTACGCGCCACCTTTACGTACCAGCAGGGGAGGAGGGCCTCATCGTCAAAAACTGGAATATGGGATTCGTTCACAAAAAAGACACCTAGTTTGGCCAGAAACAAGGTCGAAAGTCTTGGATTTTTGAGATTCTACAGTTGTTGATGATTTTTCTCACCCTAAGGATGCTAAATTCAAGCACTAGTGTTTAGGGCTCAGTTTAAACCTAAACACCACTAGAAACCTCAAATATAGCTTAATCCAAAATACCTATATTGACTCCAATATCACGTGTAGCTCACTAAGAACTAAGAAATCTCACAAAAGAGAAATGAACCAACAATGGAAACAGCCACCACAAAGAAGGAAGATGAAGAAGACGATGTTCTCTCTTTCCCAATGCTAAAAACAAAGTTGCTGGAATGACAAAAAAAGAAACAGATAGCAGCGGTTTTAATTAGGTTAGCCAAGCAAATTTTGGCCACAAGCCCAATTACACCAAACACACTTAAAACACCAATTTGGGCTGTAACAATAGAGTGGATCATTGGGCAACTATATAAGATAAGTCACTCCAAATGGCCTGCTAAGTTTTGGACTGAGCTTTAAATTGGATTCGCTAAGTGGTGTCATTTTTCCTTAATTTCAATCCTCGGCCAAGGCCTATGAAATTAATCTTAATCATCAGTGCCCTTTTGAGGTTGTTTGGCAACAAATATCCAACATTTCAAATCAAAATGTTATATGCCAGTTTGTAATGTTTGTTTTCTTTAAAATCATCCAGTTGTGTTTCCATATGGTCTGTGCATTTATATTTTATAACAAATAAAGAAAACAAACAAAAAAATTCAGGTTGAACCAGCTATTCAATAAAATCGGTCTGTGTTCAAGGTTTAATATAGGGTGTTGGTAATTAATTGAAGTGTAAAGTGTAATGAACATTGGCAAGACAGAGATAAACATGAGTGTTTGTGTGCATAGTTATAGTTTTAATTGTTCGTTTAGAAGGAAAATGATGTGGGTGAAACCAATAAGAACTTTTCATGCTCATTTACTAGTTGAGGTGCTAACGTTGTCCGTCTCCCAGAAGATCTCCCTCACTTGATGACGTTCTAAAGAAACCACAACTGTGGACATTGAAACAGAAAGGAGAAAAGTTATCTATGAACCACTAAATCCTAAGATCGCCACTTGGGGACACGAACAATGAAAGAACAAAAATATGTAACAATGAAAATGAACATTTCACCCCTATTAATAGGCTCGAGGGAAGTCCAAAGGTGTTAAAATTCTTGCTTAAGGATGGCCTCTGTGTGTGTGTGATTGTGAATGCCCTGATTATTAGTATCATCAAACGCTATGAACAGGGCTATTAATGGCTCATCATAGATAGCATTATAAAAAGGCGGTGTCATGCACACTTGGAATGGAAATACGCACATGACAAATTGGAGTGTACACACAAATTGAAACTACCACTCATCGATGATGGATTCACCATAAAGGAATGAGGAAACTTATGATACCAAGGATCCCATAAGATACAGTAAACTTGAATAAGACTTATTCAACCCGATTAGGGAAGTTTTGGGGACACGAACGTCAACTAGAATTATATGAAAATCCTCATCGACTAAGACGATGATAAGATGACTATATCAAGCAACCAACATTCAAGTTCCCTGTCGAGGTGTTACTACTCTCTTCCCTAGAAGAACTACCCGACTCTCTCCCACTTGATGACGATTTGCTATTTAAGCAAACCACAACTGGTAAATAAAGTCGTACACTTTATTTTGTTAAGGTCATTGTTGTTTATTTTAATTCGGCAAGTAGACGGATCATTAACAAATATAATGATAAGTAGAGTGTCGAACCTACGAGGACTGAATTTTCTACGTCTTACACTTTAATTAATACTAACTTTAATTCAAGAAAAACACAATTAGTTATTTAAATTCAATTCTAACTAAATTTAATAATCTACTAAAATAAGTAATTAGAATTATACAAAACTTGGAATTAATCCAATCATGAAAGGTACTAGAATCCCGAATCTACTTTAACCCTCAATTGCTTGTTTATACTCGGATACAAAACTTGGAATTAATCAAAACTTTAACCCTCAATTGCTTGTTTATACTCAATTGCTTGTTTTATGTTGACAATCGGTATTCCCTATATGTTAATTTTCCCTCTCGATACAAATTAAAGTAATTCTCATCTATGACACAACTATATCTCTATGAAGGATTCGAATAGAAAACCATCAATGATTGCACCAAGCATAGAACTATATCTCTATCTCCTATTGGACTTAATGTCGTTTATTATTTGAGCTAGACACATGTAGCACCTCTCGGCATCAACACAAATTCAAAGAACTATCCTAAAATAGCCAAATTTTAGGATAACATCAATTTTGTTGATATCCAAACCGATTTGTCACATCAGCTCAATCATCCTCCATTGGCCAATCAACTTTAGGCCGACCTCATCCCAACATCCAAGTCGGACCTTCCCTTATCTGTACGTCAATCCAGATATTGCTAGCTTTTGGTCGGACCTCATCCCTAAAGGTTTAGGTCAGACATCAGTCCTTCCCAGTCAAGCTCACATCATCAGTATAGCATGTCCTCTCACATGTCAGACGCCAGACTAGCTACAACATTTAATGCAAATGTCACTTCACAATCAATACACAAAAAGAAGATGTCGTTTAGGCATTTAATGCTGAATTTGGCATTAAATGCATGTAATCATTACATATTTTCATATAAATAGGAGACATAAATGTCCTACAAGTCGAACATTCGACTGCTAAAATAAAAGCACATCCAAAAGATTATACAAGCAGGTCTTATAATACTTATTCACATATATATATGATTACTACTACGGTCATAGCCGACCTACATACTTGACATTAAGTTGGCTTGGAATTAGTATAAACTATTTTCCAATGTCAACAGTTTGGCACTAGAAGGAGGGCGGTCTTCCTAAAAAGCTCTCTATATTCCACAAACTCACCAGAAAATTGACATCCAATCATCATACCTAAACACTTCAACCCATAAAGACATATTTAACATAAGCCCCAGTCACGACTCAATGATTCGTAGCTACGGAAGAACTGGAAACCAACGCGTTGATCTCCCCTAGGTTTTTCGTCGGAGACATCATGGAGAAACTTTAGCTCAAATGCATGTCCCTGAAAAGGATGTGGTTCTACAAAAGCTGGAATACCTAACTCACACCATTGAACAAATTGAGAAAAATCAAGCTACCACTAGACATATCACCGACTCAGAAGCAGAGTCACCAGCACGTGACAAATCTGAAGATCGTCGCTTAAAAAGAAGATTGGATTTCAGTGAGAAAAATCCATGAAGAAGCAAGGCAGGTGAGAACAGACGTCCCAGTCCTTCTAAGAAGGCTTCCATGCAACGATCAGCGAGCATCTTTGACCATCTAGGTCACTCTTCTCAAGTCCCACCTGCACTGCGTGAAGAGAAAGTCCAAATGAAGTAAGGAGCCCCATCTGTAGTAGCATCACATGTATAAAATGCTTTGGACGAACTAGAACTCGATGAAACAACGCCTAGCCGGGCTCAAAGCTAAGCAAAAGAACTTCCCAGAGGAGTACATAATTGATCGACACTCTCTATTCTTGGAAGACATCCTAGCAAAACCTCTGCCAAAAAAGCTCAAATTGCCACAGCTAACTAGCTACGAGGACGGTAACGACCCAGTCAGACACCTTGATAAGTATACCTCTTGGATGGAACTCCAGGGGACAGTGATACAATCGTGTGCAGAGCATTTCCTCTAACCTTCAGAAATAGATCAATTAGATGGTTCAAAAAACTACTACAGCATTCCATACAGAGTTGGAGTGACCTATCAGCTCAGTTCGTCTCCACCTTCATGGGGTAAGGACTCGATCTACTCCCAAGGAACGTCTTGTCAGCATCAAACAAGGCCGAACTAAATCCTTGAGGTTCTACATGGACAGATTTAGCAAAAGGATAGTAGAAGTGGACAAAATCTCCGACGACGCTTCTCTAACGGCTGTCTTGTCAGGATTACAAACCAAAACTCGATTTTGGAGGTCTATTCACGAAGATAGACCAACGACATACTAGAAATTCCTAGCTAGAGGTGAGAAGCACATGAGTTCTGAGGAAGTGACCTCCGACCAGGAGAATTATAAGTCCGACCGAAGAGATAATGTCAAAGGCAAAGAAAAAGATTACAAATTGGGGAATAAAGAAAGCCCTAAGAAAGCACCAGATTTCCAGCACCCAGGTCAGCTAGGACCCACTCTCCAGAGATTGCAAGGATACCACATCCTGAATACCTCACTTGAGAATGTCCTCATGAAAACCAAAGGCAAAGACATCCTCAAAAAGCCCGTTCTTATGAGGGCAAACTCATTCGATCTAAACCAAAGAAAGTACTGTAGATATCATCGATCAGCTGGGCATGATACCGGTGATTGTCGAGACTTAAAAGGCGAAATAGAGAGCCTCATTAGGCGAGGTCACTTGAAAGAGTTCCTAGCATGACAAGCTAGAGGAGTTGAGCTCCCACCACCACATGACCAGGTTGAACTTCTACCTCCACCTCTGCCCCAATAGGGAGGATGTGAAATTTACATGATAGTGGGATAAAGTCAACACCTGGAAGGATCAAGAAGACAACCCATCAAACTTTTTTGGAAAGCTTGTACCAGCTATCAGGTACTTCCAAGTGCCATAACTAACTCAGATGCGGAGAAGTTCTCTTTCTCTAAGGAGGATGAATTCCACGTATTGCAACTATACTCGGATGCACTCGCCATTACTATGCCAATCTCTAGAATTAATATTCACCGACCACTAGTGGATGATGGGAGCTTTGTAAATGTTCTATACTTAAGAACATTCAAGCAGATAGAGATCGACCTACGACATGTTAGGCCATTCCCAAAACCCCTCCAGGGATTCACGGAGGACTACGTGAATCTAAAGGGACAGATTGTCCTTGCGGTGGAACTCGGCCTACCTCCATGCCAGATAAGGATAATCGCAGATTTTGTGATTATAGATCTTCCGTCCAATTACAATGCCATCTTGGGACGACCGATACTGCATGAACTCAAAGCAGCCGTATCCATCTATCACTATGCTATAAATTTCCCAACTCTCCACGGAGTTAGAATAGTGAGAGAAAATCAGACAATGGCCACGAGCTGTAACACCACGTTTTCCCAGGTAGGAGTGGACATGCTCCAAATGGAGCCCGAACGTACAAGCTGTGGGTCAGACCTAGATGAACTGAAGAGAGACTCAGTAGAAGAGCTTGGATGTCTTGACCCCAGGTCGGACCATCACGAGTAGAAGGCCGAGCCAATGAAAGAGCTGGAGCTGATCCAGGTCGACCTCAATCATCTTGAGAAGGTCCTACGTATTAGGAAGGAACTCGATAAGCTGGTGAAATCTCAACTCACGACTTTCCCAAGAGACAACATTGATGTCTTTGCATGGGAGCATGCGGATATGGAAGGAATAGACCCCAAGGTCACATGTCACAAGTTGCTCAAATGTGGTATCAATAAAGAATCACTATATCCACGATAGGTGGCCAATCCTGTCCTTGTAAAGAAGTGTAATGGAACTTGGAGGATATGCATTGACTTTACCGACCTGAACAAAGCATGCCCTAAGGACAGCCTCCCGCTTTCTCGAATCGATCAAATGGTAGATGCCATGGCTGGTCATGAACTCCTAAGATATATGGATGCATACTCTAGCTACAACTAAATCTCGATGTATGAGAGCGATCAGGAGAATACCTCTTTCATCAATGACCGAGGTCTGTAATACTATCAAAATATGCCTTTCGGACTAAAAAAGCCAGAGCAACCTACCAACGGTTGGTCATCACGATGTTTTCCAAACTCATAGGAAATACCATGGAGGTATACGTTGACGACATGCTTGTGAAAAGCACCAAGACCACATACCACGTCTGACACCTTACTGAAATGTTCTCCGCACTGAGAAAGTATAAGATGGAGCTCAATCCTTTGAAATGTTCCTTTGGTGTCAGATCAGGGAAATTCATAGGCTACATGGTCCACCAGAGAGGTTTCGAGGCCAACCCAGAGAAAATCAGAGCCCTACAAGAAATGAGACCTCCTACAAAAATCAAAGAAGTACAGAGCCAAACTGGAAGAAGCCGTTTTGTCTCAAAATCGACGGATAAATGCAAACCCTTTTTTGATACTCTACACGGTGGTAAAGAATTCAAGTGGAATGAGGCATGCCAGCTAGCCCTTGAAGGACTGAAAGCACAACTTGCACAACCTCTATTATTGTCAAAACCACTGACCGAGGAAACCCTGACTCTATACTTGGCAGTTTTTAAACACTCAATCACCTTCGTACTAGTAAGGTAGAAGAAGGAGTCCAACACCCAGTGTACTATGTTAGCCAAGCATTACATGATGCCAAATTGAGATATAGCTTGATGGAGAAGCTAGCATACGCTCTCATCATGTCAGTAAGGAAACTCATACCTTACTTCTTACAACATCTAGTAGAAGTCCTGACAAACTACTCCATGAGGCAGATCCTCCAAAAACTAGACACATCTGGGAGACTTGTGAAATAGGCGGTAGAGCTCGGCCAGTATGACTTCCACTTCAGACCCTGGAATACCATCAAAGGCCAAGCTCTAGCTGACTTCGTCGACGAGTTCAATTCAGAACACGAGCCCAGCACCAAAAATAAAGAAAATTGGACTCTCTTTGTAGACAGGTCGTCAACAGAAACACGCGTCGGAGCTGTGGTAGTCTTGATGAGCCCAGACCTGGAGCCATTCTGTCAGTCATTGCAATTTAATTTCCATGCCTCTAACAACATGGCTGAATACGAGGCCCTAATCGTTGATTTGAGATTTGCAAAAGGAATGGGTGTGCTCAGACTACTCGTATACAGTGACTCCAAACTAGTGGTCAATCAAATTAACAAGTCCTACCAAGCTAAGGACGAAAGGATGGCGTCTTACTCACAAATAGTAGAAGAAGAACTCAAATCATTCAACACCGTTGAGGTCAAACAAATTCCAAGGACACAAAATAGCCTTGTTGACGCTTTAGTACAACTTGCTACCAGCGAAGGAATAGAAGAACTGGAGAACATCCCAATCAGAAGAATCAAGCAGTGCAGCAATCACCCAGCTCGAGCACATGCTCACCACGACCGACCTGGATTCTAGCTAGATGGATGAGATCATCTAATTTTTAGAAGACTTTACACAATACCATTTATCTAAAGTTGAAATTTGATATACATTAACACAAACAAAATTATAAGAAATCACAAATCTATAATAAAGTGAATGAAGAAGGATGTGTCTACATTGAAATCGAAATATGAGATAATTTACCTTTGGAGATTGAAATTGGAATATGAGATAAAATTATTGCTGAAAATCTAATATTTTAAACATGAATATGCTTGACACTTCTGAAATTTTGACAAAATTGAGGAAGAACATGCTTGAATTAAATTATGTATATTTGATTTTGGAGTAATATGTGGATTTTGAAGGATTTTTTGGATTTTGAAGGTGATTTGAAGAAAATAATCCTTTTGTCACTATGTGTTTGATTTTTGGAAATGAAAAACACTAAAAAAATACGGTTGTTATATGTTTTTAAGAGTATTTACTTTGTAAACCTCTATTTACAATGACTTTTCAAAAAATCCCTAAAATTTATTGTATTTGTGTAATTTACCCATTGTTAATTTATCACTGATGGATGCTTTAAATTTATTGTTTAAAATATTATTGTTCTATGAATCAAGGCATATATATTTATTTTTGACATCGCACGTGTAACTAAGAATGAAATGCATTTCATCGAACACCAATTTTTCCCCATTAATAAAATTTAAATTATTTTTTTTCCAAGGAAAAGAAGTTCATAATAATAATTAAAATGTATCTTAATTTGATTAATGTGAACATTGGGTAATTATTAAAATCAATTATTTTTAAAATATTGAGTGTGAGAGGATGTTAATTGAAATAAAAACTTGTTGTCTCTTATTGTCAATTCATAAGAAACAAAATGCATTAACCATGTGTGCAGGTAACACAACAGTCTCCATATATGAGAGCTGAGTCTTTTCTGGTAAGATCATCTAGATAGAATTTAATTTGAGAATATAGATGACAATTATTTTCAAGTATCTACAGATCCAAATTTGTTGTGTCACTTGTATACATTGTTATGTCTCTTTTTAATCAAAAAAATGACAGAGATTGTCACTTTTCTATATAATGCCTCAATTCATATTCAAAAAAAAATATGATAGATTAGTGTTTGATCATTCTCAATAATTCTTGTCACTCAATAATGCACAACAAATATCAATTTAAATCTAGTAGTTCAATCAATCACAAAGAAGATTGTGATCCAAATTTATTTTGTCACATGTATACATAGTTCTATCACTTCTAAGTAAAAATTGAAAAACTATGTCACTTTTCTATCCATAGCCTCAACTCATATTCAAGATTTAAAAAAATGATAGATTAATGTTTGATCATTTTCAATAATTCATGTCACTCAATAATACACCACAAATATGAAGTTAAATCTAGCAGTTAAATCAACCACTGAGAAGATTGTAAACCAAATTTTTTTCATCACTTGTATACATTATTCTGTCACTTTTTAAACAAAAATTGACAAAGCATGTCACTTTTCTATCCAATTCCTCAATTCATATTCAAGACAAAAAAAAAAAATTCATTAATGTTTGATCATCTTCAAGAATTCATGTCAATCCATAATGCACAACAAATATCAAGTTAAATCCGGCAGTTAAATCAACTACAGAGAAGATTGCGATCCATATTTTTTATATCATTTGTATACATTGTTCTGTCACTTTTTATGAACAACATTATAGAGTATGTCACTTTTCTATCTTAAGTCTAAATTCATAATCAAAACAAAAAAAAAATGATACACATTAAGACCATCCTCAATAAATCATGTCACTCAAGAATGCACATTAAATACCAAACTAAATCCAGCAATTAAATCAACCACATAGAAGAATGTAATCCAAATTTGTTGTGTCACTTGTATACGTTATTCCGTCACTTTTTAAGCAAAAAATGATAGAGCATGTCACTTTTTAAATAAAAAGTGACAAAGTATGACACTTTTGTATCTAAGGCCTCAATTCAAATTAAAAAAAAATGATACATTAATACATGATCATCCTCAATAATACATGTCACTCAATAATACACAACAAATATCAAGTTAATTCTAGTAGTTAAATCAATCAAAAAGAAGATTGCGATCCAAATTTGTTCTATACGTGTATATATTGTTCTGTCACTTTTTAAGCAAAAAAAGTGATATAGATTGTCACTTTTCTATCTAAAGTCTCATATTAAAAAAAATGATGGATTAATGTTTGATCATCCACAATAATTCATTTCACTCAATAATACACAACAAATATCGAGTTAAATCTTACAGTTAAATCAACCACAGAGAATATTGTGATTCAAATTTGTTCTGTCACTTGTATAAATTGTTCTGTCTCTTTTTAAGAAAAAGTGAAAAACATGTCATTTTTCTATCCATAGCTTCAATTCATATTCAAAACAAAAAAAAATATTAATGTTTGATCATCCTCAATAATTCATGTCACTTCATAATGTACAACAAATATCGAGTTCAATCGAGCAGTTAAATCAACCACAGAGAAGATTGTGATCCAAATTTGTAATGTCACTTGTAAACATTGTTCTGTCACTTTTGAAGCAAAAAGTATAGAGGTTGTCCCTTTTTAAGCAAAAAGCGAGGGAGCATGTTATTTTTCTATCTAAATCCTCAATTCATATTCAATCCAAAAAAATGATATATTAATGTTTAAACATTCTCAATAATTCATGTCACTCAATAATACACAACAAATATCAAAATAAATTCAACAGTTAAAGCGACCATAAAGAAGATTGTGATACAAATTTATTGTGTCACTTGTATACGTTGTTCTATCACTTTTTAAGCAAAAAATGACAGAACATGTCACTTTTCTGTCAAAAGCCTCAATTCATATTTAAAATAAAAAATGATATATTAATATTTGATCATGGTCAGTAATTTATGTCACTCAATATTACACAATAAATATCAAGTTAAATCCAACAGTTAAATCAACCATAGAGAAGATTGTAATCCAAATTTGTTATGTCACTTGCATACATTGTTTTGTCAGTATTTAAGCAAAAAGTTATAGAGCAAATCGCTTTTTGAGCAAAAAGTGATAGAGCTTGTCATTTATCCATCTAAAACCTCAATTCATATTAAAAAAACTAAAAAATGATACATTAATGTTTGATCACCATCAACACTTCATGTCACTCAATAATATATAGCAAATATCAAGTTAAATCCAGCAGTTAAATAAATCATAGAGAAGATTGTGATCCAAATTTTTTGTGTCACTTGTATACATTGTTGTGTCACTTTTCTATCTAAAGCCTCAATTCATATTCAAAACTAAAAAAAAAATGATATATTAATATTTGACCATTTTCAATAATTCTTGTTACTCGATAATGCACAACAAATATCAAGTTAAATCCAGCACCTAAATAAGCGAAGATTGTGATCCACATTTGTTACGTCTTTTATATATTTGTCACTTTTTAAGCAAAAAGTGACAAAACAAGTCATTTTTTTTTATCCAAAGTCTCAATTCACATTCATATTTACATTTTTACAAACGCCTTGTATGCATCTTTGTAATTAGTAATTGATATTCACACACATTTTTAGAAGATTTTACTCAATACCATTGATCTAAAGTTGAAATTTGATATACATTAACACACAAAAAAAAAATATAAGAAATCACAAATCTATAATAAAGTGAATGAAGAAGGATGTGTCTAGATTGAAAGCGAAATATGAGATAATTTACCTTTGGAGATTGAAATTGGAATATGAGATAAAATTATTGCTGAAAATCTGATATTTTAAACATGAATATAAACATGAATATGCTTGACACTTCTGAAATTTTGACAAAATTAAAGAAGAATATGCTTGAATTGAATTATGTATGTTTGATTTTGGATTAATATATGGATTTTGAAGGATTTTGTGGATTTTGAAGGTGATTTGAAGAAAATGATCCTTTTGTCACTATGTGTTTGATTTTGGAAATTATGTTTTTAAGAGTATTTACTTTTTAAACCTCTATTTACAACGACTTTTCAAAAAACCCCTAAAATTTATTGTATTTGTGTAATTTGCCCGTTGTTAATTTATCAGTGATGGATGCTTTCCGTATTTTTATCGATGATGGATGCTTTATATTTTTTGTTTAAAATATTATTGTTCTATGAATCATGGCATATAGATTTATTTTTGACATCACTCGTGTAAATAAGAAAGAAATGCATTTCATCGAACACCAATTTTTTCCACATTAATTTAATTTAAATTATTTTTTTGAGGAAAAGAAATTCATAATAATAATTAAAATGTATCTTAATTTGATTAATGTGAACATTTGGTAATTATTAAAATCAATTATTTTTAAAATATTGAGTGGGAGAGGGTGTTAATTGAAATAAAAACTTGTGGTCTCCTATTGTCAACTCATAAGAAACAGAATGCGTTATACATGTGTGCAGGTAACACAACAGACTCCATATATGGGAGTTGAGCAATTTAAGTTACTTGATTGAATTGTTTTGTGGTAAGATCGTCTAGATAGAATATAATTTGAGAGTATAGATGACAATTATTTTCAAGTATCTACAAATCTAGACAAATGTTATGAACTCAAATTGAGATCTTCTACAAACCTCATATAGAGGCTCTAGTGTATGGTTTTGATGACCAAATAAAACGATCATCTACAAACCTCCTATAGAGGTGCATGTTGGACCAGAAGGATCAAATAGTCGTTGAATTAATGTAGATTTATGGATCTACATGTAAATTCATACATCATATGGTAAATTGTCATTCGGTGCTCAATTTAAATATGCAATATTTTGTTATTGTCTCTTAGTCCATTTTCTATTATCCTAAAACAAAATCAACTTACTAGAGAAATTTTTTTGGATTGGAAATGTAACCTAATAATTGTGATTATCGCTGAGAAAATTGATATTGAGCTTGAGGAAAATTGGTCTGAAGAACCTACTAAGACTACAAGCAAGGTCAAGAGGGCTACATATGATAAGTAGGTGGCTGCAAACAAGATGGCTTTACATTTTGACATCTATGTCAAATGTGTTACCGCAGAAGTATGAAAGTCTGAAAGCTCTTATAACATAATGCAGAGCCTCAAGGACATGTTTGGACATCAAAGTAGGAGGGCTCATTTTGAAGTCATTTGTACCTTACATTCATATGCATGAAACTTGGGACATCCATAAAGGATCATATGTTATCTATGATTGCACACTCCGATGTGATGGAGAATCTGGGTGCAATCATTAACTTGGGTACTCAGACTGAT
This sequence comes from Forsythia suspensa, assembly GCA_023638005.1. Lineage (NCBI taxonomy): Eukaryota > Viridiplantae > Streptophyta > Magnoliopsida > Lamiales > Oleaceae > Forsythia > Forsythia suspensa. Next base: position 14,479,892 of record CM042668.1, read on the forward strand.
TTGGTATTAAACTTTCTATTTGATATATTTTTAGAGTTTATTGTGGACTATCACTTGCACAAAATGAATATGCTATTGACTGAGCTGGAGAATGAGTTGCAAAATATAAAGTGTGGTCATAAAGTTAAGAGTAACGATGCTCTCATAGCGATTGGCAGCTTCTCTGGTTTGAATCCGGAAGACAGAGGTGGAAAGGAAAAAAAGAGCAAGTAGCAAGGGAGCAAGAAAAAGACCAAAGCAGATGGAGAGCCAAAAGGCAAGTGTTTCAATTGCGATCAGAAAGGACATTGTAAGAAAGACTTCCCTGACGCACTAACTAAAAAGAAGTAGGTGCTAATGAGTTTTTCATTACTAAGTCTTGTTTGGTGGTTGATTCTACATATTCTAGTATTATAGATTATGGAGCCACTAATCATGTTTGCATGTCTATGTAGATGCTTCACGAGAGCAAAAAACTCAGTGAAGGCCAGTTCATTATCATAGTCGGTATATGAACAATAGTTTCGACGAGAGTTCTATGAGTAGTTTATTTTTATTTTAGTAGTGGTATGCTTTTAATTCTTAAAGATTGTTATTATGTCCCACATATGATGCGAAATTTGATTTCTATTTCTTGTTTAACATGACAAGGTTATTCTCTTAATTGTGCGCATAATACGCTTTACATTTTGATGAATAAAGTATATTTGATGAATGGTCTTTATATTTTATATTATTTCACAAATAAAATTTATAATACTTCTGCAAACAATAAGAAACGAAATACATACCGTACTAGTAATACGTATCTATGACATCTTAGACTTGGACACATCAATATTAACAAGATATAAAAACTGGCAAGGGATGGTCTTTCAACCCAATTGCGGTTGAACCATTGCCAGTCAGTAATACTTGTTTGGAAGGCAAGATGACCAAGATGTCTATTTTAGCAAAGAGATATAGAGACAAAGAAGTATTGGAACTAGTTCATTGTGATGTATGTTGATCTATGAGTACACCTACGAGAGGAGTCTATGGGTATTTTATTACCTTTACATATGATTACTCTAGATTTGGATACGTTTACCTAATGACTCGAAAGTCAAAAACTTTTGAAAAATTCAAAGTGTATCGGGCTGAAGTCGAGAAATATTTGGGTAAGAAGTCTCTCAGAAGAATTCAGAGACTAATTAATAGAAAATGACAGAGTTTCTCAACTAAGTGCGTACACCCCCAACAAAATGGCGTTTCAGAGAGAAGAAATAGGACATTGTTAGATATGGTTGGGTCAATAATGAGTTTCTCATCTCTTCCTATCTCATTTTGGAGATATGCACTAGAAATAGATGCATACATTCTGAACCTAGTTCCCTTTAAGTCTGTCTGCAAAATTCTCTAGTAATTCAGGAATGGATGCAAGTTTAACTAGCGTCACATCTGAATTTGGGAATGTCGAACACATGTACAGAAAGGAAAGATTAAAAAGTTGGAGTCTAAGTCAGAATTATGTATGTTTGTGTGATACTATTTTTATAGTCCTCTAGAAGGAAGGTTTTTACTAGTACAAATACAACTTTTATAGATGATAAGTATATTAATGAACGACAACCAAAAGTAGGATTGCCTACTTTAGTATTTTCTATTTAACGGTTATAAATCTAAGCTGAGTATTTAGCGATGGTTAAACTTCGACATATGTGAATTGGTTGATAGAACCGTTGAAAAAAATGTAACTTAAGTTACTGAAAATAATTAGAGGGACAAAACGATCATTTATGCTCGTACCTAATTATCGGATCTCTGATGGAGATGTGTATATATATATATATACACACACACACACAGTTGGTCAGGGGGAAATATTACAAATATATTGACTTGTGTAAATTTATATATTCTGAGAATGCAGTTGTAGAATCCCGAATTTTATTATTATTTATTATTAAAGGACCTAAGTGAAAATATGTTTTAGAATCAATTAATTTATTTTGGGCTAAATAATTTATTTGTGAAATTTTGAGTTTTAATATTTCAATATTGGGCTCGTTGGATAGCTCGTATTTATTTATGTTTATCGGCTCAAGAAAAAGTATTTTTAGATAAGCTAAACTCGAGATGGAGTCAATTAAAGATTTCTATGGCAATTTTATTGTAAAATGGACTCTCTTGTGATCATCATCTTTCGGCAGTTCACGTGATTGGATTTTTCCAATGTTTTAATTATGTAGCTTATCTCTCTCTCTCTCCTATTGTTTTCAAATACCTACAATTCTATTCAACCTATACTACTAGAGTTAGAGTTTTAAAAACAATTCCTATGTTGAACCTATATAAAATTTATATAACCCCCTCCCCAATGTCATTATCAAGTTCCAAAGGCAATGAATTTGCGAAGAACCTTTTCCAAGCTTTTCATTCTTTTTTTTCAGTGCAATCATTCACAAGAAATAAGGTGAGATACTACGTGCTATTGTTGATGTCTTCAACTTTCTAATTAGTATTTTGCGCATGTAAATTGATTACTTAATTTCAGTGCTCCTTCGAGAGAAATCATGAACCAGTTCATTTAAATCTTCGGGTTTCAGTTAAACTTTTGGGTTTAGTTAAACCTTTGAGTTTCATTTATTTGCAGCGCTTGCATGAATTATCATTGTCATGGTGTGATAATTCACAGTTCAGTTTAGTAAGTTAATTTCATGCTTAATTATAATATTTAGATTGTTCGTAGAAATTAGCAAGTATCTCATTGAGTATATTTAATTATACTCATCCCTCATTTTAAATAATTTTCAGGTAATGATTAATAGGATGGATGCGTGGAGGGTCAGTGAAGTTGTCAAGCCAACGGTCACCAAAAGAATAAATTGGTTTATTTATGATGTTTAATTAATAAGACGATTATTCACAACTTTAAGTTATTTAGTATTTAACAAATATTTTCTTATTTCTTTATGAATTAATCAATTGTTTGGCAATTGGGATTTATTTTAGAGTCATTTTCGCAATATTTAATAGTTATGGATTTTATTAACACCCCAGAAACTTAGAAATTCTGGGGCATTACAAATGGTATCAGAGCAGCCGGGTTTACCTTTACAGAGACTACGCAAAAAAAATATTTTTTTAATTTTATGAACAAGATTTTCTCATCGCTTCACTTTAACAATCTGCGTCTTTGTTCACGTGAACAATAACCGGAAAAATAGTTTTTATTTACATGAATAGTAGTAGCGAGAACAAAGAACAAAAAAAAAAATTAATTATTTTCTTTTAATTTACGTGAATAGTAGCGAGAACAAGAACCCGTAAAAAAAAAAATTTGTGATGAATAGTAACTTTTTACTATTCATGGATCAAGACTTCTCTGCTTCACGTGAATGATAATAGAAATTTTTTATAATTTATTTATTTTTGAATAGTAGCAGGTGATTTTTTATTAAAAAAAAAAAATTATTTTGGTACAAGACATTTGGCACCCGTGAGCTCACCGATCGACCACCATCCAATATTTTGAGGTATGAAATAAGTGAATATGCTTAATTGTTGTAAATTATTTTGCTAGTCTAAATAAATTGATTAGCATGATTTTATAAAGTATTTGTCGCTTATTTTACTATTGCATTTTGAACTATTTAGTAATGCGGTATAGTTATTTAAAGTTAACTAATATACGAAACATAGTAGTGTATTTTATGCCCGAAACTTGGAATACAAAATGTAAACAATAAGTTGTTCCCTTATGTTCACGTTAGTTAGTAGTATATGCGAATTCTAATTAAATTTTGTAACTGTTATCGCTTGAAATACAATATGAAAAAAAAAGGGACGAATGGTTAGTGAACCTAAATAGATAAATTTATTTTGTTTCGTTTAAAAGAAATGGCGCGACAAACACAAACCCAAGCAACTATGTTAAGAGACTTGATGAGAGCTGTGCAAGACTTGGGCAGACAGCAGGCTCAGGAACCACCCCCAAATGCAACAAGAGTTGACAACACGAATTCGATGGTTGAACAGTTTCGTCGTTTCAAACCGCCATCCTTTAATGGTAAGGATGATCCTTTCGCCGCCGAGGAGTGGTGAGGAGACTTGAAGGGATTTTTGAGCATTTGAACCGCAATGATACGCAGAAGGTTTCTTGTGCCAAGTTTATCTTGATTGACGATGCTAGCCATTGGTGGGAATCGATTCGCGATTTAGACCGTAGTGCGACAACGTAGTCTCACTTGGAACCAATTTAAGAAAGCATTGCTAGGAAAATATTTTCTTCAGTCACTGAAGGATCAAAAGGAAGCAGAATTTCTTCAACTCACGCAAGGGAACACGATGCTTGGAGAGTACGAAAGGAAATTCGAACGGCTATCTAGATATGCACCGCACATGGTTAACACCGAGCTGACAAAGGCCAAGAGGTTCGAGATGGGATTACGACCTGAGATCAAAGGGATCATGGCCGCCCAGCAGTATACAACTTACGCAGAAGCTTTACGTCGGGCACAGGCAATCTCTACTGGATTAGGGTTGGAAGAGAAAATCCTACCCAGTTATGAGGTTTTTAAAAAGCGAGAATGGAATGAGCCGTATACAGAAAATGGAAATGGACAGAACAAGAAGGCTAATATTGGATCAGGATCAAGCAAACCGAATGAAATCATCCCGCAATGCCCTAAGTGCAATAGGACCCATAGGGGCGAGTGTCTGTACGGGAAGAATGTGTGCTATCGATGCGGTAAGTCGGGTCATATAGTCCGAAATTGCCAAGAAACCCCATCGAAATGGGACAACGAACAGGGCAAAGATAGAGAAGCCAGGGTTTTCGCCTTAAACCAAAGAAGAAAGTGCGTGGCTAAGTATCAAAAACTCTCTGACTAGCTAAGGTAAAATTTCGAGGACGAAATTTTTTTAAGGAGGATAGTTTGTAGAATCCCGAATTTTATTATTATTTATTATTAAAGGACCTAAGTGAAAATATGTTTTAGAATCAATTAATTTATTTTGGGCTAAATAATTTATTTGTGAAATTTTGAGTTTTAATATTTCAATATTGGGCTCGTTGGATAGCTCGTATTTATTTATGTTTATCGGCTCAAGAAAAAGTATTTTTAGATAAGCTAAACTCGAGATGGAGTCAATTAAAGATTTCTATGGCAATTTTATTGTAAAATGGACTCTCTTGTGATCATCATCTTTCGGCAGTTCACGTGATTGGATTTTCCAATGTTTTAATTATGTAGCTTATCTCTCTCTCTCTCTCTCTCTCTCTCTCTCTCTCTCTCTCCTCTCTATTGTTTTCAAATACCTACAATTCTATTCAACCTATACTACTAGAGTTAGAGTTTTAAAACAATTCCTATGTTGAACCTATATAAAATTTATATAACCCCTCCCCAATGTCATTATCAAGTTCCAAAGGCAAATGAATTTGCGACAAACCTTTCCAAGCTTTTCATTCTTTTTTTTTTTTCGAAGGCAATCATTCACAAGAAATAAGGTGAGATACTACGTGCTATTGTTGATGTCTTCAACTTTCTAATTAGTATTTTATGCATGTAAATTGATTACTTAATTTCGATGCTCCTTCGGGAGAAATCATAAACCGTTCATTTAAACCTTCGGTTTCGAGTTAAACTTTTGGGTTCGATTAAACCTTTGAGTTTCATTTATTTGCGATGCTTGCATGAATTATCATTGTCATGGTGTGATAATTCACGATTCGATTTAGTAAGTTAATTTCATGCTTAATTATAATATTTAGATTGTTCGTAGAAATTAGCAAGTATCTCATTGAGTATATTTAATTATACTCATCCCTCATTTTAAATAATTTTCGTGTAATGATTAATAGGATGGATGCGTGGAGGGTCGGGTGAAGTTGTCAAGCCAACGGTCACCAAAAGAATAAATTGGTTTATTTATGATGTTTAATTAATAAGACGATTATTCACAACTTTAAGTTATTTAGTATTTAACAAATATTTTCTTATTTCTTTATGAATTAATAAATTGTTTGGCAATTGGGATTTATTTTACAGTCATTTTCGCAATATTTAATAGTTATGGATTTTATTAACACCCCAGAAACTTAGAAATTCTGGGGCGTTACAGCAGTCTTTTATCTTTAGTAAAAAAAAGTAAAACACTAATAATTAGGTTGAGTGGTTTAAGGTCGACTAGACATGATCTAATTATTTGAGCTTGAAAAATATATGGTCAATGGTAGCGCTATAAAGTTTTGAACTCAATTGCAATTACTATGAAAGTTTTGAACTTAATTGTAATTGTAACTTAATTTCAAAAACTACATATGAAATTAAATTAATTTTAAACTAATTGGACTTAAATTTGATTTAAGATTCTTTGATATATATATATATATATGAAAAAGGCACCTAGGGTTTATAGTACGTAACCCAAGGTGTTGTTTGGCTTAAGAAGAATATAAAATTCTTTTTCTTAAAAATATGAAGTTTATGAATCTGATTGAGATTGCATGATCTAATTATTGGCCTTTAATACAAACCTACTTTTATGATATTGATTGTCATATACACTAGCCAAAACTATGTCAATGCTTCAGTGAACGGTCTAAATGATCTTGATTGTCGAGTTGTCATTTTCTAAGAAACGAATAGTCCAAAGAACAAGAAGAAAGAGGGAGGAAAAAGGAAAAGGAAAAAGGAAAAAGGAAAAAGTAAAAGAAGAGAAAGACGTAAAAAAATTAAAATTCGCATTTAAAACGGTGATTTTTATCAATACGGCCTTTTAATGGATAAAAACTTCGTTTCATCTACGTAGAGATTTCATAAGTTTAGGGAGCTAGAATATTACTAGAGGTGGCAAAATAAACCGACCGAGTAGGCTTGCCAAGATTACCCTAACTCTGGACTGAGCCGGGCCAACCCAATAAAAATCTAGCCCTCTTTGGCCCGATACAATTAGGCCAATAGGCCAATGGGGCTCACACCGAGCTGGCCCAATTATTTTGAACTAGCCCGATAAAAAAATTAGCACAAGTCTCCCACCCATTTAATTTTCCCCAACCACCCCATTCCCCAAACCCTCGCTGCTGAAGTTTGCAACAACCCGGGGATGGATAATTCCCCCCAGTTTGTCGCGAAACCTAGGAAAAAAATCCCCCTGGTTTCGCGAACAAAGCAATGAGGGTTTCCACCTTTGTCGCGAGCATTCCCGGCAACGATTTCTAGTGAACTTCCTCCTACACGAACTCTTCTAAGTCCTTTTGTTTCACAGCAGAGAGACCACGATTGAAGCTTTCCAGCGAGATTTGCAAAAATCGACAAAAGGAAAGTCCTCCTTATGATGCTACAAATGGTTGTCCAAAGTGTAAGGGGGTAAACTCGAATATGATAGGATTGTGCGTGTCAGGCCTTTCGGGTATCATATTTTGGCCGAGTTTACTATACCTACAACCCCTATGTTAGGCGGTTGTAATATTTAGTTACGTTCTACAGCTGTTACGCTAGAAACAAAAGGTTCCACATGAGCTCCCTTTCTACGGCGTGGTGGCAGGACTGTGAGAATTTCTTTTCTCCGGTGTTGTCTCCTCACTAAGCGCTCTTCTTTTCCTTTCCTCATATCTAAGATTTCTTTGGGATGGGATCAATTTCCAATTCCGGTAATGGTACGGACAAATCCCATGTATACACGGTACATGATAATTTCATAAAAATATCGGTTTACGTGGCTGAGGTTCCCAAACTTTATAAAAGAGTTCTTTTAGACACGGGTCATCCGCTTCGAATAATCATTGATTTTCTTCTCAAAAATTTGAGTAGTTCGCTAGCTCTGTTGTTATATTAGATAGGTGTAGTCACCCCCTTTTTCTTCAGAATAATCTCAATTTGCTTTGTCTTCCGTGCTCGGGCTAAGCCATTGCCTCCCAGCTTTTGAGAAGAGACTCAAAATTAGTCCATTTGATATCCTGCTCACAGCACACTAACTTGACATATTTATCGTAACAACTCACTATATTATCTATATTGGTATCCCATACCAACAACTGTTTCTTAGTCAACTTAGAAATCTTGGGGTCAGGCTTGAGAGACTCTAAAAGAGTTCTAAGAGACTCAGCTGGAATAGGATTTCTCATAGTAGGATCGTTCAAACTGTTATAGTTATTTTCAGTCACCAACTCTTCTTAAATCTCCCCTCCCCCACCCCTCCTCTAGGGGTGGGGTGGGGTGAAGAAGATGAAGTCCTCTTTTATATATATAGGAAACCGATCCTCCTACCAATGTATTTGACAAAATATTTTATATATATATATATATATATATATAAAATTAAAAAGAAAAATAAAAAATAAAAAATTATGTCGAGCTGGCCCAATGACTAGGTTGCCCAAAACTGGGCTGAGCTGGCCCAACAAATTACTGTCCCATGTAAAATCGAGTTAGGGCTAGTCCAGTCCGATTTTTTGTTTGACCTGTCTAATTTCGAGCTGGACCGAGCCTGCTAGTCCACTTGCCACCTCTAAATGTGACAAAAATGGTGTAAAGTTGTGAAAATTTCATAAGCACGTGCAGATTTATCATATAAATTTCCAGTAGTATCCAGTTTCTCAAAAGGCCAAAAGGAGGTGTAAAATAAATCTGTCTCAAGGCAATGTTCAAATTGTAGAATTAAAATATCTGAGGGGACAAACCTTCCCACAAATCAACAAATTGTTTTTACATTTGATACATATCAATAGGGTTCTTGAGTCATTGCAATTGAAAAAAGAATGACTCAGAATATATTGTATCCCAACATTTGAACTAACCTATTAAAGTTTAAACCTTGAGTTACCAAACTGGCTAAATAAAATGGCCATGTCCATACCTTGTACCATTATAGGCACCGCTATATCATATGGACAGTCGTTGGAGAATCCAACCTTCCCAGATTTTTGTACTTTTTTTATGCACCTCTTGAACTTCTCGTGGCATTTAATATTTGTTAAATCTGAAAATCAAAAACAAAAAAAAAATATGATTGAGCAATTATAGAAATTAAAGGGATAATTCAAACACACCCATTTCCAGTCTGAGATTTATGTGAAAAGGTCAAAGAAAATCCGAAGTTCACATCAATGAAGAAAACAAATATCACAAAAATACTAAACAAAAGATATTACTCAAGATATGTGAAAAAGATGCAACATCATTCAATTTTAACCAAACAAAGGACTATCCATATATCTAGAATCAGTTATAGTAGTGATTTCTTTGTAGCAACCCTAAAATTTTTCAACAAAATACGTATTACCTTAGTTGGGAATGAAAATAAGAACGCATAGGAAAAGATAGGACCAATAACAACATAATATTTGTCGATAGGGTTGACGTTCATCAAGATAGACATTCAACAAAGAGAAACAAATAGAATGTTGTAATAAGATTTCTAAGATTTGTGTCTCCCTCTTAACTACTAACTCCCTTTCCATGAAATCTTGTAACCTCCACTTTAAAGAACAATTATAATTTGATTGTGTAGAAAATTTACTTTTGAAATTAAATTCAATATCAAACTGAAAAATGAAAACCATATTGATAAAATAAAGACTAATAAAATTCAAATTTAAGGCAGCTTAATAGCTGCTTAAGGAGTCCTACAAGGGGCATAGTGGGTACAAACGAGAGAGCCAAATCACCAGCAAATATAGGAGGAAGTAGAGACCAAATAGGAATTTTCTTGGCTAGGAAAAAAGGGCTTGGGCTTGGACTTCTACCGCAAATAGCACCCTTGATGCACAACATTTCATACATTTCTACCACTCCACTTGCTAAAGAACTCTGAAAAGCTCCGCTATTTCAAGCACTTGGTGAGAGGAAGCGAAAAAGAAGTATAAAAGAGGCTTTGAAAGGGATAAGGTTAGGAATGATGGTATCCAAACTTTCCTAAGTCACTTTTTTTGAGTCAAAGCATCTTTCGGAAGTTAGAACAGTAGAACTTTTTTTTTTTAATGGAAAAATGAATAACAATAGGGAAAATCTAAGTTTTTCAAAAAACGTTCTACAACACATATCGACACCTAGAACTCGGGTATTGATAAGCTTTCTATTAACATGGATATCAATACCAGTCATATAAGTATTGATACCTATGTCAGTAGATTGCCTAATCTACCTACCAGCAAGTATCGCTACCAATGATAAAAGGTTAAAAGGAGAGTTTTATTGTCAATAACCAAAATCCCATTGATAATAAGTGATAAACAGGAAACCAGCTTAGAAGTATTGAAGGAATGAAAGTTCATGGTAAATATTGGTGTTTTGTAAGATATAGCTATAATGCAAAAACCAGGCGTTAAGTGTGATAGAACCCCAGATTAATAGTTAGTTCAATTGTCATTTGCATTGGGGGTATTTTGGGAACTTCCAGAATTAAGTGTTGTGTTGCCAAAACAATAAAAAATGAATATGGTGCTCATTTTCATCTAGGCAAAAATTGAGGGTATCGTGTGAAGAGAGTTGAACCTCTCGAAAGTTCAACATTTCATCGTATCCATTTCAATTTCAATTTTGTTACTCAATTAGCACGGAAAACACACAAAAATACAAATACAGTTTGCTACAATTTTCGTTGTGCTCTTCCATTACAGAAACAAATCAGCAAGATCGTATCAAAGTGCTTACTTTACAGTATGTGCTATTAGCTATGATACACGTTTGGAATACAGACATATTATTATACGATTTTGCATATAAACGTCAAAATTGGAATATTGGTAGAACACTCTACTGGTCTGCCCAAAGGAGGTCAGGATAGACAAATTTCCAGGAGATACTTCATGATCACTGAGGAAACAAACTGTTTGGGATCTATTTCTCACATGTACAGAACGTTCTTGGTAACTTGGCACTGGCTAGGAATGACATGGCTGACGATGCATACTTATGGCTGGGCCATGTACCATGATATTTGTATGTTGGGAGACTTGTGATGATCACGAAGGTGCCTATAGATGTGATGACAGTTAAATTGCACATTGTTGCTAATGTTGTTATATATTGAGCTCTTCTAGTACACAGTAGAGAGGTTTGAGGGGCCAGAAATTAAGATAACTCGTGCACCGTGATATTAATGAATATATCTTCATTATCATGTTTTTGCATTGTAGGTAACAACGGCCGAGTATGATATATCACTCAGAGATACAAGATGGGAGATGATCTATCTCAATTGCATTGGTAACTATTGATTGCTAAACTTGTCACAGGGGAGAGACATTTACATTCTGGACCTCTCGTTAGTTCTGTTCAATTGCGTTGGTAACTGTTGATTGCTGGACTTGTCACAGGGAAGAGACATTTACACTCTGGACCTCTTGTTAGTTCTGTTATGATTGTGAAATATTACTTCATATACAGAAACTCGAATGGACTAGGATATGTGTTATCGACCATTTGTTCATGTACAGATTTATAAACGGCTTACTCGTGTGCCTCTTTAATTCATGGCTGGAGTAGGCCGTAGGCACCCACCACCACCTCCAGCAGGGCCACCACCACCACCCCATTTGGTTTCTATTATACGATTAGAGTGATGTAGGGTTTTTATACCGGTTTTCTTTCAAGTAATTGTTGGGCATCCCGCCCAAAGTTATACAAAGTAAAAGTCAAACATTTTAACATACTAAATTCCCGTGTGTTTATTTCGCTGGAAAACTTGAGCTACCAACATGATTCAAACTGCAAGCCTGCAGACAAAAGAATTACCTCCAGACTACGATGTTAATTTGGGCAAGATTAAAATGGTACGAAACGGTCATGATACCTTTGGGATTTTAGTACTTTATTGATCCTTTTTCCTTCACCCATTGGTATGGATTGAAGTAATACAATGGTGCTCCTTAAAACTCAACATGCTGTGACACGACAATAGCCCAATTTCTTCTGTAAGTAACAGTCCAAACCTACCTCACTGTCATACTCTCCTCTTGGTAATGTGTATCACTGTCGCGTGTTCGACCTCCTAAGGTAATAATGACTAAAATTTCGGGCAAGGCATTTTGGTGTAAATTATCAACACTGAACTTGAAGTCTGTTGCACATGACAATTGTCTCTAGACCCAGAAGAAACCATTGGTTAGGACCAAAATCGACAAGCGTAATACATTACCTCAATTTCGCTTCACCCGACAAACACGGATTGGACACTACATTAACATTGCCTTTCTATGTGAGAGCCAGAACTTTATACATCAAATTTCAAACCATGAGTTCCATTTGAACTAGTCGAACAATAAAAACCTAAAGTTGTGATTTGGGCCACAGTTAAATCACTTTTTTGGGCTTTAAAATGATAGTTACTATAAAGATTTATTCTTGATTTTCTTCTAGTCGTTTGGTTCTAGTTAGCAAATCACACATAGAAGGTTTAGGAAATGCACCAGTTAGGAAATGTTATGGATTTATCATTAGTAGTAAACCGAGGATAAAAGGACACTTAAAATCAGATAGAACAAGGTAACTAAAGAGTGTTTCAACATTTATGGTTTAACGTGAGGAATAAGAAGAGAAGAGGATCCTTGGAGCTGACCTTTAGTAAATGTGGGAAGGGTACAACTTTTTTGGGCAGAGTATAAACATTTTGAAACATTTTAGTTACACATACTCTTCATTATGCTTAATGAACTCCCAAATATAGAATTGACTAAAAATCCATCATAAATCTTAATCTCAATTAGGTTGATCATTTAAACCATGAGTTCATATCTATCATTGAAACCGTTGGCACAAAACTATCAGGTAATAACAACTTAATAATTATGTTCTTATATGATACAATGTAGGCAATTGAAACTAAAGTAAATCATTTTCTCCTTTGATCAAAAAACTAATCTAAATCAGATAATCCCAACATATCATGTTGTCCCTCAATTGCATTACCAAGAGCGATGTTGGAAACATTCAAATTGAGCATCAGAAGACACACTCCAACAAATCAAGAAAAAGCCTAAATAGAAGCTCAGAAAACATACACAGAGCACAATTTCTACATTCTAAAAATATTGAGTGTAACTTTTTTTTTCTTTTTTAAAACAAAGCAAATAGATCTAAGTATTTTTATCATCTTAGAGAATTGATGGGGTAACCTACACCTGGAGATGTAACCCACAATGTCTAGAAAATCATGCGTGTCATTAGTTGTGGTAGTTTATGAAATTTCTTTAGAATTTCTACGAATAGACAAAAGTCTAAGCTTTTTTCAATCTATCTCAAAACACCTTTTCTATGTAGGACACCTCTTTTTCACACCCTTGTTTATACACATTCTGCATTTATTCATTATAACTCTAAATAGTTCATCCTTATCCAAGTTGGTCATGTAATTTCATAAAGCCATATTCTATGTCTAAGAACACTTGCAGCAATAGAATCCATAACCATATTAACCATATTACCATTGAGGCCATTAACCATATTACCATAGGGAGATGGCAACTCATTACTTATGTTAGTATTTCAAATAAAGATTATTTCGATCTTCGAGAAACCAAATAACAAAAGAAACTCTTTCCTTTGTCCGAGAGACCTAACTGTGTGAAATTAATATTGACTAAAAATTTGATAAAACAAAAAAAATACCTAGTGGGAAAGGAAATACCATTTTTCTCAACACATTCGTCATGGATCTTGCAAAAAGCATCCAAATCATCACAAGGTTCCTCTCCGGGACACCCCGTCCACCCAACTCCACAATACTTCCCGTATCTAATCCTAACAGCTGTAACACATTTCACAAAAAAAGAAAAAAAAGAAAATCAATATAAACACAAAGGAAATGGAATAATGTTTTCTCCAAGTAATCATCAGAGTACTCACAATTACAGTTTTCCTCAACACAAGTCTTGCTGCATCTAATCTGTCATTCACGGCGAACGGCACATTGAAGAAAGTTTTTCACTTAAGTAGAAATGTGAAGAAAATTATAAATTAAATGGGTGAAACAAAAATACCTGAGAATTGTTGGTGGATTCAGTGATCAAAATGAGGCACATGAAAAAGACATATGTTGTAGCAATACATCTCCGTTGAGGAACGGCGACGTTTCCCCGGCTGCATACTCCTTGCTTCCTACGGTGGTGCCGATCCCGTGTTTTGTGTTGAATCTCTTGTTATTCACGTTAGGAAACAATGGAATTACTGAAATAGCCCTCCAGAAGCTTCGGAATTTTCCAATAGCATCCCTCGTGTAAAAAATAAAAATACACTTATTAATTTCCACCACATAATATTTCAACTTCTTTAACTTTATCGAGTGGTAACCAATACTACCAAACATGTCATAAAGAGCCGTGTTCTAAAATTGAATATTGATTTAAAAAAAAGTAAAAAATTAAGAGCCAAACATTTTAAATGAAACTCAAAATTAATTAAATAAATAGAAATATTTAACAACTATAAAAAATAATAAAAATATATAACATATTAAGTCCATATTTGTCAAAATTTAAATTATATTAAAACTAGTCAAAAATAATCAAACATTTTTCCTTTTTACCAAAATGATTGTTTCAGGGATAGTAACCAGTGAATGTAAATCCCCTTCCCACAATCTCGCCAGCACAAAACCATGCAAAGCACTCGAGGCCAAACAATGCAGCAATGCCCGCATCCTCAACCTTCAGCTCCTGCCTGTGCTTCCACATGTTCTTGATGTAATCAAGTTCCTTCCAGAATGACTCGGTATGACCAGGAATGTTGGCAATGATAAGTGAAGAAAACTATTAAAACGTATTTCCATTTTGGGAAATTGCTGATGGCCTGATAAACTAGCAAAATTTGGACATGCAACTCGTGTACTAACATAGTTTCCATGATAATATAGGAGCCATTTCGACAACAACTAATCCCATTCAGCAACTCAAGTTAACACCAGACCACTGCTAAAGTCCAAACCACATAAAAATAAAAATTCAAGATGAATGTTATATTATAATGGAATAATTGCATATTTGGTCTCCAACATTTCAAAAACATTGGAGATATACCCCTAACCTTTAAAAATAGCACCAGACATCCCTAACGTTTGAAAAACTTGGCATGGTTAGTCGTTTATGACGAAATTACCATTTTCTTTAAAAAAATAAAAAAACAAGAAAAAAGAAAAAAAATGATTAAAAAATAACCAAATGTAACCCAAAAATATAAAAAGTAACAAAAATGTTATCTTCTTTATCAAACTCCAAAATCCAAAATCTACCACCACTTTTGGATTTTGGGGTTTGATAAAGAATATGACATTTTTGTCCTACATCATGCTCATTAGTTGTCATTAGTTGGAGGCCATTAACCATATAACTATCGAGAGATGGCAACTCATTACTTACAAAAGAATCTCTTTTCTTTGTCCAAGAGACCTAACTATGTGAAATATTGACTAAAAATTTGATAAAACAAAATAATGACTAGCGATAAAGGAAATACCATTTTTCTCAACACATTCGTCATGGATCTTGCAACAACCATCCAAATCATCACAAGGTTTCTCTCCGAGACTCCCAGTCCACTCTACTCCACAATACACAAAAGCCAATGACTAAATCTTGAATAGTTGGTGGTAGATATTGGTTAGAAGGAAAGTTGTTCTAGATTTTAATCCATGCAAGTGATATGATGTAACTGTGTCCGAATCCCATCTTAAATGTTTTTTTTTGAAATTTATTTATTCTAATAAATAATAACACTTTCTTTACTAATTTAATGAATTTAATAACAATGACCTGAATAGAAACATGAAATAAAAGTTTTAAAATAACATGACTAGCTACCTTAACCTATTAATTTATACTTAGAGTTGTAACTTTGAAGCGTCATGAGGACATTGAAAATGAAATTATGGATGACAAATAATATCATTACCATATCGAAACAGCGTACCTATAGTTTTGACCCACGCAAGCTAGTATACTTTATTTTTCCTGTTAATTTTGTTCGTCATTGAAACATCCTATAAAAAAAAAAATGAAATTTCTCTTATAGCGATATCTTGGGCCGCTATATCTTCGATACTGTCAACAATGAGCTTGTAATCATCGTTGGAAATTGACATCAAAATATTCCTAGCAAATCACTTATGTATGAAGTTAGACTTTATTAAAAGTACTTACGGTTATAAAATGACAGCTAATTTATTACGTGATAAGACGAGTGTGGCACGGGCTTTTTGTTCCTCCGGAACATTAAGCCCATCATCGAGTAGGGGTGCACAAATTGTCTCACACGTGTTCCTACAACCCTCGATCACGTATTTTTGGTTGTCTCCTGTAAATATGTCCCTTCTTTTGTATCAAACTCTATGGGGAGGGTCTTTTTCCGTTAGACTCGAAAACAGTTTCACAAGATGTAACGATCTCGAAGGGCCCTGTTTTTGCCCCATGATCGCTTACAAATTGGTTTACTTAAATGACTATGAATACACTCCATGTTTTGCCAAAAAAAAAAATGATCTTACACGTCGGCAATCCGCTTGTAGACTATTTGCATCTTGATGTGGAGCTCATCTCACCATCACCTCCATGAGCAAACCTGGTCGATGGATGAGTCGACCGTTTGAGCGAGGGACCCCAAACGCGCCAATCCGATCGACCGTTTGGGTCAGTCCGTTTAGCGAGCTGAAACGGTCGACCGTATGATCGACCGGCTACATCATCCGTTTCAACGTAATCATGAGAATTAGGCCGGTGTCATACGGTCGGACTGGATTACAAAAACGGTCGGCCGTAATAAACTAATTTTGCCTCGACTTTGAAGAATAGATTTCACTAATTTCTCCACAATAAGAAGAAACCGACATCTCAACTTCACCAAGTGAGAAAAAATGAACATTTATCAATTATCTCCTCTCAATCTGCAAATGCGAGTTCATAACCGACCTTTGTATGTAGACAAGTAAATTACACACAAATTTGTGGGAGGTTCCATGGAAGTGGTGAAGTACTGATAAAGAAGAGGCGTACTTCAAGTTCTTGATATCCTCACCGGAAAAGAAAATGGGTTTGTATAACACTTTCTCGGAAGGTTGCTCATATATGGCCACCAGAAGGAACCGATTGTCTCTCTTTCTTGTAGAAGCTTGCACCCGGTTAGCCTAATTTGATAAGGAACAGATCTTCTCTTGTATACCAAAATCTCATTACTCAACCCTATTTCATCAAATCAAAAACCCACGAAATTGAAAGAGGGTAGAAGGGTTGGAGATGATTCTTGATGGAGGTTTGGTTGTGGAGTGTAGAATTCCTTTGATGAACACAAGGGGAAGTCTGATTTTGGGGGGGAGAAGTCCGGTTGATTTTGTAAAATTTCAGCTCTACGGTGGACGATTAAAGTCGTCCCAAAAAAATAAATAAGTCGAGCAGCTCGGTGCCGTGCGCCAACACGGTCGACCGTTTGTGTCGTCCGTTTGAGCGAAGGGCCAAACGATCGACCGTATCGTCGACCAAGCTACCTCATCCGTTTGAACAGAGTTCCACCATTTAGGCCTAAGACACAAACGGTCGACCGTTTTACACAAACGGTCGACCGTTTTAACCTCATTTCATACGTTTGAGCAGGAACGTCATTATCAAATTTATGTTCAAATTTAGTACTTGTCAAATTATGTTAAATGACAAAATACCCTTAAACTCAATTAAAACATAAAAGCGCTAAAACGGACACCTAAACGATGGAATTTGGCCTCGAAAGTTTGACAATGTTGGCCAAAGGCCATAATTGTCACCAAACAAAATGTGCGGAATCGAACGCTTCCGAAATGTACTCGCTCATCTAAATCGACACCCGAGAATGAAAAGTTACGCATCTTTCTTCTCCTCAAGTCGCTCTGAATCTTCTCTTCTAACAGTTCCGCATCATAAATAATGCAAATAAAAAGTACAAAACATATTATCAAAATGTTATTCAATTGCGAATTTCATACTAAGTAACAGTACAATATGACAAAGTGTTGTTTTGATCACTCATAGTCACTATCATTACTTCTATCGATCATCGCCATCTCTTAAACCTTTGGGCGATGCTGTCTCCGTGTCGGCGCCTCATACTCACCTCCATTTTCACCCTCATCGTTATCGTCCTCGTCCTCGTCCTCGTCCTCATTATCCTCATCCGTATCGTTAATAAAATTATATTCGTCTCCACTAACATTCGACGATGACGCTCTCTTAGCGAGGATGATCCAACCGAATAGGCGTCAATGTCGTCCCGTTGCATAGTAATGTGGTCTATATTGCCAAGATCAACAAACAAATAGAAGTTTGATGAGCTATCATCGTGCAACAAATCTATCTCGATCAAAACCCTCGATGGCGTATCCCACGAAGTACGATGATTGACTTCTTGAACCACTCGCCAGATTATGACTACGTCTTTGGGTCATCAATGTAGAACACTTGCCTCGCTTACCGCAAAGCAAGTATGAACTGGTCATCTTTGTAAGCCTCTCTGCTAATGTCAATGATTGTGATGTTGTTCTCTCGTGACCTTACTTTTCCCGTCCACACTTAAACCATCTGCAGACCGAAACACCACCACCGAGAAACCGTTTATGTATGAAAGCTCCAATATATCCACAAGTCGCCTGCAGTAAAATATTTCACCACCGCTGCCGCAATACTCACACCACTATTTTGTGTTTTACGTCGGATATCACGATCATAAGTTAGAAATCGAACTCCGATTCACGATACATCTTGGGTAGGAATGCACGACGACATTTGGCCGAGACGCCAAAGATAGCAATTCGATGACACAAGACATCGGTGTATCCGATGTAGACCATAAATGTGTTAATAATATGTGAAGTCGTTAACCGATCAAACATTATACTAACATCAATGCAAACATTATTATTGTTCTACCTTCGTATGAAACCAAGCGGAAATTCGATTCTATGCAACTGGTTAACATTGGTAACTCCACGAGTCTCAAATCGATCCTTGTGCTCACTTTGTTGATAGTAAAATTACATTGAGCAATTGTTATAATAATTAAACATTTTAATGTTAAATATAATGAAAATAATTAGTAACTACTCACTTTAAGAACGTTTCAATCTCCGGACAGTTGTTCAGTACATAAAACTCAGCTTGAGCTCGAACATCACTTTCGAGGACAACTAAACTTCTCTTTCCTATAGGACGACATTGGGAATCAAAAATAGATAGCTGCTTTTTGGGAACGCATAGATCTTCATTTCGCTCTGGTCGGTTGAATCGTGTCTCGACGTCTTCGAAATACCGTGAACAAAATGTCAATGCTTCCTCAACAACATATCCTTCGGCTATAGAACCCTCAGGCTTGATTGATTTCGCACATAGTCCTTTAGTTTCTTCAGATATCTCTCGAAAAGGATACATCCACCTCATGTAAACAGGCCCACCAAGAATTGCCTCTTCAGGCAAATGCATCACAAGGTGAATCATAATGTCAAAAAAAGCCGGTGGAAAGATTCGTTCAAGCTTGCACAATATGAGGATGAGCTGTTGTTGAGCATCCACCATGTCGCTAACCTTTATAGACTGCACACAATTTTTGAAAAATGTACAAAGTTCGATGATAGTGGATGAAATTGCCTTGTTTAGAAAAGCTCGACACACGACGGGCAACAATCTTTGCATGAGGATATGACAATCATGTGACTTCAAACCAATTATTCGGCTTTCATTAGGTGCAACGTTCTTTCTCGGGTTCGATGCAAAACCATCGGGAAATTTGACATTCAGTATAAAATTGCAAAACTTTCGACGATCTCGCATTAATAAGCGTGTAATGTCTTGCGGCTTCATCAATCTCTCTTTATCTTCGTACAAGTGCGGCTCGTGTCGATTTTAATTTCATCAAATCACGTCTCGCGTTGTGCGTATCCTTAGACTTATGAGGATCGCCCAACAATGTACCCAACAAACTATCGCAGACATTCTTTTTTCTAAGTGCATGACATCGAGATTGTGTTTCAACTCATTTGTCGACCAATAGGGCAACTCATGAAAATGCTCTTCTTTCTCGGTTTAGCTCATCCTTGTCCCTTTTTCTTTTACACCCCCATAGCTTGGGTGTTTTCCGGTGTTCTAATTTTCACCACGACTAAGTTGTTTGTGGGATATCCGAACTAGTCAATTGAGGCGGTGGCCACGTCTCTGTTTGTCCATTGAAAGTACGGTCATTTCGCCAATGATGAGTACTTGGTAAGAAACGTCGATGACCCACATAAAGCCGTCTTACCAATGACACGCGTCGAAGGTGTCTCTTCATTACAAGTCGGACATGCGTCGTAACCACGACCGCTCCACCTCGACAAATCGCTACGGAAATCACTAATCGCCCATAATAGCGGCGCTCGCATTCGAATATCTCTGATTATTATTTGATAAATCGCCATCGTGTCGATACCAGATGTCCACAATTCCTTCAACTCATCCACTAATGGCCGTAAAATACATCCATATCTTTGCACGGTGATTGGGGACACGGGATCGAAAGGTTAGCATTAAATTTTCTTCTTTCATACATAGCCAAGGTGATGAATTATAAGTTGCCAAAACCACCGGCCACATGTTTGTAAAATGACTCATATTACATACGAAGGATTGAAACCATCGGCGACAATCCCAAACCGAACATTTCTTATCTCACATGCAAAATCGGGGTGATTTTTGTCGAAGGCCCATGACTTTTTCCATCCACTGGATGACCCATTTCATCATTGTAATTTGTAAAATTATGAGTTGTGTTCATTATTTCTATTATTGCCTATGTTTCACGTGTAAATTTAAGGCAAGACATCTCCTTCTATTCTCCTAAGTGCGCGCACTATATTAAACATAGTCCACACCCGAGAGAATAAAATGGAGACAATACCAAAAATCATACGTGATAGTCGAGGCAATCATAGGAAAAATGTATGATACAACAACTCGTAACTTACAAATCAATGTGAAACCTTCTCAAACAGACAATTCAAGGATTAGTTGTAAACATCAAACAACCTAAAATGAGGTTGTGTGTGCTTAACAAACTAATCTTCAAACAACATTCTAAGGTTTATTAAAGTGCAATGTATTGTGAAAATGAAAGGAAAAATAGAAAATAAAAGAGCAAAACAGAAAACTAATACTTAAATATGTAAGTGGAATAAGTAAGTTTGACTTACCAAGGATATCTTGAAGATGACAAGTAAGACCTTTAAATTGGTAGAATTTGTGGACAAGGCGAAATACAAGACACACATATTCTTTTAAGATTTTAATTCTAAAATTATTATTCTACTATGTTTAATTAAATCAAAATTATCAAGCAATTATAGTAAATTATTGAGAACGAATTCGAGTTTTACTAACACTAGGATTCGCGAATCCACCTACACATTCCTAAATTAATTATCTGTTTGATCGCTTTAGCTTATAATTACTCTAGATTGAAAATCGGTGATCTTATAATAATTCAATGGTCAATCAATTTTATATCGATATGCGAACTTAATTATCTCTAATTAAATTTCAAACATAAAAATACGCATTAAAATCTCAAGAACACCTAAACGAATTTCACAAGGCATAATAGTAATTTCTATCGATTATTGGACCCTATGTTATTCAATATCATGTGATTAGTCTATATTGAATCTCTCGACTTCAAAATAGATTACAAAACATTCTAATGGTAATCAAGCATTAAAACATTATAAAGAAAGAACAAAGAATAATCAACCCAAAAGTAATTAATTAC
The DNA here is from genome assembly GCA_023638005.1 of Forsythia suspensa. Lineage (NCBI taxonomy): Eukaryota > Viridiplantae > Streptophyta > Magnoliopsida > Lamiales > Oleaceae > Forsythia > Forsythia suspensa. The sequence continues at coordinate 14,501,605 of CM042668.1, forward strand.
TAAAATGAAAAAACTTCTAATTGATTAAAAACACGAGGTTTCATCGTTCATCATAGCAATAAGTAATTTAGCCGGACATGATTTCATAAAATAATACAAGAATTGTATTAATCAAGTTCTGGAAGAAAAAGTAGAAAAAGTAAATACAACCTTGTTTTCGACCCAAAAATCTTCAATCTGTTCCTTGATCTTCTATTCTTCTCTTCTGTTTTTCTTCCCAAAATTCACCACCTACGATATGTCTCTTCTCTGCCTTTTATATCCTCTCATTTGACTCTTTGAAACGTGTTTTAACTCTTTCTTTTATCGTGGACTCGGTAGAATTCTATTTCTATCTGGAAACACCTAATAGCTTCACGATAACACCTTGTGATCGCATGGTTTTGTCAAATAAGATCCTACAGAGAAACTTGGTGGCTTGCAATCGCAACCATGATTACCCATGTGATCACATGGTTGATTTGGATGCAGTTCCTAGTTTTCTTTCTTTGATATTTGCATGACAAGCCCTCAAGTCTCATTGTCTGTTCAATTAAGTCCATTTTCTTATGTTTGCTCTCTTTTCATTTGATTGACACTTGAATTTGATTTTTTTCTATAATGATAAGAAAACAATACGCCATTATGATGAAAATATATAAGAGTACTTATAATTGTCCCTTTTTGTGGGCCCTATCAGTACAAAATTGTACTTATCAAACACCCATAAACTTAAACTTTTATTCGTCCTCGAATATATTAACTAAAACCAATCATGCATAGAATGAAATAAATAGTATAACAATTCAAAACATAATTAGTTTGTCGTTCTTGCTTCAGCTTTTGTAACAACTTATAATTCATGACAAGTATCCACGTATTACTATTGCAAACTTGATTCTTCTTAGACCATACTTGATATGTGTGTGAGAGTAGTTAATCCAATCTACTTAATTTCTATGGTGGTGATAGCCCAACCATTTGGTCAACTTTTTTTCCCCTCTCGTAGGGTACACTTTTCCCCAAAATGATGTTTTTTTTCAATTCCTGAGATTTTGGTTCAAAGATTATAGTCCACTCATTATTTTCTTACTCAAAGCTGGTTGAGAAAGCTAATAATCATGACAACCTAGGTTTATGAAGATTTTCTAATTTTTTAAACGCTCTCGATCAAAACGTTTCTAATAAGTAAGTCAAACCCATCAGTTATCTAATCTCCATGTTCACTTTGCAAAGGATCTTTCATAGGCTTTAGAAGATAAATTTATTTATTTATTTTAAAAAAATCTTATGTGCAAAACTCAATCATTTAAGCTTTCTAGATGACTAATGTAACGAGCTTTAGGTTGATGACTCTCAAATCTTTTGAACCTTAGGACATCGAGTTTTGAAAAACATATACAAGCCTTTTCACTCAAGTCAAAATGGCTACAAATAAAGTTATAAGATAGTAATAGCCTAGTCTTTTGCGTGAAAGAAGTTCTCCACGGGGTTAGATTCCTAATATTAGGTCATTATTTGGCTTCCTCTAACTGGTCTAAAGTGCTCTACACAATTTATACACATGTATGGAATCAACACGAGCCTAAATAGCCACAATCACAGCTTAATTACCACAGTTACTCACTCTATTGGTTACTTGTTCGAGATACAAATAGTTCTAAGTTTTAAAAAGCATCATGTTGTTTTCGATAAGAGTGCACCAATCATAGATAAAAATAATCATAACTAGCCGACACAATACAGTATCAGCTTCACATTTAAACAAAAGTAATAATCTATCCACAAGTCATGATTAAAGTTAAACTCAAAGAAAAAGTTTCATCATTAGCCAGCAAAGCTATTCATATCACATAAACATGCAAACGAGTTACTAATAATAAAAAATTTTAACAATCAATATCAAGTATCATAATCGAATCAAGCAAAATTTTTTTCATTTTTTATCCACCATCCCCAAACTTGAAAGATACATTGTCCCCAATGTAAAAATTCAAAAGAAATATATACAGGAAAATTCCTAGAGGTGGATGGGATGGTGTTGGAAAAAGTGTAGTAGGATCTACTTGAGGATGGTCTTGGCTAGGTGCCAGTCTACAAATCCTGTCATGAATATCATCCAGCTGGCCTGCACATTTGTCTAGGTACCTCTTAACCTGCTCGCAGTCAACCTAAATCTGACTATGCTCTACGTCATTTTGTCGCTGACGGCTCTTCTGATTTATCTGAGTATGTCTGAATGTGTCCATGTAAGATCACAGTGTTGTCAATCCTGCTATACCATTCTCAATTTAGTTCGTATAACCACAATGAACCTTGTTTACTCAACCTGACCTTCTAGCAATTGATGTAGCATGGATGCTACGTCCTCAGAAGATGCGGTATGTTGTGGTGCTACTGGATGCTATTCTTGAGGCTACTCCTCGCTGCTGGGACTGTCCTCGCAGCTTATGGAGTGTGCCTTCTTGCATTTTTTAAGACAAATCAGTTGATTGGTTTCTTGGATTTCACTATCGGCTCTGCTACAAAAATTTGAACTCCCACTTTTTCACAAATTCCACTGATCAGAGCTGGGAAGATAGTAGTGTGTCTCTTACCTGTTTGGAGGCCCAGAGAACTAATTAAGGTGTAGATGTAACTTCCCAAGTCTATCTTTCTTCCATGAGCTAGACAGTATAAAAATCAAGCCTTCGCATCATTGATGGTAGAGCGGTGCATGCTCGGGTCGATGTTGTGGCTCACAAACAAATTCAAGATGAGCAGGGAGTCTGCAATTTTTATGCTCAAAGTTTTTCATGGGTAGTGGCCATGCATCGTCTCGACCATATAAAAATCGGGCCACTTCACCCATATCCTGAATAGTGGGTAACGGGTAAACATCTTTCGATGTAATTATGTAGTACTAGTTAATGACACACTGGGTAAACATAAACAATTTATCCTGCACCCACGTTTGTCTGCAGTGCTCCATCACATATATGTCGATTTCTTGGTTGAAGTTGGTATAGAACTCATGGACGCGAGCTGGGAGTAGATCTTATGCGGTGTTTCTGCAATTCTTGACCATCCGCACACGTCAATCAAATTGTACAACTCGAAGTGAAGAAAATTCTCCAACTGTAACCTCCGCTTTCCCCATATGCTTCAATGGTTAGTGAGTTTCTTATATCTTTCTTCGTGCTCCTCGGATAGATAGTGGAGAGAGTCAGTGGTTTCCACTCATGCTCTCGTTGATGTGCCTCCGGTTGCCTTTTTCTTTTTTTTTTCTACGGCGGTTGGGGGTCTTTTTGGAGCCATGACCTTCGAAATAAATGAAAACAACTTAGATATGAAAAACAATATAAATGATTCGAACTATAGGCAAAGTTTCTCTAAAAATTGTGTTCGACTAATCTACTTTGGATCCCTAGAAAATTACCCAAGAATGTTCAAATGTGAAACAGCAAAGGATGGTATGGAAGTGCATGCTTTGGTATACCATATGTTCAAATTTCATAGCATTTTGAGGTCGTTTGGGCCAAATGGACAGGGGACAAAAATGCTAACGGAGGCAGGTGATAGTGGGCTGCCATGGCATCCGGATTCCCTTGGTGGTCACGAGTTGGATTTTGGTGATAAAATTGTGCCTAAACCTCGGTGAATGATCCTATACAATAGTATTGGTTAAGGAGACTAGCCTATGATCACATTTTATTCAAATTTGGCAAAAATTTTGGTTGGGGGCGTTTTGTCGAACACCTTTCAAGCAGGGGTTTGTTCTTCATATGTTGAATAATTGGGTAAACTAAGCAAATCCAAAAATTTTCTCATCCTATGCATATAAACCCAATCAATATCATCTTTACCCTTCGATTCAAACTTAGTCTAATTCTCGTTTCTCTAAACAAAACACAAAAACCGAATTTAAATGGAATTGAATGAAAAAAAGAACATCGCACACCATAAAGATTGAAACTCACATTTGAAGATGTGGAAATTGATGCTAAAGATGAATGATTTTGATGAAATTGATGTCTGTGATACTCGTTTGGAGTTCGCAGATCAAGGATTGAAGAGAGAAAACTTTTTGAAGTTGAAAGTTTAAGTTTTGAAAACACAAGTCTGGTTCTCATTTTTATGTTCTCTGGTTGTCCTTGCGATCGTAAGGAAGAAAAATCATGCGATCACAAGACCATTAAAATCTAGGTAGAATGATTTCTGCCCTGACAATGTGATCGTAGAAGGTAATTCCATGTGATCGCATAGTGAACTCTGCGAGATTTTTTTTTTAATCCAACATAACTTTAAAAATGTGCTTATGCAAAATGATGATGATTATAGTTCCTCATTACCTAAGAATTAAAAGTGCATACTTTAAACCTTAAAAGCATAAAACGTGCAACTGAAATCCTAAAACTTAAATTACACGAAAATTTAAATAAAAGGGTAGAAAAATGGATTGTCTCCCATTAAGTGGTTGTTTACAGTCTTGAGCTCGACTTTGTCGCGGTGATCACTCATGACACTTTGAATAGGTCTATGGAGGACTTGATTTGCTTGCATCGATAGTTTTGGAACCATTTTTTGTTTACTTTCTAGAGTTTGATTTTCCATTATCATATTGATATGACTCTATTTTACCACCCTACTCGAGCTCAACTATGAAAACTTCACTTTCTTCATCGGACAGTTGTTTGTCAATCCTCGTTTTAATGATTGGCATGTGTTTCATCGGGTCTGACTGGTTTCTAATGTGAAAGTGTTGGTTTTCTCTTGGTCAATGACATCAATATGGAAATAGGAATCTGAAGAGCTCCAAAATTTAGTTGCTTTAAACACATCGAATGTAATATGTTCATCATTCAACCTCAGCTTTAGTTGCCCTTTTTTCACATCAATCAATGCCTGACCAGTAGCCAAGAAAGGTCTACCCAAAATAAGTGGTACATCCTTGTCTTCGCACGTATCCAAAATAATAAAATCAGCAGGGAATATGAACTTGTCCACTTTCACTAATATGTCCTCAACGATCTCCCTGGATGTTTGATGGATCTATCTGCAAGCTACAACGATATTGTTGTTGGCTTTGCTTTTCCCAAACCGAACTGCTTAAATTTAGAATAAGGCATTAAATTCACACTAGCACTCAAATCACATATAGCTTTGTCAAAAAATTAACTACCAATAGTGTAAGGAATAGTAAAACTCACTGGATTTTTTAATTTCGAAGTAGCTTGTTTTGCAAGATAGCACTCCATTCCTCGGTAAGCAAGACTATTTCGTGCTCCTCCAAATTCCTTTTGTTTGAAAGAATTTTTTTCATAAATTTTGCATAGCTTGGCATTTGAGCTAAAACATCGGCAAAAGATATGTTGATTTGGAGTTTCTTATACACATCAAAATTTTTTTCGAATTGCTTGTCTAGCTTATGTTTTCGCAGCCTCTGAGAAAATGATATTGGAGGGACGTAAGCCGGTGATAGGATATAATATGATGGAGAGTTCCATTTTTCTTGTTCAACTGCTTTTTCATATTTATCGAATTTGTTTTTTCTCTTTACTGGACACAGTTTTCTTTTTTACACCTGGTCTCTTTACATAAATTTCTGGCAATTCAACTCCGCTTCTTGTGGTAATTGCATTTACTTGCTATTTTGGATTGACCTCGGTATTGCTTGGCCATGTGCCTGGTTGTCGCTCGGTCAATAGTTTAGCTAACTGATTTTTTATATTTTTTTATTATCATATCTTTTCTGCACTTCTTTGAATTCAGATTCCATGCGTGTGACAGTTTCTTCTAATCCTTCTTTTCTTTCTTGTGGTCTCCCTTGATTTGACAGATTTTTAAGGTTTTGGGTATTTTCATAGGAGAAGTTTGGATGATTTCTCCACCGAGGATTGTAGGTCTGTGAGTATGGATTATTCTACTATCGCTGAAAGTTCTGAGCATATGCAGCTTGTTCAGGTGATAACATATCAATGGTGGTTTAAGGACATTCTGATGATTGATGGTTTACCCTGCATGTTACATATATTGGTAGGGACATGTGAACCATATTGGCTGAGTGAGAACATTTTATTTCTTCCATCTGCTTTTTCAATAAATCAATTTTTTCTAGTACAAGCAAATTGATTTCCACTTCATGCATTCCTGATGCTTTCTTCTGTAACCTTTTGTCTGGTCACATAACGACCTGTTCACTCATCATTTTATACAAATCGTGAAGGTCGCCGGCGAATCTATTTTGGATAGAGCCACCTGCTGTAGAATCTACTGAAGAATGACTGTTTGGAGCTAATCCAGAGTAAAACTAATGATTCTGAGCCGCTAAAGGTAGACCATGACTTGGACATTTTCTGAGCAATTCCTTGAATTTTTTCCATGCCTGGTAAAATTTTTCAACTCAGATTGTTGGAAATTGGATAATTCATACTTTAGTGTGTTCACTCTGGCCGGAGGGAAGTATTTCAGTGTGAATTTCTTGATCAAATCTGTCCAAGTAGTGATGCTCCCAAATAGTAGAGAATCTAACCATTTTCTAGCTTTATCCTTCAGTGTGTGTAGGAAGAGCATCATCATAAGTGCCTCTTCATTAATATTGTGGTATTTGAAATTTTTGCATTATTCATCGAAGCGAGAAATATGATAATGAGAATTTTCATCTGTTCTCCCATAGAACGACAGATCGTTCGAAAATAAATTAATCACATCTGGCCTCAAGTGAAAGTTATCGTGTCCATAAGGTGAATAGATTATGATGGACTGATTCTCAATAATCGCTGGCATCATATACTCACCCATAAGAATATCTCGTTCGTGAACTTCAACTGGTCGAGCCATTGGTGCAAGATTATTTCTCACACCTATAGGTAATGGATCACGGATTCGGTTGTCATAAATTGTGTCTTTTTGCTGTTTTTTTTTTTTTTTTTGTTCATGTTGTCGTTGGTGAAAACTTCGTTCGATTTCTGGGTCTAAATCAAATAGATCAAGATCTTTTGTACGGTGCATACACACTTGACACCTGAAACTTTAGAAAATAGCTAGAATTCAGCAGTACTGAGAAGAGAAAAATAAAAATAATAATTAAAAAAATTGTTAAAACTAAACTATCAATTAACATAGTAATTAATAAAACTAGTCCCTGTCGACGGTGCCAAAAACATGTTGTAGATTTTAATCCTGCAAGTGAACGGATCGTTAACAAGTAATATAATGATGTGCAGAGTGTCGAACCCACGAGGACTAGTTACCAATTAATCTATTAATTTATTCTTCAAGTTTTAACAATATAAGATATAGATTCTTTTATGATTTAAATTCTAAAATTATTCTACTTATATTTAATTAAATCTAAATTATCAAGCAATTATGGTAAATTATTGAGAACGAATTCGAGTTTTACTAACACTAGGATTCACGAATCTACCTACACGTTCCTTAATCAATTAATCCGTTTAATCTCTTTAGCTTATAATTACTATAGATTGAAAATCGGTGATCCTATAATAATCAAAAGTCTCTCTCGATGGTCAATCAATTCTATATCGATAAGGGAACCTAATTATCTCTAATTATGTTTCGAACATAAAAATAGTAATTTCTATATATTATTGAACCTTATATTATTCAATACCATGTGATTAGTCTATATTGAATCTCTCGATTTCAATATAGATCACAAAACATTCTAATAGTGATCGAGCATTAAAACATTAGAAAGAAAGAATAAAGAATAATCAACTAAAAAGTAATTAATTACTAAAACGAAAAAACTTCTAATTGATTAAAAACATGAGATTTCATCGTTCATCCTAGCAACAAGTAATTTAGCCGAACGTGATTTCATAAAATAATACAAGAATTTTATTAATCATGTTTCGAAAGAAAAAGGAGAAAAAGTAAATATAGCCCTGTTTACAGCCTAAAAATCTTCAATCCGTTCATTGATCTTCGATTCTTCTCTTATGTTTTTCTTCCCAAAATTTGCCACCCGCGATATGTCTCTTTTCTGCCTTTTATATCCTCTCCTTTTACTTTTTGAAACGTGTTTTAACTCTTTCTTTTATCCTGGACTCGAAAGAGTTCTATTTCTATGAGGAAGCACTTAACAACTTCATGATAACACCTTGCAATAGAATGGTTTTGTCAAATAAGATCCTGTAGAGAAACTTGGTGGCTTGCGATTGTAGCCATGATTAAGCATGCGATCGCATGGTTGATTTGGACGCAATTACTGGTTTTTTTCTTTGATATTTGCATGACAAGCCCTTCAAGTCTCTTTGTTTGTTGAATTAAGTCTCTTTTTCTTATGTTTGCTCTCTTTTTGTTTGATTGACACTTGATTTTTTTTTCTTATAATGATAAGAAAACAATACACCATTACGCAGAAAATATGTAAGAGTACTTATAATTGTCCCTTTTTGTGGGCCCCGATTAGTACAAAATTGTACTTATCAAAAGTCTTGGTCTAACTTTTGTTTCACTATCACAAACAAGAAGGTTGGAAGATCTAACATTTAATACAATGTTTAGTTACGAAAGACTACAAAATGTGAAGGTCTCAAATGGAGGTGACAATAAAAGGAACGATTGCGTACTATCAGAAGTACTAAGTGATTGATTTTAACTTACTAGGTATGAACTAATGTAAAATTGATATCTATTTTTTTTATATTACCTTAAAAACTCAATATTGTTTTTTAATATTTGTTTTCAATAGGTTGGATGATGACAAGCTGATGATTGAAGCAATAATGACTCTTTTAACATTTTACTTTTGGATTCAAATGGTATATGATGATCTTGATTTCATTTCATTTGATAATATAAATGTGCTATTATTAATCTTTTTTAATTTTTATTTTGCCCTTTAATTGGTGATATTGAGTTGCCATTGAATTTGAATCGTAACCCTATGGCCGGATCCCACCGCAGGTAATCGGCATATACTAGTTAATCACCGATGGTAGAGAGGTTTTCTCCGCTACACACAAAAAGTATTTTGATGTCCGTGTGTCTATATGCCTTCAATATCTCTCCTGACCAGATCATCTCCTCCAAAATCTCAACGTTTGCTAACTCATTCAAACTAATCACCCTAATTTGATCCTCCATCAATCCATCTCCTCCAACCGGTGCATCTCTCTGATTTGATCCTCCCTATTTTGATCCTCTCTCATCAGATCCATTTCCTCCAAAATCTGTTCAAATGTAGTACGGTACCTACTTTTCCACACTAGATGAAACTTCTCTCTCTCTCTCTCCATCAACTCTTTGTTCGATTCCCTTTTTCTCTCTAACATTGCTGATGAAATTGAATTTTTGAGGTTAGTTCTTACTCTCGTTTTTAGGTAAATGTCTATTCTTAAATTTCTTATGTTGTTTTGTCAATGTCGTTTATTTCTGGTGCTTGTAATGTTGCTAAATGTGTTTTTCATTTTCTTTAATTGTTAATTGTTTGTTGCTTGTTGTATTGTCTTTTTTGTGTTCTATGTTTTTTCTTTAGGGGGCTTGGGGAGTTTAAGGATGATAAGCTATTTGATGTATATTTTTCCATGTTAATATCGAGTATTTAAGATAATCAATGTGAGATCAGAGACCTTTACAAATTACGAATTGACTGTGTATTGTTATTTTAGAAAAGAGATATTGGAATTTGATGATTGAATTTAAATACATGCTAGGAAAAAAAAGGAAAAAGAAATTCAAGAGAAAAATGTGTGAATAATACGTGATGTCTAGGTTGAAATGATTTGTGCTGTTAATAAGAGAAAAATATCTTGAATAATACATCATTGTTCGTAATCTGGTTAAATATTGTGTAACTATGTGAACTTATGTTAAACTTAGAGTATGTTTGGAATAGCTTTTTCGACAGTCAAAAGCGATTCTTCATGAGCAAAATTGATTTTTATTATGTTTATGGTTGTTTGGCTAAAGACAATATACACTTGTTGATGAATAATATTCTCAAAAATCTGTTTTAGATAATCTCAAATTCCGATCGTCTCTAAAAATTTCTACTTGAGCATTTACGGAAAGTTTACATTAATGTTCAATTAAACTTAAAAAGTAACAAAATTTACTATTAATACATCAAAATAATAATTTATATAAGATAATAATTTAATAGTTATAATAAGATATGAAAAAATAATATCAGATATTATAGTCCACCAATTGGTATTGTCGAAAAAAAAGCATTTTTTTTTTGTTTACAATGATGATCAATATGTGAAATATGTATATTAACTTATGTTAATATTTAAAGCATGTATTTATGAATAAGTTTTTTTTTTTTTACTGAATGTGTAGTATGTTCATTATACGTGCCTATATATATACATGGTATCTCACTTCACTAAATTTGAGTCACCTTTCATAAATGTAGGCTATCTCATTCAAATATGATATCTCAATTCACTAAATTTTACTCTCGTTGTAAAAAGCCAAATGTTGGTATAGCATTATCTTCATCAAATGATATGTGTACAAGTAAAGAAGATGGAATTATAGATCGTACAAAAACTCGTTGCCAACACTTGGGTATCATATGTGTTTTAAATTTCTAAATTTATATTACCGAATATCGATGCATTATATTTTATGAGTTAATTTGTTCATGAATTTTTTTTTATCTTGTAGGTCCTTCATGCACCCACTTTGGTAAGATCTATACATGTTGTAAAAATATAATTTTGGTACAAATATTGATGTAGTAATGCTGCCATCAATTGATGTGCTTGCAACTGAAGGACTTGTAACTCACCCACAACATGCAAATTGTCGAAGACGTAAATTGTTCGATTCTCATACCATACTTCTTAATAATATTTCGAGGACAAGCCCATTTGGACCAATACACCAGACACGTGTGAATACAAAGAGACTTGCAGCCTGTTCACAGCGTACTTTGTTCACTTCTTTTATCATTTCTATTGAAAGAAAAATGCGCGTTGAATCATTACATTCTCCAAGCAATCATAATGAAAGATGACGTGCTAGACAAGTGATAGATACTAAACGACGCAGCAAAGAACATGCTGCACGAACCATTGAGCAACGAGCAATTGATCTTAGATAGATAATGTACGTAAAAAATGATTGTGTAAAGGGCATACGAGTGAACAATGATCAAGTGAACGAGCTTCAAATACTACTCGTAAACAACGATCACATAAACGGCATACAGGTGAGTAATGAGCAAATGAACGAGCTTTAAATACTATTAGTCAAAAACAAGTATGTAATGGGCAAACAAACTAGCAACGAGTAAGTGAAAGAGCCTTAACCAATAGTCGTTGAAAACATGCACGTGTAGGACTGACAATTGCACAAAGGGCATGTCAATGAGTTATAGATAATGCTCGTCGAACAAGAAGTATTACCATCCAGGAAAATACATTGAATCAACATTTAACACTCTCTATTGCTCAATATTTTCAAAAATCTGTTCAAGAACTTATGTTGATTATGTTGCTATTAAAAGTTCATGTCGTGCATTTCATTTTCATTAAAAGTTCAAAAATATGTTCACATTGTTTAAGAGAGAGTTAGCGTGGATTGAATCCACTTAAGTTCATTGCAGAAAATATAATGGATCCTGGTGTCATTCCAATTGAGTTATCACGACTGACCAATTTAGAGCCTTTTTTTATTGCTCGAGCACACCTAATGATGTCCATGTATCGTGTGAAAAGCCAACAATACAAATATAGTGGTAATATAATTAATTTTGTTCAAGATGTGAATTCAATAGCTGATGTTTTACCATTTAAACTTGCTCATTTATCTGCGATATTGAATGTGAATAGAACCGGGGCACGTGATAATAAACAATTTCCCATACATTGTGAGTATGTTCGACAAGCATTGGTTTGGTTAAAACAAGATAATCTTTATTATCGAGACATAACCATTGATGAGATTTCCTTGGAAACATTACCCGAAGTTGGCGTTCCTAAGATGTTCCTCATGCTCATGAAGATAATTCACATCTTCAAAATGAAAATCAATCAATAGATGTTGTTGAAGATGACATAGAGGGGCTCCCGAGATTTTTAACCAAAATGTTCATATTGATGAGTTTCATGCTTTTCGGACTATTTTTATAGAGCCTCAACCTAATCAACAAGCATGTATACAAAGGGCATTACATGTAGCAGACATTGATCGTTCTATTGCTCACATGCATTTGACAAATGAAATTATTGATGAGTTCTCCACACCACGATATATTTCAATGGTTTTTCCAGCCTTATTTTCATATGGGAATGCAGATTTTAGGCAAGCTCGTCCAAGAAAGGTGAATCCTTTAGAATACTTTCAGTATTTGATAAAATATTTAGATGGGCGTTTCGTTAAAGATTCACAATTCTGATATTTTGCTTGGAATTCTATCTCAAGGTGGCATACTATTTCTTTAGGTGATGTGTATATAAAGAAAAATCCTACAAATGCTGAGTTGTCTATACAAGATATTCAAAATATGGTTTCTTCTGGCGACACACGACTTGTTGGCCGTATATCGTATTATGCCAAGTCTATCGGTTGAACTCTTGCTTACTGGTATACAAGAACAAAAGAATTAACTGCAATGGTAAAACAATTAGGAGCACCAACAATCTTCTTTACACTAAGTGCAGCTGACTTGTGATGGCCAAAATTGTATAACCTATTGGATCTTTCAATTAATCTCAAAACTCTGTCATATATTGATTTAAGGAAAAGACGATCGAATTTGTGAGATCCCATGTGTCGTTTCATTGATCTTTTCTTGAAACATATTTTCATAAAGGAGTATGATGTGATTGATTTTGGTATCGTTTCGAATGGCAACATCACGGAAGTGGGCATGTTTATGGGTTATTATGGTTTAAAGATGCTCTTGATGTTAATCGACTAACAAGAACTGATGAGGACAACAAAAGAATAATAGAATATTTTGACCGTCTTGTTTGTACTAAAAATCCAGATGTTAGCATGTCTATTCCTTTGCAAGAACACCCTTGTGCACGCATCTTGCCACATGAAATTAATCTTGATTTGGACGACAATGATTATTCATCTTTAGTAAATTTGGTCATGCGACATTCTAAATGTGGAACATATTATTTTCTTTTACACAAAACAACAAAGCAGGTGGTGAGTCGGTTTAGGTACCCTTTCGATGTTCTTAGGCATTCTTCAATTGTTAAAGAGCCTCCTAACAGTAACATGTTTCAGTTCTTAGGGTATCGAATGATCCGTTGGTTTGTTCTCATAATAGAAAAGTTCTTTAGACTTGGCAAGCAAACATAGATTGGTCACCATTCCTTTCGGTAGTACATTACATTGCCAAATATGCTGCAAAATCTGAACCTGCATCGAAAACATTCATAGAGACTTTGCGATAGATTGTGGACGATCTTCGCCGTCCATATCCAACAGCGAGATCTGTGTAATCAAATGCTTATTAATTAAAACTATTTTCGAAAGGGATATATCCGCTTAAGAAGTTTGTCACTTGCTAATGGATTACCCTCTTACAAAGTCATCAAGAAAGTGTGTGATTTTAAATGTCAGTGAGAAGAGTATGTTGTCATCAACTCTAAGGCGAAGCCATGAACTCTAAGGCGAAGCCATGATTCAGATGGTGAAGATGTTATAAGAACAAATCCAAGTTTTGTGATTCATTATATGACCTTTCCTTTTGAATACGAAAATTTGACTCTCCTTGAGATGGCAAAAAATAAATACTATTTTAGCAAAAACCGTTGGCACGAATCTAAAGTTTGGATCTATTGTATGTATCATTCTAGAACTTGAAGGCAGTAAACTTCTTGAAAATGGTGAAAATTGGGAATTATATTGTCGTCAACAAGTTTTACTTCATCACCATTACTACAGTTTTGTCGAAGCAATGGGTGAGTGTGAAATGTGGGCTATACGCTATGTTGACTTAGGTTTGGCAATGGATGATAGTGTTAATACAAATGATTTAGTTGATGAGGAATTCGAGGAAACCGAAGATGTAGATCTTGAGTCTAAAGGGGTTATTCTTGAAGAATGGATGCTCGCAGCATCAATGGGGCCAATGTTTGACTCTGGTGAGGATGTTAAACTGGGGTTAAGAGACTTTGATACATCACATAATTGGGGAGAATGTTTAGAGAGATATTCAAACATTGATATAGACAGAAAATTACTCATTTGGGGGCAACATATGATTGTAATAGTGAGTTGGCAAACAATATCGTTGTTGTTCCAATTACTCATTTATTAGCTCAACCACAAATGACTCATGATTTAGTATTGGCATCTCTTCATGAAGAAAGACACATCCATATGATTATTTCTGGAGGAGTAGGCATCGAAAGTCTACACTCATAAATGCAATTGTGCACTCTAAATTTATTTTGTTTCATTCCAATAAAACAATTCGGATCATGGCTCCAACTGGAGTTGCTGCATTTAATATTGGTGGTGCCACCATCCATCATGAACTTGCTATAAGTGCAGAGAGAAAACCTTCACAACCATATATTTATATCATTGGTGATCAATGTAGATGGAAGCAAGAAGATTTCAAGGACACTAAATTGATTATCATTGATGAATACAGCATCTTAGGGAAATCAATGCTTGTCAACATTGACCTCCGTTGTGAGAACATAATTAGAAGCCAATGAATCATTTGGAGGAGTTTCCATTATACTTGTTGGTGATATATGCGTCTGTTGCCTCCCGTATTTGATAGTCCATTGTATTCAAATAAAGGAAGTTTTTATGCAACAATGTGGTACACTTGGGTATTCTGTCTTTGACAAATGTTTTCAACTATCATACATATTTTGACAAGCATGGGAAGAGCAGGCATCTTTAAGAGAAACTTTACACATACTTAGTGATTGAACCTCAACTATTGAGGATTGTCATATGTTCAAGACTCGAAATTATTCGAATCTAACAACTGAAGAGATGAACAATTTTAGATACGCTATCCATTTGTGTCCTACAAAATGGTCTACTAATGAGTATAATCGGGAAAGGTTGATTCAATTTGGAAGACCAATTGCACGAATATTTTCAAAAAACAATTGTGAAACTACAACAAAAGCTGAGTCGGATCAAGCAAAAGGTTCGGAAAAATCTCTTTGTACATCCATTGGAGCATGTGTTATGCTTTGTGCTAATCTTGCCACACATAATGGACTAGTTAATGGAGCAATAGGTACTGTTGTGGACATTGTTTATGCAGTTAATTGCAAGTCACCGTTTGATTCACCTTTTGCTATTATGGTGGACTTTGATAATTACCGTGACACTAGTTTTCATGAGGGCAGCAAAATAATTCCTATTCTGCCAATAACGTCAAATTGGAATGCATCAAATGGAACCTCTTGTCAACGAACACAATTACCAAATATTTTGTATTGGGCAATTAAAGTACACAAAAGTCAAGGACTAACTCTTTAACAAGCAGTGGTAGATATTGGTATGAAGGAAAGCCTTGGTCTAACTCTTGTTGCTCTATCACGAACGAGAAGGTTACAAGATTTAGCATTTAATCCAATGTTTACTTATGAAAGACTACAAAAAAATTGGTAAATGTGATGGTCGAAAAAGAGAGACGACAAGAGGAGAAACACTTGCGCAACATACAAATTTGTAATGACTGATTTTAACTTAATATGTCTACACAAATTTAGAGTTGATGTCTATTTTTTGATATTACATCAAATACTCAATGCTGATATTTATTATTTGTCTTGCTCTCAACCACGTTTTGAGTCGAGAACCTAAAATTATATGATGTACTAATATCAAATATGTGGTGGGAATCACAAAATGATATGATTAAATTTCTCCTTTCGTTGCTAAAATTTTCTAGAATTTTTGCTCTCTTTTTTATTTATATTGTCACTTAAAATTTGGTTATCTTTTTCGCTTTCATTGCATTGGTTATGAGTATTTTAAACATAATAGTCGACCGAATTCAATGGTGATTGATTTGGATCCAAAAACTAAGATATAGCAAATTTGATTGACAATCTTCACGTAGTCAATTTTTTAACGCCAATTAAGTTTTTGTTCATTCTTCTTTTTCCTGGATTTTTTATTAACATTATTTTTGTTATCAAAATTTTTATAATAGAGTCAACGGTCGGTTCCACCGCGGGGAAGCGGTATACTAGTTAATGTAGGATGGGCCCGGGCTGAACTGCTTTGGATGATTAGCTACTCAAAATCTGTGGGTGATATACAAGTTTATTTCCTTTTGGAATGTACCAAAAAATACTCCTAAGCAAAACACGTTCATGTACAAATCTAAAATCCCTATTTCTACACATCTGTTTCTCCCACCAACACCCTATCTTTCAAAATGTCACAAATCTCCATTGGAAGAGACGCTGCAGTTTTCCGATATTTAGCTTGTCCCTCTTGTGGATTTGGCTGTCTTAAGAACCAAGTCGATTTCCTCTGTATCACGAGGTGTGTATCTCATCTCAAAATCATTGATGATAACTGTAATTAAGAATGATATTATAAGTGGGCTGTAAAATGTAATCAAAGATGGGCTATAATGAGCTTAATTTCTCAAGATTTCATAAGACGTGTACAATAAATTTATATAATTGATAAATGCGAAGGGGGAGAGTAGAGGCAGATGTTCTGAGGATTGGTAGAGGGAGAGCAATTTTGGAGTTAATAGGAAAAAGGATGATTAGAACCTTGAATTAATTTGTTGATTTCTGTAATGATTTCTCTATTTTCAGTCCTTTCGTTACATTCTTTAATATGAAGTGTGAGTATCCCCAAAATCCAAGTTCTTGAATATATTTTCTGAAAATTATTGGCTGGAGATTTGAAATTTTAAAAGTTCATGCAAAATTTTCTTGGCTTCAGAATCCAGATTTTAGAGGTAAAGGGTGTATTGAAGTTAGAATAGGTTTAGTAGAATCCCACATTAAGAAAGTGACATGGATTTTGATCTAGACAGTAGTATAAAAATGGACCTAGTGAGCTTGGAATACATACTTAACTGGATGGGGGTCAATGGTGATTAATTAAGAGAGCTCTCCAAGTAATAGGATATATGAAATATATATGAGAATGGCCTCTGCCTCAGTTCTACTTGTGATATCTCTGCCTCTATTAGTAATGGCCTATTGTCATCGAGTAGTTTCTCAACATTTTGAACCAATTGCTCCTTGATAACTTCATCTAGTGCAATACTATGCATCAAACTTATTGCTCCAGTATGAACTAAATTAGGTCATGCTCATAAAAATGCTAGTGTGTTGTGCAAATATATGTGTGTGTGAATGTGATTTGTTCATTGCGAAAAGTGAATTGATGGGTGACAAGAAGGCTATCCATTATTCTACTTACATTTCTTGGTGAGGAATTTAGGACAATATCTGGTGGTAAGAGAATCACATTGAAATTCATTTAGGACAAGGAATAATATTGTGTGACTGTATCAACTTTTCAAACTATGAAATAATTTGATGTGTGCATTAGAAAGAAAAGGAATACAAAATAGATTGCATAAAGGATTGCACCATCAAACATATATACACAATGCAAGTACAAAAAGAACGACAAAGATATAGTTGAGAAAAAAAATGGCTTTTCTAGAATGAAATAAAAAATGAACTTGTTCAAGTAGATGCTTGAATAGGAAAGAGAGATTTCTATAGGTCTACTATCATTTGGATTTTAAATTAACTGAAAATTAATTTGCAGAATTTAGAATTTGTTTTGATTAGAAATGGATATTTGGGACAGTACTATTCATTTCATACTTACATTAGTCAACAAATCTTAATAGATAAAATAGATATCGAAAGATAATTTATTTTTAATCAGTTGTTAATACTTCACTACAAATTCGAGATAATCCCTTGTTCCACAGCCCTTAGACTTAAATTATTGTGTGCTTTATCTTTAAACGTTGAGTAATGAACAAGAAAAGAAGTAGGAAAACTGTTTCCCGATCTATAGAATCAATTCCCAGCATTATATTAGTTGATTGGACACCACTTTTAATCTGAAAGATTTGTATTGTGCATATCTTAATGTTTGCAAATGTGAATGCTTTCAAAAAGAAAAGATATGGGTTTCACTTATTCTACTATTTTTGTGTTTCTCAGCGCGGTTAGGTTACCTGTTCGATATACAGTACTAAACTTGATAATATAATAGATAATTTTTTTTCTAAATCTCCAAGCCAAACATGACATATCAAAATCTTGAAGTACTTAAGAAATAAGAATAATGGGATGAATGCCTTCTCAATAATAATCGTGATGAAAGTCATTAGCTCCAAGGAAGTTAAAAATAGGTAGAAGTATTTATGAAAAGAGGAAAAGACAAGTTGAATGCCTTCTCTTGATAAATAGGTAGAAGTATTTATTTGGATTTTACTATTCAAATTTCTATTAATGATCATGTCCCTAATAGGCTAATACAGCTAATAATAACTTTATTTTTTAAGGCACACTGTAGGGTCATAAAGACATTAAGCAGTGAATATTGTGTGTTCTTCATTGAGGTAATTCACCAGGTATCTGCATGCAACACCAAGAAAGAATCTCAATAATAATTGATGAAAAGAAATAAAGGGAATGATTAGCTTACCATGTCAAGTGTTGAGTCGGGATCACCAACGGGATCACCAACGAATAATTCTAATTTTCCTTTGCCATAACCAACAAAGATGGTATCAACAGTTCTGTTTTTGGAAACTTTTGAATCATTTTAATACATTTAATTAAGAAAAGAAATGAAGTAATTTGAAAATATGTATAAATAATTTGTATCGTGCCATCTATCCTATCTTATACCTTCAATCCAACTCGAGAAGGGCTCTTTATAAGTACTTGTTATAATTGTTGGGCGTACAATAATGAACTTAACATTTTCCTTCAACTTCACCAAAACCGTTTCCCCATGGCCTTTGTAAACAATTGTGTATTTTGACATCCATGCAGCTTTTCTGTGCTACATATTTTTCATTAATTATATAAGTTTTTACACTTTTTTCATCACTTCCTATGAAAATGTAAAATAGAAGAATTCAAAAATCAATTGGCCTAAAAGATCAGTTAATAGATCCCTTCACATTAATCAACATATACTGAATTTGTTAGAACACACATATTAAAAGACAAGTTCTTAAAATTACCTTTCAATTCCCAAATTTCTCATTACTAATGTGATTTCTAATTCCGTTGCATTTTGATCTTCAAGTTCTCTTATTATTTCCTCGACTATCTTCTTCTCCATGATGATAACTAAATACGAGATGTAGCTACATCAAGTGTCTCGCCCATGTGAAATGGCTTTTCTGGTATGAATCCTACACTCGTGCCACATATATAAGTGTTGGATAACAAATTTTACGGGGGGACGTGTTTGATATGTAATATTTTAGTGGACTAGACTAGAATATATGACTGGATGGGATCTTTGGACTAGACAAGACTATACAATGGAAATGATCTTAGTTACGACTTGTATTATCATTTTCGTGCAATGGTAGAGTTGGTAATCCTTGTACATATTCTTAATATTCTTTCTTTACCAAGTTGTTGTTTATTTGAGTCCCTTTTTTAATTATGAGTTATGACTATTTTTTCTATTCTCAAATATTGTTTTATTCATTTTGCAAACAAATTACAGAAAGAAGAGGATCCACTTATCTTAATTTCAGTTAAAATGATAGGATATGCTGGAGCCCCTTTATTAATTGATTGTAAGACTGATGTAATTAATTCTAGTGATGTTTTTTGTTATGCCAACCTCCAAATATAACTTTAATGGCGTACTTGCATGTTTAGTTACTACTTTACAGAGTGATCGATTTGACCATATTGTATGTGGACTAGTAATTAGAACCTTTATTTGCTTGAGTATTTAATTGACATTTTGATTAGAAAAAAGGTGGAACTAATTAAGTCCACCACACTAATATAACTTTCTTCCTAATAAAACTTAACAACATGCAGAATTCAAATTCAAGCCTAAATGTCAAAAACACGTTTGTCTAAAATTAAAAGTACAACATATTTACTTTATTTTGCAACATTTAAATGTCATGTCTAACTATCTTAACTTTAGTTGTTAGCAGTATGTCATTTGATCGTAGTTAGATGTAGTGACAAGTAGATCAGAGTTTCCTTACAAAGGAATTCCTTAGAGGAGTTGAAGAGTTTATTGAATTTGCATATTTGCAGTGAGGAGCATTTGATAAGATTAGATGTCCTTGTTGTGAATGTATCAATAAAAAATTCCATGAGCGAGATAATGTAAAACTTCACTTATACAGCAAAAGGTTTACCCTTGATTACAATTAATGGTATGAAACATAGAGATGAGATAGTTGTGGGAGTTACCCATTATTAGGTGAACGTATTCAATGTATGGTTGAGAACCTTCTTGACATTCCTCATGGTAAAGCATCTAACGATAAGAAATTGAATGTTTTGGTGTTAACCATAATTGGGTGAAGAAAAGCATATTTTGGAAGTTACCCTATTGACATACAAATCTCATACGCCACAACTTGGATGTGGTGGACATTGAAAAAAATGTATTTTCATAATGTATTCAACACAGTTATGGACATAAAAATAAATACAAAGGATAATGTAGAAGCATTGATGGATTTGAAATTTCATTGCAACCGACCCAAGCTTCACTTAATTAGAGACGTAAACAAAAAAATTATAAGACAAAGGCCTCTTATACTTTGACGAAGAAGCAGAAAAGGAAAGTATGTGATTGGGTTAAAGGATTAAGAATGCCGGATGGTTATGCTTCTAACATTGCTCATTGCGTTAAGGGTGTATGTCAGTTTTACGGGATGAAAAATGCCATGATTGTCACATATTTATCAAGGATTGAAATTCATAGCATTTAAAGATCTATTGCCAAAACTAATTTGGGAAGCATTAACTGAACCTAGTCATTTTATTAGAGATATATGCTCAATTGTTTTAAGAGTGGAAGACATGCAACAACTGGAAGACAACATTGTGCAAATTATAAAAAAAAATTCCAGTACAAATGTTTTGCTCAATGGAACATTTGCCCGTTCACTTAGCATATGAAGCTAAGGTCGAAGGTCTTGTGCAGTATCGATGGATGTATCATTTCGAGAGATAACATGTCAATTGTTACATTATCTATGTCATTTATTAATATGTATATTAAGATAATACCCCTATATTTCATGTACATATTTCACCTAAAAAAAAAGGTAAGAAATTGAAATCACGTTGAGGCGTCTAGAGTAGAAGCATACCTCATAGAGGAAACATCTAACTTTTGTAGGTTATACTTTAATCCAAATATAAAAACATGATTGAATCTTCCACCGATGAATGATGAAGGAAGGTTTACTAATCCACAAAGAAGGTTTTCATTTTTTAACAGTTTGCTCTATTCTTTGGTAATAAGGCTCTAAATACAAAGTTAATGATAGATGAGAAGTTACAAGAAACATCATTATACATGCTCTTGAACTGTGAAGAAATTATTCCTTTTGTAAGATATATTATAATAATAGGCTATATATATTCACTTACGTGAATTAAAATTAGTTACATTAACTTTTACATCGTTATCTTATAGAGGAAGTTTGATAAACAAATGAGAATGGATTATCCTTAATTGTCTGATACACAACTTGATTAATTATGCGACACAACTTGATTAATTACGCGACAAACATTTTTCCCATTGACTGAAATAATATGTAAGTCGATCAGTACTAAATATACAACCCATAAAAGCTCTTAGTAAGAAATTTTGTTTTATCATTTTTTGGATGATAGAAAAATAGTGGATTCTCAAGTGAAGAACCTATTACAATGGATACTTAGTGCACAATTTCAAATTCTATAATTTGGAATATGGTTTGTATAGAACGACTATGATAATGGTGTGCGTTCTCGGAAGTTGTTATAATGAATATGAGTGCGATTACTACAGTATGTTACTTGAAGTTTGGGAAATTGAATATTTCGAACCAAAAAATAGGGTTGTCTTACTTAAATTTGATTGGTACGACAATGAGAATGGGATTTGTGTGCATCTACTAATTAACCTTGTTGAGATTAATCATAAGATGAAAGTAGTGAGAAATGATGTTTTCATACTTTTCCAACTAGTGTACCACATGAAGTTCCGTTTAAATTCTAGAGATAGACGTGATTGGTGGACAATTGGGTGCTTGTATTGAGAAACATAGTGTGACATAACTTATATTTTGATCAAGAATAAAATTGTTCGCTACCAACGTATAAGGGTTGGCACCTTATACCAAAATGTTGTAATATTGACTTTTCACCATTTAGGTGTGTAATTTACCTTATTGCAGAAATAGTTTGATGTGTATTGAAGGACCACGTGTTGAGTTTAATTTTATAGTATGACTATGCAGAGAATTAAATTCTACTAGATTACCAGATATTTCAACTAAATCCTTGAGAGGGTTATGTTTATCTTTTCGTAAGTTTAATAGTTTTTTATTTACCAATGAGTGAGATTAATTTGATTGATCAAATATATGAGTGAGTTGGGAGCTTGAGGATGAGCAGAATAGAGAATATGAATTTGTGTCAGCAATTGTCGTCCTAAAAAATGGGTAAAGGGACTATTTAAGTATTTTCTATTCAACGGTTATAAATCTGAACTCAGTATTTAGAGACGGCTAAACTTTGACATTTGTGAGTTAGTTCACAGGATTGTGGAAGAAAATGTAATATAAGATAGTGAGAATAATTAGAGAGACAAAATATTCATTTATGCTCGTACCTAATTATCATAACTCGAATGGGGATGAAATATATATATAAGGTTAGGGGTGGCAAATGGGCCTTGCAGCTTGTAGGCTCGCCGGCTCAGCCCATAATGGGCTCGGGCTTGGGGGCCGAGCCTGTTCGGTTCGGCAAAAAAGAGCCGGCTCGTGGGCCGGCTCAACAAGTCAGCTTGTCTTGGCTCTTGGGCATTACCCACGAGCCAAGCTCATGTGTGGCTCGTGGGTAGTGTCCGTGAGCCCTCGGCCCGTGGCTCGTGTCCAACAGTCACATTTTTGTGACCGTTGCACACGCGTTGTTTTTTTTTTTTTTTCAAATTCAAATTTTATTTCTATAAATACTCTATTCTAAACACATTTTTTTCACACTTCGTTCTCTCAATCTATTATACATGTGTACAATTTTAACTCCGCCTATGTTCAAAGTAGTCGGTCCCAAGTCAGGAAAAAGGAGGAGAGTTTTCAACTTTTAATTTTTAAAAGAAAACATTTCTCATACTTTATTTCTTTTTTATTTAAAAATTCTCCGAAACAATTTAAAAAATAAATTAATTAAAAAATCGAGCCGAGCTCGTGGATAGCTCAGTTCGGCTCCTTCGATCCACGAGCTCGTGGGCCAAACCAAGCCCGAGCTCGGCTTGTCCCTTGACGAGTTGAGATAGCTTGGTAATGGGCCGAGCCGAGCCACCGCTATATAAGGTTGGCGAAAGAAAAATATTGCAATTATATTGGCTTATGTGATTTTATATATTCCAAAAGTGTGGTCTCTTGTCTTCAGTGGAAAAACCAAAAGACTAATAATTTAGATTGGTTGGTCTAGGGTAGACTCGACATGATCTAATTGTTAGAGCTTAGAAAATATATCTCTAAACAGATCGTGTGGTAGCTTTATAAAATTTTGGAGTCAATTAGAATTACTATGAAAGTTTTGGACTTAATTGTAACTGTAATTTAAGTTCAGGAAGTACATATTCAATTAAATCAAAATTAATCACATCCGTAGGAGTTTTACCTCCACATACCCAAAATAGATACTTACATTTGTCTTCACCTTCTGCAATTTTTTTTCTTTTCAATTTCCTCAGTTCTCTTCTTCACAATTCTCTTTCTCTTCACCATTCTTCAAATCTTTCCTTCTCAACCTTGTTCCTCCTATGAATCTCCATTTATTTTTCTACGGTCAAATTATACCGATAAGCAGTGTACTAGTCTAATTGGACTTGGATTTGATTTAGGGTTCTTTGTTCCTATATCCCTACTATCTTAGAAGAGTGAATGGGTATGGAATCGACATACCTCTAAATATGTATTTCTCCAACACATAAATTATAGAATCAACTTACCTGTGTATCTTCCAACTGCATAGAACCTAGAATCGAAGTTTGTTCATTGGGATGTTGTATTGTTGTGATGATTTTTGAAAACCAGAAATTCTCATGGATCTGTTTAGTTCCTTTCAATTTATCTCTCATTTAGTTGAATACATGGTGTTTTTGGAGTTTTATGTTTCATTTTCTTTTATTTGGCCCGTTATTTTGCAGGTGCTATAGGATTTGATAAGTGCATTTTGTGGACTTATTAAGACCTTTAAACTAAGCTTTTATTCCTTTATTTTATTGAATTATTACTTAATTTTGTGTTTTAATCTTCATATTTCAGTTTTGGACTTGTTTAATAGCAATTGGAGAAGAATGGATGAAAAGAGCAATAAATTGGAAGATATTTCAAAACAATGAGGATCTAATTGAACTCAATTGAAAGTTGAAGGACCAGATTGGAAATTATGAAAAGTTGAAGGAACAAATTAGAGATTATCAAAAGTAGAAAGACCAAATTGGAGATTATAAAAAATTGAAGGACTAAAAAAGACAGAACCCAAAGTTGGAGGACAAAACACGCAGAAACACAACATTCAAGTTGGGCGATCGCCCAGATTAATGCTGGGCGAACGCCCAGCAACCTCAAGAACAAACAGTGAGCAAATGGGTCAATTGGGCGATCGCCCGGGAATGGCCTAGGCGATTGCCCAAGCTATTTTTTTGGCTGCTGTAGATTTTTTTCCTTTTTCAATTCCAACCGATTAGGTAAGTTTTGGCCCACAATTTTTAGGTCTTTTTGGTATCTTTTGGGGCACGATTAGGATAGTATATATATTTGTTATTAACTCATAATAGGTTGTTGAGTTTTTGGGAGAAAAATATAGACAAAAACATCAAACGAAGATCAAGATCAAGCAATTATTCTTTCGAGTTTTCTTCTTCTCCGGGTGATGAATTCCATGTTTTCTTCCCTTCTTATTTTATTATTATTAGTATGCTAGGCCAGTTTAATTAGTGCTAGAATTATGAAGAAACTTGTTGTTTAAATTCTTTCATCTTGAGACTTGGTTTTTGACAATTTATTTCAATATAGTTTTGAATAATTAATTTTGATTTGTTTGCATCTACAATTATATACGTAGTAATTGTATGAATTTTGTGGTGTGTTTTACTATCGAAAGATCGAAAGCATGCTAGTAATTATCTTAAAGTCCGATAGGGATAGAAATATACCGCTGTGCTTTAGGTGATCTTTAATTGTCCACAGAAATTTAATGCATTTGTTTGTATTCGCATTCATCATAGAAATATAGTCGAGTCATATATATGAATAGGTTTAACTTTATTCGAGAGAAACTGTTGAATAATCTAGGGATATTGATTTTCATAACTGAAGTAATTTGTCAAGAACAAGAATCAAGATAGAAGAAATAACAACTACAAGTGGATTCAGAATTCTAGTACTTTTCCTTTTTAAAGTTAATCAATTTTCACCATTTTAATCTTTCAATTATTTGAGTTATAATTAGTTAACTGTTTTTAGTTGACTAGTTTAATTAGTTAACTGTTTTTAGTTGACTAGTTTAATTAGTTATTAAACACAAATTCTTCCAAAGTTCTTTAGATTCGGTTAAGGTTAATATAATTGAACTGAACTATCTAAATCTTCGTGGAACGATACTTGGACTCAACATCCACTTTATTACTTGAGCGATCCGTGCACTTGCGGAATATTAAACACATAAATCGCTGACAAGTTTTTGGCGCCGTTGCCGGGGAATTAGTTTTAATTCTTTTCAATTAGTTTAACACTAATTACAACTTATTTATTTATTTGTTTTAATTGCTCATTTTCTTTAAGATATTACAGTGTTTGCTGTGTTTCTTTTCAGACCATTGCATGCGAAGTGTGAAACACAAATCTCTAATTCCAATTGATCCAGAGATTGAACGCACTTTTCACCGTAGGCAGAGAGAAGCAAGAAAAACACAACAAAAAGACCAAAAACAGCAAGACATAATGCAAAACAACGAGATCACTCATGCAAGACAAGAGATTGATGAAGACAATATGCTAGTTGGAGACTTTTTGACTCCACAGATCATCCAGAGCCAATCCAGCATTGTCTACCCACCTTTTGGGCACCCGAACTTTCAGTTGAAGACTAATGTCATTCATCTATTTCAGAATGGACACCAATTCTATGGCAGGACCGATGAGAATCCACATACACACGTTTCGAGATTCTTGGAAATGTGTCAACACTTCAAGTATCAAGGAATCTCAGACGACGCCATCCATCTACGTTTGTTCCCACATACTCTTCGGGACAAAGCTCTTGAGTGGTTGGACTCACTACCAATTGATAGTATAACCACCTCGAATGATCTAGCCTAAAAGTTTTGCACGAAATTCTTCCCACCAGCTAAGGTTTCGAAGTTGAAGCATGATATCTCCATATTTCAACAATCAGAAACAGAATCTTTTGATGAAGCGTGGAACAGATTCAAGAATATGTTAAGGAAGTGCCCTCATCACGGTGTTGGCAGGGGGCAACAAATTCAATATTTCTATGCTGGACTACTCCCTTCATTTAAAAGCATGATTGATTCTTCATCTAACGGTTCTCTATCTACCAAAACAGTGGTTGAAGCTTTAGATTTGTTTGAAAGAGTAGCTACCACCACTGCCATGTGGCCATTAGATAGAGTCGTACAAAAGAGAACTGCAGGAGTACATGAGATAGATACTTTCATAGCATTATGTGCACAGATAGAGTCATTGGCACACAAAGTGGAAAGTATGTCATATTCAGCCAATGCAGTGCAAATAAAGAAATCAACATGTGAAGAATGTGGAGCCAGTCATAGTACATCAGAATGTCCTATTCTATCACTACAGCCTGAACAGGTCGATTACATTCAAGGTGGTAAGCTCCAACAAAATAACCCGTACTTTAACACATATAATCCAAGGTGGCGAAACCATCCAAATTTCTCTTGGAAATTAATCGAATAATTTGGCACCACGAAATGACTAGAAAAGAGTACATCATTAGAAGACTCAATCAATAAATTTGTCAAGAGAACCGAACAATTCATGCACAAGACAGATGCTAATATTCAAAATCAAGGAGCTGCAATAAAGAATCTTGAGACACAAATGGGTCAGATGACAATTGCTTTATCAAGCAGAGCATCAGGTATTTTGCCTAGTAATACAGAGGTGAACCCCAAGGAACATGTTAAAGCTATTACTACTAGAAGTGGGGTTCAATTACCAGAGATCTAGGTAAAGAGATCAGTTGCAAATAAAGAAGTGGTACCTTCCACTTATGAGGAACACGTGGAACCGATGAGCAGACAATAGCTATGAAAGAGAGTTCAGGTACACCACAGGTTAAGGCAACCGTTCCTATCAAGCCATATGATCCTCCAATCCCATTTCCTCAGAGGCTACAAAAGCACAAGTTAGCAAGCAATTCGGAAAATTTCTTGAGATATTCAAGAAACTACATATCAACATTCTCTTTGCAGATGCACTTGCTCAGATGTCCGGTTATGCAAAATTCTTGAAAGACATTCTTTCAAATAAATGCAAGATGGAGGAACATGAGACGGTGATGTTGACAGAAGAGTGTAGTGCTATTTTACAAAATAAACTACCTCCTAAACTAAAAGATCCAGAGAGTTTTACAATACCTTGCACAATTGATGATTTTTGTTTTGATAAAGCTTTGTGTGATTTAGGAGCTAGTATTAACTTGATGCCGCTCTCTATTTTCAGGAAATTAGGTTTGGGAGAAGCTAAAGAAACTACAATAACTTTGCAGTTAGCTGATCGGTCTATTAAACATCCAAGAAAAGTTGTTGAAGATCTTTTGGTAAAAGTGGACAAATTCATCTTCCTAGCTGATTTTATCATTCTCGACATGGAGGAAGATAAAG
Source organism: Forsythia suspensa (assembly GCA_023638005.1). Lineage (NCBI taxonomy): Eukaryota > Viridiplantae > Streptophyta > Magnoliopsida > Lamiales > Oleaceae > Forsythia > Forsythia suspensa. The sequence continues at coordinate 14,529,640 of CM042668.1, forward strand.
ATGTTCCACTTCTTCTTGGTCGACCATTTTTAGCCACAGGTAGAGCTCTGATCGATGTACAAAAATGCCAACTGATTCTGAGGCTTAGCGAAGAGCAGGTCACATTTGATGTCTTCAAGGCAATCAAATATCCAACCAAGTCAGATAGCTGCTTCAAAGTTGATGTGGTTGATGATGCAGTTCATGAAAATTTCCACCTCCATAATCCATCAAATCCATTGGAGGCTTGCATTGTGCATTCTCAATCCTCTCACGCTACCTCTAGTGAGGTTGAGATGTGCGCAAGATATCTTGAAGCTAATCCTCCATATACATGCCGACCACGCTTTGAGGAGCTGGGGACATGTTCTACAAAACATCTGCCTTCTGTTCAACAGCCTCCAAAAATAGAGCTCAAGCAGTTGCCTTCTCATCTCCGTTACGCCTACTTGGAAAGTCCTCTACTTTGCCGTAAATCATTGCAAATTCTATTAATAAGCTTGAAGAGGAAAATTACTCCGAGTGCTTTGAGAACACAAGACGACTATTGGGTGGTCTATTGTCGACATCAAGGGTATCGACCCTACTCTGTGCATGCATAAAATCCTCAAGGAGGATGATTTTAAACCAAGTATTGACAGTCAGAGGAGGCTGAATCCTAATATGAAAGAAGTGGTTAAAGCAGAAGTTATGAAGCTAATGGATGTCGAGATAATCTACCCAATCTTAGACAGTGCTTGGGTCAGTCCAGTTCAAGTAGTGCCAAAGAAGGGAGGTATCACTGTGGTTTAGAACGAAAAGAACGAGTTGATTCCAAACAGAACAATCACAGGATGGAGAGTTTGCACTGACTACCGCAAACTCAATACTGCTACTAGGAAGGATCATTTTCTCCTTCTGTTTATTGATCAGATGTTGGAAAGATTGGCTGGATATTCTCATTGGTTACTATGGGTACAATCAAATTCCAATAGCACCTGAGGACCAAGAGAATACCACATTCACGTGTCCCTATGGCATCTTTGCTTACCGTAGGATGCCTTTTGGTCTATGCAATGCTCCTGCTACTTTTCAGCGTTGCATGATGGCCATTTTCTCTGACATGGTGGAAAAATCCATCGAAATATTCATGGATGATTTCTCGGTGTTTGGCTCGTCCTTTGATGAGTGTTTGGAGCACCTCCACCTGGTTTTGCGGTGTGAAGATACAAACTTAGCTCTTAATTGGGAAAAGTGTCATTTCATGGTTCAAGAGTGTATCGTGTTGGGACATCGGATTTTAGCTAAGGGGATTGAAGTGGATAAAGCAAAAATTCAGGTTATAGAGAAATTGCCACCACCAACTTCTGTCAAGGGTATTAGAAGCTTTCTTGGGCATGCCGGGTTCTATCGTCGATTCATCAAAGACTTTTCAAAAATCACAAAACCTTTGTGTATTCTGCTGGTCAAGGATGTGCCCTATGTCTTCTCTAAAGAGTGTCTATTGGCATTCAACACTCTAAAAGAGAAGCTCATTTCAGCACCTGTGATAATTGCGCCTGATTGGAGTCTACCGTTTGTATCAATGTGTGATACAAGTGATTATGCAGTTATAGTAGTGTTGGGTCAGCGAAAAGATAAAAATTTTCATGTGATAAACTATGCTAGCAAGACTTTGAATGATGCACAGCTCAATTATGCCACTATTGAGAAGGAAGCTCTTGGCTGTAGTCTATGCCTTTGATAAATTCATATCATATCTTGTTGGATCGAGGGTGATAGTTTACACTGATCACGCATCCTTGAAGTATTTATTGACAAAGAAAGATAAAAACCGAGGCTGATTAGATGGGTATTACTTCTATAAGAATTTGATCTCGAGATAAGAGACAAGAAAAGAAGCGAAAATGTAGTAGCTGATCATCTATTCAGACTTGAGCAGGAAGAGCAGATCGAGAGCTTGGATATTAATAAGGTGTTTCCATATGAACAAATCTTTCATTTGGAAAAAACACCATGGTTTGCAGATATAGTGAATTTCCTGGCCAAATCCATCATCCCGCTAGATTATTCAAGTCATCAAAAGAAGAAATTTTTCTCTGACTTGAAGTACTATTTTTGGGATGATCCCATTCTCTATAGACGGGGTCCAGATCAAATAATTCGGCAGTGTGTTCTTGAAGAAGAAGTCCCTTAGATACTTGGGCACTGCCACTCTTCAGCCTACGCTGGACACTTTGGTGCATCTAAAACAGCTGCCAATGTTCTACAGTCTGGGTTCTATTGGCCTTCCCTCTTCAAAGATGCTTACCTTTTTGTGAAGGAATGTGGTCGATGCCAGCTCACGTGAAATATCTCAAAAAGGAATGAAATGAAATGCCTCTCAATAGTATACTTGAGGTCGAGCTTTTTGATGTTTGGGGTATTGATTTCATGGGGCCATTCCCTTCGTCATTCTCGAATCAATATATTTTGGTTGTTGTAGCTACGTCTCCAAATGGGTTGAAGTCGTCGCCTTACCTACTAATGATGCATGGGTTGTGATAGATTTCCTAAAAAAAATGCATTTTCACTCATTATGGCACACCCCAAGCCATTATCAGTGATAGTGGTAAGCACTTTTGTAATCGTCAGTTTGAGTCTTTGTTGGCTAAATATGGCGTTCGGCATCGCATTGCTACTCCTTATCACCCTCAAACAAGTGGGCAAGTGGAAGTCTCCAACCGGGAGTTGAAGCAGATTCTTGAGGTAACGGTGAGTTCATCAAGAAAATATTGGTCAAAGAAACTAGATGATGCTTTGTGGGCCTACCGAACAGCTTTCAAAACTCCTATAGGCATGTCTCCCTATCGGCTAGTTTTTGGAAAAGCGTGCCATTTACCAGTTGAGTTGGAGCACCGAGCATATTGGGCTGTCAAGAAGTTGAACTTTGATCTAAAGGCAGCTGGTGAAAAGAGACTCCTTCAATTGAATGAAATGGATGAGTTTCGATTGGAAGCTTATGAGAATGCAAAATTGTATAAGGAGCGGACCAAAAAGTGTCACGACATGCACATTTAAAGAAGAAATTTTGAGGTTGGGCAGCAAGTTTTGTTGTATAATTCTTGCCTCAAGCTTTTTCCTGGCAAGTTGAGATCTAGATGGTCGGGTCCGTATACAATCACAAAAGTCTATCCATATGGGGCGGTAGAAATCAGTCATGAGAGTAAAGGCACTTTTAAAGTCAACAGGCAGCATTTGAAAGTCTATTGGAATGGTGGATTCTCGAAAGAAAAGTCCACCGTTCATCTTACACACCCAGAATGATCAACTCGAAAAGTCGAGCTCTAGACTATAACTTGAGCGCTTAATGAGAGGCAACCCATTTTCTATCCCTTTCTACCTTTTAAATATAATTCTTTTAGTTTGCATGTGGTTAAGTATTTTACCTTGTTTTTGGTTTTAGGTTTGTCCAATTTTTGCACTTAGATTTTTGGCATAGTTTGGTCTTTATGTTCATTTAAGCACAAATTTAAGATTTCATATGATCATATAGACCTAGATAAATTAGTCAAAAGCAAGAAGTGAGTTTTAGCACAGGTTTGTTTTTTCTAATTCACCATTTTCAGTTTGGCTTGTGCTTAGAATTTCACATGTTAAAGTATATCTAGTTGGTCACATTTAAACTTCATTTGCATGCTCGCATCATTTCCATTTTAGCACGTTTTAGATGTTGGACGTGTTGAATTAGTTTATATTAAAAAAAAAAGATTTGGTAAATTGGGCGATCGCCCGGTTTAGGCCTAGGCGATCGCCCCAACAAGTTTCAACTAGGCAGAATGCCCAGTGTCAAGCCCAGGCGATCGCCCAGGTTTATACCAGGCGATCGTGCAAGCTTAAGCTGGGCAGAATGCCCAGCACTTAAACTTCAAAATGGCCAAATTTTTTTTTTTAACTCATCTCCTCACACACCAACACTAAAAACCCAACATCGCCATCAAGAGTTAAATTCATCCTCACATTGCCCATAACCCTGCACTTATCAATCACATTTGATCGCATTTGCCTGGTCTTCACCTCTTTAGAATTCGGTCAAAATCCATCCAAGGTAAAATGGCACCAAAACGAAAAGACCAATCGACAAAAAAGGAGAAAGAGAGGGTCAGTCATCATCTGACCGACGCCGACCAGTGGCAACAAATGTTGATGACGGAGGTATCCTAAGATTTCGGGGTCCCAAAGAGGAACATATCTACAACAAGTGGTTAATGCAGAAACATATATAGGCCGAAAGGGAGGTAATTCTGACAGACTTCTCCTATTCCGAAATGGCAAATCTCATTCATTCTTGTGGTTGGCAAAGGGTCGCAGGCAAACCTCATTTGGCCTACCCACTATTGGTCAAAGAATTTCTTGCCAATTTCAATCACGCCATTGAGGAACCTGATGCAGACCTCATTTGACCTACCCACTATGGGTCCGTGGGAAGTGGATTCAGTTCAGCCCCACTGTGATTGGAATTTTTTATGGACTGACTGCCAACGATATTGAGCATATCCCGACCGATCTTGACATGACACAAGTGACTCAGTTTCTTTATGGACGAGCAGAGGCTTGGCCTCTCGTTGGACCCAAATTTCTACACAGCCAGCTGATAAAGAGTCTACGTATCCTCCATATTTTTGTGTGTCATAACATCGATCCTACCTTCCACCGCACGGACTTCAATGACACTCGAGCTCAACTCTAATATCATCTTGCAAGTGGGTACAAAATTGACTTGGTGACTCACATATTCCGATTCATTGTTGATCTTGCATCGCAGTGTGCATCTGGCCGATCCCCCATGTTTTCTTGCCTTATTAGTGCACTTTGCCTGGCAGAAGGGGTTCCATTACTTTCTCATGAAGAGCCCAAAATTCCTGAACCACCTATCAACAAATGGACCTTGGAAAATCCTGTGGCCAGACGAGCAGCGGACAATCCAGCTCGATATCGATTCTAGTTGCTGAGACTAATCGCCTCTTGCGTCAGATTTTCACTCAGTTATCCTACCAGGGTCGGGTTTTGAGCTCCATTCAGCGCACTCAGCAGGCCATGCAATGCATGGTTGATCATATGAGAATTGAATTGGACTCCTTGACCACGGCAAACACTGCGCTCCGAGGGGAGCAACGGACTATAAACTACACGTACGACGATGTCCACCACCGAATGCTCCATTTTGTACGGCGCATGGATGATATTTATACCATCATCTCTCAGCCCTCAACCCAGAGCGCTCCTCACCATGGATCCACTCCTATTGCACCAGTCGATCCACCGAGACCTTCTTCTCTATATTTACCCCGGAAGTACCTGATCTTTTCCTCTTTTAATTTTGTTCTAATTTTCTTACATTGGGGACAATGTAATATTTTCATTTGGGGGTGGGTAAAGTATCAAGATACTTAATGGCTGCTTTTGAATTCGTGTATCACTCGGGTCTGTATAACTGAAAAAAAAAATTGTCTAGTTGTTGTTAAACATCTTACTGCCAATGATGATATTTGTTTGAAAATTGAGTACATTTTTAGTGGAACATTAGACAACGCCTGAACTCGTGCTTTTATCTGAATACTTATCTGAATACTTATCCATGTTAGACCTGATTAATGAAGCACATAGCCACTATTGACTTATCATTTATTGGGACCATGATTTGAGTGTATGCACTACAAGAAAAGGTATTTATAGTGGCAACATTAATAGCGACGACAAATAAATGTCGTCGTTATAATTTAAAAATATGTAGCGACGACAAAAGTCATCTTTATATTCAACATGTTGTCTCTATAATATTTAACTTATAGTGACGACATAATAAGTCGTCGGTAAATACTTTCCAGATGGCGGGTATAAATAGCGCCAATTTATTATAACAATAGCGACGACATTCGTTGTTACAATAGATGATGTTGTAACTCACGTGAATCATGATTCTCCTCGTAATTTGAAATGAAGTCCATTGAGACGACATTTTTTCGTCTCTATAGAGTTCACAATAATTGGTTCCCATATTTAGCGACGACATTTGTCGTCGCAATAGATGTATAGATGATGTTGTAACTCACATGAATCATGATTGTCCTCGTAATTTTAAATGAAGTCTATTGAGACGACATTTGTCGTCGCAATAGATGTATAGATGATGTTGTAACTCACATGAATCATGATTGTCCTCGTAATTTTAAATGAAGTCTATTGAGACGCGACATTTGTCGTCTCTATAGAGTTCTCAAAAATGGCAGGAAAATTGGAGCTCATTTATTATCTAAAGCGACGACATTTTTAATTTATAAAGACGACACTTGTCGCCGCTATAGAATCTCATTTTTTAGCTCACCTTCCCCGCATTTCTTTATTGTATTTGTGCAATATTTCCATTTCTTTCTCCATAATTATTCTCCAATTCCATCTTTTTTCCCATAACCATCTTCTTTCCATTTCATTTGTCCATCTCCATCTATTATCTTTACTGTATTTGTGAAAATTTAGTATTTTTCAACTATGGATATTGATTAAAGTTGGACAAAAATTAGACATTGCACAAAATCATCAGATTTTTAGAATGGTTTGAAAGCATTTATAAACATGGCTATGCCATATGTAAATGACAAGGGAAAAATTAAATGTCCGTACACAAGATGTTTAAACGGTCTTACACCTCCATTGAAAATTGTCGAGGCACACATATTTCATCATGGTTTTGCACAGAGTTATGTAACCTGAATATACCATGGCGAAACCAATGTTCAGACTGCGAATGTGTATAGACAGAGTGAGCGAGCAAGTGTGGAGGATGAGATGATGGATGTCATAGACGACGTAGTCGGTGATGAGCATGCTGGTACAGGCACCGATGGTTACTATGACGAATTGTTTGAAGCTCGCATTCGAACTATACACCGGGAGTATCATCATTTTCGTCCCTAAATTTTTTAGTGAAGTTGATGCATATTAAGGTTGTGAACAAATGGACAAACAAGTTTGTCGATGATCTTTTGAAGTTGCTGAAGTTAACTTTTCCAAACATGAACCTGGTAGACTCCCACTACGATGCTAAGAATATGATGACGAAGCTTAGTTTGGGTTACAAATCTATTCACGCATGCAAGAACTAATATGCACTGTTTTGGGATGAGCATACTGGTAGACAAACTTATGAAAGTCGTTGGGTGCACACTTCTGGGAGAGTGGACGGGAATAATGTTCTGCATAAGGTGTTGCGCTATTTTTCCTTGCCCAGACTAAAACATATGTTCGCAATGAAGGATACTGCAAAACTAATGTGGTGGTACAGTATATGAAGGTCTAGGGATGAAGATGAAAGCGAAGATCCCGCTGATGAAAGGCATGGCGAGATTTGACATGAGTCGGCATACAACATATGGCCGATGGTCAGAATCATTTACAACCCGCCACCTTGGTTATGCATGAAACCCGAATACCTCATGCTTACTCTCTTGATACCTATCCCTAAAGCATCGGGTTTTGACATTGATGTATTCTTACGACCATTAGTAGACGAGTTGTAGGAGTTGTAGACCGATGGGATTAACACGCATAACGCCGGTTCCAATAATAGGTCGGTATTCGAATGTGCGGACATTGCATTCGTGGACGATTAACGATTTTTTAGTGAGAAGTAGCTTGTCGGTTGGAGCGGCCAGGTACATGGCATGTCCTACGTGCAACGAAGAGACACCTTGGTAAGACAGCTTACATGGGTCACTGACGGTTTCGCCCATCTAGACATCATTTTATGAACAATTTAGACTTTGACGAGAGGACACAAAGGTGACCACCTCGGTGTCGATTAACGGCTACAAATATTTTAGCATAGTTAAGCTGTGTGAGACATAGTATTCCATAAAAGCACCCTAACTACGGGGGTGCTAGAAAGATGAGAAGTGATGACGAGCTGAATTGGAGAAAAATGAGCATTTTCTATGAGTTTTTGTATTGGTCTTCTACTCTGAGCTAAAACATAACATCGATGTTATGCACGTAGAGAAGAATGTTTGTGACAGCTTCCTCGACACAATGCTGGACGATCCATTCAAATCAAATGACACAGTCAATTCCAAGCGCGATCTGATGAAATTAGGGATCAAAAGAAAGTTGCACTTGTATCAGAACAGGAACAGGTGTATGAAGCCTGCCGCATGTTACACCATGTCCATTGCAAACCGTTAGAGGTTTTGCAACTTCATCCGATTGGTTGAGTTTCCGGATGGCTTCGCTTCTAATCTTTGGAAGATTATTGCTCCTAATGACACCGCATTATTGAGTTGAAGTCACACGATTGCCACATTATCACGCAATGGTTATTTCTAGTCGGACATCGCACGTTCTTGAATAAAACTATTTCTCCTACAATTATTGAACTCTGCACGTTCTTCAAGCAGTTTTGTGCAAGAACACTAAAGGTTAGCGACATAGTCTAGGGACCAATTCATCAATAAAACTCCTAACTTAGGGACTGATGAGCAAAAAAACATAGTCTAGGGACCAATTCATCGGTAAAATGAAAGATTGGGAATCAATTGCACGATAACTAATAATAAAGGAATAATTTGCAATAAACAAAGTTTAGGGACAAATTCAGCACTAAAACGAAATATTAGGGATCATTTACCAAAAATAAGTGTACGGGCCTTTTCTACGCACTATTTGATGTTCTCTTTTGTCATGTGCTAGTATGGCTGATGTGATGTCATGCGGAGGTGATGGTGCGAGCAATCCTCCACCTCAGCCACCTCGTCAGCTCGATTCGACATGCGAGTCTAGTAATAATTTTTGTTTAAATTTTTTTGTATTTTGTAATTATCTTTAAAGTTTTTTGTATTTTGTAATTATCTTTGAATTTTTGTTCTTTTTCGGCCCTAACGCTCTAAACGACGGGTATCTCTCGAGGCATTAACCTTGAGAAGGTTTAGCAGGCGAACGGGAAGAGGCAACTTTTAAATCGCGTTCGACAATGTTGAACATACCATGCATTCGATCTGGAATAATGCGAAATATTTCACGCGCTTGGTTGGGAACCAAGTCCGGTTCACTGTGCCCCCTTGCTACGCTTCATGAACAGAGGTTCTAGAGGAGGAGCGGGCACGGTTATGTAGCATCATCGAGGTATTGACTTACAATAGTTTATACATTAGCGCATTCTCTCAATAATTGTTCCATGTATTATACATTAACGAAATTTTTTTTATGTTGCATAGCTACTTTGATCTTCAGGGCGATTGATCGTCCCCACGAGTACCGGCAAGATATATTCTCGTAGATCTTTTGGCTACTGAGATCGTTATTGAGATTACAAACTGAAGGTCTATAATCACTTGAAAGCGTACGAACCAAGCCATCCATACGGCGAAGTCGTACTGCCGAGGAGGACCGCGTAAGTGCATTGACTTCTTCACAAGCCCTACTTTCGTGGTACGCATTATTATTTACTTTTTATGTTTTTATGTTAATATTTTATAACTATAAAGTTTTATCTAATCAATTATTTGTTATGTCTTCGTGAACAATCGACAAAGAATAAGGTCAATCGGAGTAAGACTAAATACCCGAGCATGTAGGGGTCGAAGAGCTTCTCTGCCATGCGTTACGATGAAGTACAAGTAAATTTTTCAATATCATTATAAAAATCTTCAATGCATTACATATGTATGTTTTTAACTAAATTTTGTGATTAAATTGTTGTAGCGGGCCCCGAGACCCAAAGAAGTGGTCAAGCATTATTAAGTCGTTTCAAACTTTCCATACCTCACCGGATGGCAATTGGGTGAATCCGGTGGCGGTACAGGTGACTACGTCGGACAAACCTATAATTTTTAATTAGTTGGTAATTGTATCTAACATTATCTTATTAATTATTTATCATTTGTTTATTTTTTATTAAACCGATAAACTTGTTGAGGTGAGGCGACTCAACGACACAAGTGACCTCCAGTGGCGCGTCAGGTTGACGAACGTGCTATTGTAAAGAAGGTTCTCGAGAACGTCGTAGACACGTCCGGGGGTTGGGCGGGTTCAAGGGCACCTCTCCCTCCTTAGATTCAACCACCGCATCGATCAACCCATGAGGAACATCCAATCAATTCTCTGGAGACCCTTAGAATGACGATCATCGATTTGCCATGTATGAGGCTCAGCTGTACCGAATGGAGAGGACAATTCAACGTCTTACGGTGAATCTGAAGAATAGAATACCGAGGGTTGTGCCAGAGGAAGATGAGGACGACGACGATAACGAGAATTAGTACAACGGTGGGGGTTTGGGAATCTGTAGATTTTATGTATATATAGTAGAATTGTTTATATTATTTAAATTATAAAAAAAATTAAAAACATTTAAATTGTTTACGCTATAATAAAAAATATTGATGCACATTAGTCGTCGCTACTTAAAGAATATTGTCGTCGCTATTATTTATTGTATCTGAAAGTTCATAGCGACAATCCAAACGTCGCTGTTATTTAAGATAACAGCGACGACGTTTGCGACGACATTGTCGTCACAATTTATCTAATTTCAAAAAATAGAGCACGACAATGTAACAGCGACAATGTCGTCGGTATAGATTCAAATGGCTATAGCGACGACATAATGTCGTCTCTATTAACCTAGAGAGACTAATCTATTGAGACGATAGCGAGGACAATGTTGTCTCTATAAATATAAAAGGAAGACAAATGATGTTTAGCGGCGACTTATGACCTCATTTCTTGTAGTGTATTCTAAAAATCTTGTTCTTTATATGATAATTAAGTGCAATAGTTAAATAAATATTGAGCATTATATATGAACTGTGTTTCTAAGTATATAATGTTGTATACATAATGAAATATAATATTTATCATTCTTCTTATCTACTTAAATGAAAAACATTATTTTCATATCTAATTTCTTATGATATATCTAACCTTATCTTTTATGGCTTATTTAAACTTAAAGACTTATTATCTCTTATCTTTGTATAAGATAAATACTAAGTCATTAAATTTAGATAAACTTCTTTTACTATAGATAAGACATGTGGTGTTCCAATATTTTTACGGACTTTGAAACCAAAGATACTAAAGCATATATGAGAAAATAATCTACGAGATGTGCATTTCAAAGAAATATTCAAAAGTCCTAGTAAGATAAAAAAAAACTCCATTTTTGTGAATGACTCGAGAAACCGAGAGCGGTGAGAGAGAGAATGGCATTTAGGATTGGGTTCTTACCGGTTTGTGAAGATAATCCGGGTATACTCGTGGAATAGACCAAGATTAAGACCGAAGAACTTGTTGCATTTTTGACTAGTTAAAGAAGATCTAAAATAGGGATGTTTTATTGTTCTTGTTAACTATGTTTTGGTTTTTGTAAATTCTTGGTAAAGTTTTAGATTAAGTCTAAAGTTGTAATTTTAAAAAGGCGAGAAGTGTGTAACTTGTTCTAAAATAATGGATTTATTTACATGTGACATAGGGGCTCGTGGATGTTTTCCTTGGGGGTTTACCACGATATATCCGTGTTGTTAACTAATTTAATCGTTACACATGTTATGTGTCTCGGATTGTGAAAAACGTTCATTGTAATGTTTTGATGTCTAAAAAATTTCTACCAACTTTAAAACATTAAAGTGAATCCTCGAGTTAACTAGTTGTGTGCTCAAAGTCTTATTTGAAAAAAAAAAAATTGTAGCTTCCGCTTAATTTCAGTGACAACATATTCAACCCCCATTTTAGGTCGTTTGCAACCTAGGTATAAAACTAACAATTGGTATCAAAGTAGGTTCACTTCTAAAAAGTGAGATCCTATGAATCTTGGTATGCACAGTACTACTTTTCGACCACTAGTCTTGGATGAAACGAATTATAATTATTGAAAAATCTATATGATTACATTCAAGCTCTAGAAAAATCATGACATTCTATCATTAAAGGCGATAGTCCCTCCACAGTCACTGAAAAAACTGTAGAAAGAGAAAAACCTTCTGAAGAACATGTAATTGCTGATTTCAATAATACTAGCTGGAATAGGATAGCCTTGAACGCTATTTTTTGTTTTGTAGATGTAAATGAATTCAAAGCTAATATCTAATTGTAGGGTAGCAAATGAAGCTTGGGAGATACTACAATCTGCACATGAAGGAACATCCAAAGTGAAATCGTGTAAACTACAAATGCTCACCATAGAATTTGAAAACCTACGCATGAAGAGCGATGAAGCATTCAAAGATTTCTATGCTCAGCTTTGTGACATATCAAATCAAGCACATGCCCTTAGAGAAAAATCATCATAGTCGAAATTATTCAGAAAAGGTCCTCCGGTCTTTGCCAAATAGGTTCTACTCCAAAGTAACCGCAATTGAAGAGAGCAAAGATCATCTAAAATATCAAAAATGAAGAGCTGGTTGGGTCATTAATGACTTGTGAACTAATATCAGTACAAAAAAGAAAGAAAAAGCTATAGGCATAGCATTCTGGATTAAATCTTAGAGTGAGGACGAAGAATCAACCGATGATCAATCAGGAGATGGAGAAGTTTCTAACACTCAAGATATTTCATTTACAGCTTGTTGTATTTACGATCTTGAATTATCTGATCATTTTCATGAACGTTCCGATAGGAACCGAACATTGGAGATGATGACATAGGGGCTACCTTAAAGACTTTGACTACTATGTCCAATATAGAACAAAATTTCTTTAATGATAAAATAACTCATTTCGAAATATTGTTGGCTGAAAAAAAATAGACAATTGTATGATTTGTAGGTCGAATTGAAACAACGTATGGAAGTAAACAAACAATTGACTATTGGGCCGCTTCGGTTGAATGAGGTGCTAAGCTATGGAAGAATGGCCAATTTCGGACATGGATTATGATATATTTAGCATGAGGAAGACAAGAAAGCAAATGGAATCACGTTTGTCAAAAGAATGACATAAACATATTCAAATGTTCTAGAATCAGGTATCTAGATTCACATGGAAACAAGGTAAATCTAAAGGTAACATACACTCATCTCCTGCTTGTCCAACATGAGGTAAGATCAATCAAAATCGTGCTAAGCTCTCAAATTATTTACCTAAGTACTTAAAGCACAAGAAAACTATTTGTAGAACTAGCATAAACTTGAAAAACCTCCTACTCAATAAAAGAAGTCGAACTAAAATTCGACAAATATGGTTGAAGAAAGTTGACTTGAATTGTCATGTCTTGAACATGGTTACAATTAGAACAGACACATCTTAAACACTCTATGAAATTTGGAAAGGCGAGATAACCTAACTTTAAGTATTTTCACACATTTGGTAGTAAGTATTATATTCTAAATGATCATGAACAAATAAGAAATATGGATCCAAAAAGTCAGAAAATAGTCAATTTTACAGGTATACAATGTAACGCTCCTGATTTTCTCAAGCCGGAGGGTCACTAAAATAATCTTTAAATAATATTCGACGACTCCAAATATTATTTTCTGTGCTCTTGAAGGGTTTTAAAAATGTAACTATTGCAAAAAATAACAAGCGCGCAAGGGAAAAAGTTTTTCTAATTTTTAAGATTTTTGCCTATACTATGATAGGTGTCGCCACTATTTATTTGACTATCCAAACGAACTCAAAAATTCCAAAATTTGAAATGTAGATACTTGGGACCTTGGACTAGGACATGTTAAAATTTCAGACTTTATATATGACGTTTGATATGTGAAAACATTAGAAAAGTTGCTTGAAAAAGCTGTCTGGGTGCCTTAAAGCGACCCGCTAAGATGTTCATAATAAATTCATACAATAGAATTTTTGAGTGATTCCAAATGATTCCATTAGATCACATGTAAGGCTTTCCATAACTACTAATTTCACTCAAAATTTTCAAACGTACTGAAAGTTATGATTTTTCAAAATAGGGGCATGAAGTTGAAAATTCAGAATGTAAAACGAGGCAAATTTCTATCTTAAAACTTTAAACAACAATTAAACCAACATCTTGTTTTCCATGTACATTACATAATTAAATACTAAAAATCCAACACTTATTTACATCATGATTGACTCGAACATCTCGAACAAAAACATAATTTAAATAAAAGAAGTCCACTTCGTGTTCGCTAGCTTATGCCATCGCGTCAACGCCAACCACTTCACTCTGAATTTTTTTTCATTTTGGAGTGAGTATTTCATAAGAAACACCCAGTAGAAATATATACTGACTTGTCAGAAAAATTATACGAAAACATAAATGCACATACCATCATTTCAAACGTACATAAGAACAAAATTTCATGGGTGCCGATACTAATTTATGTTGTTCCTATTGTATTACACGAACTGTTAACCTTGAACATGTACACTCTCAATTTAATCCCTCTGATATGGAAACAAAAGTGTTGCCCTTGGTAAAATTCAAGAGTTGTTTAAATCTCTTAAATATTGATAAAGGTTGATGAATTGTCAATTTTACGAATTCCGTTTTTTATAATTCACTAATTTTTCCATTTTCTTGTTTAGGTAACAGGAGGGGTGCAAGAATAAATTCTTTGGTACCAAAGATGGGGGATTGTTGGGTATTTTGTGCCAAACAATATCCAAGGGAGTGATGAGAATTATTCATACATAAATAGGCTTGTGCCCATGACCCAAATTAATCCCACACTAGCGTATCGAGTCATTGACCCGTTCAAATTGGAGAATCGCGGTTGTTGGGTTGGTTTGAATAACGGTTACTTTTGAGGTATAACCAATTGTAGTTGCTCAAGTGATCGAGTTTGAACCGTCTTTTATCTATTTGTTTAAAGGTAGTGGTCATCTACTAGAGTTTTACTTAAAGTAAAACTCTATCCTATGTGTTATATATATTATATCTAACCTATATACAAAATAGAGAAAAGAAACGAGCCTAACCTAAACTACCCACCCCATTTCCACGTTTTTTGGCTGGCTGCATTTGTGGTCCCCAATTTGAAATTGGTCTTCGCTGCCATTGTTTGTTGAGTCATCCAGTGACCATAAATGGCGTATTCTCTTAGTGTTATTTCTTCGTAAGATTTTTCTTTGTGCGTTGGTTGAGATTGTGATACACTTAGTGTGGGATTAAAGTTTAATTTGAGCCTTGGTAGATATGAAAAATTTATCTCTGTGTCCATTAATTTTTCTTAGTTGTGTTTGATTTCTTTTCTTTCACCAAACAATTTTATATTTGTTTTTACACAACAAAAATCTATTTATTCAAACATAAATTTATAGAATCACACTCAAAGACACGCATGGTGTCCCTCACCCGAAAATATTTATTAACATA
This sequence comes from Forsythia suspensa, assembly GCA_023638005.1. Classification (NCBI taxonomy): domain Eukaryota; kingdom Viridiplantae; phylum Streptophyta; class Magnoliopsida; order Lamiales; family Oleaceae; genus Forsythia; species Forsythia suspensa. The sequence goes on from CM042668.1 coordinate 14,544,923, forward strand.
CTCACATATACACGTAAATAAACACCACTAAGAGAAAAAAATTGGATATCATACACATCATTTTTTCAACACCAACATGAATTTAGGTAAATTTCTAAAGAATTACTCCAAGCTATGAGGGACAATGGATATAATCATTTTTAGAAACCAGTTTATTTTATGTGTCGAAAGCACTATATTAATATTCCCAACATGCACTACAACAAAGAGGGTCTATAGCGGCGACACCTATTGCGATGACATAAAGTCGTCTCTATTGATTCTACACAGTAGAGACGACTAAGAAATGTCGTCGCCACATACGCCAAACTAATTGCGACGACATATGTCGTCGCAATAGAGTATATGTCATCGCTGTTACGTAGACTCTATAACGACGTCTTTAGATGTCGTCGCCACTAAGTTTCGGAAACGGCGGGAACAAATGGCGGCATTTTGATGCATAAATAGCGACGACACATGTCGTCACAATTGAGTTGCGGATGATGCTGTAAGTCACGTGAATCATGAATTTTCTCGTAAAGTGTTATGAGGTCTATAGTGACTACTAATGTCGCCGCTATATACCTACATCAATTTAAGCGGGAAAATTGGCACCCAATTGTTGTCTATAGCGACGACATAGGTCGTCGCTATATTTATATGGATCATTTTTGCATGCACATGACTTATTAATTTCCTCGTAAAATGGGAATAATCCTGTAGCGACGACTTTTATCTATAGCAACGACAATGTCGCCACTATAGACTCTTCTTTATCTTCTCCCCATCTCTGTATTTCTGTATTGCAGACTACACGCAAAAAAATTTATTCTCCATCTCCGCATCTCCCTGGTCAATTGCATTTCTATTGTTTTCCTTCATAATCATCTTCTTTATAGTTCATTTCTTCATCTTCATTTATTATCCGTACTGTATTTGTAAAAATATAGTATTTTTCAAGTATGGATATTGATAAAAGTTGGACAACAATTAGAAATCCCACAAAATCTACAGATTTTCGGAACGGTTTGCAAACATTTATAAACATGGCGAGGCCATACGTTAACGACAGAGGAAGGATTAAATGTCCGTGCAAAAAATGTTTAAACGGTCTCACACATCCATTAGAAATTGTCGAGGCTTACATATTTTATAATGGTTTTATGGAGAGTTATGTCACTGGATATATCATGGCGAGACCGATGTTCGAGGCTCACTACAAATGTGTATAGGCGTAATGAGCGAGATGGTGTGGAGGATGAGATGATGGATGTAATAGACGACGTAGTTGGTGATGAGCATGCGGTACAAGCAATCGATGGTTACTATGACGACTGCTTGGGCTCTCCATTCGAATCGTACCGTGGAGTTTCATCATTTCATTCCTAAATTTTTTAGTCAAGTTGATGCATATTAAAGTTATGAACAAATGGACAAACAAGTCATCGATGATCTTTTGAAATTGCTTGAAGTTAGCATTCCCAAACATGAACCTAGTTAACTCTCACTCTGAAGCTAAGAAGGCGATGACGAAGCTTGGTTTGGGTTACAAATCCATTCATGCTGCAAGAACGATCACGCACTATTTTGGGGTGAACATGCCGATAGACAGACTTGCCGATTTACCAAGAAAGTCATTGGGTGCACACTTACGGAAAAGTGAGCGGAAGAATGTTCGCATAAGGTGTTGCGATATTTTCCTTGGCCCCAAAATAAAACATATGTTCGCGACGAAAGATACTACAAAACTCATGAGGTGGCACAAGTATAGGAAGGTCTAGGGGCGATGATGAAATGCGACATCCCGTTGATGGAAAGGCATGGCGGGATTTTGACATGAAACATCCAATTGTTACATAAGTGAGATCGGGAATGTCGGGTTAGGTTTGGCCATGAGACGGATTCAATCCATTCGGTGACATGAGTATGTCGTGCGACATGTGGCGATGGTTGTAACAGTTTACAACTTGCCACCATGGTTATGCATGAAGCCCGAATACCTCATGCTTACTCTGTTGATACTTGGTCCTAAAGCACCGGGTAAGGACATTGATGTATTTTTACGACCATTAGTGGATGAGTTGAAGGAGTTGTAGGCTGATGGGATTGACACGGGTGACGGTGGAACCAACAACAAATTGGTATTCGATCTGCGTGCGGCATTGTTGTGGACTCATGCGATTTTCCAAAGCAAGAAGTAGTTTGTCGGGTTAGAGTGGTCGAAATTACAAGGCATGGCCGGCGTGCAACGAGGATACTCTTTTAGTCCGTGTGATAGGTAAGGCGGCTTATGTGGGTCATCGTCGGTTCACGCCATCCGGCATCATTTTCAAGCAATTAGACTTCGATGGGAGGACAGATAGGCGACCACCTCCGCGTCGGTTAACGCCTACAGACATTTTAGCATAGTTAAGTCGTGTCAGATATAGAAGTCCAGGAAAGCACCCAAATTACGGTGGTGCTACAATTCGGAGAAGTGATGACGAGCTCAATTGGAGAAAAAGAGCATTTTCTATGAGTTTCGTATTGGACTTCTCTGAGCTCAAACATAACATCGATGTCATGCACGTGAGAAGAATGTTTGTGATAGCTTGCTCGGCACAATTATGGACGATCCATTCAAATCAAAAGACACGATCAATTCAAGCGCGATCCGATGCAATTAGGGATCAAAAGGAGTTACACTTGTATCGAAATGGGAATAGGTGGATGAAGCTTCGCCGCATGTTACACCATGTCGCCTTCAAATCGTAAGAAGTTTTGTAAATTTATCCGATCGGTTGAGTTTCCGGATGGCTTCGCTTCTAATCTTCGAAGAATATTGCTCCAAATGATAGCCGTATCATCGAGTTGAAGTCATATGATTGCCATACTATCATGCAACGATTATTACCGGTCGGATGTCGGGCGTTCTTGAATAAAACAATTTCCACGGTAATTATTGAACTGTGCACGTTCTTCAGAAAGCTTTGTGCAAGAACACTAAAGGTTAGAGACATGATAGCGTCCCACGATCACCTTGAACTCATTCTCTATAAGTTAGAACGGATATTTCTGCCAGCCTTCTTCGACATCATGATTTACCTCATAATGCATTTACCAGAAGAGACAATCCTTGGAGGTCTGGTGCACATGAGATGGATGTATCCACTCGATCGATACCTGAAGAAATTGAAGGGCTACGTCAGAAATTGAGCTGAGCCCGAGGGATCAATAGCTGAAGGGTATGTTGTGGACGAGGCATTGACTTTTTGTTTGAGGTACTTCGAGGACATAGGGACAAGGTTCGAACGACCAGACAGAAACGAGGATGCTACTGTTCCACAGACACAACTTTCTGCTTTTCGATCAGCAGTGTCACCCACTTGGAAAGTAGTCACCAACGACGTTTCCTACTCAAGTTCGAAATCAAGCAATTTTTTACGTCCTGAACAACTATTATAAAGTTGAGCTATTCTTGCAGTAAGACGGCGTTAATTCCTGATTATTATTCCTTTATCTCGAATTAACTTTATTATTTGAAACGAACTAATGAACTTTGATCTTCAATACTTTGTTTAGGGAACATAGGCAGGAACTACTGAACAATAGCTGTCCAAACATCAAACTAGTGCACAGAAGAGACTTTCATGGTTGGTTCTACAGAAAGGTAAACGAACATCGACTGAATAAAATTGCAAGTTTTCAACATAATTGCTTTCAATAACTAAGAATAATTCTCGTCATGCAGCTATATGCAATGTGCCAAAGCCACAACCATCAAGTTTCTCATGAGTTATTTGCATTGGCCAGTGGATGTTACCAGAAGGTTATGTCATACACGGCTTGTGTTGTCAAAGGAGTTCGGTTCGTGACATATGATCGTGATATTCGAAGAAAAACTCAGATTAGTGGTATGTCCGTCCCAGGGACTGGGGGTGAGATTTACTACGGGCAGCTGCAAGATATACTGGAGCTACAATATGGATTGAAACTTTCAGTTTATCTGTTTCGATGCAAGTGGTTTAGGTGTGATGGGAGACAGATGGTAAGTGAGAATAAGGTTACCAGTATTGACATCAGTGTAGAGGCGTTCAAGGATGATTAGTTCATACTTGCTAGCCAAACACAACAAGTGTTCTACATTGAAGATCCATCTCGTGGTCCGAACTAGCGAGTAATACAAATTGTCCATCACAAGAGCACGTGGAACACAGTAGGAGCTAACATCACAGAGATTGACCTGCGCCACAATAACTATTCTTTCAGTTTATCTCTAGTCGTTGATCTTGGCAACATAGAGCATGTATCCTTGCACCGGGACAATGATGAAGCTGATGAGATCGAAGCTTCGGTTATCAGGAGAGCCTCGTCAGATACTGCAGGAGAAACTTCGTTTATAAATGACGATGATGTGAAAGACGATACAAATGCAGAATACAAGGATGACGAAACATCGAGTGAAATCAATTAGGACGTCAGTGACGATGATGATGATCAATCGTATCATGATAGTGAATCAGATTGAAATGTTATTGTGTGTCACTAAATTTTATGAAAACGCATGTTCAAATTGTTGTTACTGTTTTCGGCTTGAATGTTTGTCATTCATACTATCATTGCTATTGGTCATAATGTAGGACAAAAAAGTTCTGCAATTGTACAAAAACATGCTACTGGGGACCATTATATCTAACATCGTAAAATTTGAAGGACTTATATTGCAAATAAAATTGGATGAAATTGAAATAAAAGAAAAATTATGAGGACCCAAATGAAAAAAATTTAAAGTTGAATGACCTAACTGCAAAAGTGTTTAAAGTTGAATGACCCAAATAAATATTAAATATTAAAATTTAAAAATTAAATATTAAAAATTAAAAATTATTATTGATAATATTAAATATCAATAATATTAAATAATAAAAATTATTGATAATATTAAATATTAAAAATTATTGATAATATTAAATATTAAAAATTATTTCAATTAAAAAATCCGCTTCAAATGAGATATCAACATTCGGTTAGCTGTATAGTATCGTCAATAGCGACGACATATGTCGTCGCTATTGTCCTGAAAATTGGGCGCTACGTTTTAGGTGCGTGTTTTAGAAGCGGAAAAAAATTTTGTCGCTTTAGTGCTTAATAGTGACAACACATGTCGTCGCTATAGAGTAAGACATTTTAATTCACGCACAACCTTCTTCTTTTCCATTTTGCACAGTTCGTTCTTCTTCTTCCAAAGCCTTCGCCCGTCGCCGTCGTCATTTGCCGTCCAACGTCTGCCGCCATCTTCTCCGCTCTCTGCCGTTGTAACTGCGTAAATCCTCTCTCTCTCTCTCTCTCTCTCTCTCTCACACACACACACACACACACTGATGTTGAATTCTTTGACTCATGGTTTATCTCTTTCTTAGTCTCGCTCTAAAATCGGTTAGTCTCGAAACTTGGTTAACCCAATGAAAAGTGTGAAACCAATTGGGTCTCATTATCTAATGAACAATTTCGGTTGAACATTGATTTTAGTGCCTGTTTTTGTGGATGTTTCTTGTGCCTGTGAACAATTTGATTTTTGTGCCTGATTTTTTTTTTCGAGTGAAATTTGATTGCGGTTGAACTAATTTTGGATAATTACATGTTAAAAAATTTGGATAATTACATATTTTGTTTGAATTTGTTGGTTGTCTGTTCTTGAGGTTTACTTTGAAGGTTGATAATTAAATGATTAATTCATTTTAGGTTAGATGATGGTTGAATGAAGGTTGTTTTTTAGGGATGAATGTTGGACGAAGGTTGAATTTTAGGTTGAATGAGGTTGAATTTTAGGGGCATAGTTGACATTATCTTATTCAAATTTTGACATAAATTCAAAGTTTAGGGACTTATTTTACATAAAATAAGTTTAGGGACCAATTCATCAATCAAATTAAACTTATTCAAATTTTGACAAAAATTCAAAGTTTAGGGTCTTATTTGCAATACAATAAGTTTAGGGACCAATTTGAAATAAAATATAATAACATCAAAATTTCTCATAAATTCAAAGTTTAGGGACTTCTATGCAATAAAATAAGTTTAGGGACCAATTTGAAATAATAAATAATAAATTCAAAATTTCCCATAAATTCAAAGTTTAGGGACTTCTTTGCAATAAAATAAGTTTAGGGACCAAAGTGAAATAAAATATAATACATTCAAATTTTCCTATAAATTTAAAGTTTAGGGACTTATTTGCAATAAAATAAGTTTAGGGACCAATTTGAAATACAATTTTAATAAATTCAAAATTTCCCATAAATTCAAAGTTTATGGACTTCTTTGCAATAAAATAAGTTTAGGGACTAATTTGAAATAAAATATAATAAATTCAAATTTTCCCATAAATTCAAAGTTTAGGGACTTATTTGCAATAAAATAAGTTTAGGGACCAATTTAAAATTAAATATAATAAATTCAAAATTTTCCACAAATTCAAAGTTTAGGGACTTCTTTGCAATAAAATATGTTTAGGGACTAATTTGAAATAAAATATAATAAATTCAAATTTTCCCATAAATTCAAAGTTTAGGGACTTATTTGCAATAAAATAAGTTTAGGGACCAATTTGAAATTAAATATAATAAATTCAAAATTTCTCATAAATTCAAAGTTTATGGACTTATTTGCAATAAAATAAGTTTAGGGACTAATTTGAAATTAAATATAATAAATTCAAATTTTCTTATAAATTCAATGTTTAGGGACTTATTTGCAATAAAATAAGCTTAGGGACCAAATTGAAATAAAATATAATACATTCAAATTTTCACATACATTCAAAGTTTAGGGACTTATTTGCAAGAAAATAAGTTTAGTGACCAATTTGAAATAAAATATAATACATTCAAATTTTCACATATATTCAAAGTTCAGGGACTTATTTACAATAAAATAAGTTTAGGGACCAATTTGAAATTAAATATAATAAATTCAAATTTTCCCATAAATTCAAACTTCGGGACTTATTTGCAATAAAATAAGTTTAGTTACCAATTTGAAATAAAAATATAATAAATTCAAAATTTTCTATAAATTCAATGTTTAGGGACTTATTTGCAATAAAATAAGTTTAGGGACCAAATTGAAATAAAATATAATACATTCAAATTTTCACATACATTCAAAGTTAATATGGTGACGTGATATTCGCAATTATGTCATGTGTTAGTATGGGCGATGTGATGTCGCACGGAGGTGATGGTGCAGAGATCCTCCACAATGTACCATCTCACCGGCTCTCCCTTCTACTGCGAGTCCAGTAAGACTTTTTTCGTTCAAATTGTAATTATTTATTATTTTATACATATCGTTGAAAATCGTATGATCAATACAATTTCCAATTTTTTCATTTTCAAAGACCCCACCCAAGCGACGGGGTATCTCTCGAGGCATCAACCTTGAGATGGTTTGGCGAGCTAACGGGAAGATGCCACTTTTCTATCGCGTTCGACAATGTATTGTCGAACGCACAATCAAACCGATCGGGAATAACGCGAAGTACTTCACGCGTTTGATTGGGAACAAGTGAGATTTCACGCGTGCCCCCGCTACCCTTCATGGACGGAGGTTCCAGGAGGAGCGGCCGGAGAGCGCGATTCACGTACGTAGTGTCGAAATATGAACTTAAATTAGTTTTGTTATTAGTACACTTAATAAATACTTGTTTCACGACTTCTACATTAACGTATTTTTTTAACTCTTGCGAGCTACTTGATCTGTAGGGGCGATCGGTCGCCCGACGAGTCACCGGCAAGATATGTGCCGCAGAGATCGTTTACGGCGGCCGATCGTTATCACGATTACAAACTCAAGGCGCATAATCACTTAAAAGCGCATGGACCGAGCCGACCATACGGCGAGATGTCCGCCGAGGACTGGCAGAAGTGCATTGACTTCTTCACCAGCCCTACTTTCGTAGTACGTATTGTTTATATATTTTTACGATATTTTATATACTTTTTAATTAATGCATTTTTGCTAATCAATTTATATGTTATACCTTCGTGAACGGTCCTCCAAAATAAGGCCAATTAGGGTAAGGCTAAATACCCGAATGCGTGGTCGGTCGAAGAGCTTCTCCGCCATCGTTACGATCAAGTACAACATATAAATTTTCAATATCATTATACATATCTTCACTACATTACGTAAAAATATCTACTAACTACATTTTACGTTTAAATTGTCGTAGCGGGACCCCGAGACCCAGAAGTAGCCGGGGATTATTGATTCGTTTCGGACGTTTCACACCTTCCAAGATGGCAATTGGGTGAACCCACAGGTGGCTGGTGACTATGTGAGAATTTTTAAATTATGTTAATATAATTTTATCTTAAATGCATGATATTATAATTTATTATTATTTTTTCAGTGAACAGGATAAACTTGTTGAGTTGAGAGAGACTCAACATACACAGTCGCCTCCAATAGCGGCGTCGTTAGACGAGCGTGCTATTGCAAAGGAGGTTCTCGGGAGAACAGCGAGGTCACGTCCGTGGGGTTGGCGGGTTCAAAGGCACCTCTCCCTCACTAGATTCGACTGCTGCATCGTTTGCCCCACAAGAAACTTTCCATCAATCCTCTACAGACCCCCAGAAATAACGATCTTTGGTTTGCCATGTACGAGGATCATTACGCCAAATGCAAACGTGAAATTGAGTTTCTGAAAAGTAAAATACCAGTTGTGCATGCAGAGGAGGAGGAGAACGGGGACGAGGACGACGGTTTGGAGGGTCCGTAGATGTTTAGAATTTTTTATATATTATTTATATTATTTGGAAATAAAAAAAAAATTTTAAAAAATTCAAAACCTTTATAGCGGCGACAATGTCGCCGCTGTAGTAAATTAAAACAATTAGTAATAGCGACGATATTGTCGTCTCTATATGAGAAGTATTAATGGCGACGAGCTAATAGCGACGATTTTCAGGTCTCTATTATTTTGTATAACAAATACGACTTTTTATGACAACTTTGTCGTCCCCTTTATATCTGCTTTTAGAGATATATTCATGACAATCGCTATGCGACGACATTTTCGTTGCTATAGATACAAATTTATATAGAGACGACATAAAGTCGTCGCTATATTTCTAGAGACACTAACTTGTTGCAGCGACATTGAGCGACGACTTTGTCGTCTCTAAAAAGTTAAAGAGACGACTTCCGAGTATTCAGCGACGACATATGTCGCTGCTATTGACCTCATTTCTTGTAGTGATGGATGATAATTATACCTCAAGTTCATTCACGGCATAAGACTCAAGAAATGACACCTATACTTATCCACTTTAATTCATCTAATCTCATAATTGACAATATTCATTGTATTAACAGTAATGTCCCTAAATTAATCTTACTTGGAGTCAATGAATCTTCGATTGTCATTTCGGAAACACATCACTCCTCCTCATCTTCCTTCTCAGTATAGATGTCTACCCTTTGTGTCTTGAGATAAGAAGTATATAGGTATAAAATTTTTTACTAAATTTCATGCATCTTGTGGACTAAAATATCCCCGAAGTCTCCTTAATTAATCAGCAAATCATGTGCAATTGGAAGACATTTTCTCTCGCTCGAGCGTAAAAATACTGCAGCCTTATATTTCAACTTTTCCATTTTGCTCAAGTTAAGGAATTCTCGCTCGAGTAAAATTTAACTGAAGAAGAATTTTACCTTCCATCTTATTTTCACCTTTGGCCTTCCAGGGTTCGACTCTTCACAATACTTCACTCTAACTTCAGCACTTATCAATTCTTCTCGTCTTCATCATCTTTATCATCAATGTATCTCGAACTCGGGACTCATCCTAAAACAACAAAAACGGTCTAAAAATTCAATAGACATCAATTCCATTACACTACCAAAAAGCCTTACAAAAGGGTGAGGCTTCTTTGTGTACAAGTGTATACACATATCATTTTTCCTCTACTTTCAACAATAATAAATTAATTTGACATGATGAGTATTACCACGAAAATTTTTTAACAGCAAAGCTCGTGGCACTTAATGATGAACTTGAAATGTATAAATATTCCGACAAAAATATACCCACAAACAAAGAATTTAGAGAATTATAGGGCCTTATTGATCTTGCACATAAATTGATTGTAAATGAAAAAATATGATTCCCTTCCATTACCTTATAGGCTTTTAACATTGGGGTTAATTCTTCTAGTTACTAGAGAGTATTTTATACAATGAATAGTGTTAAGAATTGATTGCACAATCGAATTGGAGATCAATGGATGAATGATCTAATTATACGATCTTTTCAAGGAAATACATAGGCTATCGATTTTTTTTTCATTATTGTTATGTTGTTTTGAAATACTTTTACTACTTAAGTGCCTCCACAAGGCAAAAATTCTGACGCCGGACCTTCGACCTATAAATCCACTATAAACATAAAATTACAATAGTCTATTTTGTTTTATGAAATAGCAGATAAATATTCCACATATATTTGACAATATTGATATTGATCTAATTATACGATATTTTCACAGTAAGGAAACTCATAGAGTATCAAAAAAATTCATTAATGTTATGTTGTTTCAAAATACTTTTACTAGTTAAGTTGCGCCCCCACAAGGCAATAATTCTGACTCCGGACCATCGACCTCTATAGACTCAAAATTACATTAGTCTATTTTGTTTTATGAAATAGCAGATAAATATTCCAGTTTCCGACCAACTACTAGGAATTAAAGGCTTAAACACTCCTTGTTAAAACTTGAACTTTGAATCGAAATCAAGCCCACTATCATTGATCTTACAGTAATCTTCGATAGTTGTCGAATCTCAGTGATATTGCATTGGAACAAAGACCACCTATTGATAAGTGTGATTTTACACTTATTTAGATCGTTAAAGTGGATCATTGTGAGTGCATTTGAGTGTAATTTTATTTAATTATGTGTTTAATTATTTTGTTATTGTAGGTCAAAATCCGAGTTTGGAACAAAATTAGCAAAAATGACTAAATTGAAGTGTAAGTATGGGGATCAACTTGCAAATGTCTAATATTTTAAGGACCTGATGCAAACATATGAGGCATAACTCAAATAAAAGTTAAATTTGGAGGGCTCAATTGAAAATGATGTAAAGTTTGGGGGCTTACTGTGCAAATAAATGAGGACTAAGATACAAAATAAGGATGAATTATGATCATGGGCCATTGAAATTATAAGCAGAGGCCCAATTTCTCCTTCCACGTGATAGCTTTCAGCCCATCAAATTGTTTTTCTTCCATTATATGTTTAAGCTTCTTTGGATTCCTTTTTTGAACAAATTGAGGCACGGATTTGAGGTAATTGTTGGCCCTATAAATACACATTATTAGTGAAGAAAAAAAAAGGATAGTTCCATATCATAACATAACACAAATTCCACATCAAAGACATCAAATTCTTAGAAAAAGATTTACAATAAATCGTTGGAACTTTGGATGATTTTGAAGTAGAAGACGGTGCCGTCCAAGATCGTTAAAGAGATTTAAGATTAAGAGTTGTATCAACTTTTATTCTAAATTATCCTGATTTATGTATTCACTTTTTATCTTGTAATTTTTAATCAAAATATGATAGGCTAAAACTTTATAGCTATAATTTTGATGAAACTTTGTCAACTCTTTAATCTAATAAATTGATCGTTTTTATTCTTACCATTGGGTTAATTGTTTATTATTTATTAATTCTGTTTTGATACTTGATCGCTATTAAAATATGTTTGTAATTTATATTACTTTCGTGAGATTCGATATAAATTAGCACATGGTAATAAAAAACATAGAGTCCTATAATTGATAGTCTATATCATTATGATCTATTAAATTGTTATGTGATGATCTTTGTGAATTAATGCATGCTTACGTATTTGAAATTTAATTAGAGATAATTAGGTTCACATATAAGTATATAATCGATTGACTATCGAGATGACTATTGATTAAAATTAGATCATTGATTTTTAACCTAGGCATCTAAGTTCTTAATTTTATTGATTGTTGTTATTGATTTAATGTTATCTTAAAATTTGGCCAATTTTAGGATAGTTCTTGGGATTTGTGTTGATGCCGAGTGGTGGTACATGAGTCTAGCTCAAATAACAAACGACATTAAGTCCAATAGGAGATAGAGAAATACTTCTATGCTTGGTACAATCTTTGGTGGTTTTCTAATTTTGTGTTGCGTTCTTTATCTATTCGAATCCTGCATACAGATATAGTTGAGTCATAGATGGGAATTAGTTTAATTTGTATCGAGAGAGCAAATTAACATTTAAAGAATACCGATTGTCAACATAAATTAAGAATTGAGTATAAACAAGTAATTGATGGTTAAAGTATGTTAACAATGGTGGATTCGGGATTTTATTACCTTTCATGATTTGATTAATTCCAACTTTTGTATAATTCTATTACTTATTATAGTAGATTATTAGATTTACTTAGAATTGAATTTAAATAACTGGTTGTATTACTTGTTAGTGATCTGTCTACTTGCGGGATTAAAATCGACAACAAGTTTTTGGCGAAGTTGTCGGGGACTGATTTTTTCCTACCTTTTACTTTAGTTAAGTTTATGTTTAATTATTTTTCTTTTTTTAGTTGATCTACTTGTTTTTCTTGGTTTCATTGCTGTCAGGGAATAAAGAGGAGCTAAGAGATCAAGCACAACACAAGATGGCAGACTTGAGATTGATGAGGACAACACACGTGACATGCTTTATGGAGATTTCACAAAGAATGCACCGTGCTAATATAGCGAGATATGATATACCTCACGAAATTGATGAGGATGACTTGCTCTTGGAAGGTTTATGGAAACCGCCGGTCACATAAAGTTTTTGTCCCTACTCCTATACCTACAATTAGGATTGGCAAAATCACTCAGATTACTCTTGATACAACAACCAAGGTCAAACAATAATGCACGAGGTGGAAATCAATTCGCTCCTACTCGCAAAAATTGATTCATTGGCAAAATAAATAGAAACACTGAAACACTCTAAGTCAGCTAATATGGTTTAGATGTCCCTACCAATATGTGCAACGTACGGGGCAAACCATCAGTCATCAGAGTGAACAATCTGCATATGCTCAGAATTTTCAACTATAGTAGAATAATCCATACTCACATACTCATAATCTCGGATGGAGAAATCATTCAAATTTCTTATATGGAAATAATCAAAATATTCAAAAGCTGCCAAATCAAGTAAGACCCTAGAAAAGAGAAGGATGATGGGAAGAGGCATTCGCTAAATTGTCGGAACGGATGGAGATTGGATTCAAGGAAGTGAAACAAAGACATAATGCCTCTACGAAGAATATGGAAAATCAGATTAGGCAATTAGCCAAATTATTGACCGAGAGTCCACAAGGCACCTTTCAAAGTGACACTAAAGCCACCCCAATAGAACACGTGTCAAGTATTACAACAATGAGTAAGGAGAAACTACCCAAAATTTTAGAAAATAGACCGGTTTTCAAATCGAAGAACCAACAACTAATGAAGAAAAGCATGTGAAGAATGAGAAGTTGATCATAAATAACCAAAATGAAAAAGTGACATTTAATGATGTTGCACCTATCAAGCAATTCTCCGACTCCCATATTTCCTCTAAAATTGATTTTGTAATCAAAACCATTGATAAAGTTGAAATTTTCATAGTTGAGTTTGAGCAGAGTGATAAAATTAAATCATATTTTTGAGAGAAATGCAAGGTTAAATATTAGAGGCTAAACGAAAAATGGTGCAAAGTTAATCGATGCAAGCAAAACAAGTCATCAAAAGCCCTATTCAAAGTTTTGTGAAAAGAATGTTGCAAAAATTCAACCTAATAACTTTAAACAAGCGCTTATTGGGAGGCAACCCACTTTTTTGTCCCTTCTTTTCTCTTTTAATTTTCACTTTCTAGCTTAGGGCGCATTTTTCTACTTATTAGGATTTTTAGATTGTTTTTGAGCAGCTAAGGGTCAAGGTCATCAAAATAAGTTAACATAACTAATTATATTTATCATGTCTCTTTTCAGATTTAATGGAGATAATTTGAGGGTCAAATAAAGGAGACTAAAAAAGGACAAAGGAGCCGAGTGCTAATGCAGGGAGATGCATCATCATATGCCAGGGGAGTATTTTTATCCTTCCTTAGATTATTTTTATGCTTACATTGGGACAATATAACTTTAAGTTTGGTGGTGGAGTCGACTCATAGAGTCAACTGTGTTTTTGTTTTATTGCTTTATATATATAAAAAAAAAAACTTGCATACTTGTGTGTTGTTAGATGGCCTTGTCGGCTAATGATGTGATTTATTTGATACTATTTTAATTCATGACTTGTGGACATGAATGCTATTTGTATTTTATGTTAAATTACTTATCCATGTTAGATCCTTATTGAGCACAATAGTCATGATGGTCATTAGCGAGATGGTTGTACTTGCGAGAAGGCAATATGTTATCAATTGGAACTAGGAGATTAAACCATTGACATAAATACAATTCAATCACCAAACCAAGTGAACGAATAATTTGGATGTGGTTGAGTCGTGGAAGTAGCGAAGTAGGATTGTGTTGATTCCGTGCATGTTGAATGTTGGCATGGAGTGTTTTTGTTTATCAAGTGAAAGCTATGTGATGACCGGATGCTATGAATCTAATCCCCGCATAATATATCTTGTCCTAAAAAAAATGACATTGCACTTGTGTTATCTTATACCTCTCTTCATAACATTTTTGACTCGTTTGATAAAGTCCGTAGGAGTTCTCAAAATTTGGTGCCCTAAGGTATGTAAAATATGGGAGCCATTTGCCTAAAGCTCGCTACAAGGGTCATCTAGAAAATTTAATGGAGTGAGGTTTTACATATAAGATAGGGGAAAAAGGGCTATTGAACAAATATGCAAAACTAGCAAGGTTGAACTTTTTGTTTACAATTTGGAGATTTAGATAACTAGTGGGTTTGACTTACCTAGTGGAAGCTTGTTGGTCGAAACACTCAATAAAAGAGAATCATCACAAATCTAAGTCGTTGCTATCATTGGCTAAAGCCCACCAAACTTGAGTGGGGAAAAAATGGATTGAATGCAACCTAGAATTAATATCCCTGGTTAGAGAGAGAATATCAAATTTGGGAGAATGCATCTCACGAGGGGGTAATGAGTATGTGACCATTAATGGTCAGGTTATCACCAATTGAACGCACTATAATGTTTCGGATTGACTATTCACACACATACACACACACACATTGAGCATGGAATAAGTTTAATTTTTTCTAAAGCATCATTATTCGAAAACTTTTCATGATTTATGACTAACAAAAAAAAGGGAGGGGGGGAATAGCAAACTATCTAACTTATGTAGTGTTTGTTACTTTAGTTGTGTTTTGTTTTATTTTGTTTGCACGTTTGTGTGTTTGTGATTAATTAGTTTTGTTCAAAGACAAATAAAAGTTCAAGTTTGTGGGTGTGATAAGTGTGATTTTAAACTTATTTAGACCGTTAAAGTGGACTATTGTGACTGCAATCGAGTGTAATTTTATTTAATTATGTGTTTATTTTTTATTGTAGGTCAAAACTCGAGTTTGGTAGTGCTTGGAGAAAAATTGGCAAAAAAGAGTAAATTGAAAGAAAAGTATAAGTATGGGGACCAACTTGCAAATGTTTAAAAGTTTAAGGACCTAGAATGTAAATGTATGAGGGCATAATTGAAATAAAAGTTAATTTTGGAGTGCTCAATTAAAACCGATGTAATGTTTGGGGGCTTACTGTGTAAATAAATGAGGACTAAGATACAAAATAAGGATGAATTTGGGGCCTCTTTGGCTAGAACTCTGTTATAAAAAACCCGCATAAGCTTCGCCTATACTTGAAGCTCGACCTCCACATCTAGCCACGCATCACGCTTTGCCCTCGCCTTTTTCTTATTTTGCTCTCGCCTAGATCTCGCCTAAGCTCAATAAGTTTGAAGATCAGTTTCTACGCTTAGCCACACTTTACACTTTTTAAAACATTGGCTAAAAGGCCATGTCAAAGCCCTCGAATCGTTGAAGAGCCCAACTTATATCAAGTAAGTTGAATATGCCTCTTTTATGTAAAAAAGACTTAATTACCCTTACTTAATAACTAATGTAAATGCACCATTAACGCACTACGTGCCCATTAGTAGGCGATGGTCTCATTAAGGCGCCAATTTTGGCATTAACAGTCAAAATTTATTATCGTGCTCATGGTCTATTAACAGTGCATCATAATGTAAATTTCTACAAATTTACACATTTTAACTAATTTTTCAGTCAACCAACTTCAAACAAATTCAGATTTATAGAAATTTAAAGTAAAAATCAAAATTCATACTCAAATTATACATATTTTCATGACTTATACTACAAATTCCACAACTTCTACCGTAAGTTAAAAGAAGAAGATAGAGATGGATGAATTTTTACTTTGAAATAAGATTTCTAACACAAATGAAATGGGTTGGATTCTAACATTGAAATGAGTTAGATTCTAACCTTGAAATCTTCTCTTTTTCCATAGACACATGAATTTGAAATCGTTTGAAATACTTATAAGCGGGGAAGAGAATGCATGGTTATATTTGGTAATTTACAAGCTAGAATTGGTCAACGGCCATTTTGGAAAATTGGTCGGGTCACCCGGACATTCAGCATTTATCCCACATGAATTTGGCCCATGTGATTCATTGCGATCGCGGGCCATTAAAATTATGAACAGAGCCCAATTATTCCTTCCGGGGGATTGCATGGGCTTTTCAAGCTTTTTGGTCTACCAAATTGTTTTTCTTTCCTATGTGTTTGTGCTTCTTTTGGACTCTTTCTGGACATAAATTGAGACACGGATTTAGGATAATTGTTGACCCTATAAATACACATTATTAGGGAAGAAAAAATGAGAGTTCCATATATAACATAACACAAATCTTTGGAGGAACTCCACATCAAAGACATCAAATTCCTTGAAGAAGAATTACAAGATATTATTGGAACTTTGGATGATTTTGAAGAAGAAGACGGTGCCGTCCAAGATCGTTGAAGAGATTCGAGATTAAGAGTTGTATCAACATTTATTCTAAATTATCCGAGTTATGTATTTACTTTTTATCTTGTATTTTCTTAATCAAAGTATGATAGACTAAACCTTTATGGCTAGAATTTTGATGAAACCTTGTTAACTCTTTAATCTAATAAGTTACTCGTTTTTATTTTTGCTTTTGGATTAATTATTTATTATTCATTAATTCCGTTTTGATACTTGATCACTATTAAAATGTGTTTGTGATATATTACTTTCGTGAGATTCGGTATAAATTAACACATGGTAATAAACAACATAGAGTCCTATAATTGATAGCCTATGTCATTATGCTCTATGAAATCGTTATGTGGTGATCTTTGTGAATTAATGCATGCTTACGTGTTCGAAATTTAATTAGAGATAATTAGGTTTACATATAAGTATATAATCGATTGACCATCGAGAGAGACAATTGATTAAAATTAGATCATTGATTTTTAATCTGGGCATCTAAGTTCTTAATTTTATTGATTGTTTGTTATTGATTTAATGTTATCCTAATATTTGGCCAATTTTTAGGATAGTTCTTGGGATTTTTGTTGATGCCAAGAGGTGGTACATGTGTCTATCTCAAATAACAAACGACATTAAGTCCAATAGGAGATAGAGATATATTTCTATGCTTGGTGCAATCTTTGGTAGTTTTCTAATTTTGTATTGCGTTCTTTATCTATTTGAATCCTTTATACATATATAGTTGAGTCATAGATAGGAATTATTTTAATTTGTATCGAGAGAGCAAATTAACATGTAAAGAATACCGATTGTCAACATAAATCAAGAATTGAGTATAAACAAGCAATGAGGGTTAAAGTATGTTAACAATGGTGGATTCGAAATTCTATTACCTTTCATTATTTGATTAATTCCAAATTTTTTATAATTCTAATTACTTATTTTAGTATATTATTAGATTATTATATAATTCAATTTATATAACTGATTGTGTTTTTCTTGAATTAGAGTTGGTATTAAGTGCTTGTCTAAAATCAGATAAATAGCATATTTTGCTAAATTCATTTTGACTTTTTGGTTCAATAGGACCCACTTAATCTGAAAGATTTTGCCATTTATGGTTATCTCTTTCAAATTATCTTTCTAACCCTTCAATTGCTTTCCATATTTTCATCTCTTTTGAAACAGTCATAAAATCAAGGGCATTTTTGTCCATAGTTGTTTGAATTAGTCAACAATTGCAGTACTATAGGTAAGAAATGACAGCCTTTGTTTGAAAATTCTGAGTTGTTTTTAATATTTTAGTACTTTTACTAATTGGTCAAATAATTTAATTTGCTAAGAATCGATTCCAAACACAGCCTAATTAAAGTACAAGTCATGGAAAATTTAGTCATCGTGGGTTCGACACTTTACTTATCATTATATTACTTGTTAACGATCCGTCCACTTGCAGGATTAAAATTGACAACACCTATCTTTGTCTTTTGCTAATACAGAGTTAGGATTGTCGGAAACTCAAGCTGGACTTGAAGCATCTTCAAAGAATGAAGAGGGTGGTGGTTTTAGATAAAACTCGGTGACATAGACTTCTACACACGATTTTTGTGATAGACGTTTTTATCTTAAACATAAGAATAAAAACTCAAACAGAACCTTTCTAAACTTTAAAAGCTTGTGATTTTCAGACGTTCTATAAAACCTTCCTAACACTGGATTTGCTCGTAAATTGGATGGAGGCCCCAAGAAAGCAACTTTGGGCAGAATATGCATAGGAAAAATTAGTTACTTCTTGGATGAAAATCAAAGTAGGGGCCTTCCATATATATAAGAGGAATGTTTTTTCCTTAGCACACTTTAGAGTGAGAAACGAATAGTGTAAACTATTTTTGGGTTTCTATAATAGGATGACTACATTGACCCCATAGTGTGTTATAAGTATAAGTGCGCCATATTTTAATCGCATTAAAAGTCCTTTACTTTTACTAATTATCATACTTTTGTCCCCAACTTGGTTTCAACGCATTCTTATTGTCAAAATTCTATTAATTAGTACATCTTGTTAATGAGACGATTTCCGTCCAAAACTTTTGTTAAGAGGGCGTAAAAAGACTTGTTTGCCTCTTGAATTTTAAATAAGCAAAAATTTAACAAATACAAAAATATAACTAAATATATGTCCCTAATTTTAAAACATGGTAACATATTTTTTAGATGAAAACCATTACTGGACAATATGTTAATTAATGGAAAGTTCAGGGTGAACATTCGATAAAAAATGGTTGAGGACATAAAGTGTGACAACAAGTAAAGGTTAGGGACTTTTATTTTAATTAAAATGTTGTGCATTTATGAAAAATTGTCTTATTAATATAATTACCCTTTTAATAATTTCCATGTTTAAATTTCTGACAAATATACACGATATCTTCAAAAGTGTTGCTAAATAATCCCTATTCCTTTTTATACGAATTTTGAACAATTTTGACATTCTCGTCAAATTAAGCAAAGTTGACAAGGATTTCTATTCCACTTAGACTCTCCCTCTCTTTCTTTTTTTGTATGAATTTTGAAATTTCTAGGCATTGTTGTCAAACTAAGACAAATTGACGTGAATTTCTAATTCATTTACATTATCTCTCTTTCTTTTTGCACGTATTTTAAAGAATTTAGGCATTCTCATCAAACTAAGTAAAGTTGATGTTGTTTCTAGTCCATTTAGTTAATCTAGTCTTCCTCGACGATTTGGCCTACATTGCTTAGACAACATTTTGATAAAAATCATGTACCCCTCTATTAATAATAGAGGGACCCATTGGACTTATACAATTCAAGCTTTATTAATTGGACACCGTCTAATCTAATTATTAGTCTTCGTTCATTCCATTAAGGGCGCGAGACTGTACTCTTAATCATATAAAATCATAGCAGGTTATATTATTCCAAAATTACATTCTCTAGAGCATCTCTAATGCACTTCGTTTATTATAGTCTATGTGGCAGGTAAAATAGACGGGCTTCTAGTCCGTATGGCACAATATCTATTGCATAGTCGGTCAAATTATAAATTCGCCTCTAATGTTTTCCGTCTAAAGTTAATATTACCGCTAATGTGGCATTAATTTTTTTTAAAAAAAAAAATTGGCAGTGTCTTCAATTTATATTTTCCTTGTTTGACCTTTTTTTTTAATAAAATCTTTAAATTGATTTAAATTTGCTTGAGTCACTTGGTCTAAAACTCCGTCTAAGTTTAGACGGAGTCTATTTTTGGTGTGCCAAATTAGTTAGACGGAATCCTCGTCAGTATGCGTTGGAGAGAGTTTTTTATAACTCCGTCTATATATACTTATGTGGCACGTCTAAAAAGCAATAGACGGAGTGCATTGGAGATGCTCTAAGCTAATGTCTTATTCGCTTGAGATATTCTACAATTAGAACTAGTGAAATGACCATTTTGTCATTTTAATTATCTTAATTCCTTAAGTTTCATTTTCTTTAACGGGTTTTCTGTGAACTAATCATAGACACGATTCAGCCAATGTTAAATACTAAGTTCAGATTTACAGGTGGAAAAAAAAAAAATCTTAGAAGGAAGTCGACAAGTGGTTGTGCCATTTACAAAATCAGAATACAGAACAATTGCATCAGGTATGACTAAAATAACTTGGTTCAGTTTATCCTGAAAATATTCGAATTAATCAACATACTCCACCAGTGTTATGGTGTGACAATTTAAGTGCAACATTTCTTTCATTAATCCAATACTACATGCTCGTAGAAACATGTTGAAATTGATTTCCATTTTATACAAAAGAAGCTATTTTACTACTCCATCCATTTCTCCCTATGTTTTAGTTTATTGACGTACTCCACCTATGGGATCTTACATAGTCAATACTGATAGATGCGTCAAAAATGGATTTGTGAGTGGAGGGGAGATTATTAGGGATTCATCATGTTCACGTCTTCTTCTCTTCATATGACGAGTGCCCTATTTTGGAGGCCGAGCTCAGGGCTATTCTTGACGGTATCATTCTTGCTCGGAGGACTGTACTCTCAGATTTATGGATTGAGGCCGACTCTACTTTGGCCATTCAATGCATCACCAATGGTGGAGGACCTTCGTCTATTCAGGCCACTTTTCGCCACATCAGACATCTTCTTGCCTCCGACCGTAATACTATTTCTCATATTTATCGCGAGGGCAACCAGATGGCTGATTTACTTGCTTCAAAGGGTTGGGACCGTCGTTGCTATTTCGATTATAAATATCGAGATTTACCGCGGTGATATCGCAGCTTAATTCAAATTGATAGTTATGGGCTTTCTACAATTAGAGGTCTATAGAATTTTTAGGACTTATTGTTTGGGTGGTAGTACCTCCTTATTTATTGCTTTATTATTTATTTATTTGTTTGTTTGTTTTAGCTATTCGATTGGAGGTCGGGTTTTATAGACATGGCAATGGGCCGAGCCGAGCCGAGCCGGCTCGGCCCATAATCACGAGCTCGGCTCGCCCATGGGGACGAGCCGAGCTCGGCTCGCCTCCAATCCGTGGGCTCGGGCTCGCCCACGGTTCGGGTCGAACGAGCCGGGCCGAACCGCCCGGCTCGGCTTCGCCCTGCTTTTTAATTTTTTTTTTTTTTTAAAATTTGAAAATAAATTATTATATTCTAATTTCTATTTATTTTATTAAAGAACAAAATGTAAATATTTAAAATGAATCATTTATTTATCTTTATCTTTATGTTAAAGATTAAATATTTATCACGTTGTTAAAATTTTTATTGAATCATCTTGATTATGTTTTTAAAATCCTCATATTTGATTAAGTTTTTGTTTTGAATTTGAAAATAAAAAGAAATTTGAAAATAAAAAGAAAGTAAAAATAAAAATCAATTTATGTTAAAAATTAAAAATTTAAAATCCGCCTCTATTTTTTTGTGTTTTACATTTTTTAAATTTGAAAATAAAAAGAATACATAATCGAAAATCGTTTATGTTAAAAATGTAAAACTAAAACCCTCCTCCTTTTTCCGGCTTGGGACCGCTACTTTAAAAGTAGAGGAGTTAAAATTGTACACGAACAAGATGTTACGTGTACAATTTTTTATTAAAATAAGAAAAATTCTTCAAATACAGAAATATTAATGCAAAATAATACTTACTACGATTCTACGAATATGATTAATCCATATTCAAATCTTCAAGTTCTTCAGACATTATTCTGTCCACTTTGTCTTGGATTCGAAGTTCGGCATCATCCCAATCCTTTAGACACAGTAAACTTTCTAAAATGTCGGCTTTGAGTCTTGACCTGATATCAGATAAAATCCCGCCACTTATACTAAATGCAGCCTCCGATGCTACAGTTGACACCGGAGGTGTTAGTAGATCACGTGCCATTTTGGAAAGAATTGGGTAACTACGTTGATGTTGTTTTCACCATTTAAGTATATCAAAATTTTTTCTCTCATCTTCATCTAACATACTAAGTACATCATGTGCAAAATACCTACCTAACTCTGCTGTGTGTATCATTAGAATAGGGAAGGGAAGAAGAACTAGAAGAAGAACCAACTAATTGTTGACTTTGAGTGGTCCTATGTGTACCGGACGTAACTCCATAAGTCAATGTCATCGATTGATGACCAAGTATATGTTGGATTAGGGGTCGTACAACATTTGTACCGCCTTTTCAAAGATAAATCTCATACATAGAACATAAAGTTTGTTCTAAATTAGAACACGTGACTGGATTTCCAAAAGTTAATTTATCTGAAATTGCCATTATTGTTACTTTTGTACCCTCTAAGTTAAGTCGAGGATCCATGATACATGCTAATGGAAATAACATAGGTAATTGTTCCCAATATTTTCTAAATTTAGCTTCCATGACATGTATAATACTAGTAAAAGAGCAAAATTCTTATACTTATGAAAATTGTTAGCAATATAATAGAAATGATTTAAAACAAGTGGAGTAGTTGGGTAATAAACACCGTAACATGCATTTGTTGCGTCAGAAAAACTTTTAAAAAATTTTCTAACATGACCACATATTTCCCAATCATGTAATTCTAAATCATATTCTGAGCCGTGTGAGTGTCGACCATTATAATATACAGTAATGCAATCTTCATAACCTTCACACGATTCAAGCATAAGATATGTTGAATTCCACCTATTGCCAACATCGCCAGCAAAACATTTTGATTGCAGCCCATTTTCTATACATAAAGCAGCAAAAACTTGTTTTCTTGATGGTGAAACCGAAATATAATTAATAGCAAATCTAATTTTTTCTAATTGTGGGCGTATAAATTGTAATCCATCTTGTACAATTAAATTAAACACATGGCACACACTACTTAATATGAAATAAAATACCATCAAATTGTGGATTACAATGTTGCATTAATTTTTCAATTACTATATTATTTGGGCCTGCATTATCAAATGTAAAACTACGAGCTTTAGAATCACATTTAAATTCATGTAACACACTTAATAAAACTTGATAAATATTATTTCCATTATGAGGATAGTCTATTTGTTTAAATGCTATTACTTTTTATGCATTAACCAAGAATTATCAATGTAGTGTGCGCTTGCTACCATGTATCCTTTTTTGTTACAACTCGTCCATAAGTCCGATGTAAAAGATACAACACCATTGTAATTATTAATATCATTAATAATAGCTTCTTTTTAGTATTATATCTAACAATAGTATCTCTACTAAGTGTATTTCTAGAAATACTAACGCACTTTGGTTGTAGATATTTTTGGATGAATGTAGTCCAATGAGGATTGTCCACCAAGCATAGTGGAAACCCGACATTTGCTATCAATTCCGGTAGTCCTTCGTGTCGCAGGTTCTTGTGAGTATATCCGCTTGTTGAGAGTAGGACCACTAGACCTGCCCCTGGAGATCCAAACCGGAGATGTGCCCGATTTGTATCCACACCTCCATGTTTGTATTGACACTTTTGAAGTGTCTGCTTAGATGGGTCGTGCCAATCCCCTTCGCCAAGCAAACTTCTCCCGACGGTGTTTACACTATGCTTTGAACTCGTGGACTCCGCTCACTAGTTTACCAGTTGGCACCAACTCAAAATGCTCCCAAAGATTTAGCCTTTTGTTTGGTGGCTTTTCGTTTAGTGCTAGAGCCAATGGTAGTTTCATGTGTATTTGCGTCGTCATGAATGTCTTCCAAATCAATTGGATGAGTGCTACCACCAAAATGATCAATAATGTCATCCGAATTGGAATTTCATTAAGACCATCAAATCATCATCACTTCAGCTTGTATGCCATTTGGAATAATAGAGAAAGAAAATAGGAGAAGATGAAGATTTAGTAGAACGAGAAATTAGAAAATAGAAATGTAGAAAATGAGTAGAAGTAGAAAATTATAGCGTAATATCTAGATAATAAGATACTAGATACTAATTACTTAGAACACTAATATTGAGATTTGATAATTTATAATAGATTGAGTATGTAATTGAATGAGAGATAAAAGATTGAAGTGTGAAAAAATGAGTTTAGAAATAGGGTATTTATAGGAAAATCATGAAAGGAAAAAAAAAAAAAAAAAAAAAAAAAAAATGATCATTGCCAACGGTCACAAATGTGATCGTTATATTACGGTCACGAAATCGTGACCGTTGGATGATCATCCAACGGTCACGATTTCGTGCGACCGCTAGGACGAGCCACGAGCCGACTCGGCTCGTGGCTGCGCCCTAGCTCGTGGGCACGAGCCCACGAGCCGCCTTCGGCGGCGAGCCGCTCGTGGGCTCGTGTCCACGAGCCCACGAGCTGGACTCAAACGAGCCCAACGAGCCGGCTCGTTTTTTTTGACGAGCCGAGCTCGTCAAAAAAAAAAAACGAGCCGACGAGCCGCTTTGCCACCCCTAAGGTTTTATGTCCCTTCCCATGTATTTTTATGAGTTATTTATATAAGGTTGGGGTATCCGAACCCCCATCCTTTCTTGGTGGAGGCCTAACAACCACACCGCGAATGTGGGGATGTGATGGTGTGTTGACTAAAAAAAAAAAAAAAAGAAGCTACTTCTGGGAATTCTTGTTGTGCGACATATATCAACCTGGGATCAAATTGCTGATATCTTCACTATCTTAACCTTGGAATACAGCAATTTCCGACACAAAGGAACAAGCTTAAGAATTCGGTTCCATGTATGTGTTTACAATCATAACATACGACTCCACATGAGCTAAAGAATAATTGTGAAAAGGAACAAGTGCGTTTTAAAATATATCTCAACAGCACCAACTAAGCTAATGTAAAATACAAAACTGGATAGTGATCTTGTTTGATTAGTTTTTGTTCTGCCAAAGCCCAGATGTGTTACGTCTTCAACCATCTTGCGTTTGGATTAACTTTTTTCTTTAATTAATACTGTATTAATTAAAGTGTAAGACAAAATTGCTTCTACTAGCTCAGAAGCAACACCCCCACATCATGCAAAACAATCCTCCATATATCTATATCTATACTATAATATAAGTGTCTATCACCTGTTTACTATTCGCCCTTCAACCAACGCGACGTCGTTTTGTTAATTCAGTATTCCTAATTTCGTCCAAATCTCACCATTTTGTCCTAATCTTTTACACTTTTTTATATTAAACTAATATCTTTGGCCGCAATTTTTGACTTCTTCTTCTTTTCTTTTCTTTTATTTATTTTAATATACATATATTAGTGTCTTTTAGCCATAATTATTGACTTCTTATATATTATAGTAAATATATATTCATTTTTCCTTAATAAGTCATCAAATTTGGTGCTTTTTATCCCCAGCCACTATGGACAACAAAGGACGAAAATACAATCAATTCTTAAAGGTTTTGTTAAATTTCATTTTCTCTAAACTGCAGTTTTTTTTTTGTCCAACTTAAATATTTGCTGCACTTTATACATTAAGTATTTTACATAATTCTAGTTGGAAACGATATCCCTATGGGTTACCTAACCATTGGATTTGGTTTCACATAATTTCATATTATATAACTCAAGTTATAGACAATTTTGTAAACTGCGACAGTATGAATTCGAGAAACTGACTTAGATGTTTTGGTGAGCATTTTAGTATGCCGAAACATGCCGTCGGACTATCAAATTTTTATATGTGGTAGCTACATGAGTATTCTACGTTCCTTGAAAATTTCATATTGTTCGGTGATCGTTTTCTATGTCAAATAAATTTTTTTTACTCCATGACCGGGTGAATTGTTTCTCTAAATTATCTTTCTGTTGACCAACTCAAAAATATGTTGCACCTTATATATTAAGTATTTTTACATAATTCCAGTTGGAGACGATAGCTCTATGGGTTACCTAACCATTGGCTTTGGTTTCACATAATTTCATGTTATATAACTCAAATTATGGACAATTTTGTAAATTGCGATAGCATGAATCCGAGAAACTGCTTGTGATGTTTCGGTGAGCATTTTAGTGTGTCAAAACATGCCATCGGATTATCAAATTTTTATATGTCGTAGCTACATGGGTATTCTACGTTCTTTGAAAATTTTATATTGTTCGGTAATCGTTTTCTATGTCAAATAAATTTTTTTTGCTCCATGACTGGGTGAATTGTTTCTCCAAACTGCACTTTCTGTTGACCAACTCAAAAATATGCTGCACCTTATATATTAAGTATTTTTACATAATTCCAGTTGGAGACGATAGCTCTATGGGTTACCTAACCATTGGCTTTGGTTTCACATAATTTCATGGTATATAACTCAAGTTATGGACAATTTTGTAAACTGCGACCGCATGAATCCAAGAAACTGCCTAGGGTGTTTCGGTGAGCATTTTAGTAAGCCGAAACATGCCGTCGGACTATCAAATTTTGATATGTGGTAGCTAAGTGAGTATTCTATGTTCTCTTAAAATTTCATATTTTTCGGTTACCGTTTTCTATGTCAAACAAATTTTTGTTACTCCATGACCGGGTGAAGAAATTTTAGTAACACTGCCCTTATTTTGAAATTTTTATTTACCTTGTCATGGAGTAACAAAAAATTCTTTGACATAGAAAATGATCACCGAACAATACGAAATTTTCAAGGGACATAGAATACTCAGGTAGCTACCACATACCAAAAATTAGTAGTCCGACGGCATGTTTAGGCATACTAAAATACTTACCGCGAAACCTCCTAGGCTGTTTTTCGGATTTATGCCGTCGGCGTCGTGCTGAATAGCTATTATAAACCAATCAAAAACTTTAAGTAGTGTAAATATCTTCTTAAAATTTTGTGGACCTTGGTTTTGTGGTAGTTTTAGTGGATTCTCATGTTTTGGTTACATGTTAATGATGTGAACTTGAATGGTTTTGCTAAACTTCATGTTTTTTAAGATATAGTTTCATTGTCCAACTCAAAAATTTACTGCACCTTATATATTAAGTTTTTTTTACATAATTCCAGTTGGAGACGATGGCTCTATGGGTTGCCTAACCATTGGCTTTGGTTTTACATAATTTCATGTTATATAACTCAATTTATGGACAATTTTGTAAACTGTGACAGCATAAATCCGAAAAACTAACTAGGATGTTTCGGTTAGCATTTTAGTGTTTCGAAATATGCCGTCGGACTATCAAATTTTGATATGTGGTAGCTACATGAGTATTCTATGTTCCCTGAAAATTTCATATTTTTCGGTGATCGCTTTTCTATGTCAAATGAATTTTGTTAATCCATGACTAATTAAAATGTGTTTTTAACCCCTTTTTTTTGGTATGTGGACTTTTCATTTTGAATAATTAGTGACCATTTATATATTTTAATAATTAGACACATGAAATTAAAATTTCATGCACTCGCTACATACATGAATTATTTAAAGAGATAAATCATGTAATTGATAGATACTAAGATACATGTATCGAGATAAATGTGTTCATTGAAAATTTATAATAAGCCATGTAACGCTCACATAAAATTAAGTGATTTAATGAACTCGCTACATGAATTATTTAAGTAGATGAATGTAGTAATTGATAGATGCATATATTGGAATAAACATATTCATTGAACATCGTATAAAAAGCCACACAATCTGACAATGCTACACATTTTGTAAGAGGAGTCAACCCAAGAATAAAGTTTATCTTGAATTTTTTTTGCCATTTTAAAGTAAATCTCCAATTCTCCATAAATTGACATTCTTCCGAAATTATCGAATATTAAATAAAAAGTGAAAAAATATACAGGGAAAGAGGTTCATAATATAATTAATTTTTGTTTACACCTACTCTAATCAAATTTTAATTTATAACATTATTAGTAAGAATGTTATAATTCAAAGTTATAAAAAATAAAATATGTTGTTGATTTTTTCATTGAAAAAAAAAATTCAAAATGTAAAAGCTCACCTTCAAAAAATAAAATAAAACAAAATAAAAAGAAATTTTTTTTGTGAATAAGATTTTTTTCGAGTTACAATTCACCTCGAAAAAGTTTGTCGAGTTGAATAGTAACTCGACAAACTTTTTCGAGTTAAATAGTAACTCGAAAAAGTTATTGTTCACTAATTTTTTTTTTTTTTTTGGTATGTGGACTTTTTCATTTTGAATAATTAGTGACCATTTATATATTTTAATAATTAGACACATGAAATTAAAATTTCTTGTACTCGCTACATACATGAATTATTTAAAGAGATGAATGTTGTAATTGATAGATACTAAGATACATGTATCGATATAAATGTGTTCATTGAATATTCTATAATAAGCCATGTAAAGTTCACATAAAATTAAGTGAATTAATGAACTCGCTACATGAATTATTTAAGTAGATGAATGTAATAATTGATAGATGTATATATTGGAATAAACATATTCATTGAACATCCTATAAAAAGGCACACAATGTGACAATGCTACACATTTTAAATATTTTTTTAAATATATATTTGGATGTATATTTAACAAATCCACACCCCAACTAATTAAAATGTGTTTTTTAACCCATTTTAACTTTAACTTAAATTTTTTGTTTTTTTTTTTTTTTTTTTTTTTGTGTGTGTTTGTCGATTGCATTTGGACATTTATTTATTATTGTTTTGGTATGTTTTATTTTTTTAGAGCTTAGTAGCAAATATATTTTTATTTAATTTTTTACTATTTTATTTTATTTTTTCTTATAAACAAATTGTACACAGTTCTCTATAAATTTTTTATATTTTTCAAATTTGTTTAAGTATTTTAATTTCATATATTTTTTTGTCATTTCAATTATATTTAAAACTTACAATTTTTAAATACATTTTCCACGTACGTGCAACGGAAAAGTTAATGTTCACGCAAATTTTTTTTTTTTTTTTTTGTAGGTGGACTTTTTCATGACAAAATATATAAAAAAAAAAATTTTTTCCCCCTTTGCCGAGTAGGCAAAGTGGGGGAATTTTTTTTTAATTTATAGTGGGAAAATTATATGTTTTTAATTCTCCCACTTTGCCGAGTTACTCGGCAAAGTGGGGAACATTAAATTTTTTTTTTTTTTTTTTTTGTAATTTGCACTTTTAGTCCACAACCTTTTCATTTTATAACAAATGTATCCATAACCTCTTTTTTTAGCTTTGGCCATCCCCGACCTTTAAATTTTGCTACAAATTTTATTTTGTCCACCTCTTTAAATAAAAAAAAAAACTAATAACAACAAAATAAAATAAAAATGTAAATGAAGTCCTACAACTTTTAAAAAGTAGCCCAATTTTATTTTGACATTTTTTATTTTTTTTTTTTTGCGCTTTTTGTCCGAACTTTTCAAATTTGTAACTAATCCAAGTATCACTATTTTGTCCTACAAATTTACATTAAATTTTTATAAAATCAGCTTTTTTTAACTTTGCTATTTTTTTTTTTTTAGATTTGATTTTGGTTTTGTTGAGTAACTCTAAAAAAAAATACAATAAAGAAAAAAAATACAAAATTTGTCAAATAACTCGACTTTTTATTAATCGCGAGTTCGACCAAAAAAAAAAAAAAAAATAGAATATGAACAAATGAGAAATTATATATATATTTTTTTAAAAATGTCAAGCATTTAATTTTTTATTAATTTTTTTTTTTTCGGTGTGTTTTTGTCGAGCCAACAATCAAAATGGAACCATTTTGATATTTCTTAATTATTTTTTTATATATATTTGGGTACAAAATTGTCCCAGTTGACTTTATATATATATATATATAAAATATTTTTTTTTAATATATATTTGAATGTATATTTAACAAATCCACACCCCAACTAATTAAAATGTGCTTTTTAACCCATTTTAACTTAACTTAAATTTTATTTTTTTTTTTTTTTTTTTTTGTGTGTGTTTGTCGATCGCATTTGGACATTTATTTATTATTGTTTTTGGTATGTTTTATTTTTTTAGAGCTTAGTAACAAATATATTTTCATTTAATTTTTTACTATTTTATTTTATTTTTTCTTATAAGCAAATTGTACACGCTTCTCTATAAATTTTTATATTTTTCAAATTTGTTTAAATATTTTAATTTCATATATTTTTTTGTCATTTCAATTATATTTAAAACTTACAATTTTTAATACATTTTCCACGTGACGTTAACGAAAAGTTGATGTTCACACAAATTTATTTATTTTTTTTTTTTTTTTTTGGTAGGTGGACTTTTCATGAAAAATATAAAAAAAAAAAAAATTATTTGCCAAGTAGGCAAAGTGGGAAGTGGGGAAAATTTTACTGTTCGACATTTTAAATTTCCCATTTGTCGAGTAACTCGGCAAGTAAAATTCTCCCACTTTGGGAGTAACTAGGCAAACAACATAGATTTTTTTTTTTTTTTTTTTTTTTTTGTGGGCTTTTAGCATTTTTTTTTTTTGTAATTTGCACTTTTAGTCCACAATCTTTTCATTTTATAATAAATTTACCCATAACATTTTTTTTAGCTTTGGCCATCCCCGACCTTTAAATTTTGTTACAAATTTTATTTTTTCTACCTCTTTAAATAAAAAAAAAAATAACAACAAAATAAAATAAAATGTAAATGAAGTCCTACAACTTTTAAAAAGTAGCCCAATTTTATTTTGACATTTTTTCATTTTTTTTTAATTTGCGCTTTTTGTCAGAACCTTTCAAATTTGTAACTAATCTACCCGAATTTTTTTTTTTTTGGCCATTGGCCATCCAACTATCACTATTTTGTCCTACAAATTTGCATTAAAATTTTTATAAAATAAGCTTTTGTTAGCTTTGCTATTTTATTTTTTTTTAAGATTCGACTTTGGTTTTGTTGAGTGACTCTAAAAAAAATACAAAAATTTGTCAAATAACTCGACTTTTTGTTAACTGGAGTTTGACCAAAAAAAAAAAAAAATAGAACATGAACAAATGAGAAATTAACTCGGCAAAGTGGGAAACACTAAATTCTTTTTTTAATTTTTAATTTTAATTTTGTGGGCTTTTAGCATTTTTTTTTTTGTAATTTGCATTTTTAGTCCACAATCTTTTCATTTTATAACAAATTTACCCATAATCATTTTTTTTAGCTTTGGCATCCCCGACCTTTAAATTTTGTTACATATTTTATTTTGTCTACCTCTTTAAATAAAAAAAAAACAAATAACATCAAAATAAAATAAAAATGTAAATGAAGTCCTGCAACTTTTAAAAAGTAACCCAATTTTATTTTGACATTTTTTCATTTTCTTAATTTGCGCTTTGTGTCCGAACCTTTCAAATTTGTAACTAATCTACCCCAATTTTTTTTTTGGCCATTAGCCATCCAACTATCACCCTTTTGTCTTACATATTTGCATTAAATTTTTATAAAATCAGCTTTTGTTAACTTTGCTATTTTTTTTTTTTTTTTTTAAGATTTGGTTTTGGTTTTTTGAGTAACTCTAAAAAAAATACAATAAAGAAAAAAATACAAAAATTTGTTAGATAACTCGACTTTTTTTTTTTTTAATTTTGATTTTAATTCAGTTTACCTTTTGAATTGTAAGGTAAATTTTTTATATTTTTCAAAATTTTTTTTTACATATTATTCTAAATAAATGCAGCATAAAAAAAACAATAAAATAAAATAACATTACAAATGAAGTCCTACAACTTTTAATCTTGACGAATGTGTGTGAATAGTAAAAGGAAAAAATTAATAGCATTTATTTAGAATAATTTGTAGATATAAAAGGTAAAATAAAAAAAATTAGTAAAAAATTGAATAAAAATTAGGTGTAAAAGAAAAAAAATAAGAAAAAAAATTTAAAAAAAATATTTGTTGTCAAAATGGACTAATTTGCACACCCTACAATAAATGAATACAAAATAAAAAATTAAAAAAGTAAAAGGCACCATTAAAAAAAAAAAAATAACTAACAAAGTGAAATTGGGCCAAAGCCCATTTTCAATCACTTCATTGTTAGTGTTGTCGTCGAGTTGCTCGACAACACAACAAAAAAAAAAAAAAAAAACTTTTCCAATGGCTTAGTGTCAACACTAACAAAAAAAAATAATAAAAATAATTTCAAGCGACCCAAATATTGTCGAGTTGCTGAACAACATTAAAAAAAAAAATAAATAAATAAATCAAACAACCAAATATTGTCGAGTTGCTCGACAAAGACTATAAAAAAAAATATTAATCAAATGTGTAACTCGACAACATTATTAAAAAAAAAAAACTCATTGATTTATATAAACAAAAGTTAATTTATATTTTGTCTTTATTTTTTTCTTTTTCATAAATTTTCATGATTACTGCATTTTCTCTAAACTGCAGTTTTTGTTATCCAACTTAAATATTTGCTGCAGCTTATACATTAAGTATTTTTACATAATTCCAGTTGGAGACGATATCCCTATGGGTTACCTAACCATTGGCTTTGGTTTCACATAATTTCATATTATATAATTCAAGTTATGGACAATTTTATAAATTGCGACAGCATGAATCCGAGAAACTGCCTTGGATGTTTCGGTGAGCATTTTAGTGTGTCAAAACATGCCGTCGGATTATCAAATTTTTATATGTGGTAGCTACATGGGTATTCTACATTCCGTGAAAATTTCATATTTTTCGGTGATCGTTTTCTATGTCAAAGAATTTTTTTTTTCTCCATGACTGGGTGAATTGTTTATTCAAACTGCACTTTCTGTTGACCAACTCAAAAATATGCTGCACCTTATATATTAAGTATTTTTACATAATTCTAGTTGGAAACGATAGCTCTATGAGTTACCTAACCATTGGCTTTGGTTTCACATAATTTCATGATATATAACTCAAGTTATGGACAATTTTGTAAACTGCGACCGTATGAATCCGAGAAACTGCCTAGGGTGTTTCGGTGAGCATTTTAGTAAGCCGAAACATGCCGTCGGACTATCAAATTTTGATATGTGGTAGTTAAATGAGTATTCTATGTTCCCTGAAAATTTCATATTTTTCGGTTATCGTTTTCTATGTCAAACAAATTTTTGTTATTCTATGACCGAGTGAAGAAATTTTAGTAACACTACCCTTATTTTGAAAATTTTATTCACCTGGTCATGGAGTAAAAAAAATTTTTGACATAGAAAACGATCACCGAACAATACGAAATTTTCAGGGGACATAGAATACTCAGGTAGCTACCACATATCAAAAATTGGTAGTCCCACGGCATGTTTAGACATACTAAAATACTCATCGTGAAACCTCCTAGGCTGTTTTTCAGATTTATGCGTCGTCGGCGTGTCGAAATCGATATTATAAAACCAATCAAAAACTTTAGGTAGTGTAAATATCTTCTTAAAATTTTTTGGACCTTGGTTTTGTGGTAGTTTTAGTGGATTCCCATGTTTTGATTACACGTTAATGATGTGAACGTGAAAGGTTTTGCTAAACTTCATGTTTTTCTAAGATGCGCTTTACATTGTCCAACTCAAAAATTTATTGCACCTTATATATTAAGTATTTTTACATAATTCCAGTTGGAGACAATAGCCTTATGGGTTACCTAACCATTGGCTTTGGTTTTACATAATTTCATGTTATATAACTCAATTTATGGACAATTTTGTAAACTGTGATAGCATGAATCCAAAAACTAACTAGAATGTTTCGATTAGCATTTTAGTAAGCCAAACATGCCGTCGGACTATCAAATTTTGATATGTGGTAGCTACATGAGTATTCTATGTTCCCTGAAAATTTCATATTTTTCGGTGATCGTTTTATATGTCAAATGAATTTTTTTTAATCCATAACTAAGTGAAGTTTTGAAATTTGTTTTTTTTTTTTTTTTCCCACTTTGCCTCATAACTCGGCAAAGTTAGTATTTAAAAAAAAAAAAATTTAACTTTCTCTTGAGTAACTAGAGAAAAAAAAAAAAAAATCTTTCTCGAGTTACTCGAGAAAAAAAAAGTAAAATTAAAATTTTACTTTCTCCAGAAAGCAAAAAGAAAATGAAAATTGGTTTTTTTTTTTTTTTTTTTTTTTTTTTCACTTTGCCTGTTGAATATGTGTTTTTTTTTTTAGTAATTTGCACTTTTAGTCCACAATCTTATCATTTATAACAAATTTACCTCTAACTTTTTTTTTTAACATTGGCTATCCTCGACCTTTGAATTTTGTTATAAATTTTATTTTGTCCTCCTTTTAAATAAAAAAAAATTAATAACAACAAAATAAAATAAAAATGTAAATGAAGTCCTACAACTTTTAAAAAGTAGCCCATTTTGATTTTGACATTTTTTCATTTTTTTAATTTGCACTTTTGGTCCAAACCTTTCAAATTTGTAACTAATCTACCCCAACTTTTTTTCTTGGACATTGGCCGTCCAACTATCACCCTTTTGTCCTACATATTTGCATTAAATTTTTATAAAATCAGCTTTTGTTAACTTTGCTATTTTTTTTTTTTAAGATTTGGTTTTGGTTTTTTGAGTAACTCTAAAAAAAATACAACAAAGAAAAAAATACAAAAATTTGTCAGATAACTCGACTTTTTTTTTTTTTTTATTTCGATTTTAATTCAGTTTACCTTTTGAATTGTAAGGTAAATTTTTTATATTTTTCAAATTTTTTTTTTACATATTATTCTAAATAAATGCAGCATAAAAAAAAAAATAAAATAAAATAACATTACAAATGAATTCTTACAACTTTTAATCTTGATGAATGTGTGTGAATAGTAAAAGGAAAAAATTAATAGCATTTATTTAGAATAATTTGTAGATTTAAAAGGTAAAATAAAAAAAATAGTAAAAAATTGAATAAAAATTAGGTGTAAAAGAAAAAAATAAGAAAAAAAAATTAAAAAAAAAAATTTGTTGTCAAAATGGACTAATTTGCACACCCTACAATAAATGAATACAAAATAAAAAAGTAAAAAGTAAAAGGCACCATTAAAAAAAAAAAAAACTAACAAAAAAGTGAAATTGGGCCAAAGCCCATTTTCAATGACTTCATTGTTAGTGTTGTCGAGTTGCTCGACAACACTAACACAAAAAAAAAAAAAAAAAAATGGCTTAATGGCTTAGTGTTAAAAACAACAAAAAAAACTTTTCCAATGGCTTAGTGTCAACACTAACAAAATAATAATAATAATAATAATAATAATAATTTCAAGTGGCCAAATATTGTCGAGTTGCTAGACAACATTAAAAAAAAAAAATAAATAAAAATCAAACAACCAAATATTGTCAATTTGCTCGACAGCACTATAAAAAAACATTAATCAAATGTGTAACTCGACAACATTATTAAAAAAAAAAAAACTCATTGATTCATATAAACAAAAGTTAAATTCTATTTTGTCTTTATTTGTTTTCTTTTTCATAAATTTTTATGATTACTGTATAATCAAGTTAGTAAAATAAATTGGACTTTTTCATTTTGAATAATTAGTGACCATTTATATATTTTAATAATTAGACACATGAAATTAAAATTTCGTGTACTTGCTACATACATGAATTATTTAAAGAGATAAATGTTGTAATAGATAGATACTAAGATACATGTATCGAGATAAATGTGTTCATTAAAAATTCTATAATAAGCCATGTAATGTTCACATAAAATTAAGTGATTTAATTAACTCGCTACATGAATTATTTAAGTAGATGAATGTAGTAATTTATAGATGCATATATTGGAATAAACATATTCATTGAACATCGTATAAAAAGGCACACAATCGACAATGCTACACATTTTGTAAAGGAGTCAATCCAAGAATAAAGTTTATCTTGAATTGTTTTTGCTATTTTCCAATTTTCTATAAATTGACATTCTTCCAAATTATCGAATATTAAATAAAAAGTGAAAAAATATCTGTGAAAGATATTCATAATATAATTAATTTTGTTTACACCTACTCTAATCAAATTTTAATTTATAACATTATTAGTAAGAATGTTATAATTAAAAGTTATAAAAAATAAAATATGTTGTTGATTTTTTCATTGAAAAAAAATTTAGAAATGTAAAAGCACAAAAAAAAAATATATATATTTTCATGAATAGTAACTTTTTTCGAGTTACTATTCACCTCGAAAAAGTTTGTTGAGTTGAATAGTAACTCGACAAACTTTTTCGAGGTGAAATAGTAACTCGAAAAAGTTACTGCTCACTAATTTTTTTTTTTTTTATGTTTAACTCGAAAAAGTTTGTCGAGTTACTATTCAACTCGACAAACTTTTTCGAAAACTTTTTCGAGGTGAATAGTAACTCGAAAAAGTTACTTGCTCATGCAATTTTTTTTTTTTTTGGTGTGCTTTTACATTTCTAATTTTTTTTTTCAATGAAAAAATCAACAACATATTTTATTTTTATAACTTTTAATTATAACATTCTTACTAATAATGTTATAAATTAAAATTTGATTAGAGTAGGTGTAAACAAAAATTAATTATATTATGACCCTCTTTTCCCTCAGTATATTTTTTTTCACATTTTATACAAATATAGATTCTCAATTGAACTATATATTATACAAATATGTCATTATTATACAAAATTTATATCAAGTGTACGCATGAGAACATAATACCACATATTTT
Source organism: Forsythia suspensa (assembly GCA_023638005.1). NCBI lineage: Eukaryota > Viridiplantae > Streptophyta > Magnoliopsida > Lamiales > Oleaceae > Forsythia > Forsythia suspensa. Next base: position 14,582,063 of record CM042668.1, read on the forward strand.
AAATAAATAGCAGTAAACAGTTTTATGAAAATTAATATTCATTTATTTGTCCCAAATTCTAAAATATATTTTTTTTGAGTAGTTCGACAATCTATCATGACAAAAAAATTAAAAAAATTTAAATTTTGTCGAGTAAGGTTTGTCGAGTAACTTGACAAATTTTTTTTTCGAGTATCTTGCCGATTTGTCATGACCAAAAAAATTTATTAAAAATATAATTTTTTCGAGTAACTCGACATCAATTTTTTAGACTTTTTATTTATTTATATTAGATTAATCCTTTAAGCCGCAATATAATTTTGTATAATTTTGTTAAGTCATTATTGTATTGATAATAATTTGCTGGATTGTTACTGGTTGCCATGTCTAATACCAAAATGACATCCTTGAACATGTGAAATGTTTTAGTAATGCTTTGTAATGTGATTCTTTAGCAACTAAATGTGATGAAATATTTTTTTTTATGTCTTCATATATATTATAAAAATCATGTACTAAACTATTAATTATAAATTTCTCATAAAGATAATATCAAAACTAGACAAAACACAAGATTATTATACGCCACGCGCAACGCATTTGAGCCAAAAACAGTGTGTGTGTATATATATATATATATATATATATATATATATATATATTTTGTCTGTAAAGCATCTTCTAATTGCAGTGTATCTATATACCCTCACAAGTTTCACAAGTCTGTTATCATATTTTCAACAACAAAATTCCACAGATTCTTGCCCTCTATTTTATACAAGTACTTACTTTCTGAAACCACAATACATTCATTTTTTTTTTCTCTCTGATTAACTGTACTTCATCCTTCCTTTCTTAACCTTTATTGTATGGTCTCGACTGCTTTGCATGAGCAGATCTTGCGTATTAGATTTGATGATGGGAGTGATGAACTGTTTCTGGGATCTTGTGGGCTACCCTCATGGTTCTCATAAAGAGTTACAGTATCTAGTCATGCTGCCCTCCACCAATACTTGATCATATTCTGTTTGCACGGCTATTTGTCTATCAGATTTATTCGTACACACACATATGTTAGGTCAACATCAATATTAATTAATTCTTCCAAATCTAGTTCCTTAGCATACACGTATTCAGATATAAATTCCATGTGTACATTGATACAAAATTATATGTGCACTCAAACAAGATGAATGATTTCTCCATAGATTTACATTCGGTTAGATTTTGTTGGATAAATTGGTGCAAAATATATTCTATATATCTATGAACGCAAAGATAAAACTTACTTCAACACTGAAAATGCAGAAAATAAAATATGACAGAAATGTTGGATCGAGGCAAGAGATAAACTCTTTGTCCTTAAGACGAAATTGTCCAGCACAGATGCTCACGGTTGGATGGCAAACGTCTCCCAAGATACAATAATCCCTTCTCGCGGCACTTTAAATCTCGAGAAACAGCAAACTAGAAAATGTTTTGGACTCTCTTTTTTAGGCAAGGACTGATGCAGTATATGGTAAGAACCGAGGGTGCAAAATGCTTATGTTTGATGGTATGAATTTTCATGTGCCACATCGAAAACTGGAGGGACTCATTTAAAGAATGCCAAAAGACAGAACATCAATTGTGAAAAGTTGTGTCTCAACTGATGTGTCTTTTAAAAAGACAAATCCTGGAATCTTCTAGAAGATGGGACACATGTTGTAATATGATGATACCACGTGTCGACAATTTATTAGAGATATAATTGGAAGGATAATTAAATAACATAAATAATTATTTAATTTATTTGTCCAAAAAGTTTATATTAGGCTAAGCCCAATCCTGATACCCACGAGCCCAGCTCGGCTCGACCAAGCGACGTGCGCATGGGCTTTGGACCAAACCTAATAGGGTCTAGGTCTCTCCTCTTCCAAATACTTGTGGTACCCCTTAGGGCCCAAACCCAATTCCAATCTTTGGTTATATACATAGATAAAATTAGAGAAAATTGTCAATAAGTCATCTCCACATGACATGTTTCAAATTAGGTCAAAACTTTTTTTAAAATTGTGATTAAGTCATACTTTACATCACTATTTTAAATTAATTTCAAAATCACCCTTTTTAACTATATTTTCCATTGGCACAATCTTCTAACTCCACAAACCTCTTCCACCCCCAGCGACAACTTTCTACACCTCCAACGACGTCCGGCGACAACCTCCTCCACCTCCGGCAACCTCCGGTGACCTCCGACGAGTGCTTCTACGGCGCAGTGTCACTTTTTAATTCCCTATAGTAAAATATGGGGCATCTGTTATTAAAATTGTGAAGATATCTAAGCATTCATGGAAGGAATGAAAGATTTGTAAAAGAAATTATTCTACAACTTCCTTTATCAATTCTAAAATTAGTCATTGCTGTATGAGGACTTTGTTACCCAAATTGCAGTCTTTTATATCCGATAGAGTGGATAATGATTGGGTTGAGATGTTTCTTAATTGCTCTTGAAAACTATTGGATTTAAATGCTACAATCAAGATGTTAGAAGAAAAGTCAAAATCTGAGGTAACTAATTTTCAGAAACTTTATTTTGCGTCTGCTATGAGAACAACAATGTCGTGCTTGATTCAGATGCATTATTGTCCTGGATATATATTGGAGGACAATTGACATCCTGGATATTTGCTAGTAAAGAGAAAGCACAACAAGGTAAGAAAATTATTCAATTACATAAGCATCATGGACATTTGCTAGTGAATGATCTCTGTTGCAAAGAGAGAATTAAAAGAGAGCATAATGTCTCCCAAAGTTATGACTATGTGCTGAGGAAGTGGCAAGAAGATTTTATTGTTAAAAGAGAGCATGATGTTTGATACTGTATTATAGAAAAACAATATCACATAAAAAATTGTTAGTCATGTGTTTGTTTGATACTGTATTATAGAAAATAGTATCACAAATATTGTTTGATACTGTTTTAATCCATGATATTGTTTGAATCTATGTGGAATGAGTTTTATTTATGATACCGTGCTTTTATCTTTGATATTGTTTAATTATGATAAGGTTTGAACCTGTGATACTGTTTGAATGTCTTAGTTTTGTCTATGATACTATTTTAATCCATGATAATGTTTTGTTTAGGTAATGTGCATTAATATAATTTGATACTGTTTTAATCTATGATAATGTTTTAATCCTATGATACTGTTTGAATGTTTTAGTTTTAATCTATGATACTGTTTTATTTAGATAATGTGCATTAATATATTTTGATACTGTTTTAATCCATGATACTGTTTGAATCTATGTGGAATGGGTTTTATTTATGATACTGTGCTTTTATCTTTGATAATGTTTAATTATGGCAAAGTTTGAACCTGTGATACGGTTTGAATGTCTTAGTTTTGTCTATGATACTATTTTAATCCATGATACTGTTTTATTTAGGTAATGTGCATTAGTAATTTTGATACTGTTTTAATCCATGATACTATTTTGCATAATACAGTATCAAACAAAACACATGACTAATTAAACAATATCAAAGATAAAAACATAGTATCATAGTCATGTGTGTTGTTTGATACTGTATTATGTAAAACAAGTATCACAAAAAACAGTATCACAATAGAAATGAATATAGAATTTGCACACGTGCTCAGAATTTTTATTATAATATATTTTCGAAATGGTCTCGACAAAACGGTCAAGACCAGTCATTTTGCCACTGCGTATGATGGATTTTACCCATTTGAAGTCGTCTCTTTAGCTTAAAATAGCAATTTTTAATTTTTTTTGTCAAAACAGTATTACAAATCCTCTAAGACAGTATCACATATAAATGTATCTTTATTGAAGTCACCATTCATCTTTCTCTTGTTGAACATCTTTTGAACTTGATCCTTTTTCATTAACATTCTCAGTTCTTGATTGATTAGATCATAAACAATGTTCACTACAAGAATCATAAACTTGTACTTGACTACTCATAACACCAAAACCTTTTGAATAGTCACCACAAAACTGGTGTTTGAATGTATTTTATGCATAAAACATGGTTATATATCGAAAACTCCAACATGGTCATATCGAAAACTCCAAGGTTTTAAGCTGATTAATGAATCTCAAGGTAAACCATGAATTAAATATTGTTGAAATTTAAACTTGTTAGAGAGATCTGTCGAGGCTATGATTATGTTTGATATTCAATTAGGACATAGATTCCTATTGGATAGATAAATATAAATATATATGGTGTTTAATGGTAGACGAATTAATCAGTAGAGAATAAACAAAAGAATAATATTGTTCTTAAAATATTTTATTAATAGTACAAAATCATAGGTTTAACATGTCATGAAAAAAAAGTATCACAACAAAACAGTATCACAAAAAATAGTATCACAACAAAACAGTATCACAACAAAACAGTAGCACAATTAGCATTTTTTACAATTAAGGGTATGTTGGTCTTTTAGCTCTAAAATATGACTTTAATTGAATTAAGTTTTGAGGATATAACTTTAGAGCTCATAAGTACCAAAACAGTTACCGACCTTGAATTTACCAAAAAATTACTATTCATCTTTCGATGGGGGACAAGGTTTTCCAATTTCTCTCCAATTTACTTTTTATATTCAAAGTTTAAGGTGTCCACTTTTGGCTATAATTTTTCATTCATCCGGAAATAGTTTTGCATCATGCTAAACCAATGTCCCACCTCAATTGATTAATGGAATCCACTTAAATATTTGGTCAAAGTTGATCAAATCCAACTTAATAAATATTTAAATTAAACACCATTTCCAACATATTTACACAAAGATCTAAAATAATTCTACATCTTTAGGCCTATCCAAAACGTGTGTTTCTAACTACATAAGTATTATATGTGGTTCCCTAAATTTATCCTCAATCTGTGTTACCCCCACTTGTTGGCCTACTAAATTTTATTATACGACGACATGTTAATCTATCTACAAAATATTTAGGTTATATGATCTCGACAGAAGTGATTATAGTGGATACAGGTCACATCTCAGGTCCACTAGAGTTTCACGAGATGGAACGTGGTCATCCTCATTTCATTTACTTAAATCCTTACTTCTCTTATGTTTATCTTATAAATTATCTTATTGTGAGATACATAGTATATTCAACAAAATTAAGATAACAATTGATCAAGAATGACAAAAACACTTTCTAGTTAGCTTTATTATTCTTGGATCTTATACAAAACATAAATCAAATCATGTAAAGGACTAGGAATTCAATCTGAAAGCTGTCATAGAAAGAGTTGTATAATATTTTCATCAATGATTCTTGGAATTGTGGGTTCCAACTTCCAAAGGAAAAAGTTGAAAGAGAGAACGAGAAATCACTTTTCAGGGGCCATATATGGTTGATGGTTCCCTTTTTATTTTTTATTTTTCAATAAATAAGATTTTCTTGGTACCTTTGACAAGTAGAAATGTGAAAAGATCAAATTTGATCCTAATTTTTTTTTTTTTTTTTTTTTTGTTACTTTTGTCTGGTAGAAACGTAACTATGACTGTTACACATGTGCCAAGTCATGCTTAGTTGTTTTCATGAAGTTTCTTCAAGTCAAGTTAGTGTCTATACACACAGTATATGTATATACACACACACATAATACAGAGAGAGACTTAACAGCCGGTTTTGGACCACTGATTTGGACCATCCTGAATCTTGTTTGTACATTCTATAAGTATCATGTTTCGGACCAATAGTTTCTTGATGAATCAAGACTTATTACTCGTATTGCATCATTGCATGTTATTCATGTAGGGACTAGAATCCAACTATATATATGTTGTTGGTCATGTGTTCTCTTAGCTAGGTCAATTGTCAAAGATTTTAGTTGAATATATATTCCATTTCACTATGGCTACATGCCAATATTTTTATGTTTTTTTTTTGGATGCAAAGGATATATTTTTTATGTGCTTATGTTCTTGGTGTTAGCATAGTACAAATATAATAATAACCATGTTGTCTTGAACAAAATGTAAGTCTAGGATGAGCTTCATGAATCATGAGTGAGTGAAATAGCAAATTAGCATACATAAATAGAGGCGGAGTCAGTAGATTTTGGAGGAGGACTACTGAAAAAAAGTTTTGCACTTCAAAACTGGATTGATCTTGGAAAAAAAAATACTTCAATAATTAATTTTTTCCATGGTCTGTCCTCGCCCCTAGACTCAAGTAGAACTAACATTATTGCAACAAAACATTTAATTTTATAATCAAAGAACAAATCTAAAGAATTAGTAAGGGCGACGATCCGGTATTCGGCCTCTGAATTGAGCAACATGGAGCTTCATGATGTGGGATTGTGTCCAAGCTAAATGACTCAACCACTCGTGGATGTCTTGTTATACTTATTGAAACTCAATCATCATCGAAGAAGGGATGCAAGGACAAAGGTGAGCTATGTTTGAGAAAAAAGACCTTGATGCAATGCACGCATTGTGGCAACCCATAGTAGGGTGGTATATAAACTGTCAAATATTATTTTTATCTACACATTTCATAAGATCCACAATTTTTATCTACATATTCCGTAGGACCTATAATTCATAAGCTTAAATTATAATTTAAGTTGGTTAAATTGGTCGAAAATATTTTTTATCCATACATTTCGTAAGACCTACAACTTACTACGCACTTATTATCCACACATTCCATAGGACCAAAAAATTATAAGTACTTAAAATATAATTTCTATACTACTAAATATAGGCATGTCAATGGGCCGGCTCGGCCCCGGCCCATAAAATACGAGCTCGGCTCACCCAAAGGGACGAGCCGAGCTCGGCTTGTCCCCAAACTCTGTGCTCGGTTCGGCCCACAAGCTCGGCTCGACCCTCAATTTTTTTATTTTTTTTTAAAATTTTGAAAATGAGAAAGAAATACAATATCGGGAATCCTTTATGTTGAAAATTAAAGATTGAAAACCATTATCCTTTTTTCGGGCTTGGGATCGACTATTTTGAAAGTAGACGGAGTTAAAATTGTACACGAACAAGATGTTACGTGTACAATTTTTTATTAAAATAATAATAGGGGTATTTATAGGAAAATAATAAAATTAAAAAACAAAATAAAAAATAAGATGTTCATCCAACAGTCACGATTAAGTGACCGTTGCACGAGCCTCGAGCCGAGCCGGCTCGTGGCTCGTACTTTTGGGACTAGTGGGCTCAATGAGCCAACTGGTTTTTTGGTCAAGCCGAACGAGCTCGGCCCTCTTTTTTTTTTTTTTTTTTTTTGGCTCGGCCCTAGCTCGCGCTCGTCTCTAGACAATCTCGAGCCCGAGCTGGGCCGAACCTACAAGTCGACAAACTTTTTTGTCACCCCTAACTAAACATCCACTGAAATAAAAAAGGAAATTAAATTATTAGGAAAAAATATTGCAAGTAATAATGAACAGGATATGATGAATATTATGTAATAGTTTGATATGATACATTGAAGAGGGGCAATATATTGTGAGATTGCAGTAATTCATATTTATGATAGGTGCAATATTTATGATAGGTGGATTGCAGTAATTCATATTTATGTACGAGACTATTCTTTCTACTAATGAATAATCACGACTTTTGATTTATGCTAATTTAACGGTCAAGATGTATTAGAATTTATAAAATCCTTATACCCACATCTAAACACATCTCAATAAAAGTTTAATACATCTAAACCGTTAGATTAACTTAAATAAATGGCTGTGATTATTTGTCAAATATATTAATAGGTGGAACGGTTTCCTTCATTTATTGCAATTATTTTATTGAATGATCATAATTAATTCTATCCACTAATTAATTAATGTTTAAGCCTATATATTGGGCTCATTTACCTTTATATAACAATTGAAATTAGATTTTATAACTCGTAACACAGCCATGGATGACGCTTCCTCAAATCAATTTGCAGGTAACCTTCAAATCTAATGTATATACATTACGAAGTAGAAGTAGAAAGATTGAAAAACAACTTGCTCACTTGGCTTCGGAGCACTATTGAAATTCCAATATATAATTGATGGGCTCATTTACCTTTATATAACAATTGAAATTAGATTTTATAACTCGTAACACAGCCATGGATGACGCTTCCTCAAATCAATTTGCAGGTAACCTTCAAATCTAATGTATATACATTACGAAGTAGAAGTAGAAAGATTGAAAAACAACTTGCTCACTTGGCTTTGGAGCACTATTGAAATTCCAATGTATAATTGATTGATGAAATCGATATGGAGGTACTTAGGTCTGATACGTTTCAAATTGGAAAAAAAAACATTGTCGTTGTTTTCAAATATTTATGAACACTTTCTTATTTTGTATTCAAATCTCTTACAAAATCCATTGAACCTATGTTCCAAAATTTGAAAGGATACTTCATTTAACATTTGACAAAATTGAGGACTCAAAGGTGATTTAATTATAGTTAGAATTTGACTTTTCAGATTCCTATGTTGCCTCTTATACCTACAAACCAAATCTTAGAATTAAAGAATAAAATCTTTGGTGATCTTTCCCTTCATTTTCCACTATATTTCTGTGAAAATTCTTCCCTGAAAAATAATGCCCCTTCATACATGGCAACTCCATCAAATCCCAAATGGTTAAATTTCAAAGATTCTTTTACATCCACCTAGCTAATTATTACAATTATATATATATATATATATATATATATATATATATATATATAGTTGTCAAATCTGAACCCCAAACTCTAAAGGCCCACAAGAGCTATAGGATATATGTGGGTGACTAGCTAGCCTTAATATTTGTGGGTATAATCACCTTAAAAAGTGATAACTTGGACATAAATTTGGTGCAGATTCACGACAATCTCGTAGTTTAAGAAAATGGGTTTAATTCTTTTCTTTAACAATTATCGTATATTTAAGATTGTCTTAATAATATATAGAGTATATATGCGGCCCCCCACAAAAAAGAAGATTTTATTACATATGTCTGAGAAAGTCATGAAAGTTTTGGACAAAAAGAAAAGTTTAATTAAGAAATCTCTCC